>WOXC01006005.1:0-592238 GCA_011680675.1 Gymnobelideus leadbeateri
AAAGAGTTCTTACCCTGGGATCTAGAAACTTGTTTTTTAATTGATAACTGGAATCCTATGAACTTTATGTGTTTAAAAACATTATTCTGAGAAGGCATCCATAGACATCAGACAGCCCAAGAGGTCCATGGCACAAAAACAGTGAAGATCTCCAGGTCTCCAGGGAGCTGGGCTTGGCTAAAACCTAGTGTCTTTGCTGGAAGTCCCCACCTCTATGATTAAGACTTCTCTTTTATGTAGCAT
The DNA here is from genome assembly GCA_011680675.1 of Gymnobelideus leadbeateri. Taxonomy (NCBI): domain Eukaryota; kingdom Metazoa; phylum Chordata; class Mammalia; order Diprotodontia; family Petauridae; genus Gymnobelideus; species Gymnobelideus leadbeateri. The sequence goes on from WOXC01006005.1 coordinate 244, forward strand.
TTTAAGGTTTGCAAAGTACTGTCTCCACAGCATCCATGTGAAAAAGGCAGATAAAAATACTTTTCTCCTCCCACATGGTAATATTTAATATATTTAAGGATATTTATCATAACAGTGACATATTTGTGTAATGCTTTCCTTCTTACATCTCTGAGGGAGGTAAGGCAAGTATAATCATTTCCATTTTGCAGATGAGAAAACTGAGGCTCCACTAGGTTAAATGACTTGCCCAAGATCACACCACCTATAAATGTCAAAGATAGGAGTTGAGCTCAGGTCTTCTAACTCTATACCAGCGTTCTTTGTGGTAACACCTCTGTTAACATGCCTTTTCTTGTATTCCCTCATAGTACTTAGCTTTGTACAATCCCAGTGAGTAACTGTTGCATAAATTAATTCAGTCCCCATTCATTCATTAAATTTTTATTAGGAACCTGCCATATTCAAGGAGGTAGCTAGGTGGTCCAGTGGATAGAGCAATGGGCCTGGAGTTAGGAAGTCCTGAGTTCAAATTTTGTCTCATCAGAATTTTCTGTGTGACTCTGAGCAAATCACTTAACCTCTGTTTGCCTTAATCCACTAGAAAAGGAAATGGTAAACCACTCTAATATCTTTGCCTAGAAAACCCCATGGGCAGGACAGTATGCTATCCATGGGGTCATGAAGAGCTGGACAGGACTGAACAAAAAAACATGTTCAAAGCACTAATCTTGGTGCCAGGAATAGAAAAATGAAAACAACACAGTCTCTGCCCTCAGAGTGCCCAAGGAGACCAGGGTGGTTTGGGCTAGAATTGCTCCAGATTGTGCCCCAGAAAACCATCTTAATCACTAACACACAGAAGGAAGGAGTGAGGACACTAAGGAGAAGAAAAAGAATTATTTCCTTAAATCGATATTTTAGGAAGACTACATGTGGAATTTCCTTCTATGAAATTGTAAATTCCTCAAAGGCAGGAACTGTATCTCAGCACACTGGAAAGGGAGTTTCTTCATCTGGAAGTTCCCTACAGCACTGTGGCTCCCAGACCTCATTTCCCTATCCCAGTGCCTTGTGCTTTCTGAATGATTGTTGAACTAAATCCATTGCTGTTGAATGCATTAGAGTGGAGAAAGACTGGAGCCAGAGGGACGGGTTAGATCTGATCTCTCCTCCTGCCTGCCTTATTCCTGTTAATGGTGCCATCATCTCCCACCATTACCTCTTCACCTCCCAAACTGAAAGTCTTGGAAGCATCTATGACTCCCTTCTTTTTCTCAACCCCATACAGCATTTTGCCAGGCCCCATCAATTCTGCCTCATTCTACTTGAACCCTCACCAAGCAGGATGGTGAACTTAGAGCAAAAGCACCTGCATTTGAATCCATATCTCTGGGTCTCAGTTTCCCCATCTATGAAAGCGAAGAGTTTGGACTGGGTTGTTTGAGGTTCCTTTCATTTCCTGCTTTCCAGTCCTGTGATTGGTTCTTGCCTGGATTATCACTTAAAACAGCCTTCTGGGGTGGCTAGGTGGCAAAGTGAAAGCACTTAAACCAAAGTCTGTGGTAACTTAGAGCACTGGCCTTGGAGTCAGGAGGACCTGAGTTCAAATCCAGCCTCAGACACTTAACATTTACTAGCTGTGTGACCTTGAGCAAGTCACTTAATCCCAACTATCCTGCCTTCCCCCCCTCCAAAAAGCGAACAAAACAAAACAAAACCCAGCCTCCTAACTTCTCACCTTGCCTTGGTCTCTCCACCTTCCAGCCTACCCCACTTTGATGCTACTGGTCATCTTCCTTGTTCCTAGCTGCCAGAGGCCAGGAAGCACTCCTTTTTTAATTTTTTTTTTTACTACCCACTCCCACCCTCAACCCCTGGATGCTAGCAGTATGACTGGGCACATCCCCAGAACTGGAAGGATCCTTAGAGATCATCAGGTAACTAGATTCTTTGCCAGCCTCCTCATTTTCTGAGATCCAGAGAAGTGGAATGAATTGCCCCAGGTCGTATGGCGAGTAATTAAGAGCTAGGACTCAATTCCAGCCTCCTCAGTCCAGGTTCCAGGTGGTTTCTATGACAGCACACTTCACTTTGAGCTGGACAAGGACAGTTCTCTGCAAGAGGGTGAAGTTGGCATTGTTTGTCTGAGGAGCCTCTGGCATCTTCCCTCCCCCAACCATTATCCTTAAGAAGCAACAGGTTATAGCAGATGGAGTGATGTGAATGCAGGTGAGTAAAACTGAATGGGGACCCCTCCAAGAGGGATGCTTCATTTTACAAAGGAACAAAGTCTGAAGCCAAAGAAATGAAATTTTTATGGTGGAATTTCAGGCACCAGCAGACCAAGTGAAGGAGTTATTTGAGGGCATTTGCCTTCCCCAGCCACATCCAAAGTTAGTCCTGTTTATTGATCATACAGTTTTGCTTTGTGACTACCTTTGCCTCTGTGCTTGAGAGGAAGTATAACCTAGTGGACAGAATGCTAGGCTTACAGAGTCAGAATGGACTTGGATTCAGGTCCTGCATCAAACACTCGCTGTGTTAGTTCACTTTGTCCCTTAGCCTCAGCCTCCTCATCAGTAAAATGGAGATATTAATCCTGGAAGGGCCTCCCCTCACAGAGCTGTTGTCAGGCTCATATGGGATGATGTGTATAAAGCCTTCGGTTTATTCCTGTGCTGCTAGGCGAGGTCACCCTCACCTAGCTTATCACACAGTTCCTCACTCTCCACTTACCTCACCCCAGGGACACCTGCACCACTGTGCTATTCTTAATTTCCCTGCTTGTTAGAAAGGGCTGGGCCTTGTGCACTAAATTCTGACTTTCCTCCTAAACATCTCTGCTCACTTCCTTATAGGCTGCTGGTGACAGGGTTCACAAGCCTAAGGCCATTCTAACCCCGGGTGTGAGATGAAAATCCTACTCAATTCAAAAGCTTCTCTATATATGCCCTAGTCATTTCTAGTTTGGAAATTGGTGGTAAGCAGATGCATTTGCTGGCAGGGGGTGACAGTGAATGGATGGGATCTGGGTCCTTTTTTGTCCCAGCAGAAATGAGATGCTGAGATTATCTCTGTGTGTAGACTGGGTTGGTTATGGATCTGTTGTCCATGTGGGTCCCCAAAGGGAGGCTCCTTTCCATTTGAGAGAGAGCACTGTCTACTGGAAAAGGTTTGGACTTGGGGGCTTGAGTTCAAAAGACCAGCTCTTAGCACCTATGTGACCTTGGACACATTAGAATAGCTTCCAGGTAATTAACGTTTTTTCCCCCAGACACTGCCCCACTTATTCTGCCTTCCCTCCATCCCAAAGCAAATTAATTGTCCTTGAAGTTGTCTTTTCATATCTTCTCCCCCTTTCCCTAAGTACCCAGTGGCCTTGTGCTGGCTGGGTCCCTCTTATTAGGGAGGGATGGTGTATGATTAACTCATTCATTCTAAGATGTCTTTGTTACCTCTGGGGGAAGAGTTTACTCTGAAAGAGTATGGGAAGAGGCAATCTAAAGAATTAATCCTTAATGGCACCCATATATAATCTTTGCTTCTGGGGGAGGCTGAGGCTGGTACAGCACCTGAGTTCAGAAGTTCTAAACTGCAGTAGGCCTAAAGCTGATCAGGGGTCTGAACTAAGTCCAATATGGTGATCCCCCAGGACCTACCACGATGTCTAAGGAGAAGCAAACTGGCCCAAGCCAGAAAAACAGAGCAAGTCAAAGCTTCCATGCTGATCAGTACTGGGATTAGATCAAGAGTGGCCATAGCATTTTCAGCCTGGGTAGAGTTAATTCTACCTTAATGGTAGAATTCAGGCACTGGTAATGGGGGAGATTCTTTGGGATGATTAGAGAGCTTTCCAATACCTGGCAAATTAGACTGAATGGGCAGCTGTCCAATCTGCCTGCACATAAGGGCCAGTCCTATACAATGTTAAGTCTAAGCTATGTGATTATGTTGTGAATTGGTCTGTTTCTCTCTTTTTAATGGGAACTCCTTCTAACTGTGTGCATATAGCAGGATTCCAAGGTGAATCATCATCTTTGCTCATATTTATGTAACATTTTAAATTTTACATAGTTCTTTCCTCATAACAGCCCCAAGAGGTAGGTAGTACAAGTATTATTATCAACATTTCCTAGGTGGGGCAAGCACTGGGGTGGGGAGGAGAACTGAGCCTTCAAGAGATGAAATGACTTGTTCATGGTCACACAGCCACAAGCATTATTATTCTTTAGATCAGCCTAGCTCATATCTACCTTCTAACCTTTAAATAATACAAACGCCCGTTGATAGCTGCTGGGATGCCTTTGTCTCCTCTAGTCCCCAAGGAGCCCTTATGGAAGATGCTTGTTTTTTCTCTTTAGAGTTTGCCTTCTGCTTGGTCGATGCCTCGATGGCCCTGGACTTGGCTGTGGCCTTGCTCTGTGAGCTGCTCCCTCAGTGGGACCCTCTGGCTGCAGGACTCCCGATCCTCCTGGAATGGCTCCTGGGGGAAGATGATGTCAGGAAGTGTATGGACAACACACCTCAGGTAATATGGGCATCTCAGCAGTGTGAGACTCTCCGAAATCTTAGTAATGGAAACACTAGGACTAGGAGCTTCCCCAGGGCCAGCTTACCCCATGAAAGTCTCCGCTTACTAGAGAGAAGGACCAATTTCACAGTCAACTGCACTGTCTGTTAATGCTGTATTGTTGGGGTATTTCATCATAAACTAAGGGACCAATTAGGAAACTAGCTTTAGTTTGAGGGTTTTTTGTTGTGTTTTTACTCTTGTCAGTTTTCTTGTACTTGGGGATTGAAGCCCTCTAGAGTACTAGCTAAGTTAGAGGGAACTCTTTATTACTGGTGAGTTGGAGTTGTTCTTCAGTCATATCTGAATCTTCGTGTTCCCATTTGGGGTTTTCTTGGCAAAGATACTGGGGTGGTTTGCCATTCCTTCTCCAGTTCATTTTACAGAGGAGGAAACTGAGGCAAACAGGGTTAGGTGACTTGTCTAGGGTCACATAGCTAGTACATGTCTCAGGTCACATTTGAACTCAGGTCTTCTGACTCCGGGCCTGGTGCTCTACCCACTGTACTGCTTATCCACTACCTGCTTTATTACTGTCGTTTACGCTTGTCCTGAGATCCGCCCCCCCCCCCCAGGCTCATCTTCTTCTTCTATATAATAAGAGGCTTGCACTTGATAGCCACTAAAGTCTCTTCCAGCTGTCAGTCAATGATCCTATGATGTTAGGGACCCCAGCCACCTAATGATGGCCATTTCTAGGGCGGGACAGGGAGGAGGGAAGGAAAAAAAGGGGAAAAAAAGAAACTTACATGATAACTTTATTATATATTTAAAAGGAATTGTAAGTTACACATAATAGATTTGTAGTTTTATGTGCAGTCATCTTTCTAAAAATTATACTGTATTATGGAAATGCTTGTTTTATTCCATAAATTAGAAATAAAATAAAATTTTAAAAAATTTAAATGACCCTGTGATGTTACGGACCCCAGCCACCCAATAATAGCTATCCCTGGGGGAGAGAGGGAGAAAGGAAGGGGGAAAAAGGGGGGAAATAAATTTACCTGATAACTATTATATATTTAAAAGGAATAGCAAGTTATACATAATAGATTTGCAGTTTCATGTGCTATCATCTTTTTTACTATACTGTGTTATAGAAATCCTTGTTTCATTCCATAAATTTAAAATAAAATAAATTTTTTAAAAAGACTTTAATGACCTTATGATGAGGAAGCATTTTAGAATTATTCATATTTGCACATTTCTTCCAAACTACCTTGGGTTATAGATTCATTGGCTGAGAACTGGAAGGGAATCTTCTCATCTGTCCCCCTTCATTTCACAGATATGTAAACTGAGGCCCAGAATGGCTCAGTGACTTTCCCAAGGTCACATGGGTGGTAAGGGGTTAGAGTTGGTATTCAAGCTTGACTTCCCCTGATCCCACAGCCCAGGCTCTTCCCCTGGGTCTGACTGCTGCATCAGTAACCTGCCCTGGTCCCCACCTGGGATCAGTAAGTGGCCAATGTGTTCCCTTAGTAGGTAGGAAACCCAAGACATGGAGAAGCAAGTCACAGCCCATGGTTAGCCAACCAAAGAAATGAGAGCTAGGATCAGAATTTACCAGTATAACTGAGCCCCCTCAGCCTCCCAGAAGTGCCTATCTCAGGAACAATCTCAGTTGTACAATACCAGGAACAGGACAGAGTGTGATGGAGAAACCCTACAAGGTCAAAGCATTATGGGAATTTGGTTCCCAACAACAGAAACACTTCTGTCTCATCTTTGATACTGCTTTTGCTGTTTGAGTCATTGCTAAGACCATCCCCTCTTTTCTCCTCCTATCTCCACTTTAAAAATCTTCCAGGTTGAGGCCTGGAAGTCCATGCTGAAGTCCACTTGTCATGTAATCATCATATTTGATAATTTAAAAAGTAATAATCATTAGTATTTATTGACAACTTTAAAGTTTACACGGTTCTTTACAAATATTATCTCCTTTGATCCTTACAACCACTCTAGGGAGAGGCAGAGTTCAAGTGATTGGCCCAGGGTCACAAAATCCACTCTTCCTGGCACTGCCCACTGCACCATCTATCTACCTCAGCTGTTCTAAATAGAGCCACATGGCAATAGGCCTCTATCACATACTTTTTTAACTGAAGGTAACTGACTTTAAAAGAAACAAAAAATTTTCCCTACAATGGAAAAGAATAGTTCACTTTTAAAAGTCGCCTTTGGGGAGGCTAGGTGGTACAGTGAATAGAATAGTTATTCCCTGAAGTCAGGAGGACCAGAGTTCAAATCCAGCCTCACTTAACACAAAAACTAGGCATGTGACCTTGGGCAAATCACTTAACCCCAATGGCCCTGCTTTCCCCCTTCAAAAAGCAAAAAAAAAAAAAAGTTGCCTTCAAAGATGGAAGTGTTGCGTGTACCCCTTCAAAGACAAGCTAGGAATAGGCATTCTGTCAGGGGAGGGGCCTGCTGGATGTCAGAAGAGGAAGGAGGGAATACTATTATGCTACAAGAAATGAGGAGCAAAGGGACTTCACAGTAAGCTGGAGAGATCTATATAAACTGATGCTGAGTAAGGAGAGCAGAACCAGGAGAACATTATATACAATTACAGACACATCACATCTGTGATGACCGACTTTGATAGACTGGGCTCCTCTCAGCAATGCAAGGTTATAAGACAACTCCAAAGAACTCATGATGGAAAAGGCCATCCACATCCAGAGAAAGAATTACAGAGTCTGAATGCAGATGGAAGCAAACTACTTGCTCTCTGTCTTTTTTTGTTTTGTTTTGTTTCTTCTTCCTTGTTATTTATTCTATTGGTTATAATTCTTCTTTACAACTTGACTAATGTTTAATGTGAAGGTATTACGTAGAACCTATATTGGATTCCATGCTGCCATGGAAGGGGGGGGAACAAAAGGGAGGGAGAGAAAATTTGGAACTCAAAAACTTGTGGAACTGAATGTTGCAGACTAAAAGTAAATAATTTTAAAAAAAAGAAGAGGAAGGAGTTGGAGAGAATGATTCAAAGAGGGTGAATCAGGTGAATCTTAGTAATAATAATAAAAGCTCATTTCTGAAGTACTAGAAGATTCACAAGGCATTTTCCTCATGTAAGTGGTAATAATTTTGTTACTACTGTTCTAAAGAAAGCTGGTAGATATGATGGCTGAGCCATTAGTGACATCTGAAAGACCCTAAAGAATAAGAAAAATGCCCTAAGACTGGAGGACAAGTCTCGATTTTCAAAAACGGGAAGGGGGTACAAACTATAGGCCAGTGAGCTTAATTTGGAGTCAGTCCAGAAAAAATAATTTTTAAAAAAAGGCATTGTATTTTTTCCAATTACATATAAAGACAATTCTTAACATTCATTTTTTTATAAAATTTTGAGTTCCAAATTTTCTCCCTCCCTTTTTTCCATCCCTCCTCCCTAAAACAGTAAGCAATTTTATATAGGCTATATATGTGCAGTCATGTAAAACATATTTCCATTTTAATCGTGTTGTAAAAGAAGAAACAGAACAAAAGGAAAAAAAACATGAAAAATAATTCGAAAAGTGAAAGTAGTATGCCTCAATCTGGAGTCAGGCTCCATCTGTTCTTCTCTGGATGTATGGATAGCATTTCCCCTCCGTCTTGGAATTGTCTTCGATCATCATATTGCTGAGAAGAGCTAAGTCAATCACAGTTGCTCATCACACAGTGTTACTATTAGTGTGTATAATGTTCTTTTGGTTCTGCTCACTTTACTTTGCATCAGTTCATGTAAGTCTCTCCAGGTTTCTCTGAAATCTGCCTCCTCATCATTTCTTATAGCATGGTAGTCTTCCATTACATTCATGTACCACAGCTTGTTTAGCCATTCCCCAACTGATGGACATCCCCTCAATTTCCAATTCTTTGTCACCACAAAAAAAACTGCTATAAATATTTTATACATGTGGGTACTTTTCTCTTTGTTCTGATCTTTTTGGGATACATATCTAACAGCGGTATTGCTAAATCAAAGGATGTGGCACGGTTTCATAGACCGTTGGGCATAGTTCCAAATTGCTCTTCACAATGGTTGGATTAGTTCACAACTCCACCAAGAGTGCATTCGTGTCCCAATTTTTACACATCCTCTACAACATTTGTCATTTTCCTCTTCTGTCATATTAGCCAATCTGATGGGTATGGGGTGGTGGTACCTCAGAGTTGTTTTAATTTGCATTTCTCTAATCAGTACTGTTTTAGAGCACTATATGACTATAGATAGCTTTGACTTCTTCATCTGAAAACTGCCTGTTCATATTCTTTGATCTGTATTCATATAAATTTGACTCGGTTCTCCTGCGAAAATTGTAAAATCCAGTATTACTTGATTATTTTATCACATCTATAAAAGGAACCAGGGACCACCAAGAGCAAGCATAGCCTCATCCAAAGCACGTCATGCCAAACTGATGGGCTTCCTATATCAAGAAGATGCTGCTTATGTAGATCACTGCCAAACATTTGACAAAAGGTTCTTATGCTGTCTTTGTAGACAAGGTGGAGACACATGGGCCAGGTGACAGTATATTCAGAATTGGCTGGATGACCAGAGCAGTTAGTCATTGCTGGCTCACAGGATCATATAAAAAGAGAAGGGGAAACCTGAGATTCATATAGTTCAGCTCCCTCACTTTACAAACAAGGAAACTGAGGCTCATATAGGTTAAATGATTTACCCAGGGTCATAGAGCTAATATGTGTAGAAGGTAGCACTTGGAAGTAGGTCTCCAGTGAAGATCCCCAGACTGATTTAAATATTCTGTACTATTCAATATTTTTTTTACCAAGTCTGTGATTTTTTTGGTATAGGAAACATCCAGTAAAGAAATTCCCTCTGCCAATTCATATCATCTCTCAGAGAATTACATGAAGCACGGAGAGGTTAAGCGAGTTACCTAGGATCACACTGTCAGTATGTCAGGATTCGGAACCTGGTCTTCCTGACTCTGAAACCCATCCTCTATCCACACCACACTTCCTCTCATGCTGTGAAGCACTGTAGTTGGTGACTTAGATGAAGGCTTTTGTGGCATAATCATCAAATTTTCCGGGGACACAAAGCAGCGAGGATTAGCTAACACATTGAGTGACACAGCCAGGATCTAAAAAGGAGTCGAAAGGTTAGGATGATGAGTCAAATCTAATCAGACGAAATTCACCTCAGTGATCTTAGCTCACTGATGCGGCTAATCCTTCTGAACATGAAGATCACCCCCTTTTTGCACTTTCTCATCCTGTGTGACTACTGTCCATGGGTTCCTGTGAATCCTCCGCTAGGAGAGAATGTGCTTTCTCTCTAGCGTCTCAGCATTCCAAGGACACCGGCATAGGCTGTGAGCTGGGGATCCCTCCAACCTGCTAAACACCCCTCTCCTTTCTGAAGTCTGACTTCTGTGCTCCAAGACTGTGGCTTTCATGCAAGCCTTGATTTGTTATATGCCTTTTCACATAGAGAAGAAAGACAGACAGACAGATCAGACAGAATGATAAATATTCAAACAAGATAGACAGGATAGACAAGACAGACAGATAAATAGACAGGCAGACAGACAGATAGACTGACAGATAAATATCCAAACAAGATAGACAGGATAGCTAGACAGAGAAGACAGACAGATAGACAGATAGACCAGACAGAATGACAGACAAAAGAGACAGAATAGATAGATGATAGATAGACCAGAAAGACTGCTAAACAGATAGATAGACAGACAGAACATTTATTAAGTTTACTGTGTCAGTCAGGAACTTTGCTAAGAGCCAGGGATACTGACATAATCAAGCAATACAGTCGCTAGCCTGAAAGAGTTTACATTCTAAGATGGAAAGGCTACATATCAGGGTGGGGTTGAGAAGGCAGCATGGTTGAGGCAGAGGAGTGTCATGCAGACTTGGGCCCCAGCAGGAGAAAGTAAAAGCTCACCTGTCAGAAAAAAGGGAACCCAGGGACAAAGTCCAAGTTTTTAGAGGGAGGGAAATAAGGCAGCTGTATGATGTAGTGGATAGAATACTGACCTGGAAGACCTGAGTTAGAATCCTACCTCAGGCACTTACTGGCTGTGTGACTCTGGGCATGTCCCATAACTTCTCAGACTTAGTTTCCTTATCTGTAAAATGGGAATAATATTAGCACCTATATCCCAGAGGTGAGGATCAAATGAGATACCATTTGTAATGCATTTTTCAAACCTTAAAATGCCCTATAAATACTAGCTGCTGCTGTCGTTAGATGAGGATGGAGGGCTGAGAAGAGAAGGCATGGTGTGGAGGCCTTCCACACAACCTGTCATTGTACTTTGAGTGACCCACAATTTTAATCCTCAAGACTGCGGTATTCTATGACTCACAGCCTCCCTGGAAGAATATTGCTTTTAAAAACCTTGGGCTTTGTTTCAGGGAGAAACTCGAGGTCATTAAAAACATTGGACATTTTCTTTTTTATTATGAATTTAACAAACATGAACATGTCAGTGTGGAAAGAACAAAAAAAAGGAAGACTGCATATGAAACCACAAATATCTGGCACATTTTTAAATGGTATATCAAATTTAACATGATAGCATCAACACTGCCCTGCTTGTCTGTGTCCCCAACTGAACTTCCTCCTGTTCTCCTCCATTTTAAAAATATTTCGTTGACTCTTTTTCCCTCCTCTACTCCTCCCCCAACTCTCCCTCAACCTCCCTCCCCAGATCTTTCCCTTGTATAAGCACAGTAAAGCGCAACATATTCACACGTTAGCCTTTTTCTGAAAATGTGTGTACTTATCACACCTCTAATCTCTATCACCTCTTTACCAAGAGCTAGGAAGCGCAATTCATTACTGCCTTCTTTATTGCCTTCTTAAGTCAAAACTGGTCATGGACCAGGGCTCTGAAATCTTTCCTTTATATTATCATCATCATTGTGTAAATTCTTCTCTTGTCCTGTTCACTTCACTCTAGATCAGTTCATAAAAGTCTTACCAGGTTTCTTTGAATCTGTTCCTTTCATCATTTCTTAATTAATATACCTTTATGTGTTCAGCCATTCTCCGGTGGACGGGCACCCACTTATTTCTGGTTCTTTGTTACAACAAAAGCTGCTTCCATGGATATTTTTGTACATATAGGTCCTTTCCCTCTCTTTATGATCCTTTCAGAGAATGTGCCTAGTGGTTGTGTTGCTGGACCAAAGGTATGCATGCTCTGCATTTTCCCCAAAACAGCCTGCTCTTTTTTTCCCCATTCAATTCTGGGCCCAAATCATTGCCCATCTGAAGAAACTGACAGGTCAGGCCATTATCTGGCATATCCATTTCAAGTCGTAGTCTGGACTGTGAGCATTCATCACCCACTTGGTTTTTCCAATGTGGATAGTGAGGCCAAACATTTTTTAAGTGATCATAGGTCTCATTTAAAAGGTCCTGCATTGTTATACAAAAGGTATCCACAAACAGCAGCAATAGAGGACCTAACCATTGGTAGGAAATGTCTCTTCCATTTGGAGCCTAAATTGAACATTCTTCAGGAGAATTATAACCAGCTTTGTCAAGTATATGTTTTATTACTTGCTTAATAATCAGTTAACAATCAGAGGATCTTCTAACATTATTCCTTCCTTTGCATCTTGCAAAGAATCTTGTATATGTGCATGGAAGACATCTGGTTAGAGGATCTCCTCTAAGGAGGGTCTTTATTCTACAGAAACAAATGCCTTTTCTGTAGTCAAGAAATAATTACATACAATGGGATCTTGTATTCTCTACATATTTAACTGCGTAACTAAATATGTGGTCTACTATAGAATATTGTTTGTGAAACTCTGACTGTTCTATCACATATCTTCATCAAGGATGACTTTAATACTTATGTCTTATAAAAACTGTGTAGAAACGGAAAAGTAGGCATAGGAGCAAGTAGTTATTGATTTTGACTTAGATGACGTGTTGTCGTTATGAAAAGGACTGAGATTGTTGTTGTGTTTCATAGGTTGCCATGATCAAAGAATTCATTAACTGATAGCCAGCTTCTTTGGAGGGGCCAAAGCTGGGGGATGGGAACAGATATTTATTAAGCACCCACTATGTACCAGGCACTGTGCTACAGGCATTACAAATAACATCTCATAACGAGTCTCTCCATACTCAGCTTGGCTAGTCTTTAGAGAGCAGGCAGAGGCTTTTGCTGGGACCAGATCCTAAGTCTTTCTAGCATAGTATGTCCCTCCAGAGGTTTGCATTATATTGACACTGTCTTCAGGGACCCAGAATCAACCATGATGCCATGAGGACAGACTTGAGTATACATTTTGTGGGGAAGATGGAGTTTTTTTGTCCTTTTAAATTTTTTTTTAAATTCTGAACTTCAAATAAGAAAAGCATTTCCATGTACAAAGTAGAACCCAAAAAAGAAGACCATATAGGAAGCCACAAATCTATATTATGAGCTTTTTTCCTCTTTAAGCATATAACAAATTCATTGTTATCTCCAAAGCTGCCCAGTTTGTCTGTGGTTTCCTACTGACCTTCTTTCTGTTCTCTTCCAAGCATTTAAAAAAATGCTTCAGTGACTCATTTCTTGCCTTTTTTTTCCAGTCTGATAACCCCATCACTACTTTCCTCTTCCCACTGAAAATGAAAAAATAAAATAAAATCCTTGTATCATATATGCATAGTTAAACAAAGACAAAAATCTACTTTGGCCACGTCCAGGAAAAAAGTATGCTTTATTCTGCACTTTGTCTTATCTACCATCACAGCATTTCTAGTGTATATCCCTTTTTTTCCACTCACACAACCAACACCCTGGTGTAGGCTCTAATCGCCTTATACCTGGACTACTGCAATAGCATGCATGTGTGAGTGTGTATATAAAATCATATATACACATACACATATAAAATATCATATGTACACATACATATATACATACACACACATTTTTTATGCGTGTCAGGTGTTTTCAACTCTTCGTAACCCCATTTGGGGTTTTTTTATTAGCAAAGGTACTATAGAGTGGTTTATAATTTCCTTCTCCAGCTAATTTTTTTTGTGATTACATTTATTTAGTTTTAGTTTTCAACATTCAGTTCTACAAGATTTTGAGTTACAATTTTTTTCTCCTTTTCTTTCCCTTACCCTTCACTCCAAAATAGCACTAGCCTACTGAATGCCCCTTCCCCCAAACTGTTCTCTCTTATATCCTCCCCCATCACCCCCCTAACTTTCTAGTAGGGCAAGATGGATTTCTATACCCCTGTGCCTGTATATCTTTTATATGTGTGTGTGTGTGTATACCCATTTCTTTTTAAAACTTTTGAGTTTCAGATTTTTTTCCCTTCTTCCCTCCTCACCCACCCCCACTGGGAAGATAAGCAATTCAATATAGGTTGTACATGTGTAGTTACACAAAACATTTCCATAGTGGATATATTGTGAAAGACTAACTATATTTTCCTCCATTCTTTCCCACCTCCCACTTAATCTATTTTCTCCTTTGACCCTATTGCTTTTCTTTTTTTTTTTTTTGACCCTCTCTTTTCAAAAGTGCTTGCTTCTAACTACTGTCTCCCCGAATCTGCCCTCTATTCTATCATCCCCTCTCTTATCCCCTTCCCCCCTATTTTCCTTTAGGGTAAGATACCCAATTGAGTATGTATATTATTACCTCCTTAAGCCAAATTCAATGAGAGTAAGGTTGTCCCATTCCCTTTCATCTTCCTGCTCTCCCCTCCATTGTAACAGTTTTCTCTTGCCTCTTTTATATAATTTACCCTAATCTCTCTCTCCCTTTCTCCTCCCAATATATTCCTCTCTCACCTCTTAATTTAATATTTTTTTAGATATCAACTCATCCTGTGCCCTCTGTCTTTGTATACATGTACATACATATGCACACCCTCACATATATATTTATACATACCTACACCTCTTATACATACATATATATATAAATATATGATTATATATACTTATATATTCCCATAAACTGACCTCATACTGAAAAAAGTCTTATGAGTTACAATTATCATTTTTCCATGTAGGAATGTAAATAGTTCAACTTTAATAAATAAATAAACCTTATGATTTTTTTTCCCTGTTTACCTTCTCATCCTTCCCTTGCTTCTTGTATTTGAAAATCAAACTTTCTGTTCAGCTCTGGGTTTTATATCAAGAATGCTTGAAAATCCTCTATTTCATTGAACGACCATATTTTCCCCTGTAGCATTATACTCAATTTTGCTGGGTAGGTGATTCTTGGTTTTGATCCTAGCTCCTTTAACCTCTGGAATATCATATTCCAAGCCCTACGATCTTTTAGTGTAGAAGCTGCCAGAATGCAAAAAACAAAAATAAAACCCCCAAATCCAGGAACTCACTGACCCTGAGCTCATGCAGCACTCTCCCCCACCTCCTAAGGACATGACACAAGCTTACATCAAAACTCACCCCTTGATACTCTCATCCTTTCTCTAGTGCCATGGAGAACCCAACTCCATCCATGTTGTAGATGTTTGCTTAGGACTCATCAGCTAACTTGGACATAGCCCTTCAGGAGCAAATGCCTTCCAGGGGCTGAAACCTAGAAGCACTATTACTGCAAAGGTCTAAACTGACTCTGCTGGGAAAACAGGATCTGCACTGCCAGCACTGGGCTAGGGAACTGCAACACAGAGGGAGGGGGCAGGTCATCAGGAAAGGATCCTGTACATGTAGGGGATTATCCAGCACTCCACCAAGCCCAAGAAAAACAGCAGGTGGGGCAAGTTCTAACCACCCACCCAAAAGCCAACTGGGGCAGAGACCTAGACTGGTGAACTATGAATTGCCCAGTAATTACCAAAGATTCAAAGAAGAAAACCCAAAGACTTTGAGTACAAACAGATAAATCAACCAGAAAAACAGCATACTTTTATAGAACAGTTAGTATCCTTAACTTTCACAAATTATTTTCAAAAGTTGAGAAAGAACCTATGAGACAAATATAATCCTAAAACCTAAACTGGGGGAAAGATAAAACACAGAAAGAAAACTATAGGCCTATGTCATTAATGACTGTTAACTCAAAATTTTAAATAAAATCCTGTCAGACTACAGCAATTTATCCAAGAAATCATTCACTGTAATCAAATGGGATTTATACCAACAATGAAAGGATGACTCAACATTAGAAAAACAATCAACATAATTAATCATGTTAAAAACCAAAATGTTCCAAACCACATGATCATCTCAGTAAATGCAGAAAAAGCCTTTGACAAAGTACAACATTCTTTTCTACTAAAAACCCTAAAGTATAGGTTAAGAGGGACTTTTAAAAAACATCATAAAAAGCATCTATCTAAAACCAAAAGCAAGCAGCATATGCAATGGGGATATAACTAGGTCCCTTTCCAATAAATGCAGGGGTTAAGCAAGGATGCCCACTGTCTTTACTATTATTGAATATAGTTCTGGAAATGCTAGCAAAAGAAATAAGACAAGAAAAACAAAAGGACTCAAAACAGGTAAAGAGGAGATGAAACTTCCTGTTTGCTGATGACATAATGTTTTACTCTGAAAACCCTAGGGCATCAACAAAGATACTAATTGAGACAATTCACTTCAGCAAAGTTACAAGCTATGATATAAATCCTCAAAAATCAACAGAAATTTCTATCTAATCAAAAAATCACAAGATGTTTTAACAGAAAGGAAAATCCCATTCCAAATAAGTACAAAATACATAAAATATCTGGGGAAAACTCCCAAAATACAGAAAAGATTTGTATAGATTAAATTACATAGTGCTTCTCAAAGAAACGAACCACCTAAAAAGCTAAAGTAATATTCAGCAATCACAGTTAAGCTGTGAGAATATACTAAAAGACAATATTGCCAAAAATCAGTGTATACTTTTGATATCATACCAATCAAATTATCAAGGGAATACTTTATAGAATTTGATAAAATAATAACAAATTTCATTTGGAAAAACAAAAGACCTAGAATATTAAGGGAAATGATGAAAAGAAGTAAGGAAAAGGGGAACAGCACTTCAGACCTCAAACTAAATTATAAAGTAGCAATCATCAAAACCATTTGATATTAGTTAAAGATAGATAGATCCAATGGAACAGACTATTATAAAGTAGCAGTCATCAAAACCATTTGATATTGGTTAAAGATAGAGAGATAGATCAATGAAACAGACTAGACAGAGGAGATTCAGGAAACAAAAGAACTCAATAACCCAGTATTTAATAAAGTGGAAAACATATTAGCTAGGGAAAAAAATCCCTATTTGATAAAAACTGGTGGGAAATCTGGAAAGCAGACTAGCAGAACTTAGGCTTAGACCAATACCTTACACCACAATACATTCTAAATGGAAACATGACCTTAATATTATACATTATATTATTTTTAAAAGCTTAGAAGGGATGGTTAGAGGAAAATATAGTTAGTCTTCCACAATATAACTACTATGGAAATGATTTGGGTAACTACACATGTACAACCTACAGTGAATTGCTTATCTTCCCAGTGGGGGGTGGGTGAGGAGGGAAGAAGAGAAAGAACCTGGAAATCAAAGTTTTAAAAACAAATGTTAAAAAAAATTTTTACATGCTGCTGGGAAATAAGATATACAGGCACTGGGGTATAGAAATCCATCTTGCCCTATGAGAAAGTTGGAGGGGGGATGAGGAAAGATATAAGAGAAAGCAGATTGGGGGAAGGAGTATTCAATATGCTTTCTATCTTGGGGTGGGGAGGTAGGGGAAAGACAGGGAGAAAATTTGTAACTCAAAATCTTGTGGAAATGAATGTTGAAAACTAAAAATAAATTAGAAAAAAAGCTTAGAAGAGAAACAGATCATATAGTTCTCATAGCTATGGCTATGGGATGTATTCTTAACCAAGCAAGAGATAGAGACAATTACAAAAGATAAAACAGGCAATTTTGACTACTTGAAACCTTAAAGCTTCTGCACAGACAACAGTAATGCATCTAGGATAAAAAGTGAAGTGATATGTGTGTGTGCATACATATGTGTGTGTGTGTGTGTATACAAATAATAGCCATTCCTCAGCAGATAAGAGGTCAAAGGATGTGAACAAAATTCATAAAAGAAATGCAAAGTCACATTGCTCCAAATTACTAATAATAAGATAAAACAATAAAAAGCAAATCAAAACAATCAGAAAATAATTTAGAATTATGCAAATAAAGTGACTAAAATGTCTCCATTACTGGACTTATGCCCTAAAAAACCCATAGATAAAAAAAAAGCCCCATATACTCCAACATATTTAAAGTAGCACTTTTTATGCAAAGAATTAGAAACAAAGTAGATGCTCATCAATTGGGGTATGGTTAAATAAATTGTGGTATATGAATGAAATGAAATATTACTGTACCATAAGAAATGATGTATGTGAAAAATACAGAGAAGCACCGAAAGAGCTCTATAACCTGATAAAGAGGGAAGTAACAGAGCCAAGAAAATAATATACATAGTAACTACAACAGTGTAAATGGAAAGAACACCTCCCCGCCATTCAAAAGTAAATGTAATAAAAGTATAAATATCAAACAAAAGAGATGAGAAGACACTCTCCCAACCACTGCTTTGTGAAAGTGGGAAGTCCACAGGTGTTACACATTTGCATATATCTTTAGACTTTTTCAGTGTATCAGTTGTGCTGCCTTTTTTTTTTTCTCTCCAAAAAATACTATTTGTCATATGGGATGGCTCTCTGTGAAGGGGAAGAGGAAGGACATATGCCATAGTATGGTGATGTAAAAAGAAAAACAAAAAAAAAAAACAGAAAATGTCAATAAAAACTTATTTTAAAAATACAAACTAGATGATAATGATGGACTGTCAGGTCAATAGTATTTTTTCACTACAATCCTTTGGAACTCCATTTGGTAATCACATTGATCAAATCTTATGTCTCTCAAAGTTGCTTTTCTTTACAATATTATTGTTATTGTATAAATTCTTATAATTCTGTTTACTTCACTCTGCATTAATTCATATGTCCTCCTAGGTTTGCCTTTCATTGTTTAAGGCATAATAATATTCTACTACAATCATATACCATAATTTATTCAGTCATTCCCCAACTGATGGGTATTCTCCAAGTTTCTAGTTACTTGCCATACACAAAGAGCTGCTACAAATATTTTTTGTATATATGGTTCCTTTTCCTCTTTCTTTGATTTTTTTGGGGTATAAGCCTATTAAAGGTGTCACCAGGTCAATGGATATATACAGTTTAGTGACTGTTTGGGGGGTATAGTTCCCAATGTCTCCCATAATGACTAGGCTAGTTCATATCTCTACTATCAGTTCATCAATATACCTATTTTCCCACAGCCCTGCCAACAGCTTTCATTCCTCACCCACTTCTCTTTTTTGGGATGGTCTTTGCCAATCTCCTAGGCATGAGGTCAAAACTTTTGTGGTTTTTTTCTGGGAAGATGAAATTTGATAAAGTCCTGTGTTTGTGTTTAAAAAATAGTTCTGCAAATACATATGGGAGAATTATAACTATACAATAACTCAAGTAAAGAAATTTATATTCTAGTGGACTTTAGAGTCAATTTTAATCATTGGTACGACATATCGGCCCCCAAATTTCAGTATGTGAATTAGGCTGGATTAAGAAAGGTAGAATCCAGAAGACAACAGGCCTATTTCTGCCCTTTTTATGCCACATCTGGAGGTTATGTTGAGTTCTGAGCACCACATCTTTAGGATATGTGACAAGGATGGTGACCCCAAAACCATGATATACAAGGATTGCCCAAAGGAATTAGGATTGCTTAACATGAAGGGAAGACTTAGAGGCAAGGAAGCAAGTGATGGCTTTTCTCTGGTCATGTAGAACAGGGGTTGAACTTGTTCTTCGAAGGCCCAGAGCAAAGAACTAGGAATGACAGGAAGAAGCTGCACAGAGGCAGATTTCAGCTCATTGTAAGGAAAAAAATCTAAGCAATTAGAATTTTCCAGAAGTTAAGTCAGCTCTCTTGGGGGTTAGTGGGCTCCTCTGGATGACTCCTTGTGATATAGAGAAAGGAGCATTGGATTTAGAATCAGAGGCTTATGCAGCATAGAGTTCAGGATCTGGGGTCAGAGGTTCAGATCCCTGCTCTGCTACTTATTATCTGTGTGACCTTGAACAAGTCACTTAACTTTTCTGGACATCTGTAAAATGAAGGTGTTGGACCAGATACATCCAAGATCCTATAACCTGGGTTCAACTAGTTTTATCAGTTGCTAGCTGTGTAACTTTATTGCTTCATCTTTCCTGAGCCTCAGTTTCCTCAGCCATAAAATGAAGTTTGGACTAGATGAAGGTCCTAAGATCCTGTCCAGCTCTAAATCAATCAGTCAGCAAACAGTAAGCACCAACTGTGTACCCCGCACTGTGCTAAGTGCTGGGGATACAAAAAAAGCCCTCAAGGAGCTAAATCTGTGACTAGGATTCTTGCACAGATTTGACTGAGTGGCCTCTTAAGCCCCTTCCCACTCTCAGATTCTCTGATTAGCCCCATTTTCAGAGCATGAAGTGGCTAGTCAGTTTACTGTAACAGGATAAACAGGTATCAAGCTGCTTATGGAAGCCCAAGGCCCCAGCATATGTTGTCCCCCAGGGATTGTGGGGGAAAGGTGTTTGTTCTGTCTTTCCAGGCTCTGCCAGAGATAGGTCTACTTAACGTTACTATTTCTCATCTTGCTCATTTGTTCTTTTGTCCAGGTGGAAGATGACTTTGTGTTTGACAAAGGTGAAGTGAACTTTTGGGCAGAGACGCTAACCTACGTCAGCCACCTAGTCAAGCACTTGTCTCCCCTCTGTAAGAAAAGCTGGCCTTCCCAGGATCCCGGGGAGCTCAATAAGCTAAGAAAAACAGCATCCCAGCAGTACCAGCATCTATCACAGCTAGCCAAAGAGCTGCCTCCAACTCCTGAATTTTCTAAGACTACTGACTATACAAGACTACGCATCCAGAAGGAGAGAACATTAGCTTGCCTGAAACTGCTAGACCTTCTTCAAGGGAAGGAGAACTCCACACCAGAGCTGTTGAGATTACCCTATGTCTAGCCATTTAATTCTACAGAGAACAAAGCCTAGATCTACTGAGTGATGTGGCAAAGGGATGTGTTGGAGAGTTGGGGAATTATTTTCTTGCACTGAATACATTAGAAATGTTACTTTTTGTTCACTGTGCCCCCTCTGCCCCACTGAGGTGGTCCAAGTGTCCCTTCTTACAGAAGGATCTTTCTTAATACATTTACTCAGTTCTTGCAAGCCAGCCAAGTTTACTGTAACTACCGTTGGAGGTGGGGCCCTTAAACGTGAGATTTACCTTTTTCCCAGGTGCAGGCCACCTGCAGGCCTGAATTAGCTATTTTCTTTCCTAGAGTCTAGCTTAACCCTCTTTGCATTCCTCTTCAGCTCTCATGCTTTCAACGAGATTTAAAAGGGTGGGGGGAGGGGAGAATCATTTGGATTCTTTGATCAGATTCTAAATTTTATTCTATTTTAGTAAAGAAGGAAATACATTCCAAATGTTTCCAC
The DNA here is from genome assembly GCA_011680675.1 of Gymnobelideus leadbeateri. Classification (NCBI taxonomy): domain Eukaryota; kingdom Metazoa; phylum Chordata; class Mammalia; order Diprotodontia; family Petauridae; genus Gymnobelideus; species Gymnobelideus leadbeateri. The sequence goes on from WOXC01006005.1 coordinate 21,354, forward strand.
TTAAAAAAAAAATCTGAGTGAATTAAAGAGCAATGTCATACCAATAATTTGATTGTGTTGGAGACCCGCAGTGACCTATAATTTAAAAATTATATTTTGCCCAAAGTCATTAAAAGAGCCTTACAGTATCTCTTTGTCTCCCTCCATCTCCTAAGGTGTTTGATCAAAAGCAGTCAGTGAAAAGTTTGATTGTAGCCTGCAGAGAAACTAGCAGCAGTCCCCCCAACTCTTAGAGAGGGTTATGGGGGAAGAAGTTCCAGGCTAGGAGAATCTTCCCTCCTTATATTTTATTTGATGAAAATGACAAGGAGCTTTTCATTTACAGAGGAAAACTAATACTTTCTCTCTCCCCCCTCCCTTCTTCCCTTCTCTCTCACTCTCCTCCCCAACCCATCCATTTGAATGCTATAAGCTGGAGACCTCTTAGAATTTCCTGATGCCTCCCAGAACACCCAGGAGGTGGCACCCTCGCATGGGTTTTGCTAGAGCACTCTGAAATAGGGCACAGTTTCTAATCTTTTCCCTTGTAATTTATAACCTCAGGAGAGTCTCAGATTCAGATATTAAGCAATCCAGAATGTGTTTTAACAGCAACCAGGTTCACTCTTCAGTTCAAGCCATCCAAAAAAGCCACTTTTTAGTCTTTGTGTGAAAATTCATAGGAACCTCATTAGCATCTGGCAAATATATATTTAATAATGTCTTCTTAAGAGATCAAATAAAGTTATTTTGACAGCTTGTCAACATCTAGAGGGGCATTTGTGGGAATGAAAGTGTTGGAGATGCTCATTTCCATTGCCGGGGAGTAAAAGTTGAATATTTAATAGCTTGGGGGGAAAGGGAGAAAATCCGTGATGTCCAGGGACACTTCGAAAAGCAAGAATCCCTGTGTATTTTACAGGCTTAGGGAAATGACAGAGTCTGTGACTTGCCCGTGGTCACGATGCTATTTCAAGTCAAGAGGCAGGACTAGAACCAAGGTCTTCCGGATCCCAAGACTGGCCGTTGGGGTTTGTATTTTGAGACACAAAAAGGCAGCACAACTGTTGGGAACCCTGAGACTTGGGCTCTAGTCCCAACCCTATGGGGGGGTTTTCATGGCTGACGGACTCACCTGAAGATAACTGATAAATCTTTTCAAACGTAGCTAGGACGGTTCTTAAGACAAAAGGGGTGAGCAATCTGACTTCACCCAGGCCAGACTTTCCAGCCTGGCCTACCAAATCTGGCACTCTACTAGCGCTGCCGTTGAGAACCCAGGGTCACCTCCATGTATGAACAGGACTTTGATGGGGGCATTACTGTTATTACTATTCATAAACCCCTCTGCTTACAGACAAGTGGTTCTAGTGCCCCACCCACCCGAGCTTTGAGATTCAAAGGATTTAAAACTTCATTCAACAAATTAAAAAGCCAAAGGCCAGGATTAAGTGCAATGACCGGCCCAAGAACATACTAATTTCACAGACTTCGGTCTCTTTCTCATTGCCTGCCTTACTCATCCACACTTACAGCCTTGGGTTACCTCTGATTTTAGTGCCAGGGCAGGTGTGTTGTGATAAACCCAATTTCCTGCCGAGCACTTAGCAGCAGACTGAAGTGACTGGGAAGAAAGAAAGGAGGTGACCATGGCAGGGGGATGGATAACCACCACAAACTGACTTGGCACCAAAGGCTCCGCCTGCGCCGGAATCTGCTCACGGAAGGAGCCCCACACAGGAGGAAAGCCAAGTCAAGACTCCCATGCAGAGGACCCCAAACCGGTCGTCGCCTTGACACCCGGCTGCCACTCAGATCCCCAACTTCGCCTGCGTGGCCGGACAAAGCTGAAGGGCTCGTAGGCGGGGCGTCCCCACCCCAGGACCCTGATTGGGAGCACCTGACAGAATGAACCCCGGAAGGGAGGCGGGAAGGTGGGGAGTACAAGGCTCCCCAGCTGTAGCCAGGAGGAGCGCTAGAGGGGGCTGTCTCCCCGGGAAAAGGGGCCCTGACGGCAAAGCTTTGGGCTCCCCGATTTTGCCACCCCAGCTCAGGCTGGCGGAAGGCGGGCGTGACGAGACTTGGACACTGTTGTCTATTCCCCCCCCCCCAATCCCAGACCACTAGGGGTGGAGGGGAGGGTTGCAAGCACAGGAACCCGGGAAGCTGGGAGCGCACAGGGCAAAAGCAACCAATGTCCAGACTTCTCCTGGCCCGAAGAGGCTGAAGAAGTGGAGAGGGGCTGAGAGAACAGCCACTGCCCCGCAGTCCTGCCCCCCCTCACCCCGGCCTCGGCTCGGGCTCCCCCGTCCGGGACTGCCCGCGCCACTCACAGCGCCTTTGGCCCCGACTCAAGGTCTTGTGATGTGATTAGCAAGCCAGCTCCTCGTCCTCTGACCCACAGCCCCGCCCCGGACCGCTCGGGCCCTGTTTACTGCAGGCTTGGGGTGGCGGGGCGGAGCCTGGAAGACCCGGGCTTTTCCAGCCCTACCCAACCCCACGCCCCCTCCACCCTCGGAGCAGGCGCACTTCCCTCCGGCGTGGAGGAAGCCCCTACCGCTTCCTCCACGTGTTAGATCGCAGCACATCCTGCCTGGGGGGCTGCGGAGCTGGGACCCCAAGTTTCCTAAGCCTTCGTTTGGGGGGGGGTCGATACATGCTGCAATTACTGTGCTTCCTCCCGCCCCCCCCCATTACTTTCCGTTCGGCTCCCCGTACTTTGCAAACTAGGCAAGGGTAACATGGAAGGTTGCAATATTATAGCATTTTGCAATCTCTCCTGTCCGCGGCTAGACCTAGTATTTGTGTGGAGGGAAAAGGAGTGGATAACCCAGACCCCGGGGGCGTGGGCGGCCTCCAAGGCTGCTCACCCGGAGCCACATTTAAAAGTCCCCGGGCTCAGCCACGCACGAGGCTAGGGAGGTGGAGAGCCGAAACGCGCTACGCCCCACATGGCTCCACAGGCTCAGCTTCTCCCCCACGGCTGAGCGCTCGACCCGCCTCCCTGGCCTCCCTCTCTCCCTCCCTCCCTCTTCCTGGCCCGCCCAGCACTGCTGGGGCCACCCCTCCGACTCCCCCGCCCGCCAGGCTCAAAAAAAAAAAAAAGAAAGAAAGAAAGAAAGAAAATTGGCGGCAGCCTATAGGAGGGCTCGAAACCCCATGACGTCGGTGGGAGCCGGCTGGGTGGTGTTGCCTAGAGACCCCGGCAGGGTCAGCGTTCTGTCCCCTCCCCCGGCTCAACCGTCTATATAGGGCGAGGGCTCGCCGGGCACAGAGTTCCAGCAGTCCGCTTGCTGTGCCCTCAGCTCCGGAGAAGTGGGCTTTTTTTGGGGGGGCGGGGGGAGGGTAGAGGGAAAAAAGAGGAGAGGCTTTTAGAAGCAAGTTTGGGTTGTATTTTTTTTTTTTACCTCGGACTCCAAAGAACTCCAAAGCTTAACCTCCGTTACCGGTCTCTCCACCCTCTACAAACTTCCCCTTCCCACCCTCACCCCTCGCCCGCCAGCCGTCGTGGCTCATCCCAAGCCCTGCTGGACAGCGGGGTCCTTGGGTTCCTCCTGCATTTGCGACTATCACAGGACCTAGAAACATGTCGACCACACTTTTGTCTGCCTTCTATGACATCGACTTCTTTTGCAAGGTAGGCGAGAGGGCAGGGAGGGAGCCAGAAAGCCCTTTCAGCTTGGAAACTTTTTCTCGTACTATTTTTGGGCAGGGGCTGGGGGTGGTGATCCACCCCACCTTGGTTTTCCCTGTTGGGTCAGTTCTCGGAGTTTGCAGAGTGTTTTAGTTGCCGGGAGGAGGAGGGGCGGGGACGGAGAAGGAAGGCGAGGCGTAACTGCTCCCAGGGCTGGTGCTTTCTGCCCAGCCTGGGACCGGCTTTAGTCTCTTGTGTTTACAGGGACAGTGTTTGCACAGTCCCGGCTGCGCCCCCCACCTTTGCCCCCATGAGTTGGGGGAGGAGGGTGTCCGTGGGGTTGCAACACCACGAGAAAAGCGCAAGAAATGGAGCCGCAGCGATGGGGCAGCATGTTTGGATCTAAGGGCGAGCAGGGTGGGGGAGGGAGAATCAATGCAAACTTTTTTTATTTTGTCTCTATGCGGGTGGGAACGATAAGCTGAAAGTTGGGGGGAACCCACAGACCTGAAGTCTCGAAGTTATTCTGCAACTGCGCTCCCTCCTCCTTACCCCGTGCCCCACCCCCAACCTCTTCCATGCCTCCTCCCGTTTTTCATCTCCCCCTACTCCCCTCCCTTTAGCAGACGGAGAAATCCCTGACCAACCTCAACCTGAACAGTATGCTGGACAAGAAGGCCGTGGGGACGCCGGTGACCACCTCCCCCAGCTCAAGCTTCACTCCGGGATTTCTCCGAAGGCACTCCACCAGCAACCTGCAGGCGCTCGCCCACCCTTCCCCGAGCCCGGCCGCGGGTCCCGGCAGCTGCTCCCCCAAGTTCACCGGCGGCGGCAGCTGCGGCGGCTCGGGCGGCTCGGGCTCGTACAGTAACCTCAAGGAGCCGTCGGGGGTGGGGGGCAGCGCCAGCACCACGGCCCTGCTCAACAAGGAGAACAAGTTCCGGGACCGCTCGTTCAGCGAGAACGGCGAGCGCAGCCAGCATCTCATGCAGCTGCAGCAGCAGCAGCAGAAGTCGGGCGGCGGCTCCCAAATCAACTCCACGCGCTACAAGACGGAGCTGTGCCGCCCCTTCGAGGAGAGCGGCACCTGCAAGTACGGCGAGAAGTGTCAGTTCGCCCACGGCTTCCACGAACTGCGCAGCCTGACCCGACACCCCAAGTACAAGACGGAGCTGTGCCGCACCTTCCACACCATCGGCTTCTGCCCCTACGGGCCCCGCTGCCACTTCATCCACAACGCCGAGGAGCGCCGCCCCTCGCCGTCCGGGGGCGCGGGGGGCAGCGGCGGCGACCTGCGCGCCTTCAGCCCCCGGGAAGCCCTGCACCTGGGCTTCCCGGCGCACCCCCGGGAGCCCAGGCCCAAGCTGCACCACAGCCTCAGCTTCTCGGGCTTCTCGTCGGCGCACCACCAGCACCCGGGCGGCCTGGAGTCGCCCCTCCTCGAGAGCCCCACGTCCAGGACCCCGCCGCCGGCCTCGTCCTGCTCTTCCTCCGCCGCCTCCTCCTCCTCGTCCTGCTCCTCCTCGGCCTCCTCCTCTTCCTGCTCGTCCTCTGCCTCTTCGTCCTCCTCCTCGGCCGCTGCCCCCTCCTGCTGTTCCCCGACGGCGGCCGCGGCGGCGGCGGCGGCGGCGCTGCTGTATGGGGCGGGCGGCGCGGGCGAGGACTTGCTCTCCCCAGCCCCGTGTGCCGCCTGCGCCAACAACGCCTTCGCCCCCTTCTCGGGCCAGGAGCTCAGCAACCTCATCACGCCCTTGGCCATTCACACCCACAACTTCGCCGTGGCCGCTGCCTATTACCGTAGCCAGCAGCAGCAGCAGCAGGCGCCCACCGCGCCCCACCCGACGGCTGCGGCCGCCGCCGCTGCCGCTGCTGCTGCGGCCGCCGCCGCCGTGGCCGCCGCCGCCCCGGCCTCCCCCCCGTTCAGTTTCCAGCCCCTGCGCCGTCTGTCCGAGTCGCCCGTGTTCGACGCGCCCCCCAGCCCGCCGGACTCGCTGTCGGACCGGGAGAGCTACTTGAGCGGCTCCCTTAGCTCAGGAAGCCTCAGCGGCTCCGAGTCCCCGAGTCTCGACTCCGGCCGCCGCCTGCCCATCTTCAGCCGCCTCTCCATCTCCGACGACTAAGCGAGCAGAGCAGCCGCCGCAAGAGGAAGCTTCTTTTGGGGGGGGAGGGTTGGAGGGTGCAGTAGGGTGGCTGCAGGGGATGCCCCTCTTCCCCTCTCCCAGCCCTGAGGGTAGGGGGGGTCTAAGTGAGGAGGGGAAAGAGGGATTGGGGATTTAGCAGCCAAAAAGAGACTGCACAGCCCTAGGAGGACTTGGGGGACCCCAGCTCTGTGAGCTGCCCCTTCTCCCCCCCCCTTTTCAGTTTCCTCTTGTTTGGGGGGGGTTTTGTTTTTTTATTACAAAGTTGCATTCTCGTTTAGCAAAAAAAAAAAGTCCAACGAACTTTTTGTATTGAGATGAACAAAACCTGTATTAAAAAACAAACGGGCAGGTGTAACGGGAATAGAACAAACAATAACCAAACATTTATTTTTCTAGACCTTGGATGAGTTTTGAACTTTAGGGGGGAAAAATCAACCCAGCACCAGCAGCTACGCCACCATTCCATCTCTTACCTTTGAAGCATTAGTCACCCTGCACTTACGGGTGAACTGCTTGCTCTTAGGAGAAGCTTCTCATGGTCATTTGTCTTTGAATACAGTGTAAACAAACAAAAAAAGCCACATTACTAAACTATAAGCTTAAAAAATCCAGCGACCTGCCAAGAATATGCCTTGATGACAGTGCTGTCGTTTTATATATAGCTATATATAATGTGCTTAAAACACCACCCTTCCATTCCAAAGTCAGTTCCATCACCACCACGTAGTGGAGATTTCTTTTAGAAAAATGTTGCCTTTTGCTTTCTTGGGAAGCACTCAAACCGAGTTTAGTTTATAATTGTTGACAAATAACTGCTGATTTTTGTTTTGTTTAGCTGTTTTGAGTTGATTAGCACCACTGCACCACAACTCAATATGAAAAAAAACTATTTAACTTATTTATTATCTTGTGAAAAGTATACATTGAAAATTTTGTTCATACTGTATTTATCGGGTATGATGAAAAGCAATAGATATATATTCTTTTATTATGTTTAAATTATGATTGCCATTATTAATCGGCGAAATGTGGAGTGTATGTTCTTTTCACAGTAATATATGCCTTTTGTAACTTCACTTGGTTATTTTATTGTAAATGAGTTAAATCTTAATTTAAGAGATTGTATGTAATATTTATTTCATTAATTTCTTTTCTTGTTTACGTAAATTTAAAGATTGCATGATTTCTTTATAGAAATCTATCTCGATGCTGTGGAAAGTAGTTTGAGGAAGATCTTTCTGAGATTTCTTAGAATGTATTAAAAAAAAAAAAAAGATTGTAGCCCGTCCAACTTTTAAAGAAAAAAAAGAACCACATACTTTGCAATCAGACTTCAAAGTATCAGACTTTTACCTAACTCCAGCTTTACAAATCAACCAAAAGTATTTTTGTTGCCTAATTTCACCAGTCCCACTGTGATATTACCCTTGAGTATGTTTAAAAAAAATGTAGCAATAATTGAGGGGCCTCCAGTATTAGTCTCCCAGTGCCTTTGGAAAGGCCCGGACTTGCCTTAAATCTTCCTCAACCAAATAAGTATTTTCTTTCTTAATGCTTGAGAGAATTTGAATGTAGGGATGGGTTCAACTACAAAAATAGAAAAGTTTTACCACTTTTTATTAAATATACGCAGAGGCCACCTCTTGGATCTGAGACCTTATTGTAGTACATGAACATGCCTTTTTTGTTATTTCAATTCCAAAACTTGTAATTTTTTTTTCTTTGTAGAAAGTCAGGAGTTCTCCCTCTCTCTTCCCTCCTTCCCCCCACCTGAAACTTTCCTGGACGGTGGATGAATGAATAAGTAGCTTGAGTCTTGTTTGTACATAGGCACAGAACTGAGCCCTATGTACTCTCTTTAGACTACTTAAACAGAAGTATGTTTTTGAATGTATAACTAAAGAGTAAGTCAACTTGAGTTGTAATATATTTTGGGGAGCCAGTTCACTACAAATTGTGACTGTAAACTTTGTACTGTAAATGTTTTGTAGTTTTCCCCCAATAAAATTTTTGGAAAAAAAAATCAATTATTTTAATGCCAGTGTCCATGAAGTTGTGGTTTCTTCCCCTCCCCTCCCCCTCCCAGTGTCTTAATTGTGATCGACTAAGTTAGACTTGGCATACTAACTCCATTCCTCTGAAGTGATTGGGAAGCTTCTAAAAACCAAGTAGGTTCCAGAAAGTTCTTAAGTGCCCAAGCATGCCCCCATCTCTCTATCTTCTACATATATAAACAGCTAGCTTCCTCTTCAGGCTGGAGAGATTCTCCACTCTTTGTTTTGGTTGCCACAAAGCTGCTTATTACGTGCTTACATTTAATTAACATGAGGTCTTGGTAAAAAGTTTACAGATAAAAATTGCTTTCCTGGCTTTCTCACAAGGTAAAGTTATATACATACATATGTACTATACACAGAAAAAAAAACCCGTTCTCTAATCCGTTCTCTGTTTAAAAAAAAAAAAAAGTGAATGCCCCAGAAAAGGCTGGCCTTGGAGATCTGGGTAATGTTAGTCTAGAGGAATTAGGTGGCTTGGAATTAAGTGTCTGCATTGCTATGGATAAGGTGCAGTTGGGAGGAGGGAGAAAAGGAAGGAGGTGTGGTTTCCTATGATTCAGACCACCACGTGACAAATACTGGAGGTTTCAGAGCTGTTCACAATTTAGTAAATCAGCCTCTCAACAGGACCTCAGGGATTTGGCATTATGGGAATTTCTGGGAATCCCTTTGTCAGTCTGATGACAAGACTTCAAGTTGGGGGCTCCACAACCACCTTCACCCTTCAATAGGAGGTAGAATGTTGGGGCCAGGACCTTTTGGAAACAAAAGTGATGTAAGGAATCGTGGGGTTTGGGGGAGGGGAGAGTAAGAAGTGGGCAACCTAAGGGAAGGTTAAACCAGTTAAAGTTATCTCTGGGTGGGGTTTGTTTGCCCACGTAGCTTCCTCTGGGAGTAAGCACTCAAATTATAGGAAAGGAATTAGTAACTATGAAGACAGCCCCCACTTCTCCAAAGCCATCAGAATGCAATGTATGACATTGCTCGGTCCATCGGTTAAGTGGAGCAGTAATGGTTAAAAGAAAAGATAAACTTGTTTGGAAAGGGGGGAAAACCAACCTTTGAACATTAATTTATAAATCAAATTGATTTGTTTTGTATTTTTAACCACCCCTATTCAGTCCCTTTTTCCAAAATGGGTAAAGGGAGATTCAGTAATTGGTTGTTTTCCTATTTTCCGAAGCAGCTGTACTTTTTATCTCCCCTGTAGACCTTTATTAACTAGGCTCTCACTGTGCCTCACCGCTGAGTTTGGGGCTTTTGAGTACAGATATGAAGCCTTAAGAAGCCTGAAAGTTGTCAAACAGCTGTTTCACATTAAAGATGATTGCACTGGTGTGTTAATTCAAGTGGGTTTCGTGTGTGCTCCAGCCCTTGTCCTGAACATCCTGCCAGAATAGGATGGGTAACAATTTCAGAGTTCTCCCAGATGACTAGTCTCTTGCTGTGTGCATCAGTCTGAAGAGGGGGAAGGGAAGATTGGAGTGCAGGCCTGAAACAGCTTCCTGCTGATGGCCCCTTCTTATGAGGGATAAGCAGTTTAATGCAGGTTGTTATTTATGCCAATGTGCTTTTGGAAATACGTGTTTTCTTCCTTAGGCCAAAACTTCCCCTCCCCACCATCATCCTTTCTCCCCAAGTAAATTTGATCAAAAGGGTAAATGCTGAAATTTTTTATGCCTTCAAGCACAGTCATTTTAAAAAATTTAGTTGAAAGTGTAATTGTCCCGGCCTTTTACCGTAGAACCTCTTAGAACTTGTAAAGCCAGGCAGACTATTCAGAAATGAATGGCCTTTTCCACCAGATCAATGCAATCTACATAACAATGCATTGTCTTCCTCCAGGAACTTGAATGACCGTGGAACTCCAAAACTTCAATCTCTCTTGCTAAAAAGGTTTTTTGTGAGCTAGGGGCCTCTGGGAATTTGAAAGTAGAAGGACTCTTTGGGGATTTAAAATAATAATAATAAATGCCCAAAGTAACAGTTGAACTTACAAGTATAAGCCATGATTCTCATGTTGGTGTCTGTGGAGTAACTGAGCCCAAGCTGGCTCCCACCCAGAGGCATTACACCCAAGATAAAATTCCTGCAGTCATTTGTGAAAATGAGCACAGAATGAGATGTTGTTTGGAGCCTGCTAATAGGGGCATTAGGGATGGGCTTTTTTAAAAAAATCAGTATATTTCTCAGGCACCTTTTAAAATTTAAAGTCTTTCAGATAAAGGATGCATGCACCATGGACTTATTTTCCATTCCTCCCCCCGACTCTGTGCAGTTGTGTGGAGAGAGCAGACAAAAAAAACTATTGAGCAGGCCAAAGCTGACTGCCTTGCATGTCTGAATAGATTGTACGACTGAACACTGTAGCCTCACTCAGTTAGCTGTGGCAGCTAGCTCTGAGGCCACTGCCCTCCCCATTGCCTTGGAGAGAGCTGGCTAGCTTGTCCAATTGTCCTAATCTTAGGACTGAGGGCCATCAGCTTGTAAAGTCTCGAAAGTGATAACTCGAAAAGTACTGGGTGAAGAAATGTATAGGAAATCTACCAACATGTTTGCATCTGGGGCTTCAGAAACATTTGTTTACTCCCAGAGGCAGATTTTAGGTGGCAAGTGCTAAATAGGAATGGGAACTAAAACTTCCTGAATTTTCTTTGGGCTTGAAGTTTGGTCTCTAGGGGGGTGTGGCCATTGTGAGTTAGGGTGAGGGCTGTGGCCCTCTGAGGTTTGGCACAATGATTGATGGAGGTTGGGGTCTGGTTTACCTACCATTACTAAGACTTACTCTTTTTTTTCTGACTGATGAAACTGTCAGCTCAAATTTTGCCTTCTACAGGAGACCTTTATACGTGCATAGCTTTATATGTGTGTGTATGTATATGTGTATCTGTCTATCTGTAGTGTAGGTGGAAGGTAATCTCTTAGGGAAGGCATTGGGAAAGGGGGACTGAAAAAGGTCTCCTTAGAAGGCATATGTATGTGTGTATATATATGTACATGTGTGTATATACATATGCATATAAAATATATGCGTGTATACATTTATGCATATAAAGTATATACAATAAATATGTATATAAAGGTCTTACACATATCTACACATATACACATATCTACACCTCATTACACAGATATATGTGTGTATATATGTATATCTCTATCATATATCCATAGTTATTTATATGTTGTCTTTCCCACCAGAATATGATCTCCTTTTGGGACTAGAAAGTGATTTGTGCATTTCTTTGTATCCTGGGTGATTAGCCCAGTGCTGGGCACACTGTTAGCACAAATGTTTGTTGATTGGCTGTCTGATTCATGCCCCACCACCCCCAGTCCTACTAGTTGTGATGAGCTGTTGTTGCTTGAGAAATCAGGCCCTGAGGCAGTTCCTGTTTGGTTCAACTTGCTTGCTGGGGTTCTCTGGGGAGGCCAAAAGGGATGTCAGGGGCTGGAGCCAGAGCTCAACCTGTGGGTTAAACACTGCCAGAGACCAGTGGGAGAGACGAGCGATCCAGGAGGAACCCATAGGACCTCTGGGGCCCACCCCTGGTGCTTTGTGCTTGTTTGAAAAACCTGGTTTGACCAGTTCTTCCAACCTCACTCCACAGGCCTAGATTGCTAGCATTTCAGCCTTGAAGTCAGGAATAATGAGAGAGAGAAAGAATGAGGATGAATATGAAAATGAATGTATGGAGAGAACTTTTCATTTTTGGTAGGCATTTCTTAATTTTAAAAACTTCTTTCAAAACCAGGAAATGTCAGCCAGAGCTGTAAAAAACACACACACACACACACACACACACACACCAGCGTTTCCTGTGGGGTGGGGCAGGGAGAAGGAAGCAGCCTGCTTAACCAAAAGCTCCAACCCCAGTGGAAGGCCCAGGTCTGCTCTGCCCAGCCCTGCCCAGCCCTGCCCTGCCCTACCCTACCAGCCCTGGGTCTGCATTACCTTAGTAAACCGGCTTTGAGGCTTAGGGGACCTGCCTCAGAAACAGAGCTGTGCCTTGCTCTGACATTTTAAGGAACAATTCATTCTTTTTTCTGAAAAAGTAGGAAGGGGAGGGGGGGGATTTATTTTCATCTTGGCAGAGTGGAAATAGCTCTTGACTAATTGAAGTCCTTGTGCTTTTTCTTTGTGGGGGGAGAGGTCGGTGGGAGGCAGTTCTGAAACAGAAGAAAAGATAGTAAAGGCTTGAGACAGACATGAAAGCATGAAGCTCGCCGAAACGCAGTGAAATATTTCTCTAAAAATAAGCTTTGCTTTAGTTGTGGATTCCTCTGACAGTTCGGCTCTTGTGCGGGGGTTTAGCTGGCCTGAGGAGCTGGGTGGAATTTTTAAAAAGTGAGTGTTTCCCAGCTGTGGCCTTGGAAAGTTTTTTTTCCTTTCTGTTTTCCATTTATTAAAGCTTCTAGTTTCCGGTTCGTTAAAATTATTTTCAAGCAAAATATCTAGCCAGGTAATTCTTCAATGAAATGAAGAATTCATAATGAAGCCTGCCTGGGCTGAAAAAAGAGGAGTCTGCCCCGGCCTCCTGCAACTGACCTGGAGCAGAGAGGGCCCATTGGTGGTTGGGGAGAGAAGCAAGGCTTCTCCCAAGCTGGGGCACAGTGGGGGTTTTATGGGAAGGCCAAGAGGGAATCCAGCCATGTGTCTTTGAAATGCAGGCAGAGTGACTTACCTTAATAAATCTCTGCTGTGTTCCTGGGGGAGGGGAGGTTGTTTTCTGAATAATTTCTAAGCCTAGGACCACTTGAGAAGGAACTGCAGAGTAATTTGAAACCTTGATCCTTCCCCACCTCCCCCTTCCATGGCTAATAACTCGGAGAGAGATGGGGATACCTTTAAAATAGATGTACTGAAATGTAAATACAGAGGTCCTGTGTTACCAGATGGTTACCCTCTTTGCCTTGCCTGAAGTCTGGCTGCTACTTACTCCAATTTTAATTAGTTCCATAAAGTATCTACTCTATATCTAGCCCTGAGCTCCTTGAAATCTCAGGTTTAGAATGGACCTCAAAGTCTGTGCAGTCCAAACCAAACAGTGCGTGGAACAAAGCAAGCCCTTAACAAATGCTTCTTCAGGAAATCAGTAAACATTTATCAAGTGACAGGGCATGTTGATAATCTATGGTAATGCAAAGGCAAAAGACAGCCCCAGCTCACAAGGAGCTCACAGTCTAATGGGGGAGACTTAATTTGACCAAGAATCCCCGGTCACATACCCAACAAGTGGTCTTCGTCCAGGCTTTGTCTGAAGACCTTCCAAGAGGAATAGGGGAATGATCTTCAGTCAACCCACTTTTGGATAGCTATAATGGTCAATGTTATTTTTTTCCCCTTAAACCTATTCCATGGGGAAAAAATACCAGAATTTCAGAGCATAGAAGTTATTTAATTCAACTTTCCTTTTAGAGTTAAGGCAACTGAGGCAACTGTGCCCAAATTCACAGGTGTCCTGACTCCCAGCTGCCCAGTGACCTTTTCTGCTCCGCCATGTAGTTGAGAAGATGGGAAAAGTCCTAGATTAAAGAATTCGAAATTCTAAAGCCGCCCAGGGAGAGGGAAAGAAGTCAGCTCATTCCTTAGTATTTGAGCTGGTTTAGTCCAAAAAAGGAATTTCCCCCACACAGAGCATCTTCTCTAACTGGCCTGAGAAATTTCAAAGGGCAGGTCAGGCCCCAGAAGGTTCATTTAGAAAACCAAGGCTAGGATACAGTGCAGTTAAAAAAAAAATAAATCTGGACATGGATTCCAGCCTTAGTTCTTTCACTGACTAGGGGCTGTATGATCTTAGGGAAATTCATTAATCTTTATGGGCCTCAGTTTCCTCATCTGTAAAAGTAGATAATTTAACTAGTTGAAGTAGTCAGCATATTTGTTTATTATTGAAATCTATCTAGCAATATGAACACAGCCAAGTCCTTTACCCTTCTGGCTTTCAGTCTTATAATCTGTAAAATGGTGGACTTTGGGACTTTGTGTCAGGGACCCCTCAGGCAGTCCGGTGAAGCCTGTGGAGCCCTTCTCAGATGAATGTTTTTAAATGCACAAAATGAAATGAATAGGATTACAGAGGAAACCAGTTATGTTGAATGCAGTTATCAAAATATTATTTTAAAAAATAACTTCAGGGACGCCAAGTTAAGAACCTCTGGACTAGGTGATTTCCTGATCCAAGGTCACTCCCCACTCCGGGATTCAGTGGTTCTGTTATGTGATATCCAATCCTAATAATCTCTTAAATTTCTTCAAGTTCTAAAGTTCCGTCATTCTCAAATTTCTTAAAAGTAATAATAGCCAATTACTCTCCTCCTGCCCCTCAATGTCGCCCCCCCCCAACATTTCATAAAGGTAATGGCATAGCCTTTCCCCCTCTCCCCACACCCCTGTTTTTCCTCATGGAATTTCTCTTTAATGGCTCATAGGTCACAGGGCTTAGAGCTAGAAAGGACCTTCCAAATTGTCTAGCTCAACTCCTTATTATTCAGAAGGGGAAACTGAGTCCAAGAAAGGAAAAGGGGCTTATTCTTTGCACAGGTCACAAAACTACTCAATAGCAAAGGCAGGATTGAAACTCAGGTCTTCTTGCTTAAAATCTAGTTTTGGTTGGTGTTTTGTTGTTGTTGTTGTTTTTTCCCCCATCATACTATGCTGCCTTTAATAACCTTTTTCCCAATTCCTTCTCCTTTTTGGGACATGGATTCTAGCCCAGAATGTTTTTTAGTGCCTCAGGGCCCTTGCCCTATGTCCAAGTTGTGTCTCTTGTTCCCTTTTCTTAGGCATGAGCTCTTTCTTTCCCCTAAATAATGTTTCTTTCTCTCTCTCCCCTTTGGCTCCCAGATCTCAACATAGTTCCCCTTCCCCTCAAAATCTCCTAGTCCTCCAAAAATCACATCTCCCTTTCCCTAGTTCTCCTTTCCTTGTTGCGCCTTCCCTAGTTCCTCTCTTTGCGGGATTTCTTATTTCTCAGACATGATGCCTCAGACATGAGTTTCCTCTCTCTTCTTGGGCTCTGATTTTCCATTTCTCCCAGCCTGGTTTACCCTCCCTTCTAGGACCCAGATCTCAGCCTAGTCTCTGCTCAGGTCTGGGCATTTCCAGTCTTCTGGAGGCTAGTTCTCTTTTTCTGGTCCTCTTTCCTTCTGGGGACCTGGATCCAGGCCTAGCACTTTGGATTACCTCTTATCCACGAGCTATGCATCTTTAATGTTCAGTTCTATCCTCTCAGAATGGCCTTATCCCCCAGTCATTCAGAAACTAATTCTCTCTTTTGACTTCCTGACCCTTTGGAGATCCTGTCCTGGCATTACCCTAGCTCCAGACCCCTGTTCTGTCTTTCTTCTTAGGCCTCACATCTCCTGTCCCCCATAAACCAGTCCTTCTCCAGAACCTGATATTGCCTAATCCCTGAACCAGCTCTGGACCTCAGATCATTCCAGAAATTAATTCATTCTCTCCTTTTTTTTTCTGTCTGTCTGCCTTTCCCTGTGTTTCTCTTTCAATCATCTGGGACCCAGATCTCCCAGTCCCCTAGAAAACAGTTTCTCCTCATCTCTCCTCTCCTCTCCCCTCTTCTCTCTCTTTTCCTCTTCCCCCTCCCTCTCTCCTTCTTTCTCCACTTATCTCTCCCTCTCTTCCTTTCTCACCCCACTTTGTTTCAAAACCTCCCTTAGATAATAGGTCATTTTTCTCTGGTTCTCAACCAACAAGCATTTATTTAGTACCAAGAAACTGCTAGGAGCTGTTGATCCAAATAAACAAAAGGAAGATGTGCCTATTTTCCCAGAGCTTGCCTTCTTCTTGGGGGATGACCATGTTCACAGACAGGTAAACACAGAAATGATTTGGAGGAGGGACTGACAAGTGGGGAAACAGAAAAGCCAGGAAGTAGGTACTGGTTAAGCTTTGTCTTAAAGGGACCTTCAGGTCCTAAGAGGTGAGGAGTAACAACATTCCAGACATGGGACAAAGTCTAAGCAGTCAAGACATTCATAGAATATCGTGTGTAGGGAGCAGCACATAAGCCATTTTGGTTAGAGCATTGAATGTATGGCGGGGGGGAGTCATGTAACAAGCTGGGGAAAATCTTTCCTTTGGAACCCATACTTTGGCCCAATCCTCACTTAGGTCCAAAATCTCCCAGGCCTCTGTTATAGGAATATAAAGTTTTAAGATTTTCCCTGCCCCTAGGTTAAGTGCACCTGGAGCCTGTGGTGGGAGACTTGTTTTTCAGGAGATACTTTGTGATTGGGCAGTGGGTCAAGAGGGTTGTTACAGTCTCTGATCCAGGAGAAGGCTATATAAACCCTGATGTGAGACTTTGCTTTGGGACTCACTTTGAGAAGTGTTGTGTGACTTGACCAGATGAGACTCTGGACAGCCATTGAGAGCTCCCTGGCTTTGAAAACCCAGATGCTGATGTTTCCCTCTCTGGTAACTGACTAGGTATGGATGTCATGGTTGGACAGTTGGAGGCCTGTCTGCTGGATCTGTTTGTTTCTCTGTCTTCTTGTAATTTCTGCTTGTAACCTCTGTATACTCTAAAGTTCAGGGTGCTGACTTTCCCCCCTTAACTAGGTAAATGACATGTTTGATTGATTAAAGCCAAGATTGTTAACCCATTTTGAGTTGCTTTCCTTTAGAAAAGCAGATCTAAGGACCTGTGTTGGAAGCCAACGTGGGGATGCTGGGGTGCTTGCTGCTACAGCCTCCCAGATACAAATTCAGTCTTTCTTCTAGGTTGGTGCTTGAATTTTGGCCTAAGACCAAGATAATCCATCCCCATAGTTTTCTGTGTCTTTCTGGGTCCCCTCATACCTTCTAAGACCAAAACCCTGGCTCAGTTCTTTCTTAGGACTCAGATATCTCAGTGTCTACAGAAACCTCCTTCCTTTCTGGTTTCCCTCCCACCCTGGGATCCTCCTATATCGGGCCTGGGATATATGATGCCTCTGCTTTGCATTACACCAATGGAATAAGTCACAGCTGTCTTCAAGCATTCCTGAACTCCATGATGAGTACTACACGACAGGATGACCAGATGACCCATGAAGTAATGTACTCTTGCTGCCCATGGGAAGACACATAATTTCTATGGTGGATTGCCCCAAGAGCTTAGAGCCTTCCTCTAGGCCTTTTTATTTTATGGGGTATCCCGGGGCTGTCCATCTGTTATCCCTCACTCTTGCTACATGACTGACTGACTTCCTTTTCTGGTTAAACTTCCTTTGATGACATTTCTTAGCCCTCTTCTTGGATGTAAGTCATTGTTGGTAAATGTTGCAACCCCTGTTTACACTCACCATGCATAGATCCTACATACTTTAGGGGACCCACAGTAATAGCGTTTCAGACCTCAGTGGTAACTCATGGATCACAGTCATCTAGCATTGCCAGAAGGAGGCTGGTGTTTAAAAGATGAATATTTCAGGGATAAACTTACACTTGGTATTATTGCTAGATAGTCTCTCAAATGCAATCTTTCTTGTGTATTTCTAGGCCCAATGTGATATGTCTGTGAATCAAGGAATGCCATTATCTCAGAGGACTCAAAATTGTGGGTCACCCAAAGAGTAATAGAAAGACGCTCCTAGTGGGTATCAGGAGAGCAAAACTCATTACTTATGACTGAGAAACAAAGGGGCATCAAAGACATGGATGTAAAAACAGAAAAGGTGTTGGGGGTCAGTTACATAGCTAGGGAAAGATAATAGATGTTGAGTAGACCTCCTCAAAATATGCTTCCAAGTGAGCAGACTGCCAGGTCAGTTCGGATGTGGGCCCTTCCTCAGTCAGCACACCTTCACAGAGGTGTGTGGGCTTCTGGGTCAGGGAGACTTGGTTTGCCCACAGGAAATTTCAAGGTATGTGCTGATCAATAACTGTTTTTGGCCTCTGCACGTTTCTGCTTATGTAATACCTAACCGTTGGCCTCGTGGCCTCCCTTTAAAAGCTGAGGCTTTACCTGAGATCTCTGATATACAACCTGGGACAGTGGGGTGGTACCTTGTCAGCCTGCCATGTGGCCTGATCAGCCAACATGGCATATAATTAAGGGTCTAATTCTAAATTGTTACTTGGGTCTTGCTCACGTTTTCTGGGTATAACACACTCTAGCCCGGTGGGGAGAAGGATTTATGTAAGCTGTGGATGGGAAAGTATGGATGGGTGGCAATCTGCACTAGTGGTGGAGGCAGCATCCACCACCAATTGGCATGGTCAGTCAAGTTCTGGACTTGAAGCCAGGAAGACGGGCTGAACTGATACTCCTGATACTTGCTATGTGAATAGAAGACGTATCATTTCACTTCTCTGAGATTCTGTTTCCAAATCTATAGAATGGGAACAATACCTATAGTCCTTCACCTGGGGTTATTGGGGAACTCAAGTGAGACAATGGATGCAAAGTGCTTTCAGTCTTAAAGCTCTACATGAATGCCAGGCATTGTTATTATAGCTTATCATTATTCATCCAGGTATTGACATGCTGACACAGTGCCCAGCACTGTCTAAGTGCCTAATCAATGCTCTGGCATCTCCAGTGGTGTGCTGGTAAATGTTTAACAACCAGTTCTGGGGGAAAAATGTACACACAGCATATTTCTGCTTAATCTGCAGTATTAATATTTTCTTCACCACTTTCTTAAGTCTAGACAATTAACAAAGCAATAAATCAAGTCCTGATTGGTAATTCTAAATTAATTCTAAGATGTAAATGCTCACACTGAAAATTTAATAAACAGCTTTCCTGTATGGGCTGGCACCAATATACCTTTGCATCCATCCATCCATCTATCTGTCTGTCTGTCTATTTCTGTCTATCCATCTGTCTGCCTGTCTGTCCATCCATTTATCTATTATCTCCCTTTCTGTCTCTCTGTCTTTCACCCCCCTTCCCCTTCTCCCCTTCTTTCTTTCTCTCTCTCTCCCTCCTTCTCCCTTTCTTTCTCTCTTTCCCTACTACAATTCCAGGTTGAATAGCCAACTGAAGAATTATACAAAACTATTCCAGGCTTAAGGGTTTATGGAAACAAGTTTTGTTCTATACCATGTTCACTTATGGGGAAGCTAGGTGGTGCAGTGGATAGAATGCTGGATCTGGAATCAGGATAACCTAGGTTCAAGTCTGACACTAGCTGTGTGACCCTGGGCAAGTCACTTAGCCCTGTTTGCCTCAGTTTCCTCATCTGTAAAACAAGCTGGAAAAGGAAATGGTAAACCACTCCTAGATCTTTCACACACACACACACACACACACACACACACACACACACCCCAAAAGGGGTCACAGAGTCAAACATGACTGAGAACAACTAAACAACAAATATTCATTTATGTCTGTACTGACTCAGAACTTTCTCTGGAAGCAGAGAAACCCAGTGCAAAGATCTAAACTCTGAGCCACCCTTTTAAGTCACTATGCCAGTCAGCAAATATTTACTAAAGGTCTAGTATGTGCATACCCAACCCTGAGCAAAGCATTGTGGGGGATGCCACAGGAAGAAACAAAACCTGAGATACGTGAAGGGATAGGAAGACAGGCCCTGGCGTTATTCGTTCTGTGCTATTGGGGCTCAGAGAAGTGAAAGTTCAATCTCTGGAAGTGAGGTGAGCCCCAGACTTGAGCTGGAAGGATGTTAGTGAAAGGGCAGCCCTCTATGGCTATTTCAGAGGATGAAAAATGTTCATTCCATAAGATTCCTTCAAAAAGCCTTAGGATCAGGGGCAGCTAGGTGGCACAGTGGACAGAGCATGGGCCCTAGAGTCAGGAGGACCTGAATTCAAATCAGACCTCAGTTGAATACTACCTATGTGACCCTGGACAAGTCACTTGATCCCAATTACTTCAAAAAAAAATCCCTAGGATCATTGATTCCAAGCAGGAAGAGATCTTTAAGGTCATTGAAACCCCTTGTTTTAGAGATGAAAACCTGAGGCCCAGAGAAAAGACTGGCTCATGGTCACAAAAGAAAATATGGAGAGGGGTGGCTATGTGGCACAGTGAATAGAACACTGGCCCTGGAATCAGGAGGACCTGAGTTCAAATCCAATCCTCAGACACTTCACACACACACACACACACACACACACACACACACACACACACACACACAAAACTAGCCATGTGACCTTGGGCAAGTCACTTAACCCCAATTGCCCTACCTTCCCCCCCTCCAAAAAGCAAAAAAAAAAAAAAAGGAAAGATGGAAAGTCTAAATCCAGGTACTCTGACTCCAAATTCAGTGTTCTTCTTTGCATGCTAGTTATTCTTAATTCTACTTTCTATTTGTACCAACTATAGGGCTTAGACTTGGAAGACATCGTAGGGTGATCAGGGACATGATTCAGTTTGGTGGAGAGAGCTTGATTGGCTGTGGAAGAAGACCTCGGTTCATATCCCACCTTTGATATATTACTACTTGCCCAACACTGGGCACATCCCTTGGCTGCCTCAGTTTCTTCATTTGTGAAAGGAGGGGGTTGGACCAGATGGCCTATGAAGTCCCTTTTGTGAACTTCTCCCTTATCCATAGGCCTGAAAGATAATTTCTCCCTTGTCCCTCTAATTTGTTTATGATGCCACATTTCACAGTCTAGGACTCATATCCATTTGGAGTTTCTCTTGGTGGGTGACAAGATGGTCTGTGGAGACTCTGCTTAGTTTCTGCCAGACAATTTTCTGGTTTTTCAGTAGTTGTTGGCAGCTGGGGTCTTTGAATTTATTCATGTAAAGTCCCTTCCAAAACTATAAGCCTATCTATTATCTAGTCCAACCATCTCATGAGGCCAATGAGGCCCCCCAAAGGAAAAGTCAGTTGAGAAGTAGAATGTGGAAATTGATAGACCTAGAGATTACAGAGACCTGGGCTTTGAGTGCTAACACCTCTCCAAGCTCAGCTTCCTCATAGGTAAAATGGGGAATAATCCAGGGTGTCCCAACAGACTTAGTGCAGTCTGCAGCTACTCAACCTTAATAGAGTCAACCAAATGAGATCACATACATAAAGTGTTTTAAGGCAATGAGGTGGCACAGTGGATAGATAGAGTGCTGGGCCTGGAGTCAGGAAGACCTGAGTTTAAATCTGATCTCAAACACTTTACTTATGTGTGTGACTTTGGACAAGTCACTTAACCTCTGCCTCCATATCCTTAACTGTAAAATAGGGATAACGGCACCTCCTTCCCAGGGTTGTTGTGAGGATCAAATGAGATAATACTTATAAAAGTGCTTAGCATCATGACTGGCGCATAGTAGGGACTATGTAAATTTTTATTTCTTCCTTCCTACTCTCTATATGTAATGAGAAGCAACATGGAGTGTGGATGTTGAGCTGGAATTAAGGTCAAGGATATCTGAGTTCAAGGCCTACTTCTGTCTGACATGTGCTGTGCTCTACATCCCCAGTTCTCTGTTACAGAGGATGTATTGATTTGCATTGGAAGAGGGAGTTCCCTTCCCAGCAGTTCCCCCTGCCAATGAAAGCCCAGGACACCAACAAAAAGAAAAAAGTACCTCATTCTCAGAGCTGTTGAGAGACCCAGATGAGAGTATGTGAGGCTCTTTGTCAACTTTAAAGCAACATGTCAGTGATCAAGGTTGCCTCAAATCTCCCAAGAAGCAAACTAGGGAGTCAGGATTCTACCAGCTTAGAACTATGCTACATTGCCCTTTCATAATCCGAAACAATATAGACATGAACAAGTTTCTTGGGACAGGAGTGAGCAGTGGGCTGGAACTTTTCAGAACTTTAGCCTTCTAATCCCAACCAATTTTGTTAAAATGCAAATCCCCAGATTATACACCTGAGTTTAATCTATTATCAGATATTGGCACCTCAGTGTAAATGAGTTTATCTGAGCATTTCCTGGGAGTATTTTTTTGAGAAGGGAGGAAAGACAGTATGAAGGCTCTGGGTGGCAGGAGGGTCTGGTGTTGAGGAGTTTGCAAAGAAAAAGGGGCAAAGAACTGGAAGGCTTAGAAGTGGGTACAAAAGAAAAATGGCAGTCAATCGACATCAACAATTACTGAGCACTGCCTGATGGGAAGAAGCTGTTTAGTTGGGGAAAAAAACGAGATTTACACAGAATCCTAGAATGCTGGAAGAAGGCAATTTCTTCCTTTGGGGTTTGTCTAGTCCAACCCTGGTGAGGAAACTTCCTGGGAACTACAATGGGAGAATGAATAATAAAGACTGTGTATAATTAAGGGTTTTGTGTGGATAGTTGTACTTGGGGAGAGGGAAGTCTGGGGGGGGGGTACAAGTTGTCCCAGGTAGGCTTCTGGGAGTTGGAGCTTGAAGAAGCCTTGAAGGATTGGTGGGATGGGCATGGAGGGTAAAAAAAATCCAGTAGGGCTTTGTCTTTTTGTTTCAGGAGGCAATTTGGTGTTTAGGGAAAACCCAGCTCTGCCAAGATCCAGGGTTGTGGTTAGTTCACATGTCTTGTGATATCCTTGGACAGAATCTTTCTCCTCTCGGGTCTTACCAAAAAGTTTACACGTTGTTTTTCCTCAGTGAGCTGTCTGAGGGCAAGAAGTATTTTTCACCTAGAGGCCTTGCACATATTTGTCTCTTAATAAATGTGTATTGTCGAAGGGACTGGATGAACCCATTCTCTAGCCAGCGGCAAGCCAAGCCATTAGACCATAAAATCACCCATTTTATAGCTAGAAGGTACTTTGGGATTGCCATTTGAACCACAGGGCATTGGGAAGGGTGGAAGGGAGAAGGCACATATGTACTAGAATTAAGGACTCATCTCTCATTCAGGCTTAAATGGTACCTACTGAAAATCGAATGAAGGGATCCTTGAGCTGGAAGATACAGGGATTATAGATTTAAGGAGAACTTAACAATCCTCTAGTGGAACGTCCTTCGTTTTAAAGATGAGGAAACTGAGGCTGGATAGAGTACCCAGCCTAGAGTCGAGAAGATCTGAGCTTAAATCTGACCTCAGATACTTACTAGCTGTGTGACCCTGGGCAAGTCACTTAACTCTGTTTGCTTCCTCATCTGTAAAATGAGGTGGAGAAGGAAATAGCAAACCACCCCCAGTATCTCTGCCAAGAAAACCCTAAATGAAGTCACAAAGAGACCGACACAACTGAATATAACAACCTCTCATTCCACACAACTGCCTTCCTGGAGACAGGAGTCTGGAACCTGGAACATCTCAGGTCTTTTTCTTTTATACCAGGGACTGATGGGGTGGGTGGGGTGTTACCTAAAGCCAGAATCAGTGCCCAAGGAGAGGAGGTCTCATCTGGACTGTGAGTTGATGCCCAAAGATGTATTTAGGAAAAACTGAGGGTGAGAGATAGGATCAATGAGAAACGAAAACTGGGCAAGGGCAGAAGGGGGAAGGGAGTAGTAAATCTGTCCAGAGATAAGGAAAGCCACAGTCCAAGAGCAGGGCATAGGTTACAGGTCATATTCAGATCTGGACTCTGGTTAGACCCAGTTTTGTTGCTGGGTGGCTTTGGGCAAGCCACTCTGAGGCATAGATAGCTACAGAAGAAGGGCTTGGGATGAAATGATTTTTGAGGTCCCTTCCAGCTCTGACAATCAGCACATATAGCCACTCTGCATATACTCTTAAATATACTCTCACATCCACTGGATACTTCCTTCCATCTGGCTCATGTCCTCTCCTTTTTGGCCAGAAATTTCTCTCTCCCATTACCCTCTCCAGGTCCCCCGAAATCCCACCTTTAGACCAACATTCCTTAGGATTTAGCATAGCAGTCTGCAAGCACCTCTTTTAAAATGCAAATCCCTCAGGGAAGGGTAACACTTTCAGTCTCTAACACCTCTGTGTCAATGGGTTCCTCCAATGCCGGAAGGACTGGGGTGTCTGGGGATAAAGGAAGGCGGGGCCTACCTTAATGATCTTCCGTCCTTCCACCCTAACTGCTGATGTTATCTTTTGTAATTTTCCCCCTTGCTTTAAGGGAAGAGTATGAATATCAACCAGTGAATCATCAAGCATTTATTATGTGAGTCTGGTGTGCCTGGCACTGTGTTAGAATCCTTCTGGTGGTTTCAAAGACGCAGAAGTGGCTTAATAGACTTTGACTTCTTTGCTTCTTCTAGGCCATTTGGCAGGCCTGGGAATATTGGATGTGGGGGCCCTGAGCTACGTGAAGCTGCTAAGACTGAGACACATGGAGAAAAATCCTAGCCAACGTCCAGTAGAACTCCAGGGATGGACCAGTTGGCAGGTCTGTCCTGAGGCCTGGACTCCCTGATGGGACTCCATACCTGCCCTGGAGTGGCTGACACCTGAGCTCTTGAGAGACCCTATCCAGAACAGTTTATGATCAGGGCCTGAATGGATGATGTGGCCTCTCTGTGCTGAAGGAGTCTGGACAATAGCCAGGTCAGTTTCCTGGCTTTCACACAATAGAGCCTTGCCCCTTCCTTCTACCTATGGCTTACATAAGTCCCCACATCTGGAATGCCTTTCTTCTCACCCCCATACCCTTCACCTCCCATCCTAATCCTTCAAATTCCACCACCACCCCCAAATTTATATTGAAATCTATCTTCCCTTGTCCAGGGGCCAGCACAGCTCCTCTGTGCACCAGGATAAGCAAGACTTGGCTTGGTTATTTCCCTCTTTGTCTGAAGACCATGGCTTCACTAAGTATGGTCACAGAAATAGAAATATCCCCAGGGTTTCAGTTCCCTCACCTAGGCAGCTAAGTAGTGCAGAGGAAAGACTATTAGCCCTAGAGTCAGGAAGATCTGAGTTCAAATGTGACTTCAGGCACTGACTAGCTGTGTGACCCTGGGCAAGTCACAACCTCTGTTTACCTCAGTTTCCTCAACTGTAAAACAGGGCTAATCATAGCAATTCCCTCTTAGTCGTTGTGAGGATCAAATGAGATAATGTGTGTAAAAAATCCTGGGTACAGTGCCTAGCATACAATAGGCTCTATTTAAATGCTGGCTATTATTATTATTCTTGGTAAAATAAGAGAGATGGGACAGATGGTTTCATGAGTTCCTACCAATTCTTGATAGTCTAGGTTTAGGGAACTTAACAAGTCTCTGTGACCTTTCCTGTTCTCTGAAGGCCTTATCGTATATAGTGTTTGTGCCACTGACACTCAATTAGCCTTGCTCTGTTTTATAAATGTTAGCTATTAGCCATTATTATTTTCATTATCAATCATGTCCCTAACTAGATTGTAAACTCATTGAGGGCAGTAAGTATCTTGCCTCCCTCCTGTATAGTACTGGCCACATAGTATAGGGATGGCCACATAGTAGATGACTACCAGGCCTGTTGATCAATTAAATAAATTAGCTGGTAAATTCCTGGTGTTTATTATGGATTTTTGAACTTTGTCATTGTTCAGTCCTTTCAGTTGGGCCCAACTCTTCATGACCCCGTTTGGGCAAAAATTTTTGTTTCTTGGCAAAGATACTGGAGTGGTTGGCCATTTCCTTCTCCAGTTCATCTTACAGATAAGGAAACTAAGACAAATAGGGTTAGGTGATTCTCCCAGGTTCCCATACCTAGTAAGTATCTGAGGTCAGATTTGAATTCAGGTCTTCCTGACTTTAGGCTCAGCACTCCATCCACTGTGCCACCCAACTGCCTCTGGATCTTAGAATGCAGGGTGACTTTACCCTTGCATTCACAGGTCCATGGTTACTCAACAATAAAAGCTCTAACATCTGGACCATCGCTCAGCCTCCTTGGGGATAGATCAGGAGAGAGGGGGCCTAAGTTTCTCTAGGAGTAGGGCTTAGTGAAAATGTTAGGAAGCATGTTCTGAATATAAGAGCTAGGAGACTTTGCCAACAGGAACCTCGGGTTTGACAATCAACCAAGAGACAAGAGGACCATGTTCTTCCTAGTCCTGGCTCTGCAACCAACTCTTCTGTGAAACTGGGTAACCTGCTTCTCTTCTGGGCCTCAGTTTCCTCAGCAATCAAATGGGGATAAGCAGCCCTTTCCCTACCTATCTCAACGTCTTATAACTAAAAACATAAAGGGGATTATTCTTCCTTCTACAGAGGGTTTAAAGACCAGGCCAAAGGCCTATCTGTCTGATACAGCCCAGATGTCCCCAGGTCCCACTGGGATGGAGATGGGGGGAAGAGTTGGCCATTATGGGTCTCTTAGGGTCCCTGGAAATGGCCCTGGTAGTTACCATTTAAAAAACTACTTTGGGGATTAAATAATTGTCATTCGGTCTCTCTGTGAAGACAATCCACAATACCTGAATAGTATCCTTTCTCCCCAGTTTCACTTTGTATTGTATAGATGCAGGTATGCCTTACCCAAGGGGTCTCTTCTGTCTTGAGGAACTCTAAGCCATTTTAGATACTAGGTCCTGGGAGGTAGTGAGCCTTCTTCCCTGGATTCTTGCCTCTATTCTGGCTAGATTGGGGGAGGGGAATGAATTCCATGGGTCACCATGTCACCCTCCCCTCCCCCCCACCCCCATCTTCCTACACATATTCAATAAACTCCTCATTATCTGCAGGATCAACTGCAATTGGAATCAAAAGGTCCTACCCCGAAACTTTCCAGTTTTCTCACCCCTTCCTCCCCCTCCATGTAGTCTGGGATCCACATACTTAGTGAAGCTGCCCTTCTTAGGAAAAAAAAAAATCTCCTAACTCCTAGCATTTTCTCTGGCTGTCCCCCATGCCTGGAATGTTCTCCCTCCTCATCTCTGCCTTCCTTGGATTTTTCCTTGAAGTCCCAATTACAGTCCTACCTTCTACAGGAAGCCTCTCCTAGCCCTCTGAATTCTAGGGCCCTCTGTGGATTATTTCCTATTTATAACATGTGCACACATGCATATACATATATTATATGTATATATAAATATACACATGTATGTTTACGTGTATACATTATGCATATAAGACAGGCATATATGTATATAGTGTTTGTATGTAATTGTTTGCATACTATCTCTCAGTAAGATTGTAAGCTCCTTGAGGGTATAGACTTTTGGGGGGTTTTTTCTGAGTGGGGGGGGCAGAATCCCTAGTACCTGGCACATAATAGGGTGTTCAATAAATGCTTGTTAACTAACTGCTTGATCTGGAGACTGGGCAAAACAGTGTGGCATGTCTGTGTATAGGGTCGGGGGTGGGAAGAGGAGGCTGGAATCCCAGCCCTTTTTTTTGCCTTCAGTCAATTTATGGTATATAAATTTGGTGTAATAGGAAGGACACTTGATTTGGAGTCAAAGAACCTCAGGGCTCAAATTCCATTTCTTTGAGTTAAGATCCCAGAGGTAAAGTAGTAGATAAAATGTTGGGCCTGGAGTCTGGAAGACCTGCGTTCAAATGTGACCTCAGACACTTAGTAGCTGGGCCACCCCAGACAAGTTATTTAAACCACTGTCTTCCTTAGTTTCTTCAACTGAAAAATGGGGTAATAATATTACTCACCTCCCAGAGTTGTTATGAGGATAAACTTTGTTGATGTTTGTAAAGTACATGGCATGTAGTAGGTGCTTAATAAATGCTTGTTTCCTATGACCTTGGGCAACTCAATTCAATAACTATTTATTAAACACCTGCTATGTACTGGCTGTTCTTTGAAAAAAACTCTCCATCTCCCAACTCCTGGCATTTTTTCTGGTTGTCCCTTAGGCCTGAAATGATCTCCCTCCTCATCTCTGCCTAGGGCTGTGGATGCAGAAGAAACTTTACCCCTCAAGGACCTTACATTCTACCCAGGGAACATAACATATATACAAGGAAATAAACAGAAACCATAGACAAAGTTATTTTAAGGGAGAAAGATCCAGTAACTAGAGGCATCAGGAAAGATTTTCTTTAGCAGCTGATCTATGCTTTGAAGGAAGTTTGAAGTTCTGGGAGGTAATAACTGAAGAGGGAATGAATTCCAGACATGGGAGCATACTTCTATACAGTCCTGGAGGCAGGAGATGGAATTCCAAGTACAAGGAACCTCTAGGAGGCCAGTTGGACTGGAAAAGAGAGTGAGTAAAGGTGAGTAAAAAGATATAAGACTGGAAATGTAGATGAGAACCATATGGCTTTAAATACCAGGATGAGTTTATAGTTTATTTTAGAGGCTGTAGGGAGTCATGGATGGTTTTCAAGCAAGGGAGTGATATGGTCCTGTTTTATATTTTATCATAGAGGTCATAGGGAGTCATGGATGGTTTTTGAGTAGGGGAGTGACACAGTCCTATTTTGTATTTTAGTAATATCTCTTTGGCAGCTATGTGGAGAAAAAGGAAGAGACTGAGGGTAGCCAGACTGATTAGGAGAATCTTTCAATATTTTAGGTGAGAGATGATGAGAACCCAACCTAGGGGGGAGCAGTGTGAGTGGAGGGCCAGTGGCCCTATTTTCTAAGGCCTTTTTCCAATTCTACATTGTGTGATTCCTGACTCCTGCTTCCAGGCACCCTTATCCCACAAGAAGGATTTATTTCTTCCATGGCAGCAGGACTGTATTGTAGAAAGTGTCCTGGGCTTGCCATCATAAGGCCTTGTGTGAGCCCTGGCTCCAAAGCTTACTAGCTGGGTGGCCACAGGCAAGTCATTTCATCTCTGGTCTTTGGAGGATCCCTAGGGTCCCCTTCCACTTCTGACATTCTATGAGGCTGTTTTTCCTTTTTGTGCTTGCTCGCTGGGGAGGTGCCAGCAGAGATATTACAGAAAATAATTGGAAGAATTTTTTGCCTCAGGTTGATTGGCAGAAACCTTTGAAGGCTGAAGTGGATGGTTGGGTTCCTAGGGTGGGAGGAAGACAGGGCCTTCTTCAATACCCAGTCAGGATGCTTGGGGAACAGGCCAGGTGTGTGTATGCCCTGTAACCTCTCCCCATTTCTGAAAGGAGAGGAAGGAGGGGAGAGATGGGGCCTTCTGGGGATTTCCCCTTATCTCCTCCATAAATATTAGGCAAAAAAAAAGGCAGCAACAACTCTGGGAACACATATTCCCCTAAGTGTGAGATGTGCCTGATAAGGCTGGTTTGTAAAACTCTATAAATATCAACACTTTCAAATTCCACTGGGCTGGGAAGGCCGAACAGCAGTCTGCCTGGTACACAGCCAGAGGTATTGTGCCTGTGTTGTGTTGGGCAAGGAAGAGGCCAGGGTTGGTGGGAAGAGTGCTGGAGGAACCACAGAGCCCTATAGAATGTGGAATGACAACAAAACTTCAGTTAGTCACTCCCCTTTGCCGAGTGGAACATTAATTCCTTGAGGGTAAGAACTGTTTTTTTTCTTTTGCCTGATGCATAGTAGGCTCTCAATAAATGCTCATTCTCAGAAACTGGTTTAGAGTACTTTCTTTCCTCTCTCCAAGGATTGGACTGCTCCGTTCATTACTTCTAAGTAGGCTAAAGGCCCATGATTTGAAAGACATTACAAAGGTATTTCCACCACTTACTTGCCATGGTACCCCTACAGTCCTGCCATTAGAGGTAAGATATATAGGTGATACAGTGGATAGAGGCCTGAGCCCAGAGTTCAAATTTGAGCTCAGACACTTAGGAACTTTGTGACCCTGGGCAAGTCCTTTGACCTTTGCCTCAGTTTCCTCATCTGGAAAAAGGGATAATAATAGCCCCTACCTCCCAGGGCTTTTGTGAGGATCAAATGAGAGAATAATTGTAAAGTTCTTGACCCAGTGCTTAGCACACAGCAGGTGATATATACAATCTAGCTATTCTTATAGTATCTTTGGGTCTTACATTGTTACCATTAGGGTTTCACAGGGTCTTTCAGAATCTCCTATTGAAATCCTAATAACCCTAGGAGGGAACATACTACCTCTGTTGACCCTGAGCAAGTATCCTCACAAATCTGGGCCTCAATTTTCAGACTAGAGGACCTTTAGGGTTCCTTCCAGTTCAAAAGCTATGATATTTGATCAATTCAACAAGTCTTTTCTGTACACCTAAGTCCCCAACGCTGCCCAGATCTGTTTTGGGCACTGTGGAGATATGAGAAGAAAAAACCCTATCCCAAGGGAACTTAAAAAAAAAAACAGTTTTGGGGGTATATTTTGTTGTTTTTGTTTAGTTTTGTCTGACTCTTCATGACCCCATTTGGGATTTTCATATCAAAGATACTGGAATGGTTTGCTATTTCCTTCTCCAACTCTTTTTACAGGTGAGGAAACTGAGGCAAACAGGATGACGTGATTTGCCCAGGATCGCACACCTAGTAAGTGTCTGAGGCCAGATTTGACCCCAGTTTTTCCTGATTTGAGGTCCAGCGCTCCTGTACCATATAGCTGCCTGTCTTTTGTTTATACATTTTTTTAAATTCCAAGTATCTCTCTCTTAACTTCCCCTATCCAGGAAGCCTTTTCCTAAAATAAAGAGAAGAAAAAGCAATTCAAAAAAACTAATCAACCCACTCACCAAGTCTGAAGATTTATGTAACATTTCATACCAATTCACCCACCTTCTCGAAGCTTATATATTCTACCCAAGGAGATAAAAATAGTCACAACACAAGCAGTCTTCTATGAGTTGGATGTCCAGTAAGTTGCATAGGAATTTGGAGAAGAGAGTGAGTGATCAATGAGTCTGGGAACCTTCCTCAAGGAGGGAGAGCAGAAGCTAGGCAGGACAGGGAGACATGTAGGAGGGGAGGGGGAACATGCCAAGTTGAATAGACAGTATGAACAAGGGAGGAATGAGCACCATCTGGGTGCAAGAGAGGGAGAGGGTGGCCCCACTTGAAAAGGGTTTCGGGGCTGGAAAGGGAGGGCAGGTGGAAGTTTGGTGGGGGGGTGGTCTTCAATGCCAGGCAAAAGATCTGGGCTTTGGTTGGATGAGAGCACGTTTCTACTAGGAATGAGCCTTCCACCTGGTCTCCTGGCCTCCAGTTTCCCTCATTCCATTTCATCTTCCCTGAAGCTGCCAGAGTGATTTCCCTAAAGCATATGTCTGACCGTGTTACCCCCTACCCTCAATAAACTTCACTGGCTCCCTCTTGCCTCCAAGAGATAGAAAATTTTCCATTTGGCATTCAAAGCTCTTCATAACCTGTTCTTTTCCTACTTTTCCAGTTTTCCTCACACTTTTCATGCACTCGATTGAATTAGAGTGATAATAGTGATAACAGCTAACATTTATATAACTCTAAGGCTTGCAAAGTGTGTTCTCTCATTTAATGGTCACAAAATCCTGGGAGATGGTTCCCACTTTACAGATAAGGAAACTGAGACTGGTTAAATGACTGGGCCAGCGTCACACGAATACTAAGACAAGATTCAAACTCATATCTTCTTGACTCCAAGTTCAGTCCACCTCCTTCCTGTGTCTTTGCTTTGCCCTTTAGAGTTTGGCAGACAAGAGTCATGGCTATGAAACACACACACGTTTACTAAGCCCTTACTATGGTGTCAGAAAATCAGAGGAGAGAGATTAGAGTGGCCTGGGGGACCAGCAGGGCTTCACAGAGAAAGCACTGTCTATGAGTCTGCCATATTTGGAATGATGTCCCTCTTCATCTCTTGGCTTCTTTGGAGACTCAGCTACCTGGAGGCCTTCCTTCCCTGTGGCCCCTTCAGCCCCCAAAAGTCTTCCCTTTGAAGAGGACCTTTCTTTTACCTTCTGGGTATTGCCTAGGCTCCTGCTTGTTTACATATTGCCTCCTCCATTGGTATTTAAGCTCTCTGAGGGCAGAGACCACTTTTGTGTTTTGGCCTTTTGACCTTCCTATATATCCCCAGCATTTAGCATAATGCTTAAGAAATGCTTCATAAGTAAATAAAGCTAGGTGGTGAGGTGGATAGAGAACCAGGCCTGGAGTCAGGAAGACCTGAGTTCAAGTCCAGACTCAGACACTAACTATGTGACCCTGGGCAAATTATTTAACCCTAATTGCCTCAGTTTCCTCATTTGTCAAATGAACTGGAGAAGGAAATGGTATAGCATTCCTGTATCTTTGCCAAGAAAACCCCAAGTGGGGTCATGAAGAGTCAGACACAACTGAAATGATGGAACAACAACAAAGTAAAGGTTTAATAAATGCTTGTTGGCTGCCTGGGCAAGTGGTATCCAGGGTGGGCAGGGAGGGGGGACAATTCTAGAAAGGGAGGTCAGTGGGAACCAGAGACACATTTTGCCGACTTGACAATTTTACCAAGGGCTAAGTTTGCCCCACCCGTGTCAATCAATCTCCATTTCTCCAGCAACCAACTATTTGCCCAACAAGATCAATCACTTCTTTAATCCTGAGCTCCTGGGCCCCTGACAGGTACTTCTTCCATTGCCTTCCAGGTATTCTGGGAGGTGGAATGGGCCCACCCTAGGCCTAAAGGAAACCAGGAAGAACAGCTGAAATAACCAGGCTTCCCCCCAGGCCCTGGCTCTTCCTGGGATTCTATGCTCTGTATATACCCGAGCTGAAGGAGATCTTATCTGCCTGAAAGGGGAAAGGAAGAGAGGAAGGATGGGGAAGGGGCTTGGGAAATGAAGGTAAAATTGCTCTCACAAGACACCACCATCACAATCCTTACTGGCTACTAGGGCCATTGGCAGGCTGGGAATCTGTCTCTTTTCAAGGCTGCCCTAAGACCCATTGAAAAACCAGTTGAATCAACATCCTCAGATATACTCTGGTCCTCCAAGGCCCAGAGAGCCACAGAACAGGGCCTGTTGTGGGGGAGGGACTGAGGTTTCCTTTGCCTTCCCCAAAGCTGGGTGGGTGGGGGAAGCCCCCCACCTGTTTTTAAAGTGGAAAAAAAAACACACTCAACAGAAACAAAGATAAGCAGCAAAGATGTCTGTGACCCAGTGGTTGTGTGTGTTATGTTTATATGTGTGTTTTAAAGAATGATTGTGTCAGGAACCTTATGTAATGCTGGGGAGCTGCCTGCAGGCTGGAAACCACAACGGGTAACCAGAGCTCTGGCCTGGCCACAAGAAGGGAAAAGAAGGGAAAATGTAAACCCCATTCAGTGTGCTCCCCCTCCCCAGCCACAAACAGCCCTTTGACAGTACGACTGTTACTGCCTCCCATTCCAGCCTGGCTTAACCCCTTCCGGGTGTGGGGGAGCTGCTGGCAGGGCCAGTAGGAGAGAAAGTGGGAGGGGAACGTGGAAGTGGTTTTAGACAGCCCTAGCTTTCCTCTGCTATGGCCAGAACTATCCTCCCTATCTTCCTGTGGGCCAGGCAGGCCTGTTCTAACTGAAATCAGTGACATAACACCCTGTTTCTTTTTCTTCTTGACTCTCATCCCTCCCCTAACCCTAACTACTTTCCCATTAAAAATAATTTACAATCACAAAGCCCATTTCTCTCAGGTTCAAGTGCAAATTCCTCAGCCTGTCATTGGAGACCTTCTGTCATCATCTTCTGCCCTCTGCATATTTCCTCTGATGAACCAAAACTTGTCTCCTCACCGCCCCCCCCCCCCCGTACACTCCATGCTCATGCTGATCTGCACTGTCCACCCATCTTTTGTCAGCCTGCCCACATCCAGTACTGAGTCCAGGGTCCCATTCCTCTCTGAAGCCCTCCTTGGCTACTTCATTTCATACTGATGCATTCCTCTGACCTCGGATAGCAGATGCCATCTGAACCCCACCGTCTGGCACTTGACTATATCCTGTTATATTATTTCTGTTCAGGTGTGAACCCCAAACCCCAAATATCAGTGACTGATCTGCTAAAATCTACTAAATCTACTTAATAACTAAATCTACTAAAAATAACAGATACTTATATAACACCTTTAGTTTGGCAAAACACTTTAAATAAGGTATCCCAAATGTGTTACTGCAGTTCTAAACCATTAAAGCTTAAAACTGCCCTAAGACTTTTGGGACACCCTAAATAATATTATCTCCTTTGAGTTCTGTGTGTGTGTCAAAATCAGAACAAAAACTCAAATCTCCTGCCTCTCAGCCTGGCTCCCCTAAGGAGCTGAAATGGCTTTGAACATCTTTATCACTATGGTCAGAGGCTTTTGGTCAGTGGGAAGCAATCTGGGCTCCAACAACCCCCCCCCCCCCATGCTGACAAACTCACATTGTCTACCCCTGCCATCTAACATTTTATCAGAGTATTAGACATGCTTTAGCATCTCTCCCCAGAGAGGAGAGTCAACTGGGTGCATTTAGGTGTTGCACGACTGTGGGTGACTTTGAGTTATCAGGGAAGGTTGGTTTCCAGGGATATCCCTCTGCAACCTGTGGTTATAAGTGTATTCTAGGCCTGGCAGACTTTTCTTTCAGGATCCCCCTCTTAGAGGGGGAAGGGGTTAGAGCAGTGAACTCTTTGGATCTGATATTTCCCATGAAATATCAAACCCAGTTTCCACCTCCATCCTGGGCTGCTTCAGGCCACTCATTCATCCCAGCTTCAGAGAGAGAATTTAGCTCAGGAGTGATAGTAACAAGTCAAGGAGCTGTTTACTGCTGGGTGGGGAGGTGCCAATGGGTAAGAATGCCCTGGCCTTCCTAATTAAAACACAACAAAAGGCTATGTAATAGTTATTAGATTCATTCTCAATGATCCTGCCAGCTAATGGTACA
The DNA here is from genome assembly GCA_011680675.1 of Gymnobelideus leadbeateri. NCBI lineage: Eukaryota > Metazoa > Chordata > Mammalia > Diprotodontia > Petauridae > Gymnobelideus > Gymnobelideus leadbeateri. The sequence goes on from WOXC01006005.1 coordinate 55,678, forward strand.
TGTCTCCAGCAGTGAGTTAGGAGCTAGGATGCCCACTCCAGGCTGATCTCTGCCCTGGGGTCTGTCCCTCCCCCCATCCACCATCCACTTCTTTCTTTCTGCATTCCTTCCGGTCTCTCTCTCTCTCTCTCTCTCTCTCTCTCTCTCTCTCTCTCTCTCTCTTTCTCTCTCTCTTTCTATTTCTTTCTTTCCTTCTGTCCTTTTCTTCTCCATCTTCCTCTTCTTCTTCTCCTTCCTCCTTCCTTTTCCTCTTCCTATTGGGGTTAAGTGGCTTGCCCAGGTTCTCACAGTTACTCAGTGTCTGACATTGGATTTGAACTTAGGTCCTCCTAACTTTAGGCCTGGTGTCATTCCATTCTTAAAAATGACTCCAGCCCATGCTGGAGACCCCTTTCCTTTGAAATTTAGAATTTACAGTCAGTATACAATCTCCCTCAGAGTTGAGACCGGGGAAGAGCTGAAGGAATGCCATAGATTGGATATCACCTTGCTACCTTTCTTTCATTTTCTCTTTTTTTTAAAGCAGTTTCCTCTTTTCTAGGCTTTAGCCAAGGCTAAAAGACTCTGAAGTACCAGTATTTCCTCAGGTGGAATGAGGGCCAGGGCCAGGGTAGGGATGGAGGTCAGGCAGGAGTGAGAAAACCTGCCCAGTGACTTACATTTCTTGACTTGCTGTGTATGGTGAGGCTAAAGGGTCATAGAAACAGTGATCTGAGCCCTCTGGCATTCAACTGAGGGGAGTGAGGAGGGTGGGGGAAAGGAACTTGCTCCAGACTGACTCACAAGTTCTCTCTGGGTCACCAGATCATTGATTTAGAATCTAAAGGCTTCTTCCAACTCCTTCATTTCCTACTTGAGAAATCTAAGGCTTAGAGAGGGGAAGTGATCTTCCAACATCAAATAGCTGGAATTTGAACCTGGGTCCTTTGACTCTGGATGTGGGACTCTTTCCACTGTGAGTGAAGAATAAATGGGTTGAGCTCACCTTGAGTTCTGGAACAGGCCCGATGCCCCAGATAATGGCAGTTTTGTTCCATTTTTGCTGGGGGGGAGGGTGGAACACCATGTGAGTGAGGGCACAGATTGAGTGTCTGTATGTCGGGAGATGGACAGTGTCTATATAAGGCTCCCGGGAGTGTAAAAGAAAAGCATCTCATTGTCAAAGTGGAAACCCCAAAATAGTATGGAGGAGCAGTGAGCAAGAATTAGAAAACTCGACAATTTAGATGACTCTTTACCCATCCTGAGAAAGGGCAGAAGGTGGATGAGACCAGACAGTTGTGGGCATGGCTGTCCATTTTTCTTTGGGGGGAGTGTTGATTTTTTCTTTTTATGTAGGTGAAGCACTTTTAGAAATCCCGTTCTGTTGTCCAAACCTGGAGTGGGATGTGTGGAACTTGATAGAATACTGATTTTGGAGCCACAAGAGCTGAATAACTTACTGACTGCATAACTCTGATAGAAGCATTTTACCCACATGGACCTCAGTTTCCTCATCAGTAAGTAACTGGGGGAAGGTGGACTAGACATCTGAGGTACCTTCTAGATTGGATACTTCCTTAGGGGTCACTCAAGCCATGGCCTTTATACTGTAGAGAGAGCAGAGGAACCTGATTGTCAGCTGTGTTTTCAACCATAAAATCCTAATTTTCTGTTAACATGATTGGAAGGAAAATCCACATGTCTTGTCTTATTCTCAGCCCTATTCCAGTCAGTTTGATGTCCACAGTATCATTTCTGTTGTCTCCAAGCACTCTGGGCCTCAGGCAGGGGAATCTCAAATTCCTGACTGCTTCACAGAGGAAAAGGTAAGGCCACTTCCTAACACCTGGCTCTCACTTCTGCCTATGAGCCCCTGGAGAATCTTCCTAAAGCCTGGATCATGGCACTCCCTTGCCCAAAAAGACCCCATCATCTAATAATGTGTCCTCCACCCAGCTGCCAAAATGATCTTTTATTAAAGCATGAGTATTTTGGTGGTGTTACTCCCTAGCTCAGAAACTTTCAATGACTCCTCATTGCCTCTGAGTTAAAACACAACCTCTGCAGCCTAACATATGAGGCTTTCCACAGTCTGATGCCACCTGTTAACTGTTGCCTAGACTCAACACTCTTTCGCCCTTGTGCTCCCTTCTTATCCTTGTTCCACCCTTCTGTCACCTCTCCTTGAAGCCTTTCCAATTCCCACAACTGAGGGGAGTGACGAGGGTGAAGGGAAGAAACTCTTTGTTTTATATTCATTAGTATCTGTGTTATTTTCCTCCAATAGAATGTAAGCTTATCGAGGGCAGAGAGGGTTTCATTCTTTTTTATTCTAGTCTAATGACTTTTGTATATTAATATAGTTAATAATATATGTATCTCAAAGATAAAATATCATTTAATGTGTATATGAATATATGCATTATATTACATTACATAATATATAATATACAAGTAAAATATTGTGATACATTATATATAATATACTATCTAGTAATGTAATCAATAACAATTATTGAATTGGAGGTAAAGACCCAGACTCTGACCTAGTCTGGTATTCAAGGCCCTAGCCTAAATATACCTCTCTGACCTTATCTGGTATCACACCATTCATTCATTTCATTCAGCAGACGCCTACGATGCAGAAAATTCCAGACTTGAGAAGATGCAAGAGGAAAAAAGACCTTTCCCCAAGAGGCAAAATGGAAATAGTATCAGCCAGGACACTCTCCTCACTGCTCCCACACATATATTTATTTAGTGAATTTATCACAAAATGATGATGATGATGATGATGATTGGTGAATAAGAAGAAGATGAAGAAGAAGAAGAAGAAGAGGAGGAGGAGGAGGCAGCCAGTTGGCTCAGTGGTTACAGTGAGGGCCTGGAATTAGGAAGACTCATCCTCCTGAGTTAAAATCCAACCTCAGACACTAACTGTGACCCTGGGCAAGTCACTTAACCCTGTTTGCCTCAATTTCCTCATCTATAAAATGCACTAGAGAAGGCAAATTTCATGAATTTATCTGACTGCTTCAATTAAAGCTCCCGTTTACCTTCCCGCCTTTGCTGGCCCCCACTGGTACCCCAAGCTGAAATCTGGCCCCGCCCTTCTCCAGTTGCTGAATCATACACATCCTTCAAGGTTCCTTGATGTCTCCAGCTCAATGTCATCTTTTCTTTCTTGCCCTGGTCCCAGCTACTAATTATTTTATATTGTTCACTATTGTTACATGTGTGAGTCATGACAGTAGGCTTCTGGAGGATGGGACCTCTGGTACTGCCCACAGGCCTATGCCATGGTAGCTATAGCAGAAACCAACTCTAGGTCTTGGAGTCTTTGATTCTATGATAGATGGAGGGAAGCCTATCATTTCCACTCCTTTTAGTTTTAATGAAATTTTTTTCAGTAAATAAGCATTTCTTTTTCTTTCCTTCCTACCTCTCTCCCCCATCTACCCACCCCCACCCCCAGGAAAAAGGAAGACAAAGCCCTTATAATTAATATGAATAGTTAAGCAAATCCAATCCCCACATTTGCCCATCCATAAGGATATGCCTCATTCTGCACCGAGGTGGAGTAGTCTGCTTCATCATTGCTTCTCTGAAATCCAGGTCGGTCATGGCATCATCTCCACGCTTTTTGGAGGTGAGCTGAAGGTCCCTGTTTGCTTTTAGTCACCCAGAATTTATCCAGAAGAGAAACGATCTTGTTTTCTCCCTCCCCTGGAGCGAGGACAGCAGAGAGGAAGGGTGGAAGGTAGAGGGAAGAAAAGAATGAAAGACAAATCATTGGAGCATTTTTAATGAGAGGGTGGGGCAGGACTGGCTGAGTGCTTGCTGGAAGCTGGGCCCAGCTGGCTGAACCCCGAAGCTGATAGCAAGAAGGACTCTTTTCTTTTTATCCTTCCTTGACCAGTCCTGTCATCACGGGAAGTTCCAGTGCTGGAGCAAACCTTTGGAGTGCTGTCCAGTGGCTGCCCAGGAATGCATGAGGTCAGGGCCTGGCTCAGCAGGTGGGATGGGGAAGGGCAAGGATGTGACTCAGTGTAGGCTCCAGTGATCCTGTGCCCTATACCCCACAGGCTGAGTTGGATGAAACAGCCAACTTGTAGATTTGCATATCATTTGATTGTAATTTGCATATACCTTTACAGACCTAGGTCCTTTATTCTGAACTTCTGTATTGAGGTGGTTTCCAAGGATAAATGTTAAGTTATTTCTCATTTCTCAACTTTCTTCTTGATCCCCTTTGCATTGATCCTTGAAATAAAACTATGTAGAGGGGGTAGGTAAACAAGGGAAGGAGACATGTCCAGTAAGACAGTCAAGGCCAGACCCCTTAAAAATTGTGAGAGTGAAAACAGTCACTTCATCCTGATCTATTCTGTCCCTTCCCCACATCATTAACCTCCCCTATATGCTCTTCCCATTTCCTTACTCCCCCTTCACTCATACCAGAAAGTCAGGGACTAGTAGACCAAAATGTGATTCATTCCTAGGGTCAGAATCTAAAGCTAGACTGTAGGAATTCTTAACCAAGAGTCCATGAATTTAATTTTTTTGATACCTGTTTTTAAATATAACTGATTTCCTTTTCAATCTTATGTATCTTATTTTATGCATTTTTCAATATCGTTCTGAGAAGGGGGTCTATGGTCTTTATCAGACCATTGCCAAAGGGATCCATAACACACAAAAAGTTAAGAATCCTTGAACAAGAGGGATAGAGTTCTGACCAGTTTCAGGCAAGTTGGGAAGAATGGAGAGATAATAATATAGGCTTGGTTGACTGTTCTGGAGCTATGGAGAGGGAAGAGAAGGTTATAAACCTCGGCCTCTCTAAATTCCTTCTTTGTCTGAAAGCCCCCTTAGGTTTTCTTTCCAGAGATCATTGTAAGTTAACTCTAAGATCTGTGCACCTGTCTCAAAGCAGCTCTGCTAAGAGTTAACTTACAAAGATCTCTGAAAAGAAAATCTAGGCAATAAGAAAGGTCACTGAATTCAGATCACTTAACTAAGCAGCCTTGGCCTCAGAGAACAGAGGATGAAAAATATCTCTCCTTCTGATATAGAAGTGGGGGACAATAGGTTTGGAGTGTAGCATATGCTCTGAAATGTGGTTGATTTATTTGTTTTGATTACTTCTTTTTCACTGTTATAAGGAAGGGTACAGTGGAAGTGGGGTAAATTGAAAAATGATTGATATTTTTAAAGGAAAGAAAGAAAGGAAATGATTGGTGTTTTGGAAAGGAAGGAAGGAAGAAAGAAAGAACATTTTTGATTTAGGGCAAGGTACTTTTTGCCAATTTGGGCCTCAATTTCCTTTTCTGGAAGTGGATGATATCTAGGGTACTTCGTAACTCTTAACCTATGATTTTAAGTGATACCAGCCTGTACCAGGAGGCAGGATGGGTACAAGTGACAGTTATCATCAGAAGGAGACCTATACCCTGGGAAAGTATGTGTGTGTGTGTGTGTGTGTGTGTGTTTATGTGTGCATGTGTGTGTTGGGGTTTGAGGGAAGAGGAGCTACCAAAAACCACATTCCAAAACCGTTTGATCACAACTGCAAATGTGATCACAGCTTTACTCACCAATAGTTAGTTAGCAACATCTATTATGAACCCAACCATCTATTATTATATGAACCCAGTGGAAAAGCACCTTCTTGAGCACATGGAGATAGGGGGAACTCTCCCCACCCCTCCTGCAGCCTGCAGGTGCCTGTCCCTGGTGATGGAGACTAAACTTTGTGGGCTGGGCCTGGAGCCAGGTGGACTATGTCCAAGGATGCTTATGGGGCAGGGTTTGCTGATGGGGAGCTAACTCCAGAGAAAGCCGCAAGTTTGAGGAGTACTCAGCTTGTAGGGCAACTGGTAAGATAGGCACTCCCAAAAGCTTAGCACACTGACTGCTGGAGACAATAGCAATGATAATAAATGATCACCCCTCATAGCTTTTTTTTGTTCTAGACCTGTGACTTCACTAGTCTAGGGAAAGGGATAGTAAAATAAGGAAACTCCCTCTGTCAGTGAAGATTGGCACTTATTCTGAGGTATTGTGAAATCAAATGACTTGCCCAGGGTCACTCAGCTAGTAGGTATCAGAGGTGAGATTTGAACTTGGGTCTTCCAAACTTGGAGGTGGCTTTCTCTCCACTACTCCAAGCTGCCTCTGAACTCAAGTTATCCATCTAGTTTTCTCATTTGACTCTAACACTGATGCTGTGAGATATTCAGGGCAGCTGTTTCTGAACCCTGCTGTCGTAGAGAAAGCACAGGCCTTGAATCTTGACTCTGCTCAATAAGTGACTTTAGACAACTGAATCACTTTTCCTCTTGGGTGTTCATTTTCATCATTTATAAAATGAGGGTTTTGTATTTCTAAAGCCCCATGTAGCTCTAAATCTGTGGTCCTATAGCATGTAAGCTCCTTGAGGGTAGGACCCTTTCTGGGTTTTTATCCCTAGAACCTAGCACAGTGCCTGGCACATAGTAGGCCCTAATACATGCTTATTGAGTGAATCAATGAATGACTCCCACAAACTAAAATAGTACCTGATGTTTCAGGGTCTCATGCCAGAGAGGTTAGGCCTCCCTGGACACCCACATACCCCTCTTAATACATACTTGTTGACTGAATGAGTGACTCTATGTTTTGACCTTATTTTATAAAAGGCCTGAAAGATCAAGTGATTTGCCCAATATTATGCACGCTAGTGAAGGGCAGAATCAAGATTAGGCCTAGGTTGCTAGGTTCCCTGGCAGCCAAAAAGCCAATGTGATCTTATGTGGGCCTTGAGAAGATGCACGGTGTCCAGAATTAAGGAGGCCCCACAACATTCGACCTTGTTCAGACCACAGCTGGTCTGGATGCTGCATTTTAGGAAGGGGATGGACAGGAGGAAGAGCCTTTAGAGGAGGGCAGACAAGATAGGGAGAAGAATGGAGACCATGCCCTACTAGTACTAGTTGAAAGAACTGGGAAAGTCTAGGGAAGAGAAGACTTAGGGGGACATGATGGCTGACTTCAAATACTGGAGAATCAATCAGTTCATCAACAAGCATCTATTAAGTGCTTACTATATACTGAGCACTGTATGAAGTGTGAGGTGCTGGGGATACAAAAAAAGGCAGAAACAGCCTCTGCTCTCAAGGGGCTTACATTCTAATGGCAGAAACAACAGGTAAATGATAGGGATGCACAGGGTATTTACAGAGTAGATGAAATGTAGCTTTAGAGAGACAGGGAAGAAGAATTAGCTTTGTTCTGCTTGGCCTGACAGAAAAGAATTGGGTAGAAGGTACAAGAAGGCACATTTTGGTTCCTATCATTATAATTCTCTCCAGCAAAATAAACTACCTGGGATGGTTTTGGGATCCTAATCCCTAACCCTTGTTGGGAATGTTATAGAGGGAATTCTTGGTCAGGTATGGCGTGGCCTTGATTCTGACTAGGTACAGGGAGAGCACAGGTACTCACAAATTCCTCTGTACATAATGGGTGGGTGCCAAGCCCCTCTGACTTTGGGCAGTTTCCCAGCACCAGCCATCTTGAGACTGAAGCTATCTTTGAAGGGCAGACCCTATTCTTGTAGGATCCTGCCAGGCCTGGCCCTCATCCAAACCCTGCTACCTTCCTCCCTGTCCCCGTAGACATAGACACACGCACACACACACACACACACACACACACACACACACACATGCACACACTTCCTGGAGTGGCCTCAAAGATCCCCTGGCAGTTGGTTCCCTTATCCTTGGCTTCCTGTTTGGGCTCCATCGAGGTTTGGCCGTTTCAACAGCTGAACTAAAGCTGTAAGAGAGAGGAAAGAACCGTATAGCTGGGAGGGTCATCAGAAGTGAACTGGGAATCCTCAGATCCTCAGACTGAGGAGTACCTTGAGAGATGATCAGCCCATTCCTACGCAGGGCCAGGTCACTCTAAGGAGGAGAAGATTACGTGTTTACCCTTGGATCACATAGCCCAGGGATGGTGAGATCATCCAAAGGGGAAGAAAACCAGCTCTATCTCATCTCTCCCTTCACTTCCCTCTAGCTAGACCAGTCTAATCTGCTCAGTATCTCTTCTCTCCTCCCTTGCTATAGGTCAGGTCCATTCTTGCCTCTAGGCCCAAGCTCCAGGTATTACCCTGCCTGGAATGCCCTTGTCAATTACTCCATCCTTCAAGGTCCAGTTGAAGTCCCACCTCTTTGGTGACATCAGCTCCAGGTCTCTCTTAGCTTCTTCCTTGGATTCTTAGAAAGGGACCTGGAGCAATGACCATCGTTTCTTCCACATGGGTCTTTTCTATAGAACTAGACTAAGTTCTAGTAGGGGGTGGGGAGGGCAGGCTCTGTGGCCTTGTCTTTTCTCCTGTAACACAAAACCAAATATATATATATATACATATGTAAATACTGGCTGATGAGTGGAATTTTCCTTTGCAATCAAAGATATGAGATGGATTGGGGGGCCCTAGATTTGTTTTCAGGAGCTTATTGTGCCTCCTTTCTCCCATACCAGGTATTCCTTCCAAATGGCTATGTGGCTGCATTTATTGATGATAAGAAGAGGTTGACAGTCTGTGCAGAGTCCCAGGTAGGAGTATCATGAAATTAGTCCAGTAGGAACTGAGCAGAGTTTAGCTTATTCATACACTGCAGGAGAGAGACAGAGACAGAAACAGAGAGACAGAGACAGAGACACAGATACAGACACAGAGACACAGAGAGAGACAGGGGAAGGGGGAAAGAGAGAGAGAGAGAGAGAGAGAGAGAGAGAGAGAGAGAGAGAGAGAGAGAGAGAGAGAGAGAGAAGAGAAGAAGTCGAGAGATGGGGAAGCGTCCCAATCCCTCCATCCCCAAATATGTTGTTAACCTGGTTGTTGATGAGGAAAAATCTTCCATTAGAGCTTTATTCCTTGGCTTAAGATTTTATCCCCAGGAAGGATCATCTATTGAACCTTATCAGTCACACATCAGTGCACATGTGGTTCAGGAGGAAAGAGGGCTGAAAGTATAATCTGGAGGAGCCACCTCAGTGGGAGAAGTGGGGTATGTTACCAAGGGGGTTGGAAGTCCCTGAGATTTCTTCTAATCCTGTTTTTCTGTGGAGCACAGAGAGGAACCTGAGCAGATCAGGGGGATGCCACAGGTCTAATCTGCCTCGATTTCAGCAAGGCATTTGATGTAATCTTTCATGCTATCCTTGAAGACAAGAAAGAAAAATATGGGCTAGATGATCCAGTGAGGTGAGTTTGCATCTGACAGAATTACAGACCTCAGAATAGCAGATTAATTAATAAATAAAAAAATAAATAGTGGATTTGTGTCATCCTGAAGAGAGGTGGCTGGTGGATAGCATAGGGCTCTCTCCTTGGACCTCTTATGTTTTACAAATTTTTAAAAATCAATTTCTTGGTTGAAGGCTTAATAACATCCTTATAAAATCTGAGGGTATCACCATATTGAAAGAGATAGCTCATTCATTAAATGACAGAATTGAGATCCAGAAAGATCTCAATGGGCTGGAACTATGAGACAAATCCAACAAGACACAACTAAATTAAGATAAATGTAAATACTTGCACTTGGGACCAAAAAGTCAATGATATAAGTATAGGAGGTGGGAAGCATGGTTAGATATTAATGAAAGTGAAAGGGAATTGGAGGTTCCAGCTGTATCTGAGTAAACAGTGTGATAGGAATCTTGAGTAACTTAGTGCTTTAACAAAAGAGTGGTATAGTCCACTGGCTGGACTGTATCTGAAGTTCACCCCTGGGCATTGTCTTCAGAAGGACATTGTTGACAAGCTGAGGATCCAGAGGATGATGACTATAATGGGGAAAGGATGCAGAGACCTTGGCACATCAGGTGTCTTCCTATCTCCAGCCCCCACCTCCCACTCCAGTTGAAGCTGTGAGGATATTTACTTTGAAGAGATGAAGGCCATGATAGTGGAGGAGCAGAGGGCATAAAATGACTATCTTCTACTATTTGAAGGGCTATCAGTGGAAGATTATGCTGATCTTACTTAACAGAAAGGGAAGAAATAAGAACCATGAGTGAAAGTGACAGAGAGGCAGACTTAAGCTCCATCTTTGTAAGGAAAACACTTCCTAACAGTTCTGCCTATCTAAAAGCAAAGAGGACCTCCTCAGTGGAGGTACAGGTCTTTAATCAATGCATTTATTAAGTTCTTATTCTATGTCAGGTAAGTGCTGGAGATACAAACATAGGCAAAAGCAGGCTCCCTGTCCTCAGGGAGCTCTCATTCTAATGGAAGAGACAGCATCCAAGCAGCTATGTATACATAAGGTATAGATATTGTAAATGAGAGATAATCTCAGAAGGAAGGCACTAGGGGACTTAGAGGGAGGTAGGGTAGACCAGAAAGGGATAGGAATGATCAGAGAGATCTCTAGCCGTAATTAATTTCAGGTAAGGGTTTTCAGCTAATTCCTAGTCATGCTGTGAGGTTGCAGACTGAAGAGAGGTGGCTGGCAGAGGCGACTGTTTGTCAGCCTGGTCCCAGCCCCAGTGGATAGCATAGGGCTCTCTCCTTGGCCCCCTGGGGGGAGTGGTATAGGGTGGTGAACAAAATCCTCCTGTATTTGGAGAATTTAGGTTTGAAGGATGGGAAGAATTTATATAGACAGATGAGGGATCTCCAAACCCATCTAGGAAATTGGGGGAATTTGTCAAGGTCTGGGAGAAAGGGCCCTAGGGTAAACCCCCTACATGACCCTTAACCCAGCAGCTCTGGCTTTTTGTTTACCTTACCCCATTAAAGGGCAAGAAAATGGAGACTGAGAGAAGAGCCACACCTTGGGGGTCAGGGACAGGTTTCTGCCCCATTCTGTCTCTCTTGGATACTTTTCTCAACACTTGTTGGCCCCATTGTTGGCCAGACCCTCCCACCTCCTGCAGGGTGGGGGAAAACAGAAGTACAATTTATATCCTCTGATGTAACACCCCTACTAACTGCCCCCAACACACAGCCGCCTTCAGGAAAGACTCGAAGGATTCATTGCTCCCTGGTCCCCTGCATATGTTTTTGGGGGGTTAAGGAGAATTGTTTATGGGGTGGGCAGGGGGAGGACGCAGATTGTAGATATAATAACCTCAGGATGTCTTCTGTTGGGAGTCCGTTTGCAAACAGGAAGGTCGTTTCAGTCAGCTCAGAGTAAAAAAGCAAACAAACACAAAGGAATCTGGCCATAGCTGACTAGAGGCAAGGATTTTATAGCCACAGAGAGGGTAGGCAGGGTGTGTGGGGGTCAGAGACCAGGGCTCCCCTTTACTGAGCCCTTGATGTTGGACCTGAGAACTCAAAGCTAAGGGGTTGGGAAGGGACAAAGCTAATACCTACTGGTCTCTCTAAATTCACAAACACCCTTCTATGCTAATGGTTAGAGGGAAGGATTCTGCCCCTTCTAGGCTTAAGAATCATGAGGTCACGGATTCAAAGGTGTTAGGGGCCTCCAATGATCATCTGGTCCCGTTCCTCATTCTACAGAGAAGGAATTTAAGTCCTAAAAAGGTGACTTGCCCAAAGTCACTTAGGTAATAAATAGTAGTGGCAGATTTGCTCTCAGAGCTTCTGAATTTCAATCTGTTTGAAACAGCATCACACTGTCTTCTCTGGGGTTTCTTCCACCCTCACTCTGCCCAAAACATCAGAATGGGCTGTTTGTTTCTTTCAGACCAGAGACTTCTGAGGGCAGCGCTGGTTTTCCTCACCAGGCCATGATTTTCCCAGGAGCCAACTCTCTCTTCCATCTTCTTTTTCTCCTCCAGCACCACCCCGCTCTGGTCAATCCTCAGCCCACAGTGGCCCTGGTCATGGTGGCTTTTGACTCTCCAGGTAAGGAGGCCCCGTAGAACCACAGAGTGCTAGAGTGTCTCTGGAGGGTTGTCTTGAAGCAGGGGCTCAGGATCCAAGGATCCCATTGACTCTAGCTCAGTGAGTAGCCCCTTCCCCTTGCCTGGCCCTGTCCCCTGGGGAGCTAAGAGCAAACTGACCTGGTGATTTTGAGTGATGACCTTGTACTAATCACCAGTTGCTATATTTGTCTGTCAGTTCTCTTTTCTGACCAGCTGCTTGCCTGGCAGGCTGGCAGAGGCAACTGTTTGTCAGCCTGGTCCCAGCCCCAGGGTATGGGTTGTAGACAGTTGTGGGGGCTGGGGAGTGGAGGATTTTATATTATTTTTCAAGGTGAAAACAGCCCATGGACAAAACAGTACAACCTCCTGATGGGGGCAGGGGGATATGTAGGTGCTGAAGACCCGGGTTTGACTCCTGCCCTTGCTGTGTGGTTCCCCAAGTAAACTTGGGCAGGTCACTCCCTGGGCCTCAGTTTCCTCGGGTCTACAGTGGGAATAAAGATACTGACATAGACTTGTCATAAGGCCTTTGTCATCATCAGGTGTCAGAAAAAAATGCAAGTTGTTCTGAAGCAGTGAGGCTTTAATGGGCATTCTACCTCAGACCAGTAACCCATTTCCTGGCCCCAAAGTTATTGAAGGTTCCAGGGGCCAAGAAACACTTCACTTAGGAGGTAGACTTGAAGGACTGGTAGGATTTAGTGAAGCAGGCTGGAGAGAACATACCACGATTTAAGAACACCACGAATCAAAAATCAAATAAGCATGGCATAGGAAAAGAGAACTCAGAGAAGGCTCACCTACCCCAGGTAGAGGAGGGTTATAATTACGGAAGATAAGAACACAAAGCTCTGTGGTTTGGGGCCAAGTAAGAGGGCCTTGAATGCCACTGAAAGGAGTTGGGACTTTATTTCATCTGCACTTGGGAGCTTTTGAAGGTTCTTGAGCAAAGAACAGAATAGATGATAATCACTTTCATTGATCTGTAGCACACAAAGTTTTTAAAGAGGGTGCCACAGTTACCATCCTGAGAGGTAAACAGTGAGTTATTATCTTTATTTCATAGATAAGGAAACCGAGACACAGCAGAAATTAGTATTAGATTCAAAACTAAAATCCTGCTCTCTTTACCCAGGCTGGTGTTCTTCCCAATAGCTTTGCTGTATGTGGGAGTTGATCTGAGAACAATAATATACCGGCCCTGGAATCAGGAGGACATGAGTTCAAATCCAGCCTCAGACACTTAATACACAATCTAGCTGTGTGACCTTGGGCAAGTCACTTAACCCCAACTGCCCTCCAAAAAGCAAAAAAAAAAAAAAGAACAATAACAGTAGCTAGTATTTATATAGTGCCTCACAAATATTATTTGATTCAATCCTCAATTGAAAAGGAGGTACTCTTATGATCTCCATTTTACAGTTGAGGAAACTGAGGCAAACAACGGTTAAGTGATGTGGTCAAAGTCATTCAGCTAGTAAATGTCTGAGGCAGGATTTGAATTTAGGTCTTCCTGACATTGGGCCCACTTCTCTATTAGGAAGATCATAATAATAATCATTAGCTTTTTATATAGATGTTAAGGTTTGTAAAGTTCCTTACATATGTCATCTCACTTGATCCTCAACCATTGGAAGTAAGGGTTATAATTATTATTATATATAGGATACTATATATATTATGATTATCAGATTATTTTGTAGAATGTTATAATTTATACATTATATATAATATTGTTTTTTATTATAGGCTGTATATAATTATTACTATATGTTATACTATATGGATTATATTATATACTACATTATGTTGTTACTATATATTATACTATATGTTGCATATAATTATTAACATATATTGTACTAGGTAGATAATATTATTGTTGCTATATAGTATACTATATTCATTATTCAATCATATCTGACTCTTTGAGACCCTATGGACTATAGCACACCAATACTGTCCACGGGATTTTCTTGGCAAAGATACTGGAATGGTTTGACATTTCCTTCTCCAGTGGATTAAGGCAAACAGAAGTTAAGTGACTTGCCCAGGATCACACAGCTAGTAAGTATCTGAGGTCATATTTGAACTCAGGGCTTCCTGACTCCAGGCCCAGTGCTCTGTCCACTGAGCCATCTGGCTGCCCATATTTTTTATATACACACACACAAAATATGATTATTACTATATATGTGATTATATATATTTACCCTTAAAATGAGGATGTGTAAGATAAGGAAATTGAGGCTAAAATTAAGGTCCCCAATGCTAGGAAGTACCTGAGGCAGGACTTGAATTCAAGACAATCCTGACTTCAAGTCAATGATCCCATCAACCATATTACTTAGCTGACTCAGATCTGCCCCAGAATGTTGTGCAAGATTGACTCCCAGAGGCAGAGCCAGAAGACTGGGATGATCATAGAGGTGGCTACGTGGGTAACCTAAGAATGAGGCAGATGGAGGGAGAGAGAAGAATTTTGAAAGGTTTCAGGGGCCAGAATCTAACCTTTCTACTTTGGATTTATTCATTTTACTTTTATTACTTCTTGTCTATTGTCTTTCAGGTTTTCCCCCTCTTTATGTCTTTGCTTATTTTTCTAAATCCAACATCCCTTCTTGGGGAACATTCCTTCTCAAGATGGAAACTTTTCCCTTTCTCACATGAGCCTCCCATCGCATGTTGGGGGAACCCTTGAGAAGATTCCAGATGGGACTCCCTAATCCAAGAGGGAAGATAACTTTTGCAAAGGAATCTTTTCTCCCACCCCAGAGTATGGAGAAGACTGAGGGGTACAGAGCTGCATGGCTGACTGGGGCTTCCAGGATCTTAATGCTTTGTGTACTCTCTGACTAGAAAACAGAGACAAGCCCTTTTACTTGTCTTGCCAGCTGTGTAACCGAAGCAGATTCAACCAGCCTCTCTGGGCGGCCTTTTCCCATGTCTATAAAATGGGACCTCAAAGGGTTGTTTTGAGGAAAGTGTTTTTAAGATCTCCTAGGGTTATAAAAGTGCCTATTATTGTTATTGTTATCATATTCAGTCATTCATTCAGCAAATATTGACTATGAACTTACTAGTGCAAGGCTATCTGATGAGGTAATGGTTGTGGCCTGTGTTTTGTAAACGGAAAAGGCCCGTTCAAGGACACCTGGGATAGGATTGTGGCAAAGACCTGCCGATTGACCAGACTCCATCTGCCTCTAGGGTTTGGGTGAAGAAGTCATCGAAATGCCTCGGCCTGGAAACAGGGACAACACAGGGAGAACACAGAACCCTCCAGAGTCGTTGGTTTGGGGCAGGAAAACCACATGGGGAGGACAGAGAGGGAGGAGTGTGTGTCTGTGTGTCTGTGTACACACATGCACAATCCACGTTGTCCCATAGGATCTTTCTCTGGCATTTTGTTCTCTGACTTCAAAACAGAAGTCCTCAACAATGGGGAAGGAGCAAAGAGAACTATACATACATATATATTTTAAATCTGTTTGAGGTTATTTTAAGGCCCATGTGTCCTTCCGGAAAACCCAGTGTAGTTAGGACTGCTGGGAGGGCTGAGTGCAGTGAGGAAGGTGACCCCAGCAGTTTCCTCAAAGGGACACTGGTTTCCTGAAGGTTCCATAGGGCAAGTCTTAGGTGGGGCCTGTCTGGTCCCAACACACATAGACAACATAATCTTTCTAAGGACATCCTGGATCAGAAATCTCTAAGTCCATTGTCTGCATCCTCATCCTCATACCTGAAATTCACTCATCCTTGACCTCCATTTTATGAACCCTTCTCATTAAACTCTGAGGTCTTTGAAATCAAGGACTCAGTGTTTGTTTTGGCCTTTCTTTGTATCCCAGGCCGTTAGTACAGGTACTGGCACATAGCAGGTGCTTAATAAATAAATGCTAGTTGACCAGCTGACTCCATTTCTTCTAATTCCAAGTCATCTCCCAAACCCTTATCTTACCTGTCTCCAGCCCCTCAATCTCACCCTATCCTTTACACCAGGGGTGTCAAATTTAAATGGGGCCATTCATCCCTACATAAGGATTCCAGTGGTCCACATATTGATTTAGTTTTAAAATAGAATGCTGTCTATTTCTTTATTGTATTTTTATTTATTTTGATCTTATTTGGACCTCACACCAGAGTGTTTGACTTCTCTGCTTCAGGCCATTGCTATCCTCTGATTCATGGAATTTCAAGATTAAACAAAGACTACAGAAATAATTTGGTCCAACCTGGATCTAAGCAGGAATTGGCTCTACAGGATTTACAACAAATGATTAGCTAGTCCAGGGATGGGGAACCTATGGCCTCAAGGCCGCATATGGCCCTCTAGGGCCTCAAGTGCAGCTAAAGGGCTGCATGTGGCCTTGGGGCCACTGGTTCCCCACCCCTGATCTCCCCTCTGTTTAAAGGACTCCAGTAATGGATAACTCACTATTTCTTGAGGCAATCCAGTGTACTTTGACACAGCTCCAACGGTTAGAATCGTTTTCCTTATATCAAGGCAAAATCTGTCTCTCTTGTGACTTGCATTAATTGCTCCTTGGGAATCTCTCACATATTGTTGCTATTCAGCCATTTCTGATAACTTCACTTCATATAGCTGGAGAGAGCTAAAGGTGTCCGGCAGGATGGGAGCTTCTAGAGGGAGGAAAAGCAAGAATTTCCTTTTCGTCTTTTGTATTCTCTAGCAGTGAGCTTTGCACAAAGTAGGCATCTGGATGTCTCCTCTTAAATCTTCTCTCCTTTAGGTTCAAACTAAGTAAGTTGAAACTTCTTTCAATCTGCCTTATCACCATCCTGGCTGACCTTCTCTGGATGTTCTCTCTAAAAGGAAATTTGAATCTGCCATCCTCTTGATCCCATCACCACTCCTCAAACTCACATTCTCTTCTCCTATCTTCCATTGTGAGACTCAAAGGAGATAGTATTTGTAAATCCACTTAGCATAGTGTATGACACACAGTAGGTGCTTAATAATGCTTCCTTCCTTTCTCTACCCCAAAGTAGACTTCCCTAAAAATAGGCAATTAGAGAGGGAGACAATTCCTCCAGCTGGTCTCCTTTGGAGCCTCTGGGGAGTAGATGGAGATGTGCCTGAGGGAAGTGGTCCTTCATGGCCCTCTTCCCTCTTTGCCTTTTATTCACAATCCATCTTTAGACTCAAGTTCCCAGGAGGGATGAGCCAGTGTCCTGGAGGCGTTTGAAGAAATCACAAAGGGTTAATAAAGCCCTTGAATTCTATTTGAGGATTTAGAGCTTTTAATGCAAACATATGTATACAAAGGTGTCCAATCTTTGGCTTCTGAGACCTCCGTCTGTATGTAGTTCCTCAGACACCTGCTGGAATTCACACACATACACACAGTCACACACACCCAAACCCCAAGTATGTTTAGCAGTTGGGTCTGTGGGTGAGTATGTGCTTTCCCTCTGGCCATGTATGGCTGTGTTGTGTTTCTCTATTAAGGTATATAAGTTTGCTTTTCTTTCCTGAGCAGTTGGGGAAAAGGGACTGACAAAAGGTCAGAGGAATGGAGGGAGAGGTTGGACTTTGGTCTGCTATATGGTCAGAAGGTTAGCAGGTTAGTGGGACTGGGATACGGTCTTTTGGTCTGAGTCATTCTTAGGAGTTGTGTCAAGGTGGGGTTATACTGAGATGCTACCTTCAGGGTCACTTCTCTCACCCTTGCTCCTGCCCCGCCCCCAGCTTCTTTTTCTGTGGACTTAAACATTTGGGAATTGGTAAAGCCAACGTCAGGGGCAGCTACATGGCTGAGTGGATGGAGTCCTGGACCTAGAGTCAGGAAGACCTGAGTTCAAATCCGGTTTTAGACACTAGTTACGTGACCCTGGGCAAGTCACTTAACCTCTGTTTACCTTAATCTAATGGAGAAGGAAATGTTGAACCACTCCAATATCTTTGCCAAGAAAACCCCAAATGGGTTCATGAAGAGTTGGACGTGACTGGAAAAAAATGACTGAAAAACAAAGCCAAAGTCAAGGTTTGAGGTCCTTGGGATGGTGTGGGGGGAAATGGATTTCTGTGGACCCTGCAAGTGTGCTTGGGATTGCAATCAAGTAACAGCTTCCACCCATCCCCAGACATTAGCCCAGGAGAACAAGGGGACAAGGTTAAGTAGATTTGCCCAATATTAAAGGGAGAAGCGGCAGAAGGAGCCCCTGAAAGGAACAAGATCCAAGATAGAAGTCTAGCTCCTGGATCTGTCCATAAAAAGAATTCCCTTCAGAACACCTCAGTAGGGACAGACAGAAATGGATATGCAGACACACACACACACCCCTAGTAACACTGAATACTAGTGCTTTCCCTCTGAGATCATCCTGTACATATAGGACATGTATATAGATGTTTGTGTGTTAGAATGGGAGCTCCTTGAAGGCAGGGACTATTATCGCTTTTCTCTTTGTATCTCTTGTACTTAGCACAGAGCTCAGCAAGCAGTATAGACACTTAACTTCATATCCTCCCCCACCCCCAACCCTCTTTACTATTTGCCTGCCTGGGAATCCTCAGCTCTGCAGAGGCATCTGGTAGATCCTCTGTTTTCTGTTCTAATTGACTCAGGAAGATTCCAAGGCATCCCTAGGTCTTTTGGCCCCCTTCTCCCTGTACTTATACTTTAGCATAAACTCTAGGAACCAGTCAAGCTCTGCTTTTCAGCTTAGAGCCCTGGATCTTCTCCACTTGTCTTCCTTGCCCATCCCCATTTTTCTCATTGCACATCCATCTGCCACTGCATCCATGATACTCAGTTCCTTTCTCAGCTCTAAGCCCCTATCCCTAGCCTTTGACTCCCATGTGAAGCACTTATCCCAAATAAGGCATCCATCCTTAGGAGATAAGGCTAAGAGTTGCATACACACAAGTGATACTCAAATACAAGCCTAATGAGGGGTGTGTGTGTGTGTGTGTGTGTGTGTGTGTGTGTGTGTATGTAAGACAGAGAGACAGAGACAGATAGATATAGGTAGAAACAGAGAGAGAGAGAGAGGAAATTATTAGAAAATGCTTTAAAACTGTTCTCTTCTGTTCGACTGAATTAAAGCATCACCACCACCCCAGCTCCCAAAGATGATCCCTTTAAATGCAGTTAAAGTGAAATTGCAGAGGCCTAGCAACATGCTACATCATGAAGAAGAATCATTTATCACAAGGGAGTAGAAAAAAGTGTGTCAGAAGCCTGGAGCTTAATAAATGATTGAGTGCTGGCTGCTTCCAGAAAAGCTCATGATTTAAGAAGGCAAGAAGGTACACTTGCTTTCGTTGGACATTGCTTCTGCTACTAACAAGGCAGATGAGACCTTAGGATTTAGCAGGTCAAGGATAACTTCTGATTGAAAGAAATAGAATCTCACTAGCAGGAGAACAGGGAATGTTCAGAATAAAAAGAAAGCAGCCTAGGTATTGTGAACAGGTGCTAGAACGCTATGCTAGAATTCTATGGCTTGGCAAGAAAACCAAAAACCAAAAACAAAAATAAAAAACTTCAGATTCTAATAGAAAGCCAAAATTGAGTTAGGTAAGATTGATTCAGGACAGTTAGGTGGGGCAGCAGATAGAATGTCAGGCATGGACTTAGGAAGACCTGAGTTCATGTCCTAGTTGTGTGACCCTGGACAAGTCACTTAACCCTGTGTGCCTCTCTCCTCATCTTAAAATGAGCTGGAGATGGAAATGGCAAACCACTTCAGTATCTCTGCTAAGAAAACTCCAAATGAGGTCATGAAGAGTTGAATAGGACTCTGCAACAACAAAGCCAAGGTCGAGGTGTGAAGTCCTTAGAGTGGGGGTAGGAAGAAGACCAATCAAGATTGACTCAGTCCTAAGCACAGTGCCTGGTAAACCTAGGTGCTTAATAAATGCTTGTCAGTTAGTTGACGACTCAACCTGATAAAAACTGAGTTTAGTAAAAAAAAAATAATTGTTTGCTATCTGTCCCTTCCTCCAACATGTATGTCATGTTGCTTCAAGTAAAAATTAGTTTTGTCAATATTTTAATATATGCTTTTCAATTTTATTCTAGTTTAAGAAAATTATATTTTATATAAAATTATATTTCCCCCAAAATGAAATACTTTGTATAGTCTGTGTGTATGTGTATGTATATGTATGTGCATGTATAGGCACATGCATATTGCATTCACGTGCATACTATATGCCTATCATTTGTGTGTACATGTGTGTATTATGTGTTTGTATTGTATGTGTATCGCATTCATATGTGTAGTGTATGTTTTGTTTGCACATGCATATATGCATTGTGTCATTTGCAGTACACATGTATTGTGTGTATGCATATGTGTATTGTATTGCTTGCATGTATATCTGCATTGCATTCAAATGCATATTTTATGTTTGTTTTCATGTGTATTGTGTGTATAATTTGCATGTGCTCAGGTATATTGTGTGTGTGCATATGTGTATTGTATGTATCTGTGTGTGTGCTGGAGGGCCCATGTAGGCAGCCTGGCCCAAGTATTAGCCAGGAAGACCTGAAGCCATTTCCCTCCTCTGAATCATCCCATATTGAGGCTGTAGGAGTGACTGTGGACATAGCACTGTCTCTCTTAGTGTTCTAGGCACCTTTTTACTACTCAAAATGGCAGGGAAGGTGCTGACCTGCTTTGGTAGAGGGAGCTTTCTTGTCTGGGAGTTCCCTTTAAGCAGTACAATCACAGGTTTGGTTCTCCTCCCCTACATGCCTTTCATTTCTCCCCCCCACCCCCAGTTACTTCTAGCTACTAAGGAGAATCAAAGGTAGGACCTCTGCAACCCTAAATAGGCCCCATGTTCCACTGGTAACAGTTCCCTGAAAGTATGGGCAGAGAGAGAGAGATAACTGGCCTTTATTGAGCTACCCGGGCAACCCCCAAACTAATAATTGACTTTAAACGTCACTGGTGGAACCAAATAAACAGAACTAACTTCCTGCAGCTACAGACACCGACCTTGAGTCACTGCGGAGGGGGAGGGAGAAAAGAGTGGGCATTGTTAGGTGTGGGGGCATCCTGAAAGGCTATCAGTCTGGGAGTGCTTCCTGAAGGCAGCTGATTATTGTTTGGAAGAAGGGATTTGCCTTGGTGAAGGCAAGGGTCATAAATTTTTTTGTAAACTCTTTGTAATACTATTGTGAATACTGTGGACCTGACCATTCTAGCCCAAGGATCTCCATTCAGGTAAAAAGCCTTTATGCATACTAACTGGTTTTAGCACCAAGTTAATTACAAAGACCTGAGACCTGACCTTCAAGTTAATTGCTTAAGGTGACTGGTTATACTGAGGGGAGCACAAGTGAGGGACCTATGAGGCATCAGTATGATGTAGAGAGATGGGTCATTGGATCTGAAGATGGGGAGACCTGGATTCAGATCCTGCCTTCCTAGCTGTGGAACTCTGTAGTAGTGGAGGTAGGAAAATGAGCTCAAGTTCTACATCAGAACCTTCCTAGCTGGGAAGCCAGTTAACCTCTGACTCAATTTCCTCATCAGTGAAATGGCTATAACCTTAGCACCTTCTTCAAAGGTCTGTTGTGGATCAAATGAGGTAATGTGCACTCAGCAAACCTTCAAAGCATCTTTGTTAGCTATTGGACCTATATTGCCTCAGTTTCCTCATTTGTAAGATGGGGGTTTGGACTTGACAGGCTCCAGAACCCTTTCCAGCTCTAAAATCTAGAATCCTATGAAATATTTGACATATAAAAATAATACTTGAAACAACAAATATAATGGCTAGCATTTACTACAAACCATATATTGTGCTAAATTCATTACAAATATTGTCCCATTTGATCCCTTCACATCAACCTTGGGAGGGAAGCACTATGACAAGCCCTGAGGTAAATAGGATAAGTGACTTGTCCAAGGTCATAGAGCTAGTGTTTGAGGCCAGATTTGAACTCTAGTCTTCCAGGTGCAGCAGTCTATCCACTGTGTCACCTAGAAGTGAAAATGAAAACATGGTAGGATCTTCCCGACTTCCTTATTTTCTGGATGAGGAGTTTCAGTTGGCCAAGGTAGGTAGTGGTGGAGAGAGGATTCAAACCCAGATCCTTTGGCTTCTTTCCATAGTGCTGAACCCTCCCCTTAACCCATGGATTCAGAGAACCCAACCTTTGTAGCAGGGGCCGTGCCTTTCCTGATGCCTGCCCAGGTGCCAACTTAGGTGTGGGCACATACAGTAGCTGCTTAGTGCAGATGAACCTTACTGAATCGAATGTCTACCTGTCTCTTTCGCTCCTCCCCTTCTGGCCCAAGCCTGTGTCTCTACCTTTGCCTGGGGGAAGGGGGCAGACGTGGCAGGGAGGGTGGGTGGAGACTTGACTGGCAGGTAAATGGCCTGCCTCCTCCCCCATCCCACACTTTGGAGCCTTTCTAGTTAACTGACACCCAAATATGATTAAAATAGAGGAAAGAGGGACAGACAGGTGGGTGTGTTGGAGTAGAAAGGGGGAAAGAGACAGACGGACAGAACTCTGGATGGGAGGTGGTGGGGGACACCTAGGATACTTCAGATCAGCAAGCAGACCCCATGTGATTTCTTCAGAACTGGCCCTGAAGGCAGGAGAAGGTATTTTTAGCTTAGTTTCAGGTGCAGACATAGACATTACTCCATGTCCTCCTACCAATTGGTTAATATTTAATCCCCTCCTTAATCATTAACTAATTTTCTGGTCTACTGTGGTGGTTTGGGACTGGAGTGGGGGTGGTGGTTACTGTCTAGGCTATTCTAGAATCTTTAACCAGAGAACCAGGAAAAATGTCCTGTGTGTGTTTGTGTCTGTCTGTCTGCCTGCCAAGAGCAGAACAGGCCAGACTTAGACCTTTCCCTGCTCCCCTAGCTAAGTGTGCTGGGGACTGGGGAGAGAAGGTGGGGTGGAGGGAAGGACTGAGAATCTGGGCAAAATAGGGGATCACAGGATTGGAGGCTCACAGGCAGGACAGTATGTGTGTGTGTGTGTGTGTGTGTGTGTGTGTGTGTGTGTGTGTGTGTGTGTGTGTGTGTGTTTTCACCCATCTTCCCATGTATATTGAAAAGAACAGGGAACTAGACTTTAGAAGACCCAGATTCAAATTTTTTACCTTTGTGACGCCGGATTCATCATTCAATTTCCTCGGTTTTAGGTTCCCCATTGGTAACATGAGTGGTTTAGATGCTAGGCAGTCAGGAAGGATGTTCTGTCCAACACACACCATCTCATTAAATGAGATGAAATGCTCTGTGACCATTTTTTGTGACTACCTCAAATGCCACCTCTTCCTTGAAGTCTTTGCTGATTACCCAGCCAGAAGTGATTTTCTGTAGCACTTTTATTTAAACAGAACTCTGATAGCACTTTGGTCTTGTCACTGTAAGAATGTAAGTTCCTGGAGGACAGGGGCTGTTTCGTCTTTGTTTTTGTAGTCCTAGAACCTTGCACAGTGCCTAGCATTTCGGGGGAGCTTAGTAAATCCTTGTCAGTTAATTGATTGATATGATAGTTATATGGAGGAGCTGTCTTTTTCTTAACCAGTCCAGGGAAGGATGTTCATCATTTTAGGATAATATTTATTCTTCCCCTCATTTGGATCACAGAAATCTTTGATAGTCAGGGGGAACCTGGGAGCCTCTACTCAGAATGATGTTTTTAAATGCACAAAACAAAATATATAGGACTTTTATAAAGAAAACCAATTATGTTGAAATAAAGATGCAATTTTTTTTCCATATCCAAGTGCATACACAAAATGTCCTTGACTTTAGATCTGGTATTTGTTTCTTCTCCCTTCTTCTCATTTTTCCCCTCCCTTTATTATGACAAATTTTCCAACAAGGAATCTAGTCTCTTGACTTCCTCCCAATCCATTTTCTGGGACAAATGTCAACTCCTATAGGAAGCACAGTCTGATTTCTCCTAGTTGCTTTTTATTTATTCTACAGGTAGGTGGCCCAGTGGATAGAGCACTGGACCTAGAATCAGGAAGATCTGAGTTCAAATTCAGCCTCATGGGCTGTGTGACCCTGCGCAACTCAATTAACTTCTGCTTGTCTTAATCCACTAGTGAAGGAAATTGCAGCATCTTTGCCAAGAAAGCCCCATGGACAGTATGGTCCACAGGGTCATGAAGACTCAGACTTGACTCAATAACAAGCAATATACTTTATATTTACTTTTGTTGCAGATGTATTGGTCCTCTTCCCACCAGCCTCTCCTCTCACCCCCCACTTCCCCAAGATAAGTCCTTTGTGATTAGGTCATGCTGGTTCCCAGTGCCTAGCTCTATGTTCTACAGTAGTAGGTGCTTAATAAATGCTCAATGAATAAAATCAGGGACATATTTAATTGTGAAGTTAGGGAATGACTTAGTAGCCTTTGTTCAACTATGTCTTAGAGCTCACTTCTTGAAATTATTTCCTCTTTACTTATCTATGTAGACCCTTTAGCCCACCCCACCCCACCAAGCTCCTTGAGCAGTGACTGTGTTGGTTTTTTTTTTTTAAACTGTTTTTATCTTTGTAGGCAAGTGTTAACAAATGTTTGCTGAATGAGAATTAATTGCCTTTTCTTTAAAGACTTTTGGAATTCTGAAGAACTATGGGGTTTCTTTGCTATAATAACTTTTTCCTCTGGATTTCCAGTAAATAAAGAGGAGGGTATTGGAAGGTCACAAGCAAAACCTCCCCAGAGGGCTTGGGTCTATTTGAAATTAAATCTTTGTTTCTCCCCCAAGCCTAGCCCTGAGCACTCTGTATACAGTAGGTGCTTTCTAAGTGTTAATTGATGGACTAATTGGTGGAAACTGATGATCTGTGATGTCTGAAAAAGAAAAGTAGGTTCTAGAATCCTGGATGGTTCAACAATTGTCCTAAATCAGCCACACTGGTTGGCTCTAAGGCTTTGTACATTCACTCCATCAACAAACATTTATCCTGTTCCAGGCCCTAAAAATGAGACAATTCCTGGCCTCTGGGAGCTTACATTCCTGAGTTCAAAAGAAGATCTGAGTCAAAATCCAGCCTCAGATACTTACTTTGTACCCCCTGGGATATCAGGTTCGTGTCCTTACCTGTAAAATGAAGTAAAAAGGTTACCTACCTCCCAGAGTTGTTGTGGGGATCTTCTGTGGAAGGACACAGCACGAACACATTGAAGCATTTAGAAAATAAATAGAAAGTAAATACAAAGGTAACCGGCGAACTAGGAGGTGGGAGCATGAAGGAAACAGGCAGTGGTGAATTCTGGTTACCAAAGGCCCAGGCTTCCACCTGAATTGTCCAAAGGGGCACCTCTGCCAGGACAGGCTGTCTTATGTGGCAGTGGACAGCGGACATGCCCTTGGGCAGAGGGCATTTAGCAGTCTGGTAGCATAGGATGCTAGGTGGTGGAGGGGATAGAGGCTTAGGCCTGGAGACCTGAAGTTCTGAGTTCAAATGCAGCTTCAAGACACTTACTATGTGACCCTGGGCAGTCCTTCTGACATCCTCAGTCTCAAGTGCCTGACCTGTAAAATAGGTATAAGATGCCCAGAACGGTTGTGAGAATCTAAGGAGATAATATGTGTAAAGCATTTTGCAAACCTTAGAGTGCTATATCAATGCTAGCTGTTATTTTGAACTGGACATGTAATCCTACCTCCTCCCCCATTTTAAAGATGAAGAGACTGCGGCCCAGACAGATGGGAAGGAGCATGACCAACATCCTGCAGGTAGGGAACAGCAGAAACAACACTGGAACCCAGTTCTCCCGATCTACATGCAGCACTCTTGATTTCATCATGCTGTCTTCCATTTTTTGACAAACTGGTTCTCCCACCGACTCTGCACCCCAAGGTGGGGAGGAAGCCACAAACAGAAAAAGCCGCAGGAAACACAGGAGAGAGAGAAAACAAAAACAAAACAAAACATCAGAAACACAGCCTCTCACCCTGTTTTACCTCCTGCATCTTGGAGAGGAGAAGGAGGTACTGATGGGGGGGGGGGCGGGGTCCTGTCTCTCCTGATCAGGCCTCCTGCCTTGCCCTGGGCTCAGCAAGGTGGTCTCCTTCTGGCTCCACACCAGCCCATTGACTACCAGCCCTTCTGGTGGCTTTAGGCTGAATCATACTAACCAATCAAGGCGGATGGAAATGATCCAGCTTTTTTTTTTTTTTAATGATCCAGCTTTTGAACAGAGAGGTTAGCTTGGAGATGATAGTAATGCCAGCTCATGCTTACACTGGGCTTTTCTCAAAGTCACCCAGTAAGCACAGGCTTTGGGGAGAGGGGGCCAGTCCTCTTTACTGCCTATGCAGTAAAAGTGATAATAATAAAGGTAACTAGTAACTACATGGGGTTGGCCTTTGGTCCTCATGACAAGCCTGTAAGCTAGATCCTTTTACAAGCAGGGAAACTAAGGCTAGGGGAGATTAAGTGACTTGCTCTGGGTTATACCGACCAGGCAGTACCCAAGGTAGGATTTGAATTTGATTCTTATTCCCTTTACCTTCAGCAAGCACTCGATTCCCTCTGCTACCGAGCTAATACAAGCAACCCCTATTTTACAGATATGGAAACTGAGGTTCCAGAGAAGTTTTGTGATTTGACTAAGAGATCTTAGGCTAGGGTGAGAGACTGAGAAAGAGCAGGGGTATTTGGTGGGCCCAGCTATTAGCCCTGGGTCAGTCCAGAGAACAAGTCCACACAGAGCCCAGAAGGTATACATTGGATGGGAACTGGAAGGGGTCTTCAGGGGCCATTGAATCTCCTTGTGGGTGGGGGAAGAGATCCTTGTCCCTTCCTGGGTCCTGGTGATGGGTTGTTGGATTGTGTGGGTAGAGGGATAAACCCCTTGAGTTCCGTGGTTCCTGTTGCTTTCTTGGTCTTTTTAACAGTACAGTGTGGTGTGGAGTTGGTTGGGGAATGATACTGGAAAGAGGGGACCACAGATTTTAATGCAGACAGCAGCTTAGCACCCCAGCTTCCACTCAGGAGACTCCAATGGGAATGAGAGGGAGCTATGAGCCCTGCCTAGGTAGAGACTGGAGAAGCCCTGGGCTTGCTATGGATTTTAAAATAAAATGTATTCATCATGAAGTCTTTTGAACATATATTATCTGGAATCTGCCCCACCCTTATCATATACTGCCTTGTTTTTATTTTCAGCCACTGAACTTTGATATTACTTGCAGAATGTCAGAGCTGGAAGGGCCCTTTGAGTTCTTCTCATGTAACTCCTTTATTTTATAGATAAGGAAACTGATGGCCAGACAGGTGAAATGAATTTATAATCTCTAAAGTTCCTGTCAGTTTTCATATTCTGGAATTCTGTAAGGAATTTGCCTAAAACCAAGATATTAAATGGCAGATCTGGAACTTGAACACAATTTTTCTGATTCCAAATTCAGTGTTGTTTTTTTAAAATTTATTTTACTTTTCAGTTTGTGAGCATTTATGTTCTCTCCCTCTCACCCCTCCCAATGGAAAAGGAACAAAAGCAAAACCTCTGTACAAAATATATGGAGTTGGCTTCCCTACCTTCCTTCCAGTCTTAGCTAAAAATCTGATCTTCCCTCTCTGGATTACCCCTACTTTATCCTGTTTATAGCAGCTAGGCGATGCAGTGGATAAAGAACTAGGTCTGGAATCCAGATGATCCTAGTTCAAATCTAGCCTCAGACACTTACTTGCTGTGTGACCCTGGGCAAGTCACTTATCTCTATTTGTCTGAGTTTCCTCATCTGTAAATGAGCTTGAGAAGGAAATGGCCAACCACTCCAGTATCTTTGCCAAGAAAACCCCAAATGGGGTCACAAAGAGTCAGACATCACTGAAATAATTGAACAAATAACAGTTTCTTTGTACGTAGTTATTTGCATATTGTCTTCTCCCATTAGACTGTCAGCTCCTTGAGATCTAGGACTGTCTTTTTAATCTTTTTGGGGGGGAGGGGGAAGGCAGGGCAATTGAGGTTAAGTGACTTGCCCAAGGTCACATGGCTAGTAAGTTTTAAGTGTCTGTTTAACCTTTTTTTTAATAGCCCCAGGGCTTAGCACAGTGTCTGCTACTAGGTAGGTACTTAATGCATGTTTACTGACTGACTCACAAAAAAACCAAACAAATTTTCACTTTGGTCTTCTTCCTTCTATACCTGACTATACCTCTCTGTTAGGAGGTGGCTAGCATACATCATTATCAGTCTTATGGAATTGTGGTTAGTCTTCGCATTGATTGTAGCTGTTAAGTCTTTCAAATTTTTTGTCTTTAAAATGTCTTTGCTATAAACTGTTTTCCTGGTTCTGCACATTTCTCTTCACATCAGTTCATACAAGTCTTTTCATATTTCTCAGAACCCATGTCTTTGATCATCTCTTAAAACACAATGTTGTTCTTTAGTCATTCCAGTTGTGTCCAATTCCTTTTTGGAATTTTCTTGGTGGAGATACTGGAGTGGTTTCCTTCTTCAGCCCATTTTGGAGATGAACAAACTGAGGCAAACAGGGTTAAGTGATTTATCCAGGATTGCATGGCTAGTAAGAGTCTGAGGCTAGATTTGAACTCAGGTCATCTTGACTCCCGGCTCAGTGTTCTAACTACTACACCACCTAGCTTCTCCGAAGGCACAATAGCATTCCATTTACATTCATATTCCATAATTACTTCAGCCATTTCCCAGATGATAGTTTGCCCTTTAGTTTCCCATCTTTGCCTCCACAGAAAGAGCTGCTAAAAATATTTTTGTACATATGGGTCCTTTACCTCTTTGATTTCTTGGGGTCACTGCTCTTACCAGTATACTCCACTGCCTGACCCTCTGAGCGCTTACAGTCCTATGTTCTTAGGGGTTAGATAAGGCTAGAAATCATAGAGAGCCCCCAGATCAAGGTCAAGATGTTTCAACTTTATCTAATAGGGGATGAGAGGTCATTGAAAATTCTTGGGCAGAATGACATGATCAGAGTTGTACTTTCAGAAGATGAATTTAGCAGCAGTATGGAGCATGGATCGGAGGTGGAAGGACTCTGGAGAAGTGACGTGATGAGAGACTGAATCAGGGTAGAAAAATGAAAAAAAAAATCAGAGCAGAAAAAAATGGAAGGAGATCAGAGTATTGAATGAGATTCTATTACCAGTTTCTTTTTAAGTGTAAGAGTTGTATCTTCTTCAGTCTCCTCACCTGAGGCAGCTGGTATTGAAGTGGATAGGGCTCTGGACCTAAAGTCAGGAAAACCTGAATTCAAATCCCACTTCAGACACTTACTAGCTATGTAAGTCCCAACTAGTTGGTTGTTGTTCATATATTTCAGTTGTATCCAACTCTCACTGACCCCTTCTTGGGGTTTTCTTGCCAAGATACTAGAGTGGTTCCCCATTTCCTTCTCTAGCTCATTATACAGATGGGGAAACTGAGGCAAACAGAGTTAAATGACTTGGCCAGGGTCACACAGCTAGTGTCAAGTCACTTAACCTCTGTCTGCCTGTTTTCTCAACCCTGAAATGAGGATAATAATAGCACCTATCTCCCAGGGTTGTTGAAAGGATCAAATGAAATAATATCATGTCTCGCACATAGTAAGGGCTTAATAAATTCTTATTTCCTTCCCCCTTGCCCTTGGTACACAGCTGGAAAGATCTGGCGATTGTACCACCTACTGATCCTTCAGTAACCCAAATCCAGATGCTGTAACCAGGGTGACCTACAGATTTGGGCTGTATTCAGGTCAGAGGCCAAGTTCAGAGTTTAATGGCTTGAGCTGCTGCTCTCTATTTCCCCTTCCTTCTCCCTCAAAGGAGGAACAGGATAATTCTTCTCAGATCAGGGGAGGGAGTCTGTCTCTGGGCATGCCCCCTGCCCTAGACTTTGACCCAGAGGAAGCTAAGGCTCAAAAAGCAGCTATTACTAGGTATCAGTAGATAGCAAAAATATCTGGGACTTTCCATCTTCAGTTAAAAGGAGTGTTACAGTTGATATCCTTTCCTTTTCCTCCCCTTTTTCTTCTCCCCCCCTCCTTCCTTTTGCTACTCCTCTTCTTTCTCTTCCTCCTCCTGCTCTTTGATTCCATCCCCAGGTTTCAGGCATAGGTCTACTCAGGTCTTCCATGGTTATAAGTCACTTAGCCTTTCCAGCCTTTAGTTCCCTTATCTGTAGAATGGGTATAACAACAGTCATTTTCCTTCCCTCTTAGGGAAGAGATAGTAGACTTAAAAATTCTCTGCAAAGTAAAAAAAAAAAAATTCCTGAATCCTTTCTTATGGAAAAGACTCCCAAAGTCTCAAAGAAACCATAGGAGGAGCTGGGGACCTGGATCAGAACCCAGTTTTCCCCGGAGTTGACACCAAGCCCTGAAGTTGTCCCTGGCTTATCTGAGAGACAGCAGAGCTGGTGTTGGAGAGGCAGAGATAGCTTCCTCTCTGGCTCTGATGGTGTGAAGCTTGATAAAGGAGCCCAGGCCCCCAAGTGTTGGGGGGAGACTAAGAAAGGAGCAGAAAAATCGGGCTCCATTTTGGAGACACACTTTTCTTTGCTTCTGTCTTCCTCTGTGCTTCATTCTTTTCCGTTTTTCCCCTTGATATACTTTGTCCCCCGTTTTCCCCCTTATTTTCCTCCTTCTCCATCTTCCCCCCTACCCGATCTTCCCTTACCCCTTCTTCCCAATTCTGTGCCTTCCTTTCTCTGGGGAAAAAATGGCAAACAGGCTTATTGTCTTGTCATTTTCTTTATGGGTTGGCTTTTAAAAATATTTAAATTTCTATTTTAAGATTAAAATATCAAAATAAAACCCTTATACTGCTCCATTGTTATTTTTAGAGCCTAACAAAGGTTCCTAAAGTTATAAAAGAAAAATTGGGCTCCAAAAACACAAAAATTATATGTGCTGCAAATTGAATGAAGCTACAATAAAAATAAAGCCAAAGAAAAGGAATTTGAGGAAAAGCTGACAATCATTAAGTGAAATAAAATGTTTCGGGAAAAAAATAGCTTATTTTTACAAAGAAGAAAAAGAGATCTGAAGGAACCCGGAGGCAAACATTAGAGTGAATATACACTTTGTAAAACAAATTGTGGGGAACTTGGAGTTTATAGCTTTGGGTATGATCTCATTTTTAAATATTTGTTTATTCAAATGTTTGTTTCTGTTGATGGGTACGAAGCTCATAATTACAAAAAAAATAAAATGAGGAAAACCCACAAAAAACCCCAAACAATGGTTTTTCTCCCACTCTTATTGAAAGAACCTGGGACTAGTCTGATAGAATTGCTTTACTAGCTTACGGTTCTTCCCTGTAATGGAACTTGGGAGGCTACAGCAGACCAAGAGAAGGGTCCATCCCAGACTCCAGGAAAATGGTGTGGACACTTCCCTTGAGTGTGGGGATTAGGGGATTTCTGGACATCACCCACACATGTACTGAGAAGGGTAAGCATTTGGATTTTGTTGTTCAGTCACGTCTGATTCTTCATGACCCCATTTGGGATTTTCTTGGCAAAAATACTGGAGTGGTTTGCCATTTCTTTCTACAGCTCATTTCACAGATGAAGAAATAGAGGCAAACAGGGTGAAGTGACTTGCCCAGGGTCATACAGCTAGGAAGTATTTGAGGTCAAATTTGAACTCAGGTCTTCCTGACTCCAGGCCCTGAACTCTATTCACTTCATCACCCCAGCACTTGGATACTCTGCTTTAAATCACTTCAATTTCAATCAATTCAATTTGACTAACATCTATGAAACAGTATTATATGTTACTTGCTGTATTAGGTACTTGAAGTAAAAGATAAAAATGAAAGTTTCCTGTCCTCAAGGTGCTTATACTCTACTAGGGAAGTATATATGAAATTATTGGTTGTCTTAGAAACAAAGGACAAACAACAATAAATATGAAGTGTATATGAAGTAATTTGGATTAAGGGGAGCCCTAACAACTGGGAAGGTTAGGAAAGGCCTTGTATAAGAGGAGGTGGCCCTGGAAGTGGTACCTGAATTGGGCCTAGAGTGGAATTTGGCTAGAGAACAGAAAGTGATGACGATGATGATGATGAGGAGGAGGAGGAGGAGGAAGAGGATGATGATGATGATAGCTGGCATTCATATAGTACCTATTATGTTCCAGGCAGTATAGTAAGCACTTTACACATGTTATCTCATTTGATCCTTACAACAACCCTGCAAGGTAGATGCTAATTATCCCCATGTTACAGATGAAGAAACCGAAGCAAAGAGGTTAAATGATTTGACCAAGATCACATAACTAGTTTCTATGGCCAAATTTGAACTTGGGTCTTCCTTACTTCAGGCCCAACTCTATATATTGAGCCACCTAGCTGCCTTTCTTGACCAATTTAGCTAAAATGTGGGTGAGGACTAGGAGAGAAATGGGAAGTAAGAGAGGCTGGGGTCAGTTTGTGAAGGGCTTGGGTAAAAGAATGGTGGGGCAAAGAGGTAAAGTATAGATCTTTGGTTGGGAGACCTGGGATTGCTACATAACATGTTACCTGTGTGTATTTAGGCAAGTCACTTACTTACCTTCTCTAGGTCTCAATTTCTTCTGTGAATTAAGGATTTGGGACTAGATGAGTTCTAGGGTCTCTTCCAGTTTTAAATCTGCCATCTTGTGAGCCTAGGGCAGATGGATGTCCAACCCTGGATGCTCTTCCTCCTTGCTTGGCCTTCTAGGATTGATCTGGCCATTTTGGGCTGGGAGCAGAACCAGCAAATAAACAAAGAGCTACCCAATGGGAACCTGATAAGAAAGGAACAGTATGTACAAAAATACTTATAGCAGGGCTTTTCACAGTAGCCCCAAACCATAAATTAATGGGGTGGCTACCTGTTGGGGAATACCTAAAACAAATAGTGGCATATGATTATCAGTGTGCTATAAGAAATGACAAAATGAAGTCGTTTTAGATGAACCTGGGAAGACCTTTATCAACTGATGGAGAGTGAAGTGAGAAGAACCAGGAGAACAATTTATATTATGGTAACAATATTGCAGAGAAAAACAACTCTGAAAGACCTTAAAACTCTAATCGATGGGACGATGGACCACAGATCTAAAAAAAGGAAGAAGAAACACCATACCCACTGACAGAGAGGTGATGAGCTTAAATTTGGAAAAAGACATATGTATTTGGACATGGCTAATGTGGGAATTTGTTTTGCTTGACTAGTGCCTTCTTCCCTGTGTTGATTATCTCCAATTTATCCTATACATATCTTGATTGTACATAGTTGTTGGTATGTTGTTTCTCCCTTAGACTGTAAGCTCCTTGAGGGCAGGAGCAATCTTTTTACTTTTCTTTGTATTCCCAAAACTTAGTCCAGTGCACATAGTTGTACACATAATAAATCTTTGTTGTCTGACTGCCTGGACTATGTAGCTATGTATTGAGATTTCTTTTTTGTTTGTTTGTTTTCTTTTTTAAAATGTGCTCAGTAGAGGAGAGGAGGGACAGATTAATTAAAAATGCTTAATTTGGAAATGTTTTGCATGATTGCACATGTATAATCTGTGTCAAAGTGCTTGCCTTCTCAAGGAAAGAGGAGGGGAGAGAGGGAGACAATTTGGAAGTCAAAAATTATAAAAAATGAATGTTAAAAATTGTTTTTACAGGCAGCTAGGTGGTGTAGTGAATAGACCACCGGCCCTGGAGTCAGGAGGACCTGGGTTTGCATCTGGCCTCAGACACTTAACACAAAAAATAGCAGTGTGACCTTGGACAAGTCACTTAACCCCAATTGCCCTCCAAAAAGCAAAAAAAAATTGTTTTTATATGTAATTGAGAAAAATAAAATTAAAAGTATTTAAAAATGCTTGTTGCTTGAAAAAGTAAAAATGACAAAGTTTTAATAAGTTGTTACCAATGACAAAGAATAAGTAGATAGTTAAGAGGTAAGCACATAAAATAGAGGCCCCCAGCTGAAGAATTTGTCACATAAGGGAAAAGAGAGGAAAAATGTAGGAGAGAGGAAGATGAGGTAACAGATATGGCCAGCACCCATTGGATTAGGAGCCAAGGAACAGCTTGGATGCTATGGTCCCATGATTCTACTTGCTAATTTCCCCTCTCTGAGGGAAAAGGTTTCATTTCACTGATCTGCAAAATGAGTTTTGTCGAACATCTTATAATCTTAAATGTCCAGGGAAAGAAAGAACTGGGTTTGTTTCAATTTGACCTCTAACTGGAGGTGAAATCTTGGGAAAACCACACCCTCCCAGAAACTTAGTTTCTTCATCAGTGACATGAGGGTAGGGATGGAGTAGGGGGATTTGGCCTATCATGAGGGTTCTTCCCAAAAGAAATCATATAGAAAACAACGGGAAGAGAGAAGTCACCTACTTTTAAGGGTTCCAGCCTATTTTTTGACATTTAGTTCCACGGACCCAACATGATTACTTGGGACGTTGGTGTGTCCCAATTCCCCAAATATAAGAATAGGAACAGGAAACCATGAACTCTGCCTCCCAAGGACAGATTGGCTACTTGGAATTGGGGGAGGAAGTGAGCAAGGGACAAAAAAAGAACAAGGCATGTGTCCAAACAGGTAAAGTTTGCAAAATTTGCCTCCAAGGTTTTGGGACACCACAGTAATACAGACACTTGAGTTATCTCCAGATGTGGTTGTCAAGAATTGGCAATCTTCTGCCCCAATTGACTTCATTATGTGAACTCTATGAGGACAATGCTATATAGTACCTTTGTGTTTCCTCCCAGTGCCTAGCACAGTGCTCTGTGTCCTTTAAGTGTTTTATCACTGTTTATAAATCGATTGAAAGAATGGATGGTGGTTCTGAATCATCCCTGGGCTCAGGTCATCACAACTCCTGGTATACAGCCTCCCTGCACCCTCGCTCATTCTCCTTGGCTCACTATATCATGGTGTGTGACGGTGATACTAATTTAAGCTTAGTCATGCCTTCGCTCCCCACCTTATTCAGAACAGCCAGGGACCAGGCCTCAGACTGAAACTACCTCAGTCAGGCCTTGGGAGGGGAGGAAAGTGAGGGAAGGGCAAAGATTGCTGTTGTTAGATATTTCAGATTTGGGCCCCCTTTGCAGAGCTGGACACTATTTGAGGAGCCCAGTGTTAAATGTGAGTCTGCCTTGCTGTTTTTGAGCAGCCAAGTCCCATGAGAGAATTGGGTTCAATTAAATTCTACTGGTGGAATGTAACATAAATAAGGAAAGAGGCACTTCCTTTTTGTTTTTGATCAGACTAAATTAGAATTTGAACCTAGGCCTTTCTGATTTCTGAGAGTGCTTCTCCATTTACTATGCCATTCCCCCCTCCTCCATACAATTCCTCATTCCTATCCCTCTCAATCATCCCACACCAAAGTTTCAACTAAACACCCAGCCCCTCCATTGTGCCCTCTGAAATGCCCGTTCCATAGGCAATAAGTAAATCTTTCCTTCTCCCCCTCCTTCCATCGGCTAGTTATTTCTGAAACCCGATGAAAGAGAGCTTGAGCTGGGGTAAAGTCTATGTGAATAGAGGAGGGGGTAAATGCAAGAGATGTTATGGAAGGATCAACAAGCTTGGATTTGATGAGGGGGAGAGGAAAGAGTTGTACCATCAACTGCCCCTGAAGGAGGACCCCAGAATGCTCTGTTAGATGAGCCAGAGAGGAGAAGCTTTCAGAACTGGGTGTAGAGACACATTTCACTCAGAAAATTCATGCTATGGGTAGAGAAGACTCTCTATCAACAGAAGTAGATGCATAGCCAGACAGCTGGCTTGAAGACTTTCACTATCACATCATACTTCCCTGTTATGTCTGACCTTGAATATAACTTAGAGCCTCCTTCAAGTTTTGTTCCATATTCATTCTGTGAATGACACTGGACTATATATGTCACTTGCCCCGAACTGTTAGCATGGCCACTGGAAAGACAAGGGTAGGGGCAGCTAGGTGGCACAGTGAGCAGAGCACTGGCCCTGCAGTCAGGAGGACCTGAGTTAAAATCCAGCCTCAGACACTTAACACTTACTAGTCGTGTGACCTTGGGCAAGTCACTTAACCCTAATTGCTCTGCCCTCCAAAAAGCAAAAAAAAAATTAAAAAAAATATAAAGATGAGGGTATCCAAGTCCAGGTCTTGAAGGAGAAGAGAATAAGATCTCTGCTAATGGGAAAGGAGTTTAGTTTTTCTATTTGAGGGACAAGGCAAGAGAGAATTAGAAAGCAAAATCAGTTTAAAGACTCTTAACGACAGTCAAATCCAGATTAATGGCAATGACCAAGTTTGATCCCAGAGAAAAGATGATGAAGCCCATTGACTTCCTGGTAGAGAGGCTGGAGACAGTGGTCATGGAAAATTGTTTGTGATGGCAGATGAGGTCAATTTATTGCTAAATTTTGCCTGTTTTCCTTTGTTACAAGGGAAGGTTTGCTGGAGATGGACATATATCAGAAAATTATATTCATTAAAAAACCAAGAAGCATCAATCAAACTTTGTTTTCAAATTGGGTTAAAGAAACAGACCTAACAATACCTCTGCCAGAGCTGGCCCTCTGGAAGTGGGTTTAATGGTCAGCACTGGATTTGGATTCACTTTACTCAGGTCAGGCTTCAGGCCTGGGGCTCTGCTAGGTGAATTCTGCACAAATACCTAGGAGCACTCAAAGAAGATGGGTCCAGAGGTTCTGGGGAGAGAAATGTAGTCAAGCTGTATACTACTTCCAGCAAGTCCCTTTTTAGGACCATATATTTCCAGGAACTTTATTATTAATTGCTGACTATGTGTCAGACACCATACAGGAGATAAGAACAAACAAAAAAATGAGACCTTTTTCTGGTTACAACCCAGAGACCATATAGACTCTGGTAGGAACTGTTGGAAGTGATGCTGTTGATGCTTTCTAATGGGCTTATGTATCTGCCTGAGATAAAAGGATCCCTTAAATCTTCTTATCCCCTGGGAGGCAGGGGGCAGGGAGAGGAGAGTCTGAGGCTCATTGATAGCCCTGGAGAAGGAATGAGTCTGAGGCTCATGGAAAGCCCTGGAGAGGGAAAGTCTAAGGCTCAAGAAGATTGTAGAAGCCGGAAGAGTCTGGGGCTTGTGGAGAGCCTTGGAAAGGGGAAAGGAGCTGTGGAGAAGGGAGAAACTGAGGCCAGAGGAAGAACTATAGAAAGGAGGAGCAGAGGCCCTGGAGCTGTGACCAACAGGTTGCTGTTGGGCTTTGAAGGGCTTGCCTTCCCAGGGGAGTACACTTCTATCACCCCAATTAAACCATTGGCTTTTGTTCTTGGGGCAGGAAGCATTTCACAGGCCAAAAAGGCCAGTCTCTGAGGCCCCTTTTGTTAGGCACCCTTGCTGTTATGCAAATGGAGAGAAAAATCTGGAGCTGCTCACCCCCTTCTGTGCCCACGCCTATCTCTGTTCCCTAGGACCAGGCCCCAAACCCCAACACTAAGTCTCATGAGACTACTGAAAAAATTTCTTCAGAAATAAAAGACAAAGGAGCTCACTTTGATCTGGGAAAATCCATCCTCCTTCCTCTTCCTCCTCTGCAGCTTCAGTCCCTTGCTCACATTAGAGTCTGCCTTGGGAAAGAGCTGGTCCAATGATATTTTCAATTTGGGATACCTGATGTCAGGCCCCTTTGCTTTGAGAACAGGCCCTTTCTTGAGTTCCTCGGATTTAGACTTGGAAGAAAGCTGAAAGAACATTCAGACTGAGCCCCAATTTTGCAAATATGGAGAGGCCCAGAGGGGGATCATAGAATCTAGAGCTGGAAGGGACCCCAGGTGAGTCAGTCCATCAGCCAACAAACATTTATTAAGGGCATTACGCTCAGGGAAGAGGATACAAGGAAAGAACTCACATTCTAATCATTATGTTAAGATAATGGAGGTCAACGTACAAATAACTATGCACATGTGAAACATTCATAGGGCAAATGGGGAGTGATTTCAGAAGGAGGGCACTAGTGGGGTATGGGTGCGGGGGGAATGGAACTGGGATTTGAACTGAAGGATGACAGAGAAACCAAGAGATGGAGGTGAAGAGGGAGAGGATTTTAGGCCTTTAGGACAGTGAAAAGAAGATGGTGAGTGTTGTGTGTGTGAGGAGCAGCAAGAGGGCCGATGCCACTGGATCATAGAGTATTGTAGAGGAGAAGGGCAGCTAGGTGGTGCAGTGGATAGAGCCCTGGGCCTGGACTCAGGAAGACTTCTCAAATCCAGTCTCAGACATTTCCTAGCTGTGAGACCCTGGGCAGGTCACTTCACCCTGCTTGCCTCAGTTTCCTCATCTGTAAAATGAGCTGGAGAAGGAAACGGCAAACCATGCCAGTATCTTTTCTAAGAAAACCCCAAATGGGATCGTGAAGAGTCAGACACAAGTGAAATGACTGAACAACAATAACAAAAAATAAGAAGACCGGAAAGGTGGGAGGGGGCTATTCTAAGACCACAACAGTTATTCTGAAACCCAGGTCCCGCATACTTCCTTAGCTGGCTGAACAAAGGCCTCCCTGCCTCCTTGGGCTCTGAAGGCAGCCTTGACACTCCTAGCTACATCTGGTGTGAGAGGGTTTTGTGCCATATTTTGTAAATAAGCCCTGGACAGCTTCCAGTATGGTGGCTGGGAGACATGAGAGGACCTGGGCCTGGGCCCCATCCTCCCATGGCTGTCAAGGGGCAGAAGGCCCTCCAGAAAGAAAACCCAAGTCATTTTCCCTGAGCTTTTATCAGCAGCTGCTGTCAAGCCATTTGTGTTAACCCAGCCCTCCTAGTGGCCTGAGGCTGCCCCTTGCAATTGGTCTGTGAGTTAAAAAAAAATCTTTAGAGTTAAAACTTTGGGCTTATCAAGGGCAGTAAGAGGCATACAGTGCCTAGTCTGACCTTTTTTACTTTTTTAGATGAAGACCCAAAGAGGTCAAAGACTTCAAAGAGGTGAAGACTTCTGATGGAGCACACAGATAGGAATGGTCTGTCTGGACACAGGTTTCTGAATGGATCTATCATTTTCATATTAGAAAATAATTACCCCTATCATACCTCCAACCCCCATAGGGCCACCAAAGCTACTCAAAAGAAAGAATCTCAACTAATGCTGCATTGTACTGTGGTTCTTAGTATCCTATTTTACCTTGATAAGCTCCAGAAAAATAGTATCTGGGTCTCTCTGCCCACCCCAAACCCTCTAAGTAAGGCCCAGTACCATGCCATGCTTATAGTAGGTGCTCAATATGTTTTTCTTGAACTGAATTGCAAAATAACAATATCTAACGTACAATGTGCCAGACGCTGTGCTAAATGCTTTACCAATTATTATTTCATTATAACTTCACAACAGCTATCATTCTCCCCATTTTATAGATGAGGAAACAGGCAAACAGAGGTTAAGTAACTTGCCCAAGTGTCTGAGGTTGGATTTGACCTCAGGTCTCTCTAGTATATGCCATCTAGCTGGCCTTTTTGAACTGGACTGATTTCTTTAAACTCATATAAGCTTTTATATTCTACCTTTGGAAATATTTTTACATCTGTCATTAAAAATTATTTTTCTAGTAGATTGTTTCCTATGATTTCTTTTGATTATTTTCCTGGCTAATTTTTGTTAGTAAACTTGTTAGTAAACTAAGTTCATTTCCAAATACTTCCTTTCCTCTCCTTTTCCCAGAGAGCCATCCTTTGTACATAGAATAAAAAAGAAAGTGGGAGGGGAGGAGATAAACCCATTTAGCAAAGCCAGCAGACACATCTAGTCTGACAAGGTATGAGTGTTCCATGATCATAGACCTCCACCTCTGCAAAGGAGGAGGGCAGGGTTTTTCTTATCTTTTCACCAGGGCCAGACTCAATCATTATGATTACACTGTTTGGTTTCCTTTGTTGTTGTCATAGTCATAATGTCTATTGCCTTTCTGACTTTGCTCCTTTGCTCTGCAATAATTCATATTTATTCCTCTGTTTCCCAGAATTCCTCATACTAATTGATTCTTGCAACTTAACAATATTATATTATATTGATATACTGAAGTTTCAATAAACATCTATTAAAAACATATTGTGTGCAGAACACTGTGCTAAACCCTGCAAAAAGAACAATATTTACAGGAGACATTATTTATTTTTTTTTTGGAGGGCAGTTGGGGTTAGGTAACTTGTCCAAGATCACACGGCTAGGTTTTTTTGTTTTTTTTTTAAGCAATTGGGGTTAAGTAACTTGCTCAAGGTTACACGGCTAGTCATTATTTATGTGTGGGTGCTCATTTTCTGAGGCCGGATTTGATCTCAGGTCATCCCAACTCCGAGGCCGGCGCTCTTACTCACTGCGCCACCTAGCCGCCCCTAACAGCTAGGTTTTTGTTTGTGTGTGCGTTAAGTGTCTGAGGTCAGATCCGAACTCAGGTCCTTCTGACTCCAGGGCTGACGCTCTACTCACTGAGCCACCTAGCCACCCCTACAGGAGACATTATTGATGCCCTAGAGCCCTCCTCATAGTTTAGTAAGGATATAAGGTCAATGCAAAAGAGAAGCTCAAATCACCATGAAAAGTGAATTGGTTTGAGGTGGCTCAGTGAATAGAACACCAGGTCTGGAGTCAGGAAGACCTGAGTTCAAATTCAGCTTCCAACCTTACTAGCTGTGTGGCCTTGGGTAAGTCACTTGACCCTGATTTCCTTCCCCAAAAAAGTGAATTAAATTGGTGGGAAATAGACAGCACTCTGTAGGTCTGACTGAATCAATGGCAGAAATGGGACTAGAGAAGAACTCAGGTTTTCTGACACATATTCTTGTGCTCAGTCTCCTGTACTAAGGCCCCTTCTTAAGTATCAGAATTTTCCATTCTATTTCTCGTATAGTTACATTAATTAAGAAGTACCCAGGCCACCATTGCCCAAGTAGTAAATGGTTAAGGTCTCGAGTGAAGAAATCCAAGGTAGCTATGTCTATATATATATATATATATATATATATATATATATATATACATATATATATGTCTATATGAAAAAATGCTCCCCAAAATGAATAATTAGAGAAAATAAAATGAAAACAATCCTGAAGCTCTACCTCAAACCAAATGGCAAAGATAACAAAGAAGGAATTTGATAGATGTTGGCAGGGCTGAGGAAAACCAGGCACATTATTGCATTGCTGTTGGAGCTGTGAATTGTTCTAGCCATTCTGGAAAGTAATTTGGAACTCTTCCCTAAAAGGTACTAAACTGTGTAAACCGTTTGACCCAGCAATGGACTAGGCCTATATGCCCAAAGGGAACAAAAAAAGAGGAAAAGGTCCTATATGTACAAAAATCCTTATAATAACTATTTTTGAAATGGTGAAAAGCTGGAAAGAAGGGGAGTGCCCATCAATTGAGGAATAACTTAAAATTATGGCATATTAACAAAATGGGATATTATTGTGTTGTAACAAATGAAGAATGAAACAGTTTCAGAGAAACCTGTGAAGACCTGTGTAGCTGATGCAGAATGAAGTGAGCAGAAAAAGAACAATTTATATCAGCATAAAGAGAACCAGGTTTAAGAATTCTGATTAACATGATCCATCATGATTCCAGGGGACTAATGATCAGTCTGTCAGTTAGACAACAAGGATTTATTAAGTACCTCCTGTGTCCCAGGCATTGTGCTAAGCAATGGAGACACGAATATGGAAAAAGAAAGACCCTCCCCTCAGGAAGCTTACACTCTAATTAGAGGAAACAATACACAAAAGGCAGCTGGAAAAGGGAATGGGGGAGAGTGCTGGAGGGACCTGTGGTGCAGCCAAGTGGGAGATGATGCCTGTCCTGAGCCTCCAGTCAGAGGGGCCAAGAGGAGTGGTAGTACCCTGGAGATCAATGGGGAAGTTTGGAAGTGGGGAGGGTTTGGGATATCTATATATCTATAGGGACTCCAGTTCTAAAAGAGGAATGCCACCCACCTCCTAACAGAGAAGTGATGGGTTAATATTCAAAATGAGACACATTTTTTGACATGACCAATATGGGAATTTGTTTTGCTTTGCTGTGATTATTTGTTACAAGGATTTTCTTTTCTTTTAAAAAAAATTTCCAGTGGTGGTGGGGGAGGGGGAGGTTAGGAGAGAGAACAAATGAATACCTGATAATTGAAATATGTAAAATAATATATGATAATTGAAAAACGTAAAATTTAATTTAAAAATGTATCTGGGAAACTAAACAACCACAAACTTGATTGTCTACATGTAAGATTTGTGAGGGATTATAATGTCCTCCATAACACAGTGCTCATCTGAAATATTGTTTCCCCATACTCCAGGCCAGAGCACCCCTGGTTTAGAACCGGGACTCAGAACAATATTCCTATTTGATTTTAGAATTTGGAACAGTTCTTGTGATCTTCATCAGTATCTGTGTACCTTCTGTGTAAAAGTGTCAAAGAGAAAAGCACAAGAAAGCATAAGGAATTTACAATTTCATGTAAGGATCAAAGACACAAAGGGCAGCTAGGTGGTACAGTG
The DNA here is from genome assembly GCA_011680675.1 of Gymnobelideus leadbeateri. Lineage (NCBI taxonomy): Eukaryota > Metazoa > Chordata > Mammalia > Diprotodontia > Petauridae > Gymnobelideus > Gymnobelideus leadbeateri. The sequence goes on from WOXC01006005.1 coordinate 98,002, forward strand.
GATAGAGTAACCAGTCCTGGAGTCAGCAGGAACCTGAGTTCAAATTTGGCCTTGTGTGACCCTGGGCAAGTCACTTAATTTCATTGCCTCCAAACAAAAAATTGAAGAGAAAGAACTTCAATATAACTAGCAATAGAAGGATGTATATGCCATTTGTAAAAGAGACAGTAAGAATTTCTGGGGTCCAAGGGAGGAAGATACCAACAAAAAGGGTAGGATAGTTGGGAAAACTTCAAAGGGAAATTAGGATTTGAATTGGATCTCAAGGATGGATAGACTTTAGATAAGTGGAGAAGTGGGAGCAAGTTGTCTAAGCAAAGGGCAACCACAATGAGAGTCAAGCAATGTATATGTCAGCATCAGGGGGAGCAGATGTATGGGATGGGAGAAGGGAAAGAGAGGAGTACCGTGAAGAAAAATACTTAAATGTTTTGGAAAGGTTGTTTTAGCAGTAGCATGGAGGACAGAGTGAAGAGGAAAAGATGGGAGACAAATCAGTAGGTGACACCATCTGGAGGGGAGTGATGAAGATCTGAGTGGGTGGAAAGGAGGTAAGGGGGTAAAAAGAGAGAGGCATCTAGTGAGATGAGAGATCCTAGTGAGAAAACTTGCCAATAGAAGCAAGAGGAAGAATCAAAGAAAGACGAGGTTTTGATTTTGACTGACTGTAGGCTGGTGGAATGAAATCAATTAATTCAATTGCATTTATCAAACACATACTATGTGCAAGATATTGTGTTGAGTAGGGGGATACAAAGATAGATAAAAAATGGTCCCTGCCTTCAAGCAGCTTAAGGTAATTAAGGAAAATGAGGTAAATTAAGGGGAAAAGTTGGTTGGAGGAGGAGAAGGTGAAGGAGATGATGTTTTAGGCATGTTTAGAGAAAACTGTTATCTATGTGATCTTGAGTAAGTTCCTTCATGTCACTGGTCCTTGGTTTCCTCATCAACCATTTCAACTAATGAGGAGTTGGAAATGCAGGAGTTGGGCTGGAGAGAGAAGTTATTTTGGAGGTACAAAAACAGGGTTCCTAGGAAAATGGCTTAGAGTTGACCTGGAGAGGTACAGTCAGTACAAGATCAGAGTAGTGTCTGTGTAGGGAGGGAAGGCAGCAGGGTTTAAAAAGTCACTGAGCCTCAAGGCCCAAGAAGGGGGCTTTGATGAGGGTTATTTTATCTCGGATATTTTCTACTGAACCTTAGCCAAGTTAACTTCTTTCCTTTCCTGAGCAGTAGCTGACTCTGAGATGGGTGTCTGTCCCTTTCATGAGCCAAAGATGTAAGCTTCACTGCCTGATTTTTCTCTTTGAACTGGGGTAAGGGGTGGTGTTAGATTGCCAGGGCTTAAGGAAATAAGATGTTCCCTGGCAACTATATTCTATTACCTCTTCCTGGTCCTCTGAGCTTCTGAGGGTGGCAAAATGCCAGGGGGGGGGAGTGTGAAAAACTCATCCTGGAAGCCACTTGTCTTGTCTACATTGGGCCAAACACCTGGATATTTGGTGACATCTGGGTGATTAAAATGTTCATTTTTCAACAGATTGTTTGATTTGTGGATAATGGACCTCTTATGCTAGGTAGGGAAAAAAGCCTTGATAAGATGAGGAGAGAAGAGCCTTTGACCCTGAAATGCCAATGGAGGTCCCATGCTCTTAGATTCATCATTGTAGACAGATACCAAATGATAACAGTTGTGTTTTTTCTGACTAAAGCTTATTTTCTTGCCTCTGGTGCCTCAAATCGATTATTCAACATCCATCCATCCATCCATCCATCCATCCATCCATCCATCCATCCATCCATGCATCTATCCAACAAACATCTATTATCTGCTATGGGCCAGGCACAATGTTAGATGGTGGGGTTATGAAGAAAAAATTAAATAGTCTCTGTCCCCTAGGAGCTTGACTGGGGTCTATTCTAGCTCTCTTTCTCTGTCCCTGTCTCTGTCTCTCTGTCTCTCTATCTTTGTGTGTAAGAATTGTAATGATGCCACTGAAGACTGGGATGGGTCAGGTATTTGGTGTTTGAGGGACATCAATGACCAGTCTGGTATAAACTTCTTCAAATTTTCATATTTGTAGTGCCATTTTAAACTCACCTTTAATTTTATTACCTCTCGAGCCTGTGAAGCAGGTAAGGCTTTGGAACATGTGGGGAAACAGAGGCCCAGAGATGTTCAGTGACTTGTCGGAAATCACATAGCAAGATCCCGGCTAAACCAGGAGCTGGTAGTTAGACAAGGAGTGGTTTCTATAGGAAGTCTTTCCTGATCCCCTTTCATTCTAATGCCTTCCCTCTACTGATTATTAGCAAATTAGCTTGTTTGTACATAGTTTTCATGTTATCCCCCCCATTAGCCTGTGAGCTTCTTGAAAGTGGGTACTATGGGGTGTTTTCCCCCTTCTTTGTATCCCCAGTGCTTAGCACGGTGACAGGCATGTAGCAGGCATTTAATAAGTATTTATTGACTGACCCTGCAGCTTTTCTGAGGTCTGGCTAAATACTTTTGATGGCAGAATAACTTTCCAAAGAAGAGTACCTATGTTCAAACCCAATCCCTAAACTGGCTACTCTGCTGTCCTCCTCTTAGTCCCAGCCCAGATTCTCCAAGAGCTTGGGTGTTCTGTCAAACAGATTTGGGCGATGGATGCTGGTGGGATGAGCAGTTTAAAAGGGATGTACTCTGGATAGCTGCCTCAATTTGTTTTTACTTAGACCAATTGTATGAAACAAGGGGAAAAAAAACCCCATGGCTGAAGGTTGTTGCCAGTGTTACCAAATTTGACACTGGTCCATAGAATTTGTTAGAAATGCCATCTACCCTCCCTGGGAAACTGTCTCCAGACACCCACCCCCAACCACATAGCCCAACAACAACAAAAACAACAACAACAACAACATAAACAAGCTCCCCAATCTGAACCCTCACTACTTAAAGTCTAGCCACCCCCCATAATGACTTTCCTGAAATCCTCCATTTCAAAAGAATCCCCCTAGTATTTCCATTTCCCATTGTACCACATACATCTGATTTCCCAGGGGGATCCATTTGAACCTCTTATCTCAGGATCTCTGTATACAGATGCACAGATTCCTAGTGAATTACCAGAGGGGCTCCCTCTACCCTTTATTTATTTCATCCCCAGGAGTTTAAGATGTCTCTAGATGGGAAACTGACCCTTCTGCATCCCAATGCCCCAATCTTACATCACCTCCAGAACCCGTCCCAAGTCTGTCTCCTTGAATCGGTAAAACCCCAGACTCAGGGGTGGTTCCCTTTCTTGTCCCCTCCCTGGCTTTGGCTTCTGTAGACCCTCAGCAGATAACCAACCCCCACATTATATGCTCTGCCTCCTCTCTCCCTTTGGCCCTTAGAAGGCTGTTTTCTAGCTTCAAGAGCAGCTTCAACAAAAGGGTTGGGGGCTGCTGGCAGAGATAACCCAATCAGTGACTGCCTCCTTCTCAGACAGTTGGGGCCTACAAGATCTAACAAGACTTTTTTTCAGCAATGGATCTCTCCTCCTCGAAACCTATTTGTTGCAAAACAATGAGTCAGCTGGGATCTGAGAGAATTCTCAAAGTTCCTATCATGCTGCCTTCTGTTTTTAAAGATTTCACAGAGGGAAATCCAGACTTCTCCAGAATTTGGCCATCAGAAGTTTCAATCAATTCCTTTTCCTCTTTCTATCATGATGGCAAAAGAATTTTGACAAAGAAAAACCACATTTGAGAAATTTAAAACATTTGAGAAATTTAAAAACTCCAAATATCTATTTATTTTCTCCACTAGGAAAACAAAGTGGATGAAAAATATATTGCACAGACTATGTAGTTGCATGCAAAACCCACTCAATTGATAAAAATAAAAGCTAGCATTTATATAGTACCAGGCACTATGCTAAGTTCTTTTTACACATTTTATCTTCGTAACAACCCTGTGGGGTAGGTGCTATTATTTCCCCCATCTTACAGTTGAGGAAACAGAGGTTGTGATTTGCCCAGGGTCACATACCTAGTAAGTACCAGTGAGGCTGGATTTGAATTTAGGTCTTCCAGACCCCAGGCTCAGTATTATATCCACTGAGAAGCTTAATTGATTATCAGTAATCCTAACTATCTATCTCTCACCTTCCTTTCAGACATCTTGAACTGCATAGACATCTTAAATCAATGTGTCCAAAACTGAACTCATTATTTTTTCCCCTAAATCCTCCTCTACTCCTACTTTCCATAGTACTATAGAAAGCAGCACCATTTTCTCACTACCTCAGGTTCCTTGCCTTGAGGTCATCTTTGACTCCTTGATCCTACCCCTCACACCCAATTCATTGCCAAAGCCTGTCACCATGGCAATATTTTTCAAATACACCCCCTTCTCTCCTCTAATATTGCCAACTCCTTATTGGCTCATGCATGGGCTATTCCAATAGCCTTCTGGTGGGTCTGCCAGCCTCAAGTCTCTCCCTGATCCAATGCAGCATCTGTTCAGTCACCAAAGTGATTTTCCTAACGTACAAATCCTACCATGTCACCTCTTTTACTCAATAAACTTCCATGGCTCCCTATCACCTCCAATATCTAATACAAAATCCTGTTTCAAATTTCATAATGTAGTCCTCCCCTACCGATCCAATTTTTAAAAAAATATATTACTCTTCGACCCAGTGACACTGGCTTCCTTTGCTGTTCCATGAACAAGACACTATCTCTCAGCTCTGGACGTTTTTCTCTGGCTGGCTGTCCTTGGGGGACAATATCCCTGGAATATTTTCTTGCTTCATCTCTGCTTATTCTTTTCTTTGGCTTCCTTTAAGTCCCAACTAAAATCCCATCTTCTACAAGAAGCCTTTTCCAGCTTCTCGGTTCTAGTGCCTATCCTCTGTTCATTATTTCCAATTTATGCTACATATAGCTTGTTTGTATATATTTGTTTGCTTGATGTCTCCCTGGGGGGGAGGGGAGACTTTTTGCCTCTCTTCTTGTATCCGCAGTGCTTAACATTGTACCTGGAATATAGTAGGTTTAATAAATGTTTGACTGACTTACTGATTGATTTGGACAGTCTGAGTACTGTCTGTAACCCTTGAAAGGCTAAAAAACCTCCAGCACATTAGGTGACTCCTCTTTGGAAATTGAAGACAAGAATCACCCAGGTTTAAAAGGCAAGGAGGGGATTGCAATGACAGCATTGCTCTGTTTAAGGTTAAGTTACTATCTAGTTATGAATACGACTCAAGGAACCAGGTGTAGCATCATTCCACTTAATTAAGTGTCCTCAGTGCAATAGCTCCTGGGAAGGCAGGAACAGGAAACAATATGGGCCGGTTTGTGCTTGTTCATTTGCTAGATTGTGTGGTAGGGACTGTTAGTACTGGGAGAGGTCAGCAAGGCAGAGGTCAGGGTGATCTAGATCAGTCAGGGAAACCTTCAGAGAGCACATGAGGCCTGTTCTGGTCCTTGAAAGCTGGAGTAGGGTTTGAATAAACTTTGAGGAGAGAGGAGGGTATGCCAGACAGGAGGATAACCTCATGGCAAAGCAGTGGGATGAGCATATCTATTAGGGACAGTGAAAGAAAATGACCTGACTGGAGCAAAGGGGAGGTTGGGGCATAGAGAGAGAGAGATAGAGAGACAGAGAGAGAGAGACAGAGACAGAGACAGAGAGAGAGAGAGAGAGAGAGAGAGAGAGAGAGAGAGAGAGAGAGAGAGAGAGAGAGAGTGTCTCAGGAACCAGGGGGAGATAAGACAGGAAAGGTAAACTTAGGACAGATTATAGAAAACCTCAAATGCCTCACTAAGGAATTAGAATTTTCTCCTGTAGGCATTTATTAATCACCCATTGTGTGTTACTAGGCACAGTGCTAACCCCTGGGAACAAAGGGACAAAAATAAAACAATCTCTGGAGATTCACATGTTACTGGGGGAAACAGCAGGTACATTAGAGATACAGAATAAACACATACATACAAGCATGAATACCCCTCCCTATCTGCCCATCCTCCACTTGTCCCTTCCTATAATATACTTCTCATTTAAAAGTGAAGTTACTGGGGGAGCACAGAAAAAAAGGGAGAAAAAAAAGAAATTTACAGGAAAATTTTGTTGTATATTTTAAAGAAATAGCAAGTTGTACATAGATCATGTATAATCATCTTTTTATTGTGCTATGTTATGGAAATGCTTGTTTTATTCCATAAAAATGTATTAATGTAATAAAAAAGGGAAAAAAAGTGAAGTTATTGAAGGATCTTGAATACCTTGAATGAAAAGTAGAGTCTAATCTGGTGTCCATGTACAGAATGGGTTTTGGAAATGGGTAGGGGTATGTGTGTGCATATGTGTATTAGGGTATTTAGAAGACCCATTGAGATGATTCCACTGACCAAGCACATACTTCAACAACTATAATAACTAATGTTTATAGAACCCTTTAAGGTTTGAAAAGTGATTTACTAGGTGGCACAGTGAATAGAGCACTGGCCCTGGAGTCAGGAGGACCTGAGTTCAAATCCAGCCTCAGACACTTGACACACTTAGTAGCTGTGTGACCTTGGGCAAGTCACTTAACCCCAATTGCTTTGCCTTCCCCCCTCCAAAAAAGGTGATTTGCATAATCGGACCATTTGATCCTCATAACAACCTGTGAGGGAGGATCTTTCATTATCTCTATTTTAGAGATAGAGAATGGGCAATGACTTGCCCGGGGTCACATTCTTAGGAGCATCTGAGTCAACACTTGAATTTGGGTTCTTCCTAAACCCAGCCAGTCCAACATTCTAGCTACCATGCCACCTATAACTTTAAGAATTTTGTCACTGTGGGTACTCTCTACCTACTGATGGAGGTCATAGTCCTCTAGCAAGTGGTTTTTGAGAGTTGCTATGACAGAAAAATCCATTCTCTGACTTATCCTTACTGGTCCTCAGATAGCATCCATTCAGAGACTTTCCTGCTTAACCTACCTCAGCTTGCATTTGGCTGGAATAGCCTTGGAGAGTCCAGGGTCACTTCTGTTCCAGCACGAGGTATCCAAGGAGGACTTCAGTGGATGTAAACTGCTTGCAAAGGACCTGAGTTCAAATCTCTTACTACTTGACCATGGGCAAGATTTTTCTTCCCTGTGACTTAGTTTCCTCATTGGCAAAATGAGGGGGTTGGGCTAGATGACTTTTAAAGTCATCATATGATCCTATGATGCAATGATCTCAGTGACCAAGTGTGTAGGGTGTCCCAAAAGTCTCAATGTGTAAGCTTAAGCATAGGGGCAGCTAGGTGGCACAGTGAATAGTGTACTAGCCCTGGAGTTTGGAGGACCTGAATTCAAATCTGGCCTCAGACTCTTGGGCAAGTCACAACTACAATTGCCTTGCCTTCCCCCTCCACCCCCCAAAAGCATAAGCTTAAGTTATAATAGCTTTAAACTGCCCTGAGACTTATCAGGATACCCTATAGCCCCAAAAAACCCCTCACATTTACCTACTGCTTTTAGGTTTGCAAAACTTTCCACCATAACCACCTGGTGAGATGTAGACTACTAATATTATCCCCATTTTGCAATGAAGAAACAAAGGTTAACATGGCCATAATCACATGGTTAATAAGGGTTCAGAAGTAAGGTGTGAATTGTGAGTCTTTAAACTTAAATACCACCCCCCCTTTTATTACACTGCATTGCTTCTCTAGGGAAAAAAAATCTTTGAGATGAGTTTCTCTGATAAAGATCTATATCCAAATATGTAAGGAAATTATTCAAATTTATTAGAATGAGGGCCATTTCCCAATAGATAAATAGTCAACGTATATGAACAGGCAGTTTTTAGGGGGAGAAATCCAAACTATGAAACAATCATATGGGAAAATGTTCTAAATCCTAATACTTAGAAAAGTACAAATTAAGAGCGGCTCTGAGGTTCTACCATATATATCCATCAGATTGGCAAAGATGGCAAAAGTGGGAAGGACAAATATTGGCAGAGTCATTCCAGACAGCAGTGTCAATTATTCTACTGAATCCCTTTCCAGGGATGTGTTGGAGCCAGCTTGAACCATCTCTCAAAAGCTGATTGTTAAATTTTCAGCATGAGCATTTATACTTTAGAAATCAGGAAACTCTATAAAGCAGGGCTTGATTTATTGCTTTTTAAGTACTAGACTTAAGAAAATGATGGCAAAAATAATAATGCAGACTAAACTTAGGAGTGTGTCTTGAGTACATTTTTTTCCTCAGAGCGATGGTTTTTATTTTATTTTATTTATTTTTAGAGAGAGATGGTTTTTAAACATTTACTAGCACACTCATAACTTTAACTCAATTAAATCACTACTGGGCCTATATCCTAAAGAGATCAAAGAAAGAAGAAAGGGACCAATATATACACAAATATTTAGCAGAGCTTCTCTTAGTAGCCCCAAACCATAAACTAATGAGGTGTCTACCCATTAGGGAATGGCCAAACAAACTGTCCTACATGAATGTCATGGAAAGGTATTGTACCATGAGAATGATGAAATGAACAGTTTCAGAGAAAATTGAGAAAAGCCGTATGAACTAAAGGAGAATGAGGCAGACAGGGCTAGGACAATGACTTACACAATGCCACCAACATTATAAAGAAAATCAACTTTGAGGCACTAGAGAATTCTGATCAGCATTGTGATCAAGCAGGAATCCAGAGGATTAATCCTACCATCTGCCTCCTGGCAGGCAGGTAATAGACTTGAAGTTCTGAATGAGAAATACATTACTGGACGTGGTCAGTGTGGGAATTTGTTCTGCCAGATTATTCGTGCTTATTATATTTTTGTTTTTCAGGATTTTTATTGTTTGCATGGGGGTTAGACGAGGGGACTGGGAGAGAGCTGGTAATAAACGCTTATAAAGAGCAACAAAAAAAATCAAATTGGAAAAAGAAGTTTTGCCTTCTGGTCATCCAAGAAAACCAGTAAAAAGCTAGCTGGCAAGCGTGAAAGCGGCCTGGAGAACTCTGTCTCCTTTCCCCCCATCTCTTCATTGAAGATCATCAGTGCTGCTGTTGTAAGAGCATATGTTTTCAGGCTTATTATCTTCACTGAAATGATAACCAGATGAGTCAACAGGCTGGCTCCAGACTTATCCGTCTTAGCCACTTTGGGCATATGTCCTCCCTCCACCTCCTGGGCTTCCCCTTTCGGACACTCCTCTCACCATCTACAATCCAGGGCTGAGAGGATCATGGTATTTATGAAGACACAATCTCATAGGAGGAAGGTCATGCAAAAAGTCCAGAGCACAAGAGGGAAATCCCCTGGATTCCAGGATAGGACTCTGACCATTGGGAAACATTGCCACTGGCATAGATTTCCAGGGATTGCATGGTGGACTGCCAGATTCTATGTTTTGGATTTCAGTGGGGGTGATATGCAGAGGACAGTGTTAATGAGGCCTAGTCTATAGGCTCCAACTCTCTAAAACCACTTAATCTGCTCTTAGGTCTTCCTCTTCCAGGATGCTTTCCCAGCCTCGACAGACCTTGATCTCTTCCTCTGAATCCCTGCACGCCATGTTGTCTGTATCACTCAATTTAGCTGTCTTATATTATTCTCTCCTTGTTTTATGTGTGTTAATTTTGTCTTTCCAACTAGACTGTGAGCTCCCACAAAGTAGGTCCTTGATTCTATCTTCTTCTATGTCTATTTGATGAACTTTAGCACTCTATCAGACCATCAGAGCTATTATACTAGGTATTCTGGAAACATAGCAGGAATGGTTAGGGAGGTGACCTGTGTGGGAGAGAAAGAGAGGAGAGAGAGAGAGAGAGAGAGAGAGAGAGAGAGAGAGAGAGAGAGAGAGAGAGAGAGAGAGAGATCTTTGGGAGAGGAATCTAAACTACCTAGGAGCTGCTAAAGGTATTTCTGGGGAGGAAAGTGGGGCTGAGAGGCTGAGACAGGGAAAACTTTCTTGTGCCTGGGGAGCCTCAGGATCCCACCTCCAGATGAAACTCCGACAGTCAGCAGAACAGGTGAGTAGAATAGGTGTTTTTGGTCCTTGGGCTCATCCCTGAAATCACACAACTTGATGATTTCCTTCTCTTTTTGTGGATAACGTGAGTTATGACCCAGGCCCTGTCCTTTATTTGACTTTATTCGATACCCTTACTCAGCATTCTTTTCTTTTCTTTGGAGAAGCCATCTATCAAGACAGTCCAGATAGAAGGGAAGCGTGATCCAGTCCTAATTTATCTCTAGGACAAGACAGTACAGTGATACTAATTATCTGGGTGGCATTTGTCACCATATCTAGCAAGTGAAACAGTTGAATTGTGGGGATAGGAAAGCAGAATGGTCAATAGCCTTCACGACCTCTCCCTCTCTCTCTCCCTCTCCCCCTCTCTTGGAGGCTTCCTATATACAACACATAAAATTAGGGAGAGACAAAACTTTAAGGGTAGCATTTGTCATAAGCAGTCTTGTTAAATTGAACTTATATTGCTAATTCTGGAGGAAGAGAAAGCAAAAAGGAAGGAGAGGGTCAAGTGAAGCCTCTTTGTTGCAGATCAGTTCACTTTTGAATGGGATTGTTTCTGGGTGGTTTTGTCCTTGGGGACATCTTGTGTTCTAGGTCTTTCTTCAAGTTGCCTGAGATCTTGGGGATAGAGAACTTTGGAGGGTTGAGCAGTGATCACTACAGCACAAAGTGAAGTATACTTAAGTCCTTTCCGGCACCTTCTGAAGCCTTCCTCTATTCTCTCAGGGTTCTACAGGACCTTGGCTGGGAGAACTAGAGGGACCCTGACAACACCAACCAAGTCACTTAACCAGTCAGTGACTCAGTTTCTTTCTCTGTAAAAGCATGAAATATTCTCTAAGGATTTCAGAACTGGAAGGAACCTATGATCTTCCCCTTGTTGATCCAAAAAGTCCTTCCTGAAACTCCCTAAAATGGAGGCAGTGAAAAGAATGCTCAACTTGGAATGATAAAACCTGTTTTTAAGCACTGGCTCTGCCCCAACCTGCCTGTGCAGTCTTGGCAAATCTCTTGGCCTCCCTAGGCCTCAGTTTGCTCATATGTAAAATGAGGAGTTAGATTAGATGATTGACTTGGTCCCTTCTGAGGGGCCGGTACATGACCCAGTGGATGAAGTCAGGTCTCTCAGAAATCTGAGTTCAAATATGACCTCAGACACTGACTAGCTGTGTGACCCTGGGCAAGTCATTTAACCTCTGCTTGCCTCAGTTTCCTCCTCTGTAAAATGAGCTGGCGAAGGAAATGATAAACCACTCTGGTATCTTTGACAAGAAACCCCCAAATGGTGTCATGAAGTGTCAGACATGACTTAGCAACACCAGTGGCAGCAGCAGCAGCAACAGCAATGAGGTCCTTTCCAATTCTAGATTTATAATCCCATAATTCCTCTTTGCATAAAGTTTAGTCTATGTCTTCCTATAACAGGAAAGTATTTACCTTGTTGTGGAGCGCTAACTTTGAACAATATTGATATATTTTTAGAAACTCTAATCATTTCCTGCTACCCATCCTCCTCCTTCCCTCTTTGGAGATCACATCTGAAATACTTCTTTTCCCACCATTTATCTAAATCCTACCCTTTCTTTTTTTGTTTGTTTTTTTTTGTTTGTTTGTTTTTTTGGAGGGCTATTGGGGTTAAGTAACTTGCCCAAGGTCACACGGCTAGGTTTTAGTTTGTGTGTGCATTAAGTGTCTGAGGTCGGACTCAGGTCCTTCTGACTCCAGGGCCAACGCTCTACTCACTTCGACACCTAGCCGCCCCAATCCTACCCATTCTTAAGGTTCAACTCAAGCCTTGCGTCCTCCGTGAAGCCTCCCTAGGGTGTAACAGTGCTTATGGTCCCAAGACACACTCTAACAGCTGATTGCAGTGTCCAGAACTGCTGTTTTTCTCCATGTGTGTGTGCACGCACTGAACTACGCCATGGACTCCAGGATGCCAATTTCTGCCCATGTGCAGCCTTGGTGATGGATTTATCCATTAAACCTGCATTCCAAACCACATTAAAAGCACAGGAAGACTCTAAACCTGATGGCAGGGTAGGGTTGAGTTGTTTGTCCAAAGCAAAGAAACTGGGGATGGATGAAAGTTGGGGGTGGGGAGGAGGGAAAGAACAGGAGGGATCTTGGAGAAGTATCCAGAGGAAATTCAACATGCCAGGGGATAGTGCCTGCACTGGTCTGGAAGAGCTGGGCCAGGGAAAGGTTAGCCCATTAACACCTCGGTGGCCAAACAAACCTGCTTCCTCCCCACACAGCAAGAGGTTTGTCCTGGGCCTTCTGTGGGAGCTCTGTGCTCTCCACCACCTCCTCCAGCCCCTCGCAGGCTTCCTATCTGCAACATAGATGGTCTATAGATGAGGTTGGATGTTGGGATGGAAATATTTTGCCTGGATATTGAAAGCCAGGGTGTGGGAGGAAGGCCAGAGAAACCCCAGAACTGTTTCTGTGTCCTAAAGAGAAAAGCCAGGATATCAGAATGGTCCCTGGAATGATCTATCCTCACACGGTACGTATGCCCATAGACCTCAGGAAGGGACATTGGGAGAGGTCTCCCAAAGCATCCCTGGGAGGTTCTTCTGACTCCTGACCTTCTCAGAAGCTGTCTGTAAGGAGGCCAGATTTAACTGGGCTATTCAAAGGATTTTGTGAGCTCCTTTGGAACTGGGTGATAACTGAGGAACAGACAGAGTTTTACTTACAAGGCATGGAAAATGGCTTTTGGGGGTGATGAGAAGGAGGTGATAGTATTCAGAGCTCCAGCAGAACTGTGGAAGACCGAGAAAGGGATCCCTGACAGTAAGTAACTGGGTCAGGACTCCAGAGAGAGGGGCTCAGGGCTGCATGGACTTCTGGGTGAATCATTGGCTGTTGGTATATGACTGTACTAGAAGACAGAACACCAGGGTTCTGGGTTTAGCCCTGAAACAAGAAATTGGCTTCGATGGGCCTCAGTTTCTTCATCTGTAAAATGAGAATGGCACTTGTCATCCTATGACTAGTCATTGATTCAGCCAAAGAGACTTCTCCGGGGGAAATTTTTGTTTTGTTGTTTGAAGACCAAAGAGTCAGGGCACAGTGTGTTTGGTATGGCTGATCAGTCCCATATGAGTTTGGAAGGCACCACCACAGACCGAGCACAAATGGTCCATTAGAACATTTAGAGCAGAGGTGGCTCTGGATGGGCACGGTTTAGATTTCCTCTGTGCTTTTATGATTCTGCTTTGCCCATGGAATACAGTGTCTTCTTTGACCCAGGCACGCCATGCTGGATGTCTTGTGCTGATGTTTCCCATATCCCCTAGTCAATGTTACAGTTCATCAGCGATACCTTGAGATAGTCCTTGTGCCACTTCTGACCATCATGTAAGCGTTTGCCATGTTCTTGGTAAAATAGTCTTTAGGATAAGAGGGCATTTGGCATTCCAACTATGTGGCCGGTCCACTACACTAGAGTTGTGCTCTCTGCAGTAAAGTTTGAATACTTGGCAGTTCAGCTCTGGAGAGGACGCAGAAGAAAGCAGCTTTGGTTTAATGGCACTGGGGTTGGAGTAGTTGTAGTTGCTACTTACTACCCCTGTGACCTTGGGCAAGTCACATGCCTCAGTTTCCTCATATGAAAAAATAGGGATAATAACAGCATATACTAACCAGAGTTGTTTTTTATTTAAATGACCTCTTTGATCCTGTTTCCTTACCTGTAAAATGAGTTGGTGATATGGGTGGCATGAGAGCTTGGTTTCCATGGCGGCACTGCCAGGGCCAGAGCTCAGCTGAGCTCAGCTTCCTTCCTGTATCTCAGTATCCTCCCCCTAAAGCACCAGGACAGCTGATTAGAGAAGGCCAGGTGTCTGTCCACATGACAACCAGGCCCTACCAAGCCCCCAGGGCTTCAAGGAATGCGGGAGATGAAGCTCCTTTTAGCCTGGGCCAGATGAGGGGGAAGTCTGAGCAAGGGTTAGATGACCTCAGGATAGCTACAGAATCACAGTTGTTGATTGGTAGCCTGGGGCCTGTGATAGGGTGTGTTTATACTCTTGAAGGGTGTGTGGGCAATGTGTATTCCTATTCCTAACAAACTCTCCAATCAGATCTTGGCCTCTCCAAGGCCAATAGAGAAGTGTCTGCTCTTTCATCTGTTGGCTTGATGATTGATTAGCATTACACTCTTTAAAGGGGCTAGAGCTAAAGGGCTCAGCACATTTATTGTGGTTCAGTCCCTATCAGTTGTGTCAAGATCCCACCAGGATCATCAAGATCCCATCAGGAGTTTTTTTGGCAGAGATACTGGAGTGGTTTGCCATTTCCTTCTGTAGCTCATTTTATAATTGAGTAAACCGAGGCAAACAGAATCAAGTGAATTACCCAGGGTCACATAGTTAGTAAGTGTCTGCATTTGAACTCAGGAAGATGAGTCTTCCTGATTCCAGGCCTGGCACTCTATCCATTGAAAGCCAAGGTGTGGGAGGAAGGACAGAGAAACCCCAGAACTGTCCCTGTGTCCTAGAGAGAAAAGTCGGGATATCAGAATGGTCCCTGGAGTGATCTATCCTCACACGGTACATATGCCCACAGACCCCATGAAGGGAGGTTGGGAGGGGTCTTTGAAAGTATCCTTGGGAGGTTCTTCTGACTCCTAACCTTCTCAGAAGCAGACCTACACTACCTGGAATATAGTAGATACTTAATAAATATTGATTGATTGATTGATTGAAAACTCTTTCCTGAAGAAGCATTTGGGGTAGAAGGATCATAGATATAGGCCTGGAAAGGCTTAGCGGCCTTCTAGTCCAGTCCCTCTCATTTTAAACATAAGTCACCCAGGCAGTAATCATCAGAGGGAGTTTAAATCCTCTTACCTACAGAGCCAGTAGTCATTGCATTGTACCTTTGAACCCTGGGCACAAGTGCCCTCAGATTGCTTTTCAGTGAGTAAGAATAATCTCTTGAATAAGAGTAACAACATAGTACTTTCTTAAATTTGGAGTCAGAAGACCTGGGCTCAAGTCTACTGCTCACTTCTCTGTGTGATCTGGAGCAAGTCCTCGGTTTCCTTATCTGTAAAAGGGGCATAATATCCATGGAGGCCTACCTCCCATAGGTACCATATCATGAAGATCAACTGAGAAAATACATTTTAAAATGTGCTTTATAAATATTGAAGTACCTTATAAATGTTATCTCTCTTACTATACTGAGTGACCTCTCCTAGTGAGTAGCAGATTGGTTTGTCTCTCCAATTCTGCATATGTGCCGGGTTCTCTGACTGGGGTCCCCCCATTAAGAACCATCTTTTTCGGTCTCTTTACTTGTTGCCCCAGGTAGCTGCTCTCAATTCCTTCAACCACAGGTCAAATCTAGGACCTGACTGCCATCTTAAGAGGAAGCATATCAAATAACCTGAACTGAATAGTGCTGGCTTACTTGTTGGTGCCTTTCATCTATTCTTTTCCCCAAAAGTATTTGTCTTCACTTTTTTCTTTTCTTTAAAAAAATTTTTATTGATTGTTTTTGTGTAGGTCACAGCTATTTCCACATCCACCTCTCCTCCCTACCCCAACCAAACAAAACACAAAAACAGTAAAGGAAGTACAAATGACTTTGAGAGAAGAGCTTTCCAATACTTTTCTGCTTCCTCTGTCCAGTCTCATCAGTACCTACTGACTCCTGACTACCTTCTGTGCTTGCTCTGCACTCATCAGTTGGTGTTCCTTTGTGGGCTGGTGGCCCCATATTGGGGGAGGTCTCCTTTTTCCTTCCTGGTCAATTTTTGATTCTCTTCCTGCCTGTGTGTTCTGGAGGACCCCAGATCAGTTCCGGTTCTGGCCTCAGATACTTAACACCCACACACAAAAAAAAAACTGACCGTGTAATCTTGGGCAAGTTACTTAACCCCAGTTGCTTTAAACATTTTTTTTGCACAGTGCCTGACACATATTGTTGTTGTTCGATCCTGTCTGACTCTTTGTGACCCCATTTGGGGTTTTCTTGGCAAAGACACTGGAGTGGTTAGCTATTTTCTTCTCCAGCTTATTTTACAGGAGAGGAGACTGAGGCAAACAGGGTGAAGTGACTCATTCAAGGTCACACAGCTAAGAAGTGTCTGAGGTTGGACTTGAACTCAGGGAGAAGAGTCTTCCTGACTCCAGGCCTGGCATTATATTCACTGTGCCACTGTCTGGCACACAGTGGACACTATGTAAAAATTTATTCCTTCACTTCCCTTATCACCACCTCAATTTGCCTGTCCAGGGGGTGCATGTGGGAGATGGGGAGGACTAAGCTTTTGTTGGGAAAACAAAGAACAGGCCAGGTGAGGTCCAGGGTATAACCAAGAGCTAAATAGATTCAGTGCCCCAAGTGCCCCAGGACACAGAGAGGCAGCCTAGTGTGGAAGATCAACCATTGATGACTTGGAGCCAAAAAGACAAAATCCTCCTCCTTCTCATCTTCCCCCTCTGCCCCTTCCCCCTCTTCCACTTCCTCTCCCTCCTCCTATTTGAATGTTGGGAGGGACCTCGATGACCATGAGAGCTAACCCATACAGAAAAGAAACCTCTCTCCAATATACTGGACACCTGCATGTCCAGCTCTGCTTGAGACCTCTGTAGAGGGTGAACTTATTCTTGGGGCACCCCAGTCCATTTTTGGACACCTTTCACTGTTCCATTCCCTTCTGTTTGGAACCTGCCGAAGCCCTCCAATTGCTCTCTGGTCCCAATTATGGGGAAAATGAATAAAATGCCCCAAGGGGATGAGTGAGGGAGTGAGTCATTCCTGAACTCTGGGAGACAAAAGCCCAGGCAGAGCTCTCTCCTGGAGACCACAGAGTGGGCAAGTGACACACTCCCCAACAAACAACCACAAATGCTTGGGGATACATGCCTAATCCACTTGACGATTCCATCCAGGGAAGTGGGATCCTGAGGGTGAAGAGGGAGGGCCTTGTATTAGTGGTGCCTGAGGAAGGATTTGTTGTAAACTTAAGTACTTTCACACCCAGGGAAAGGAGATAGTCCCTCACCCTTCCCGCTCCGGCACACCTAGATCTGTACTGAGGTACCTAGCCATACTGATAAAGACACCTCAACTCTCCCCCCTCCAGCTATCCAAACAATCCTCTCTCTCTGTCTCTGTCTCTCTGTCTCTCTCTTTCTCTGTCTCTCTGTCTCTCTCTCTCTGTCTCTGTCTCTCTCTCTCTCCCTCTCCCCCTCTTCCTCCTCCTCCTCTTCCTTCTTCTTCTTCTTCTTCTTCTTCTTCTTCTTCTTCTTCTTCTTCTTCTTCTTCTTCTTCTTCTTCTTCTTCTTCTTCTCTCTCTCTCTCTCTCTCTCTCTCTCTCTCTCTCTCTCCTTTCATAAGGAAATAGACATGGAGGCTACCCACAGATTGACATTCATACTCTTATGGACCCTTACCCACACCCTAGCCCTACAGACCCTCTTACCTACCACATACATTTGTACAAACACTCCACCCTTACTCATGTATTAAGACAGATACACAGACACACAGAAGCAAATCCTTTCCCCCCTCCCCCTCTAGGCCATCCCCCATCGCTCCCACTCCCACCCCCCATCTCTCTACCTTCCAGAAAGCACATAGGCAGGCAGGGGGCCCACACTGGCTGCTGGGTCACTGCCCTCACACCCTTGGGTCCTGAGTGCTGCAGGAGAGGCACTTGGCAGCCCTGCTATTTATAACTCGAAGGCTTGGAAAGGCAGATAGAGACCAAGGAGACAGAGAGCAGAGTGAAGAGAGCAGGAGAGCAAGGAAGGACTTACTCTTAGGACAATTTTATGTTCGCCTCCCATCCTCTAGGCAAAAAAAAAAGAGCTTTGCTTTATTGATTAAGGTACTTCATAATAGCTAGTACCTATCTGCCACTTTTAAGTTTGCAAAAGCACTTCACATCTATTATTCTATCCTCACAATAACTTTTGAGGTAGGTGCTGTTATTACTGACATTTTACAGGTGAAAAAACTGAGTCCGGGAGACGTTAAATGATTTGCTTAGGGACAGACCTAGTAAGTGTGTGTGAGGCAGGATTTGACTTCAGCTCTTCCTTGACTCCAAGTCCAGTGTACTGTCTGCTATGCCACCAAGTTAATAAGTCAGTCAGGAAACATTTATGAAACACTTACTATGTGTTAGGCACTGTGCCAAGGCTGGGGATAAAAAAAAAGAGGCAAAAGGGAGTCCCTGCCCTCAGGGAACTCACAATCCAGTGGGAATAATTGCCTATTTTAGTTAATGTGTTATCCTTTCCATTCTTGACATGTTTAGAAGACCCTTGAAATGTTTAGAGGATCCTTGAAAAGTAATCCAGAAACGCTGGTGAGGAGCTCGGCCCCTTTGGGGGTGGAGAAGACAGGGGCCTAGAAAGGATCAAATTTATAAAATTCTCATTCATAGCACCATTGTGGGATGATTGCCCCTGGGACCTCTGGGATGATGAAATCAGGTGTGTTAGTGTCTGCTTTCCATGAAATTGCGTGTGCCCTATCACATTCCTCTATTCCAGCCAGGCTATTCTTCTTGCCCAGCAGTGGGGAGTTCACTACCTCCTAAGGCAGCCTAGTTTACCTTAGGAAGCTCTACTCACCAAGAACCTTTCTCCTTATATTAAGATGAAATCTCTGCTTGGTCAGAGATGCACTATGCACTATCATGCACTATGATTATGTGCCTATACATACATATGTGTATATATGTATGTATGTGTATATGTGTGTATGTATGTGCATATATATATTTATTTATCAATGACTTATGATGAGGGCATAGATGGCACACGGACCACATTTGCAGTTGATACACATCTGAGAGGGATACTTAATAGGCTGGATTCTGGATTCAAAGAGATCCAGACAAGCTGCTGCACTGGGTTGATTTTAAGGTGAAATATAACAGAGGGACAGAGCTGGGAGTAAAGGGGAGAAATAACAAGGAGGCAAATTTTGGCTTGATGTGAGGAAAGTGGATTGTGGCTATCTCAAAGTGGAATGGGTTACCCTAGGAACTACTTCACCATGATAGGCATGAAGTCTTCAAGGAAAGGAAACAAGCTTCTTATTAAGCACCTACTGTTTACAAGGCATTGTACGAAGTGTTTTACAAATATGGTCTCATTTAATCCTCACGATTAGTCATTGGGTGCTATTTCCCCATTTTGCCTTGTTACTTTTATCTTCATTTTATTGCTGAAGTTGGGGCAGATAGAGATTAAATGACTTGCCCAGGGTCACACAGCTATTAAGTGCCTACAGCATGGATTTGAACTTGGTTTGAATTGTTCTATCCACTATACCATCTACATGCCTCTTAGAAAGGCTGGATAACCATTGTGGGGTGTATGCTACCGGTGGGATTCTTGTTGGAAAATGGGTTGCTATAAATGGCCTCTGAGGTTCCCTCTAATTCTAAGCCTTAGGAAGGGGTTTATTGGTGTTCAAATGTTTGAAGAGTTGTTTACTTTTTCTTTTTTGGAGGGGGGAAGGTAGGGCAATTGGGGTTAAGTGATTTGCCAAAGATCACATGGCTAGTAAGTGTTAAGTGTCTGAGGCTGGATTTGAACTCAGGTCCTCCTGAATCCAGGGCCAGTGCTCTATTTACTGTGCCATCTAGCCACCTGAAGAGTTGTTTAGAAGAGTAATTCAACTTGCTCTGTTTGGACTCAGAGAGTAGGCCTAGCCCTAGTACTTACAAATGACAACAGGGCAGAATGGGGGGTCCGGTCCCTAGCGCTGTCTGAATAGACTCAATATGTCTACATATTGTCTCCCCTGATCAAAGGTAAGCTCTCTGAGGGCAGGAACTGTTTCATTTCTTGTCTTCATATCCATAGTACCCAGTGCAGGGACTAACACATAGTGGGAGCTTACTAAAGAGTTGCTGATTAATTGATTGATCTGTGGAGATAGTGAGAGAGAGGGAAGAGTAGAACAGAATTTCCTAGTGCTGATCCTGGGGTGACTGGGAGGGATGAGGGTGTGATCAACGGAAACAGGCTAATTTGTTTTCTTTCTTTTCAATAGTGTTTTGTTTTTTCTAATTACATGTAAAGACAGTTTTTAACATTCATTTTTAAAATAAGATTTTGAGTTTTAAATATTCTCCATAGGGTTGTGAGTCAAGAAGGATGGAGACTGAGAAAAGGTCATTAGATTTGGCAATTAAGAGATCATTAGCAACTTAAGAGAAAGAAGTTTCAGCTGAATGACATGGATGAAACTAGACAGAGAATTTTGAAGAGAGTGAGCGGAAGGAAGCGGAGGCACCTGTTGTAGATGGCTTTCTCAAGAAGTTTAGGCATGAAAGGAGGTGATGATGGGACGGTAACTAGTGGGGATGGATGGATCAAGTGAGCTGATTTTTATTTTTGAAGATAAGGGAGACATGGCCAAAGGGAAGCAGGAAGTAGATAGGGAGAGATTAAAGATTAGTGAGAGAGTGGGGATGATAAAAAGGGCAGTGTACTGGGGAAGATGGGAGGGAATGGGATTATTTGCCTATGTAGAGGGGTTTGCCTGGGCAAAGAAAAAGATCACCTCTTCATGTGAGACAAGGGTGAAGGAGGAGATCATGAGAGGAGGCATCCAGGAGGAAGCAAGAAGAAGGAGCTCTTGGAAAATGGCCTTAATTCTATTCTTTTTTTCTCTTCCTTCCTTCCTTCCTTCCTTCCTTCCTTCCTTCCTTCCTTCCTTCCTTCCTTCCTTCCTTCCTTCCCCCCCCCCCCCCTTTCTTTCTTTCCTCAGTTTTTTTCACTAAAATACTGAGACAAGGTTCTCAACTGAGAGAGTCAGGGAGGGAAGCCATGAAAGGTTTGAGGAGGGATGAGAAGGTTTATAAGAGCCACTGTGATGAGGAAGATAGAGATTTAATTAGGGAAGTGTAAAAAGTATTGCCTCGGGGTGGCTAGGTGGCGCAGTGAGTAAGAGCGCGGCCTCGGAGTTGGGATGACCCGAGATCGAATCCAGCCTCAGAAAATGAGCACCCACACACAAATAATGACTAGCCGTGTAACCTTGAGCAAGTTACTTAACCCCAATTGCTCAAAAAAAAAAAAAAAGAGTATTGCCTTGCAGCAGTGAGGGCTCATTTGAGGTTGTATAACATAAATTTATAGTGGACCTAGTCAGCATGGTTTCATAATTTTTTCCTAGCTTTGTTTAGTAGCAGTTGCTTAGAACCAAAGGCAACCAAAGTAGCAGGGCCCTCTCCAAATTCCCCTTTCCCGTGGAGAAGGAGATATACCAGAAGCAACTGCCAGAACAGAGAGGGATGGTGCTACCCGTCTTTATTTCTTTCTTGCCTCTCTCCTAATTTCCTTCTCTGTATGTATTCCCCTTATTTTCTCAAATTCATTGTTTCTCTGTACCATTACCTCTTTCTCCATCTATCCTTGTATTTTTCTTGGTTTCTACTTCTCTATTTTTCTCTGTCTATGCCTCCCTTCTATCCTTCCATCAACTGTCTCTGTCTAGAATTGCTTCTTTTGGTTATATTCTCTGCCTTGATTTACACCTGAGAGTAGAAAACTTGGCTGAGGGTTGAATGTGTTAGTATTTCAAATCATACCATCTGGCTCAACAAATACACTGTTATAAGCTAAGTGCCCCAATAGAGGCAGAAAATCTTACAATTAGCCTTGGAAAGAAAAGATTAAACAGAAGTACAATCTGTATTTTTGCTAATTGTTCTTCTTTCACTTTTCTAGTTGGGGTTTGGCTTTTCTTGATCAAATTGCTTCTTTTAGGTGTATCCTCTACCTTAATTTACCCTTAGAACAGAAAATATGTCTGAGGGTTTAGTGGGTTAATGTTTTAAGTCAGGGAGTCTGGCTCAGCAAAAACTCTGTTATAAGCTAAGTGCTCTAATAGAGGCAGAAAATCTTACAATAAGCCATGGGAGGAAAAAGTTAAACAGGAACACTGCATTTTTTTTTTTTTACTAATTGCTCTTCCTACACTTTGAGACCTAGATGGGGTCTGTTTTTTAGGCTTGTGTCTGCCTCTGTTTCTGTCTCTGTCTTTCCTTCCACCCCCATACTTACATGGTGGTTTCATTGTGCAGCTACTAACAGCTTGGTAAAGTTCTTGCTGCAAACGAAGTTGGAAAAAGCTGGTAACAGGGTTTAGGAAATATTTAAGGCTGCCTCTCCCTGCTACACATACTCAAGCTATGATCTGGGCCCATAGATAACATATAATTATTTGGTAATAAATTGCATTCCAACCCAAAGCCAGTGTGTCCCTGGGGTTTTTCCTCTTTCCCCATCCTTCCCACTAGACCCATTTTAAGCATGAAATATGGTTGTGATTTACATGTGTAACTGAAGTCAAGGCTGGATTCCTAGATGGATTCAATTTCACCATGAGATAAGCAGGCTGACCTAGATTCTTGTGGGGCTGATGTTATCGGGGGAGTCTGGCAAGGGGAGTTCTGCTGGAGGTAGAGTGGGGTGTGGAGGGGAGAGTAAGGGTTTATTGCTAGGGCTGGGCTCCAGGTGGGCCTTGGTTCCCTGGGGGTTGTTCTGAGGGCTTCCTGGTGAAGCAGAGAGAAGAGACTTAGATGTCCTGGGCCCCCTCAGGTTGAGCTGGGTAGGACTATACTAATCCCAGGAGTCATGACATGTGCATTCTGGGCCACAGGACTTTTCATCTAGAGGCTCTGGATGTGAGGGCTCTTTGAGTGAAACAGTTTACATTGTTAAAATATAGGAAGGCACTTTACAGACATTATGTCATCAGAACTTGTGAGTATCCGTGTGTGTGTGTGTGTGTGTGTGTGTGTGTGTGTGTGTGTGTGTGTGTGTAAAAGGGTAGGGTAGGGGAGGAATAGTCAAGTTATATCATCATCCTCATTTTACAGATTTGGAAACTGAGGCTCAAAGATTTCTCCAACTCATCAACTGCATAGCTAGGAATGGGGGATGGGAAACATCTGGGTGAAAAATAATGATGACAATGCAGATACATTCATATTCAAGCACATGATCGTACACATCTGTACGTACACACCCAGGCGTGTCTGTACCCCAATCCCCAGCTTTCTTCCCTAAGGGCAGTCTGATTTCTTGGAAGTAAATTTCCAGAGGCAGCTGGTTTATACTGGGGTCAGGTCAGGCCCAGTGTCCTGTCCGTGCTCCCTCCCATCCCACACTTCACTTCTAGCCCATCATATTTCATTTGTCATTTTATGGGTGTCTGAGGCTGTGGGCAAAGAAGTTAGTCAGCTCTTTTCTGTGTTTGTGTGTGTTAGTGTGTGTTTGTGTGTGTATATCTGCATGCTGGTCACTTTCTAGCAAAAGAACTCTCTCCCTCTCCGTCTCTTGGCAATGTCAGCCAGAGCACATGCCCAACCAATGGGACATGATGAGTCCTTCCTGTGCCCTCCCTTGGGATGGACCAGGCAGAGAGAAAGAGACTGAGCCAGGGCATTCAACAAAGCCTTCCAGGGACTGGACCCATCCTGCCTCATCTCTCATTGCCCTCCCAGACAAATCCTCTATTCTAGCCAGGCTAGTCTCCTTGATAGCCTCTGTCCACATCATTCTCGTTTCAGCCTTGGCATCATCACTCAGGCAATTACATACAATCTGGAATACAGCCTCACTCAAAATGCTTTTCCATTTATTGAGATCTTCCCCCTCCTTGAGCGTCCAGCTCAAACCATATCTCCTACACAGCCTTCTTTGCCTTCTCTGGCACTGCCCTCCCCCCATCTCTGCCTGCTCCAACCTCCCTGATCTCTGCCTTTTCCAGCCCCCCTGATCTCTGCCTTCTTCGGCCCCCCTGATTTCTACTTTCTCCAGCTTCCCTGATCTCTGCTTCTGTGGCCCCAAGAATTTATATCACCTGAAATACACCATCTCTTGAGGGAGTCAGCCCACAAGCATTTATTAACCAGTCCTTGCCTTTAAGGAGCTCACATTCCAAAGGGAGAGACAACATGTAAATGACTGGGTACATGGAAGATAGAGACATGTAAATAGAAGGTAATCTCAGGGGAGAAGACACTAGCAGTCACAGGTGCAAAAATCTCATCCCCTCAATAATAATAACTGTCATTTATATAGCACCTACTATGTGGCAGGCGATGTGCTATTTTTTATTTATATTCACAAACATCTCACTTGATCTTCACAACTGGGAGGTAGGTGCTATTATTATCCCCCAATTTTTTTTACAAATGAGGAAACTGAGGCAAAGATTAAGTACCCAAGGTCACATAACTAATTAGTATCTATTTTCAGGATTTGAATTTAGGTCTTCCTGACTTCAGGGTCCATTAATGGCATGTGCTAAATGTAGATTTGAGATGACCTACATTCAAACCTAACCCCTGCCATTTACCAGTTTCTTTTTTTTTCATTTTTGCTCTTTGGAGGGGGGAAGGTAGGGCAATGGGGGTTAAGTGACTTGCTCAAGGTCACATGGCTAGTAAGTGTTAAGTGTCTGAGGCCAGGTTTGAACTCAGGTCCTTCTGACTCCAGGGCTAGTGCTCTATTCACTGAGCCACCTAGCCACCCCAACACTTACTGATTTCCGTCACCTGGGCAAGTCATAACTTCTCTGAACTTCAGTATTCTCATCTATAGAACAGGTATATTAGTAGCCACTCTCTCACAAGGTTGTTTGAGATTCAAGGTGAGAATTGGAAAACTTTTCAAACTTACAAGCATTATAAATAAATTTCAGCTTTTTCTATGATTCTTCTTTTGTCTTCAGTAAAGACTTTGATTGATGGATTCACAAGAGAGATAATGCATGGGGCAGGCAGGAGCAGAACTTGGAGATAGCAAGAGAGCCCAGAGCGCTCAGGTTCTGCTCATGGGGCAACATGAGTGGGCCTCCTGGTTTAGTAAACTATCATCCTTGCCCATATTCTCAGCCATTTGGGACCAGTGCTGTGGGATGAACCTCTGACCCCCAAATCCATTTCAGTGAGAAAAAGAGCATCTGCTAGAGCTTCTCTTACCTCCTTCAGTAACAGGGAAGCTCTTGGTAACAGTATTGCTTCCCTGGAATTTCAGACTCCCTCTGTGTTAGCCTGATATTCTTGATCTGTTCTTGGGTCTAGGAATAGTATCTTTTGGCTCCTGATGGATTCTCTGTGAGGATGACACTGTGTCTCTGCTTAGGCCTTTGGAGAAACCAGGATAGAGAACAACAGATAGGATGCACTGGCTAGGATTTCTGACACCAGAGAGCAGTGGACAGAAAGGACAGTCCTGCTGGGAGAGGTAATGATCTGTTTCACCCATGGGCACTCTGATCTAGCCCCTGTGGCATGGCAAAGGTGGTAGGGGGTACAGGGTATGGGATCAGGGGAAGGTATGGGCTCTCAGAAGTTCTGGGTGCTGCTAGGCTGGAGTTCTGTTGCAGGAAAGAAACCAAAGTCCCACTTGCCCTGTCTCACTTCTGGTTCTGAAACTTGGGTGGGGACTTTGAGCTCAGGGAAGTTCAATAAATAATAACAACTCACATTTATAGAATGATGAAAACACTTCCCTTACCCTTCGAGGTAGGTAATATACCATTTTACAGATGTGAGGAAGCTGTGGCTCCACATGGTTAGATGTCTTAGTTAGATGTCTAAAACAGAATTCCTGATTCAGAGCCAATTGTTTAAGGATAAATATTTGTAAAAAGTATTTGTAAAAAGCACCTACTATGTATAAGGCTCAGGCTAGGGCTACAAAGATGAAATGGCCACTCTACCATCTTGATTCTCTACTCTGTTCTATAACCTCTACCCCTAGAAATAACATTTCCCCTTACCATTAAGGGTCTTCTCCAGTCTAGGGCCCAATCCATATTAGCCATTCTCTCTCTAAGGTCTTACCTTCTTTTTTAGAGACCAGAGAGGAGAGTGAGGGAGAGGAATTTAGAATCCCGAATATAGAAACTTCATATAGGAAAGCACAAGAAGGGAGTGGAAAAACCAGTACCTCAATAGGAGGCAGGTAGGGGAATAATTCACAGCAGACTTGAGCAGTGAATGAGAAGTAATGCAGGGTGGTCTGGCTAGAATGGAGGCCCTTGAGGTCAGGTACTTTTCGATTTTTTGTCATATCCCTTTACCTAGTATAGTGTCTAGCCCACAGTAGGTACTTAACAAATATTTGTTGATTGTTGACAGACTGGTAGTTATTTCTAGGCAATATAGGGGATAATTAGGAATATAAATAAATAATGGTATTCATAACAACAAGAGAGGGATTGTGAGTAAGCTTTAGTCAGGAAGACCTGGGGCCAAGTCCACTTCTTACAAGTACTAGGAAAATCAGTTCATATTTTTGTGCGTGAGGAAACTCTATAAGATGCTAAATTGAAGAGCAGGTGGCAGTCAGAATTTGTAGAGGGAGTTTCCTCATTGGGAATTTCCTACAGAAATGAAATCACAGGTTTGGTCTAAAATCAAAACCAAAGCCAAAACTAAAACTAAAACCAAGCAACAATAATAGCACTAATGATTTTTTAAAATAGAACTTAAAACTTTTGAATCTGCATTCATATTTTCAATTAGAGCTTTTAATTTCTTTTTAAAAAGCTTTTAAAAATTATTTACTTTTTCATAAGCATTTATTCTCACTCCCCCCTCTTCCTTTTCTCCAACTGAATAACAGACATAAGAGATTGAATTTTTACTCAACATTAAAAAATGAAACTCATAATAAAAACACCTGGTCTAGAGAAGCAAATTCTCCCACTGGCCATGTCCAAAAATGTATTTCCTTCTGCATTTAAAGTACATCACCTCCTAGGCAGGAGATAGACTTCTTGTTGAACGTTGTATTGATCAGTGTTCTAAAGCTTTTTGATGTTAATTTTCTTCATTATTTTGTGGTGCTTATATAAATGGTTCTAGTTTTGTTAACATCATTTTCCATTAGTTTATAGAGATCTTCCCAATTTCCTTTGAAATCATTGATTTGATCCTTTCTTATAGTACAATAATATTCTATTTTATTCATATGCCATGATTTGCTTAGATGTTCCCTGATAAATGAATACCCCCTTAGTTTACAGCTTTTGATGACCATGAAAAGAACTACTAAACATATTTTTGTATATACTGATAAATCCTTTCCATTTTCTTTGATCTCTATGGCAGCTACGTAGCACAGTGGATAGAGGGCTAGGCCTTGATTCAGGAAGATGTGAGTTCAAAGCCAACCTCAGATGTTTATTAGTTGAGTGACCCTAAGAAAATCACTTAACCACTGCTTGCCTCAGTTTCCCCATTTGTGAAATGGGGACTATAATAGCATCTACCTCCCAGGATTACTATGAGGATCAAAATGAGATAATAATTGTAAAGTACTTAGTATAGTGAGTGCTACATAAATGTTAGCATTATATTATTATTATCATTAGGGTATAAACCCAGTAGTGATATAGTTAGACCAAAAGGTATTAGCAGTTGTTTAACTTATAGGGTTGGGACCTAGTTCCAAAATACTTTCCAGAATGACTACTCCAATTCACTGCTTCACCAACAATGCACTAATGTGCCTGTTTTCCTGTAGCCCCGCCAACATTTGTTGTTTTCTTCTTTTGTCATTTTTGTCAATTGATGGATAGGAGGTGCAACTTCAAAGCTGTTTTAATTTGCATTTCTCTAATTATTAGTGAGAAGGAGCATTTTCTAAAAATATGGTAGCTGATAGTTTGGATTTATTTCTTTAAAAACTTCCTGTTTGGGGCAGCTAGGTGGCACAGTGAATAGAGCACCAGCCCTGGAGTCAGGAGGACCTGAGTTCAAATTCGGCCTCAAGATACTTAACACAAAAACCAGCTGTGTGACCTTGGGCCAGTCACTTTACCCCAATTGCCCTTCAAAAAGTAAAAAACAAAATAAGATGAAAAACAAACAAAAAACCTCCTGTTCATATCTTTGACTATTTCAGAATGAGTTTTTGTCTTATACATTTTAATAAATTACTTACATGTCTTGATATGAGACCTTTCTTAGAGAAACTTACTGCAAAGATTTTTTCCCCTCAGTTACCTGTTTTTCTTTTAATTGCATTAGATCTGTTTTGCAAAAGCTTTTAAATTTTATGCAACCAAAATTGTCCATTTTATCTTCTGTGATCTTCTCTATTATCTATTAGATTATGAATTCTTGTCATATCTGGAGTTATGAAAAGTAGTTTCTTCTTTGCTCCTATGCTATGCTTATAGAGTTACCTTTCATGTCTAAGACATGTATCCTTGGAGTTTATCTTTGGATGTGGTGTGAGATGATGGTCTATACGTAATTTGTGCCAAAGTGCTTTCTAGTTTTCCTAGCAATTTTTGTCAAATGGTGGGTCTTTACCCAAGTAATTAGGGTCTACACTACTATTTTGTTTGCTTCTGTATGTTGTGGACCTAATCTGTTTAACTGACTGACCTCTTTATTTTTTAGCCAGTACCAAGCTATTTTTGATGATTAGCAGTAGTCTAATTTTGATTTGGAGTCTAGGTTGAGATCTGTTACTGATAGGCCTCCTTTCTTCTTTTTTTCCCTCTACATTAATATTTATCATCCTACTTGATTTTTAAAAATCTTCATGATAACCCTGTGAAGTAGCCAAGGTAGTGACTAATATCCATTTTTCTAGATAAGAAAACTGAGGCCAGGGATATAAAATGACTTGCCTTAGGTCAGTTGTCTCCTTTTTGAGGAAGTGAAAAGTATATATAAAGTAACCAAGTATAACTCATTAGTTTTCAAAACTTTTTCAGCTTTGGAAAGGCTTCCCCTTTAGAAATATGTTGTTTCAAGTGCTACTGGAGCCACCTCTGCCTGGCCTCCATCACCAAATGTAGGCAAATTTATTCTCTCAAGTACTCAAATGAATCTGTGATCTCACTCATATAAGTATTTCCTATTTCCTACAATCACATCTCAACCTATTCATGCCTTCTCATTCTTTGTGACTCTCTCCCGTGTCTTCCCACTAGTTTGAGAGTTAGCATGGCATGACATGGGAGCCAGGAAAAGTGGCCTCTGACGTATGCTGACTGGGTGACTCTGGCAACATTAGGCACTTCTGAGAGTATATGTTTCAGAGGTGTGTGGACCTACATTGGCAGTGGCAATTCCCTTACCTGGAAGTTCTAGATATCATTAAAATTATAAATCCACTCTCCATCACTCTCCAGTGGATCCCGAGGAGGTCCACATGATTCCAGGTGGCTTCCCTCAATTTCTCAGCATCAGAATAGTTGTATATTGGTTACCCTTAGCTCTTAGCTCATAACCAGGTGATCTTCTTTTAAATCATCCATGTCTTTGATGAAATCCCTTATGATGCTTCTTCATGGTGAAGCCAGGTCCCAATTAGGGAGAACAATGAATCCTGTGAAGTGGTTGAATGCATTTGAATTTAAACTATTCAAAGTTATAATTATGTCATATATGGTAATTGGTTCCAGCCCAGTGAAAAATATGCAGTTAGAATTCAAATAATTCAATCACTTCGTGGGATTTGTAGTTCAAACTGATTGAGACCTGACTCATATTCCTTGTTGGAAATGTTTTGTAGCCTGCACACACACACACACACACACCACACACACACACACTCAGAATTTCATAGGTTGTCCACCAATGGACTTGGCTCAGAAAAACTGAGACCTGGGAAAGACTTTAGCTTAAAAAGACCAAGGTTTCTCACTGCATCTGGGGCCACCTCCAGTCGTCCTGATCTATATCTTGCCCCTGGACCCAGATGGCTCCAGAGAAGAAAGTGAGGCTGGTGACTTTGCACAACCCTGTCTCACTTAAATCCAATTCACTTATAAATCATGACATTGACTTCCTGATATCATGGTCCTCTTCAAGATTGAAGGACAAACAACAACAACCCAACTGTGTAATATAATCTGAGAAATGAATATTCTTAATCCATTTGCTTTTTTCCTCTATGTATATTTAGATTAAGTTCTTTAGAGAGATTTTAAATCTCATTTAGGAAGCTCTTGAACATTCCAGGACTTGATATGAACAGCAAAAACATCTGAAAGTCCTCCCCCTCTATAGGGAATCTCTTTTCAATCTGGACTCCCATCCTGCCTTTCCAGTCTTGCTACACATCATTCCCATCTACATGCTAGCCATAATGACTTCATCATTCCTCCAACACAACATTCTATCTCCCTTTTTCCTGGGATGTTCTCTTTCTATGACCTGTCTTTGGTTTTCTTCAAGACTCAAACCAAGTTGACATCTTCTGCCTCAGGCCTTTGCTGGTTCCCCAAAATTCTGCCTTTCTACCCTCAAGGCTCCCAAGGCTACCTTGAATCTGTTTTGTGTGGAATTTGTTTATATTTGTATATATGCATCTTATTAGAATGTAAGCTCTTTGAAGGCCTGGACAATTCCATTTTTGTCCTTGGCTCCTTACCACCTACTACGGGGTCTGACACATACAAGTGTTCGTAAATGCTTATTTGCTTGACTCTAGGTTAGCTCTCCTCCATGACCCCTCAGATGAGCACAGATTTCCCTTCATTTTCTCTTGTTTAATATTAATGATCAAAGAAAACTGAACAAGTTTTTTTTACATTCTGCCAGGAATCTTTTATAACTTGGACACATATATGTAAAACACCTTATTGGAGAAAAGTCACTGAGCTTACTTTTTGTTTTATCAGATCAAATGTTTTTTTCCCGTTAACAAAGATTAAATACAGTGAAATCTTGTATTTCAATCATTTGATGCTAAAGTTGTGGTCTACTGTGGAATAATGCTTTTGAAAGCCTCCCAATTGCTTACCAATACCTTCACCAAGATGTCTTTAGTGCATGTGTAATTTTTGGTGATTTAATGCAAAGGTTGGAATATATAAGAAAAATATGTTGGAAGATAAGGTTCAGGAGAAAGGAATGAAAGAGGCCAGACTTGTAAACTAGGAAGAAGCATTACACCTATACTTTATCCAGTCATGGATACTTCAGTTGACAAAAGACTCAGGAAGTGCTTGACAAGGCTAACACTAAATCAAATACCAAAAAATAATTAAGTGGATAATATTTGAAAGGATAAGAAATAACTCATTACCCATGTGGGAGTCAGTCCTGAATCAGCTAGTTGTATACAGTCAGACCACTGACTTATTAGAGAACACATCAAAATTAATATAAAACTAGAGGAATAAATGCAAGAAAATGAGTATGCAATGAAAACATTTATAGCCTGGCCTCCTTAAATGAGTTATTAATTTAAAAAAAGGAAATAGATTGGAAAAGTTATATCAACAACAATAATAATGATACTGGCTAATAACTAATATTTATATACAACCTACTATGTGTCATTTTGTCCTCACAGCAACCCTGGGGGGGGGTTGGTGCTATTATTTTTTTTTTTTTAAAGCAATTGGGGTTAAGTAACTTGCTCAAGGTTACACGGCTAGGTTTTTGTTTGTGCGGATTAAGTGTCGGAGGCCGGCTCCGAACTCAGGTCCTTCTGATTCCAGGGCCGGCGCTCTATTCACTGCGCCACCTAGCCGCCCCGGTAGGTGTTATTATTATCCCCATTTATACATCAGGAAATTGAGGCAAACAGAAGTTAAGTGACTTGCCCAGGATCACTTAGCTAGTGAGTATCTAAGGTTGGATTTGAACTCAGGTCTTCCTAACTTGAGGGCAGCTAGATGGTGCAATGGATAGAGTAACAGGTCTGGAGTCAGGAAGACTCATCTTCTTGAAAGAAAGTTCTGTAATACCTCAACGCCACCCAATCATCCTGAGTGAACTTAAGGGTGAAACTGGAAGGAGAGCAACACAGAGGTCAAAGATGAGAAAGATCTGCAAAGATTTCTACAACCCTTTTCACCATCAAAGACAGTGACGCCATTATAGTTGGACACTAACATCGGAGGCCTCAATGTGCTTACAGAGGCATTCGGTGTGGACTCAAGAGTCATCTGGCATGCTTTTCTCTCCCTCACTTCCAAACTGAATCCCTTGTTGAGTCTTGTCAAATCTAACTCCCATCTGCAACATTTCTCTTCACTCACATTGCCATTGACCTAGTTGGGGTCTTTATCACCTCTAACCTGGACAATTGCAATTGCCTCTTAATGGGCCTTCTCGCCTCCATTTTATTCCCTCTTTAACTCTTCCTTCAAAGCTAAGTGCTTTGCAATTACTGTCTCATTTGGTACCCTTGGTGTTGTCCCCCCTCTTTTCTGCCTTCTTTTGTGTGTCTCTCCCCTTTAGATCCTAAGTCCCTTAAGGGCAGGCATTGTCTTTCTTTTTATTAATTGTATTCCCAGCACAGAGCATGGTGTCTGGCATGTTTCAATTCAGTTCCTGAACACATTCAGTTGTTTCAGCTGTGCCTGACTGTTTGTGACCCCATCTGGAATTTTTCTGGGGAAGATCCTGGAGCGGTTTACCATTTCCTTCTCCAGTTCATTTTACAGATGAGAAAACTGAGGTAAACAGTGAAGTGACTTGCCCAGGGTCACACAACTAGTAGGTGCTTAATACATGTTTATTGAATTGGATTGATCTTCATAAGATTCCTGGGGGGAGGTAGGTTCTCCATTTATCATTTCCATTTTACAGTGAAGGAAACTGAGGCAAACAGAGGTTAATTGACTTGCCCATTGTCACATAGCTAGTAAGTGTCTGAGCCTGGATTTGAACTTGTCTTACTGACTCAAGCAAGGCCCAGTGCTCAATGTACTATGGCGCCATCTAGCAGCCCATTCAACTTTACTTTTCTATCATTTATTTTGTGGCTTCATTGGCATAGGGAACTCCTGGTGAGGAAACTCCCTTTCTCAGTGCAGAGAGCCATCTATTCATCAACTGATAGTCTTAGAGAGTTTCCTGAGAGAATAAATCACTTAATCAGTATCATACAGTCAGTGTGTGTCAGAGGGAACTTGAAACCTAGTATTTCTGCTTAGGAGTTGGGGTTCTCTATCCACAACCCAATGCTTAGTCTTTAACGTAGTTAATAATCTTTAAAACACATTTTAACTTAAAGGTTTGCAAAGTAATGTCTTCACAACAGTCTTGTGAGAGAGTGTGCTATTCCCATTTCATAGATAGGGAAACTGAGGCCTGGGAGAGTTTCAGTGGCTTGCCCACACCCATATAACTAGTGACAAGGAAAATACTTGAAGACCCCATGTCTGATGCTCTTTCCACTATCCTACACTCCTTAACAATCACTCATTTAATTCACACACACACACACACACACACACACACACACACACACACACACACACACACATATATTTAATTGATAGGGTATGTGCTCATCCCTGGGTGAGTCCTCAGGGGAACCAGGAGAAGTCCTGGTTCTCAAGCAGTTTACAATCTCCTTGGAGAAGGGGAAGCAGAGACGGCCTGGTACTGATAATTCAGAAACAATTCAGAGATGTCTCAAGGTGATCCATGCCAACTTCTGCATGAGTGGATGCACAGAGGAAAGGTTGGTGATGTCTGAGGACCCAGGCTCAAATTCTGCCTTGGACACTCACTCTCTGTAAATCTGGGTAAGTCTTTGATCCTCAGAGATCTGTACAATGAAGGGGTTGGACCAGAAGACCTCTGAGGCCCCTTCTGGCTCTACTGGCTCTGATCTGAATAGGAGAAAGAGAGAAAGGCCTTCAGGAGAAAGAGAGATCAGTGTGTCCTGAGGGTGGGCAGGGAAAGCTTCCCTGAGAGGGGACCTGCTTAATCAAGCTGGGTCCCCAGGGATGGGTAGGATCTGGATGGATACAGGAGTTGGGCAGGGGGAGCATTTCATGACAGGGAACCACTATAAGGGATGGAGCAGGAGAGGCATTAACCAGGAGGGTCAGCGAGATGCCCACCTAGGGGGGAGCAGGAGGCAGACATGGAATTCTAGAACATTAGAACAGGAGGGCCTTTCAGGGAGTGGCCAGTCCAGCCTCTTCATTTTGCAGAAGAGAAGAGGAAAGGCCAGAGAGGCTGTGGTTACTACAAGGTCACTCACTATTTAGGGGCACAGAAGGGACTAAAATCTGGGTTTTCTGACTTCTCTCACACACAGTGAGTGCTCTGTCCTCCAAGACTTTCTTCCTTCATCTAGTTTGGATAAGGGTGTAATGGTGAGTAGGGCCTTGACTGCCAGGCTTGTAGTAGGAAATGGGGAGCCAATGAAATTGTGTGGTATCCCTCTAAGTTCCTTTCCTAAGCCTTGTAAGCCTTCTCATCCCAGGGTCCCACCTGTACTGTCAGTTTGTCTTGAGAGAGGGGAGGCAGAAGGAAGGATGGGTGGTTTGAGTCTTTCTCTGTGTTGCTGACATGGCAGAGGGCTTGTCCAGGAGAAAAGGCCTGGTTTTGCTGGGATTGTCTTTGCTTGCTGGTCAATAAGAGATAGGAGTCTTTCTGGGCTGAGTAAATATTTTAAGACAAGGCCAGTCACCAAGGAAGGTCCCCTCCCCCACCCCCTACTGGTGAGAACAAAGTCCCCGGGGCCAGCCCCAGGTCCCTTTTATGTGACTGTAAAGTAATCTAGGAGTTGGCAGAGATGGCCTGGGGGGGCTGGGGTGCTGACGCTCAAGGCGGCATGGTTGTGGTCAATGATTATCCTTTATGCCCAGCAATAAAGTCAACCGCCTCAGACCCCAGCCTGAGCTGGACAATGCCCCTTCTCTCCCACCCCAACACACACCTGCCAGAGAATAATCTTTAATGGGATTGGCAGGGCCTGGCTTTCTCCCCCCTTCCTCATGAGTGTGTGTCCCCTCCTGAAGAGCAAGGGGAGTGAGAGGGGAGGGCTCCATAGACAGTTGTCAGAGAAACCGAGCAAGGTGTGGGGTGAGGGTGGAGTGCTTCTGTCCAGTGAAGTGTGAACAGACTGACCTAAATTAGTGAGGTAGCCTTGTAATCTCCCAGCAGCCCTTGCTGCCCATGATGATGCAGACTCAGGGTCCTGGGGTATTATTTCTAGAGAAGGGGGGGCTGACAGTCAAGACAGAAAAGATGATTGGGTTAAAATGGATAAAATCATGAAAAGGAGGGAGCTCAGGAGAAGAGATGGGAGAAATACAGACATTCGCCAAACTATTCACCAGGATAAGGTAGATGCTGCATAGCAAATCCAGTCCTCTAAAGTCTGCAAAGCACTTTTCTCACACCAACCCTGAGAAATAGGCAGTGTGACTACAATCCCCCCATTTTACAGAGGAGGAACCGAAGCGTGGAGAATGAGTAGGTGATACAGAGGAAAGAATGACTTCTTGTCTGAGGACTGGCCCACAGCTAAGTGACTTGCTCACCATCATAGAGCTAGCCAGGGTCAGAGACAGGATACAGCTGCAGGTCTCTCTTTCCATATATACAGTCTCTCCACCTTGGAAGGACACAGTTCTAGTACAAATCAAAAGTTGTTATTCTTAGGAACTTAAACTCTTAATATCTCAAAGAGACCTCAGGCGTCATATAAAAATAATATGAAGCCAGAGCTGCAAGGGACCTTAGAGGTGATATCTTCTAACCTTCCTGTTTTGTAGACAAGGAAACTGAGGTCCAGAGGCAAAATGACTTGCCCAAAGTCACACTGATAGTAAGAAACAAATGGGATTTGAATCCAGGTCCTCTGACTCCAAATTCTTTGTCAAATGGTACCATACTAAGCCCTTCGTTTGATGGAGGTGGAAACTGAGGCCTGGAGAGTTCAAGGTCACATACGTTAGAGTCAGATCTGATTTCTGGTTTAGACTTTCTCACTATCCCTGGCCCCCAATTCAATGGGAGAGTATCAAACCTCAGTCGAGGTC
The DNA here is from genome assembly GCA_011680675.1 of Gymnobelideus leadbeateri. Taxonomy (NCBI): domain Eukaryota; kingdom Metazoa; phylum Chordata; class Mammalia; order Diprotodontia; family Petauridae; genus Gymnobelideus; species Gymnobelideus leadbeateri. The sequence continues at coordinate 133,779 of WOXC01006005.1, forward strand.
TTTATTTGGTCACTAGATAGTGGACAACACTACCCCTTTCTCCGGTTTTACTTTGTATCATTAGGATTGTTGTTTAATGTGTAGGAAGAAACCATGGGAGGCTGGAGAGAAGGAAGGGAGGAACGGTCCAGTTCAGTGATGACACAGTTTAATGTTCTACCAACAGATAAGCTTTCAGAACTTTGTACCTGAGGATTCTGTCAAGAGAGAGGGAGGGAAAGAAGAGAGAGAGGAAGGAGGGAGGGAAGGAGCTTGGGGGGCCTGGATCCACCACCCAGACTCAATCCTATTCCCTAAGTTGGGTGAGGGCTATTTCCCTGAAGTTTTTCTTAGATTGTTCGGGGCAAACTTTCCAGTCTCCCCAAATGACCTCGGGAATTTTAGCCCACAGATTCTAGAATTAGCAGTCAAAAGAGATTGTCACCCCTCCTTTTTTTTTCTGTGTGAGAAATTCATTTCACCTCCATGGACATCAGTTTCCTTGTTCGTCAAATGAGCATGTTGGATCACATGACCTCCAAGATTGCTCTAGGTTCTAGATATATGCCCCCACAAAAATGAAATAATATGTCGGCCCTTTGAAAAACAAATCAAAATCACTGTGTATAAATTTGAAGGGGTTATTGTTATTAATGATTAATCAATAATAAATGCTGATTGAATTGAACTGAAAACACTATGAACCTCAACTTCAAGGACCCAAATCAAGTTTTGGCTCTGATAATGGCAATCGAACACTGTGTGATGTAAGAAATTATAAATTGTAAATACAGTTTAGTCAGGGCAAGGCTGCGGGGGAATATAAACCTGGCTGGGAAAATCTCATGTGGAGCTCAGGCCTTACCTTCCTCCCTCCCCCACCAACACACACATTTATGTGTAGCTGAGGACAGCTGTGAAGAGGTGTGTGGAAAGAAAGACGGATTGACTCTCAGATCTCTTTAGCTGCCCTGCTCCCCCTGCCCAGTTTTTCCCCGTCACTTCCCCTCTGTCTTAGGAGGGCAGAAAGAAGATTTTAGGGGCCACTGGCTACAGCTGAGAACGTTTAGAACAAGGTTTCTCAACCTTTTTGTCTTATCAATTTGGTGAGAGTCTGGTGAAGCCTATAGAACCCTTTTCAGAATATTGTTAAAAACATAAAATACTTATGATTACAAAGGAAACCATTTATACTGAAATAAAGTTGCAATTTTTTCCCATCCAAGTTCATAGTCCCACTGCAATCTATTCACCTACCCTCTGAGGGTGTGTGGACCCCAGAATAAGATCCCCTATGATAATGTCCCACCTGCCAGGAGAGGGGAAATATAGATCACACAGTCAGTCACTCAATGAAGAGTCAGGATACAAAATACTTTTTCTCATAACAACCCAATGTGGTGGATACAGCCCTGAATCTGGGGTCAGGATACCTGGTTCAAAACCCAACTCTCACTTACCACTTATGTGACTTAACCTCTCTGGCCCTTCTCCCCTCCAACCCCCAACTCCCTTTCTGTTAAAATAGGAAGTCTGGTCAGATACCTTCTGAGAACCCTTCTAGCCCTATATCTTCCAGTCTTCCCCTTTACAAATCATTCCTTATACCAATGAAGGGTGGAAACCTCTTCCTTACACAAACGAAGGGTGCTGGCTCATTCAGTGGGCAAAGAGAAAAGGAACATCTGGTCACTGAAACCCTTCTGTCCTTTGTCTTGTAGGTGAGATGATTTTACTTTAGGAGAGGGGATGCAAAAGTGCTGGGAGGTTCTGCTAAAACCATTTTGAAGAATAGCAATACAAGTTCTGGGTTATGTGTGTGTTTTCTAGTCTCTGTTGTAGTTTCTAAGAAGTGCACCCCAGGGTCCAACCTTGGACCTTTAATTGCAATAATAGAGATAATTGTTGAGATAGCTCACTTTATACAAAGTCATAGCTTTGATATACCGTAGAACCATAAAGGTCGGCTGCAATCTCTGTACCCAGGCATGACTGCCAAGAATTTCCCTCTGAACCTTTAGCCTATAGGATTATTTCTATCAATGACACAATGCCAGGTCTCAGCCATTAGTGGTTATTGGCCTTTCCTGGTCATCCCCAGCTGCTAGTGCCTCCCCCTCCTCCAATTACCTTACATTCATTTTGGATATATTTTGTGAATGCCCATATGTGCCTGCTGACTTGCTCAGTCAGGGGTGTGCTAGCAAATGTTTAACAACCAGCTCTTAACAGGGGGGGCATATGCCCTATATATTTTTAAGTTTAATTGTAATTATTGATATTCTCTCCATGACTTTCTTAAGTCTAGGTTATCAACAAAACAATAAAGCAAACTTTGGTTTGTACTTTGCTGATTTCCAAAATGTAAGTGCTTACATTGAAAATATGCTGTTATTTAGTTATGTCTGATTCTTCATGACCCTATTTCTTTCTTTCTTTCTTTCTTTCTTTCTTTCTTTCTTTCTTTCTTTCTTTCTTTCTTTCTTTCTTTTTTTTGGCAAGGATAGTGGAGTGGTTTATCATTTCCTTTTCCAGCTTATTTTACAAATGAAGAAACTTAGGTAAACAGAGTTAAGTGACTTGCCCAGGGTCACACAACTAGTAAGTATCTGAGGCTGGATTTGACCTCAGGAATATGAGTCTGGCACTCTATCCACTGTGCCACTGAAAATGTGCCAGTTAATTTTCTCAGGCTGATTCAGGCTGGCTCTATTCCACTCCTACCACCCTCAATTGAATTCAACCTTCTTGAAGGCAGGAATAATTTTAACTTTTGTATATGTGTTCCCAGGGTCTGGCACAAAGTAGGTGCTTAAAAAATTCTATTTAATTGATTGAACCCTCTGAGGTTGGTGAAGTGTTACAATCCCAACTTTATAGATGTGGAAACTGAGGCTGAGAGGTTAGGCAATTTGCCAATGGTCACATTTAATGTTAGTGGAACTGGGATATAGTATCCTACCTATTACAAATTTCCGTGACAATGAGAAAATCTCCCAAAGACAGACAAAATATTAGACATGGTTTGAGTGGATCTCCTTTTGGGAAATAGTTTAGATTTTTCTCCTGGGGAAGGAGGGAAATAGAGCTTATTCCTGTTACATTCCTCTTCCCGTCCCATTCCAGAGGCCATGGAGCCTAATCCAGCTGGGAGGGAGACTTTGCTTACCATTTGAAGTGTATTTTTAACCACTAGAGAGTCTGCTGAAGTAGTGGGAGGTGGCAGGCTGGGGCTGGAGCTGGGGCCGAGTCCTGCTGGCTTATCCCCCTCCTCCTAAGGCAGTCATCTCAGAGTAGAGCTGAGCCCATGGTGCTGGTAAGGAGGGTCAGTCTCCAGGAGACACGGGAGTGCCAAGTAAATACCACCTGCCCCCCCCTTTAGCAAATCTTTCTTACCCTCTCTTCATCACCTTCCCCTACGTACATCTCTGCTTCCACTCTGGGCAGTGTGGTCTCAAAGGCCCTGGAAGTCAATGATATCTGAGAAGGAAAACAGGGTTATTGAGGGGCAGGGGAGGTGGGGGCATTCTAGCCCTTGTATGTTAATATGTTTATGCCAGTTAATCTTAGAAAACAGAGATCAAGGTCTTAAAGAGATTTTGATGGGGGAGGGAGGCAGAAGGAATGAAACATGAAAAATATAGGGGGTCCTTAGGAGTGTGTATCAGAATATATATATGTAGGGTGTTATAGTGAGGAGTGTAGTCTGAGGCTGAGGTTGTCACCTCGGTAACTGGGAGGATGAAAGGGCTCTTAACTGTTATAGGAAAGTTGGTTTTGTAGGAAAGACTGTCTCGGACATGTTGAGTCTTTGAGATGCCCATGGGATATCCAACTGGAGTTGTCCAAAAGGCAGCTGTTGATATGGGACTGTACCTCAGGAGGGGGACCAGGGACAAATGTATAGATCAGAATTATCTGCATAGATACGATAACTGACCCCATGGGAGCTGATGAGCTCACCCCAAGTGAGATGATATAGAGGGAAAAGAGAAGAGGGACCAGGACAGAGCTTTTAGAGATACAGCTAGTTAGATATGATGAAGCGGACTGAGAAGGAGCAGAGAGGAGAAGAACCAGGAGAGAGCAGTTTTAGGAAAACCTAGAAAGGAGAGGATCTCAGGAGAATAAGGTCAATAGTGTCAAGTGCTTCAAAGGGGTGAAGAAGGATGATGATTGAGAAAAGGCCATTGGGGATTAAGATATACATATATGTGTATATATAGAAAGAGACAGAGAGAATCATTGATCGTTGGTGACTTTGGAGAGAGCAGATAGAGTTGAACAATGAGGTTGGAAACCAGATTGCAGAGGAGTAGAAGAGAATGAGAGGAGAGGAAGTGTAGGTCAATTCCTTAAGGAGTTTAGCCACAAAGGGGAGGGGAGGTATTGAACAATGACTAGTGGGATGATTGGGTCATTGGGGTTTTTTTAAAGATGGAGAAGACAAGGGTGTGTTTGTAGGCTGCTGGGAAGTAGAGATTATTAAGAGATTGAAGATTAGGGAAAGAATGGGGATGATAGAGGAGGAAATCTGCTGGTGAGGATGGGAGGGGGTGGGACCCTTGGTACTTATAGAGGGGTTTTCCCTTGGTTGACAATAGGGAAAGATAACTGAGTGATGTGAGAAGGGGAGAAGAGGGAAAGTGGGAGACCTTGGCCAATAGGCTGCTTTTTTTCATACACACATACATACATACATACATATATACATATATGTGTTTGCATATATATATACACACATACATATATATACATATATATACATATACATATACATATACATATACATATATATATGTAGTGTGAGGTGAGATTCTCAAGCTGAGAGGGTTAAGTTGGTATGCTCAAGGAAAGACAAAAAGCTTTGGAACAGCCACTGTGCAGAGTGGGCTAGTGGCTTATTTACGGAGTAGCAGAACGATTGCTTTGGTGTACTCAGGGCCTAGTTGGCCATAGAGAAGATAGATGTCAGTGGACCCAAACAGCATGATTCTGTGATATACACAAGAAGGCAAAAACAAATGAAGGATGAATATGAAATCCTGGGATGGTTCTGTTAGAAGAGTATCAGTATTGCGGCATCTCAGAATGAGTTGAGGTAAATGAGAAAAAAATTAGGAAACCAAAAGAGTGAGTTTTTAAAAAGCTATATTGAAGGAAAAGAGAAGAATCAATGAAAAACTAGCATCTACATGGAGATGGTGATAACTGAGAGAAGGCAGAGCTGTCCAATTCTTAATTTTGCTATTTCTCTATATTTTCTGCCTAGGAGAATGATCTCTGATCTGGAAAGTCTAGAACAAAAATGGTCAATCCCCAGACTAAGTAGGGAATAGAGAATAACTAACTGCCCTTTGTGAGATCAAGTCACAAGACTCAGAAGAACTCTATCCCTGGATACTGAAAGAACTGCCAGATGTGATTGCTCAGTCACTATCAATGATCTTTGAAAGATTGCAGAAGATGAGAGATGGACCACAGGACTGAGGAAGAGATGAAGTTTGTCCTTTTTTTTTTTTTTTTTTTTTGCTTTTTGGAGGGCGGAAGGCAAGGCAATTGGGGTTAAGTGACTTGCCCAAGGTCACATGGCTAATTTTTGTATTAAGTGTCTGAGGCTGTATTTGAACTCAGGTCCTCCTGACTCCAGGACCAGTGCTTTATTCACTGTGCCACTAGCTGCCCCCCTTAATTTTTTTAAAGAAAGGCAATTGAATTTGCAGACTGACTATGTGAATTTGACTTTGATTCCTGGCAAAATTAGAGAATGAATTAAAGGGATGGTTTGTGAACACTTGAGTTCAGTCTCACATCACTAATTGTCTTCTGGACATTTCAAACTATCCGTTCTGGAGATATATTAAACTTTTATCCCAAACTGAACTTTCCCCCTAAATCTTCCTCTTTTCCAGTCTTGTCCATTTCTGTTGAAAATACAGCCATCCTTCCAGTCACTCAGGTTTGTAATCTTGGCATTATCCTTGACTCTTCACTTTCTCTCAACTCACAGAGTTAAGTTGTTAAGTATTTATGAAGTACCCACTATGTGCCAGAAACTGTACTAAGTATACAAAAAAAGGGAAAAAAAACCCAAACCCTTTTCTTGAGGAGCTCATAGTCCAATGGGGGCTGTGGGGGGGGGGAGGGGAGAAACAATAAGCAGATAACAGTATAGATATAAGATATATCAAAGGAAGATACGTATAGAAGATAAACCAGGATAATGTCCAAAGGAAGGCCCTAAAATAAAGGACTGGGAAAGGCTTCTCACAGAAGACTTTAGTTGAGACTTGAATGAAGCCAGGAGGCACAGATGAAGAGGGAGAAAGTTCCAGGTGTTGGGGTCCAGTTAACTTGGAAATTTGCTAGTGGGCTGCCCGAGGTCTCTTTATTAACCCTATGCTATTTAACATTTTTTAAATTGACAATTGGATAAAGGTATAGAGGCTGACATGCTATCTCAGTTTGTGGGTGACATGTGGAATAGATAATAAACATCTTGGGTTACAGGGATCTTGACAGACTGGATCTTTGGGCTGGGATTTTTCATGGATGAAGAATTTCTAGCCAATGGAGATCTTCTTGGTCTTTGGATCCGGAAGGAAGCCTCCTTTCTCTTTCCTTCAGGTATCCCCTCCTCATCTAGACAGTTAAAACTCTCACTATGGAAACATACTTGACCAAGAGTTTGAGTTGAATGGGATGTGGCCTTCTGTTGTGGTCTTAGTTCTGATACAATTTGTGTGACTTTGGGCAAGTCACCATCTCTTCTGCCTAAATTTCTTAATCTGTAAACGAAGACTTGGACTTAATGATCTCTGAGGTTCCTTTTACCTCTGAAGTCCATGATTTTATGTTTCTAATAAACCCTTACAGACGTTATAACTGAAAACAAACAGGTAATTTGACCAAGACAAGGGACTCCATGTTCTGAAAAAACCTGAGGTTCCTACTAGAATTTCTAACACTGTCATTAGTTATCCTTGGGCAGGTGAATTCCTCTCAGGCCTCAGTTTCTCCAGTTTTGTAGTGGGGATATTGCTTTGGTGGTGTAAGGATGAAATGAACTGAGAGACGGACAAGTATGTGAAAAACTAGCAAATGCCTGAGGCTGTACTAAATGTTTCTGCACTTATGTAATATCTTGGAGCTGGTGTGGCCCAGTGCCCTCTTTTCTCCTTTGCTAATGGACCCAGCAAAAGGCTATGGGTCAGGGCCAGGGTAGAGGGAGGAAGGAGGAAGGCCTTTGAGCCCTGGTCACTAAGGGCAGGGTGACGCCTACAGACAACGAGCAAATTCCTGTGCAAAAAGGCGGTGAAAAAACCAGCTAGACTTTTTTTGGGAGGAGGTGGGATAGGTAATAACGGGAGTTGATTTCCTCTGAAGGGTAGCTCTTGAGGAAGGCCTCGGTAATTTATGGAATGTAAGCCTATTTGTGTGAGCATACACATGTCAGTATTTTCGTGTAGGTCAGAATATATGTAAAAATCTCTGAGTTCAGGAGGGTGGGTCTGTGTGGAGTTTTAAGGGGGGGTGTGTTTGTGGAGGTGTAAAGTTCTAGGTTTGTGCAAGTATATGTGTGTGTATGAAAGTATGTGTTTGTATGTGTGGGGTGTGTGTGTATGTGAGTGATGGGGTGTAGTGTATGTTTGTGTGGGTGTCAGGGCATGTGTGAGTGGGTGTGTTTAGAGGAGACCTAAAGCTTGGGAATCTAATGAGGCCTTTTGAAATTCTTGGCATAGTTCCCTAGGCAAGGAATAGCTTCTGCAGTGTGGCCTGCAGCCTTTTCTGATTTTTCCAGGGCCTTGCTGAATCCTGCACCCTGTACCAGGAGGAGCTAGGCCCCGGGGGTGGTTCTGTTGGCCCTGGCCATCACTCCTTTCCACACTCCCTAACCAGAATGTTTATTCTTGAGCCAGGACATTTGGGATGGGGGAGGGAGGGTGGTTGGAATCAGAGGACCTTAGAGATCATCCCATTTCCCATGTTCATTTTACATTTAGGGAAACTGATCCCCAGGGAGGTTAAATAAACAACCTGCCCCAAATTACATCATTCAGTTCAATACTAAATTAGTAACACCTACTATGTTCTTTGCTTACTTCTGGAAGTACAAAGACGAAAAAAAAAGATGAAATAGCCTCTGAGGATAGGGAGAGGGGTAATCACAACTTTAATTTAGACAAGGTGTTTTGAGAAGGGAAAGAGAAAGTTTAGATGTAGAGAAAGCTTCAGGAAGATAGCACTTCAACTGAGCCTTGAAGGAAGCTAAGGGCCCTAAGAGGAGGAAGCCAGGCGGGAATGCATTCCAGACATGGGAATGGCTTGTGCAAACGTACAGAGGCTGGAGATAGAATGGCCTGTTTAGGTAACATTATGGCCAAGTCTTATGGTGCAGCCAGGTGTGTGGCTGGCTGGCTGCTATTTACAGAATGATTGATTACCTGAACAAACACATCAACCTCTACTGCTATATTCTCTTTCCTGCTCAAGTCATTCCCTGGGTTCAAATAAGTCTGGAGAAATTCTCTTTATAGTGGATTCTTTAGTCCCCCTTCTACCTTAGCAGAGGAAAATCTTCCTTTTGGGGATGAGCTTCCCAAATTTAAGTATTGAATCCTAGATTTATTAGCTAGGACTAAAATCATTATCTTTTACAATTTTTTGTTTCTAGAATGTTCCATTAATTATTGTGTCCTAAACTCTTATATTTTATTTTTTCCAATTACATATAAAAACTAATTTTTGTCTAAATTTTTTTGCGCTCCAGATTCTCTTCTTTCCTCCCTGAACCTTAAGAAGGTAAGCGATTTGATATAAATTGTATGTGTGCAGTCATGTAAAGCAGATAAAACAAATAAAATGATTGTCTAACCGTCACCTATATAAAGTCAATTTCAAATAGCATAAGAATAGAAACAAGCATTAAACACACCATGTAAGCAAGAAATTGCAGCAAGGCGGTGGAATTGGAAGTGAATTAGCAATGGAAGAGGTAAGCAGCTATTTCTCCTGAGTAGTGCTCCCAAGAAGCAGGAGGAAGAAAGGTGTTAGAAAATGGCCTTCCCTAATCTCCCCAACCCAGATCCTTCTGGTCTATCTGATCACCTCTCTCCTTCCTTAAAAGCATGTTCTACCATGCCACAGGGCCTTATTTCCTTTTGTTTTTAATGCTTTCTGTAGAGGGCCCTTCCATTCAGGGGGATGCTGGTAAATGTTTAACAACAGATTGCTCTGGGATAGCTAAGTGGCACAGTGGATAGAGCAGGTAGTCAGGTAAGGCCTGAGTTCAAATCTGACCTCAGACACTTATTAGTTGTGTGATGCCGGGCAAGTCACTTAACTATGATTGCCTCCAAAAAAAATTTTTTTTTTTTTTTTGCTTTTTGGGAGAGGGAAGGCAGGGCAATTGGGGTTAAGTGACTTGCCCAAAGTCACACAGCTAGTAAGTGTTAAGTGTCTGAGGCCGGATTTGAACCCAGGTCCTCCTGACTCCAGGGCTGGTGCTCTATTCGCTGTGCCACCTAGGCACCCCCAAAAAACTGGCAAAAAAACCAAAACAAACCCAAAAACCCAACAACCCCAAAAGCAATGGACTCCACAACCAAATGTATGCCTAACATTTTAGTTTAATTTGCATTTCCCTCATCACATTCTTAGGTTTAGAGACAATCAACAAAGACAATAAACCAAGGCTTGATTTGTAGCATTTGATGAATTTTGAAGTGTAAATTCCTACACTGAAAATTTAACAATCAGTTCTGAGAGAGTTGGTAGGAGCTGGCACCAGCACACCCATACCATTTCCCTGGAGGTCTAGTGTGGCTTATAGTTTTCCTCTTCTTCCTCCTCTCTAGTGGTTTCTCTTGTCTCTGGGCCATTTGGGTATTCCCAGGAAATCCCTTCCAAGTCCAGAAACTCCAAAAACTAGAAGGCTCTCCTGAATACCTCTACCTGAATCTAACTTGTGATCTTCCAATGTTTCTCATAGGATTAAAGCTTTAGAGCTGAAAGGGCCCTTAGTGATAGTATAGCCCAACCCCTCTATTTTCTTTTTAATTTCTAGAATAAAATAAGTATTTCCATAACATAATATAATAAAAAGATGATTGCATATGAAACGGCAAATCTATTATGTACAACTTTAAATATATAATAAAATTATCATGTAAATTTCTTTTTTCCTTTTTTTCTGCCTCTCCCTCCATGGTTACCATTAGACAACAATTATATATATATGTATATATGTATATGTAAAATCATTCTATAAATACTTCTATTTGTCAGTTCTTTTTTGGATGCAGATAGCATCTTCTTTCTTATATCCTTTGTAGTTAATTTGGGCATTTATAATAGTCAAAATTTGCTCAAAGTTGTTCTTAAAATCTTATTGCTTTTACTGTATAAAACCTATTTAAAATACCTGGTAGTATACCTGCCAAAACAGACCCAGGAACTATATAAACAAAATTATAAAAAAATTTTATATAAATAAAATTAGATTTAAATAATTGGAGAAACACTAATTGTTCATGGATAGGCAGGGCCAATATAATAAAAACAACAATTTTCCCCCTCTTTTATAGATAAGCAAATGAAATGGTCTGTCAGTTTGCTTAGTATTCTTGTATTTTCTTCCATTTATTTTTCTTTTTGCAGATAGTAGGCTACAGAGCCACATTAAAAAGCTTGACTCTTCCCTTTCTCTTGCTCCTTATGATGAGTCAATAGCCAGGGATTACAGATTTTCTCTGTGCATGATTTAGCTCACATCTCACCTCTTCTGTTCCCTCATAGGGCTGTCATTCCAGATCAGCTCTCCATCATTTCTCATTTACAAGAGACTGGAGGACTGGGGTCCTGACTGCTGATCTCTCCCATCTCCAATTCCTTCTCCATGTGGTTGACAAAATATGCTTTAGGAAGTCTGATCATGTTGATCCTCTTTCTGCTCCAGAAACATCTCAGTGGCTCCTTGTTGTCTTTAAGATGAAATAAAAACTTCTGACTTTCAGATTTGAAATCCTTCACAGCCTACCTTTATTTATTTAGCAGCTATTTGTTATTTGTTTATTATTTATTTAGTCACACTAGACCTCCAGGGAAATGGTACTGGTGTGCTGGTGCCTCCAGCCTACCTTTCCATGTTTATTTCATATCATTCCCTGTAATACACTCTGAATTCTCAGCCAAATTAACTTACTTACTGTTCTTTAAATTCCATTTCCAACCTCAGTGTCTTTGTATAAGCTGTTTCCCAGGCCAATCTTAGAATCTTAGATTCCTTCAATATTATATATTATATTATATATAATATCATATATTACTTCCCGTGGGAAACCTTTTCTGGTCCCTTTCATTCATCCTTCTCTGTTTACATGCTGTACCCTGCTCATAAAATGTAAGCTTCTGGAAGGTAGCTGCTGTTTTTGTCTTTGTCTTTGCATACTTTCAACACTTAGTACAGTACCAAGCTTAATAAATGCTTGTTGGAATGAATTAGAAGGTAGAGACAGGACTGGGGTCAAAGAATATGCACAGCTCCACTAACAATGCACTGGTGGGTTTATTTTCTTATAAGCCCCTCCTATATTTGTCATTTTCCTCTTTGGTCCTATTTGTCCATCTGAATGGCATGAGGTAGAACCTCGGAGCTGCTTTAATTTTAATTTCTCAAATTATTAGGGAATTGGAGGATATTTTAAAAATAGATTTTGATAGTTTGGATGTCTTCCTTTAAAATCTGCCCCGTTCATATCCTTTATCCATTTATTGATTGGGGAATGACTCCTTTAAAAATTTTTATTTATTAAAAAAATTGGGGGGGGGGAGAAAATGACTCTTAAGCCTAGTTCTTACTGACTGTTGTATGCCTCAGAACTGGGCAATAATACTAACGATGACAATAACTACCACTTCTATAGTGCTAACTATATGCCAGGCACTGTATTAAGTGCTTTACCCTTGTCATCTCATTTGACTTCACTGATTTCCTTTAAGTTCTAGCTAAAATTCCATATTTTACAAGAAACCTTTCCTAACTCCTCTTCTAGAACCTTCCCTCTTTTAGTTATTTCCTGTTTATCCTATATATAACTTGCTTTGTATAGATTGGTGAGCTTGTTGTTTCCCCCTTAAATTGCAAGCTCCTTGAGGGCAGGGACTTCCTTTTGCCTCTTTTTCTGTATCCCCAGTGCTTAGCACAGTGCCTGGCACATAAGAGCTGTTAAATAAATTTTTTTGATTGATGAATTGCTCTCTGCTAAGTGGGCAAATTGCTATGCTGCCAGATGCCATTGTTGATGGGGAGGAGGAACAAGAGATAAATTCTTCCCCTTCCCATTCTCCACCAGACTTAGAAGAGGTTCAAAGGAAAAGACAAAGAATAATTCCTGCTCCAGAACTGGATCTTTCTCTACTGTTGGCTCTCTTCTCAACTGCCAGAGATGAGTCTCCACTGACAATCATCCTTCTATCTCAAATGACTCCTTCGAGAGAGTGTTGTGTCTGCAGGAGTTGGCTGGCTTTTTAACGGTCCATTGGCCAGCTGCCCTATCATTCCAGCAAATTAGTGTGTTTTTTTATGGCTCCTAGAGGAACAACAAAGTGTAAATACTTATTTACACTTCCTTTGCAAGCTGTGAGTGGGTCATTCCCTATTTCTCACCCTTTATAATCTCTAAGTAGGTAACTCAGGGAGTGAAACACTCAAGGTTTCACATCCTTTCCAAGCTGTGAATGCAACTACAAAAAGCCTGAAAAGGGGGAAACTGGACACCTTATTGTCTTTATTACCTAGTACCCTTATAGCCTGTAATTTCTTCATGTCAGTTGGGAGACTTAATTGATCAGAGGCCCTTGCCCAACCCCCACCACCTTCCAACTTAAAAATTTGCTATCCCTTACAAATTAGGGACAGCTGGGTGGTGCAGTGGATAGAGAGGTGGTCCAGGAGTCAGGAAGACCTGAGCTCAAATCCAGCTGCAGACTTGTACTAGCTATGTGACCCTGGGCAAGTCACTTAATCTCTGTGTACCTTAATGCACTAGAAAAGGAAATGGCAAACCACTCCAGAATCTTGCCAAGAAAACCCCATGGACAAGCATGGGTGTGCTATGGTCCACGAAAAGTCAGACACACAACTGGGCAATAACAACAAAATATATTGTTATATAATTCAATATACAAACACTATTTTGCAAAATTCTTATGTTGCCACCTATAATGGCGATTATATGTCCAACCCAAAGAAAAATGGAAAATGAAAATAGTAGAAAATAAAGAAAATGGTAGTTGTGGTAAGAATAAGCATTTGTTATTGTTGTTGAATCTTCTCAGTTGTGTTCAACTCTTTATGACCCCATTTTGTGTTGTTTTTTTTGGCAAAGATTGCCAAGTGCTGAAGTGGTTTGCCATTTCCTCCCCCAGCTCGTTTTCCAGATGAGGAAACTGAGGCAAATAGGGTTAAGTGACCTGACCAGGGTCACACAGCTAGTAAATGTCTGAAGCAAATTTGAACTCCAGTCATCTTGACTTCAGGCCCAGCACTCTAGCTAGCTGACCCCATGATAGGTGCTTAATAACACCTACATACAACAATAAGTCAAAGTATACTGGGGTCATAAGATCACAGATTTAGAGCTGAAATCCAACTCCTTTATTTTACAGCTGAAGAAACAGCACAGGGAGGTCTCCCAGGATCGCATAGTATCTGAGGCAGGATATGAAATCAGGTCATCCTGACTCCAAGCTTAGCACTCCATCCGTTTTCAAAAATAAAGATGTACATGGAGGAAGCCCCAAAGGGCTGCAACATTCATACTCCCACATCAGCTTCCAGACTCATCATGAGAATAGTGATACAACAGAAATCATTACTTAAGCAGTAAACCATTCAAGAATTATCTCAAAGAAAAACTGTTCTAACTTGTAAAGAAAACTGATGCACAATCATGATCTGAAAAAATAATAAACAGCAAAGTGAGGTTCCTGATTAGTCTAAAGAATAAATCCTGTAAAGTGGTTGTGTATATTCAAATTTGTACCAAAAATTAAACATGTGAAATATGCTAGGTAGTTCTGCTACAATGGAAATATGTAGTTTGAATTCAAATAATGCAAATATTTTGCAAGGTTAATTATTTGCACTAATTGGGAGTAAACTGTTATAAATTTTCTCCCTGCCCTTAGTCAATACACTTCCATCCAGGAAGAATCCCACAGGGGCCCCTGCAGTCTGGTTCTCCTTAACCCATGTGGACTTATGGGTTACATTTTCTAGGGAAACAGCTAGCACAGATTCAAGGTACTCTGTGGGTCTGTATTCCCATGAGCCCCAGTTCTGATAATAGCATTCAAGTCGAGTAATGAAATGCAAAGACCTTTTTTATGCTTTCTGTGGGTCATGGGCTGTTCCACATTTTGTATCTTTATAATAGGTCACTCAGGGAATGAGCCTCTCAGAGTTTCCTATGATTTACATGCTGTGAATGCCACCACTCAAAGCATGAAAGGGGCAAACCCCAAACACCTCATTTTCTCTGGTACCTATCCCTTATATAATTTAATTTCATTAAGTGAGTTGGGAAGGACTCAGTTGATCAGGAGTCCCCAGTCAACACTTTCCCTGCCTGCCCACCACTTAAAAAAACTATTCACATTTCTTTGTATAATCAGGAGAGCCCCAGATCAACTTGATAAATTCCACAATCACCTTGATGAAACTCTAGAGTTTGTAACTTTTTGAGAAAAGGGGAACTTCCCACAGAAATAGACATAAACCCCACCAGGGGCGGGGAACCTCTGGTCTTGAGGTCACATGTGGCCCTCTAGGTTCTCAAGTGTGGCCCTTTGACTGAATCTCTTCAAAGGGCCTCATTTGAGGACTTAGAGGGCTACATGTGGCCTTGAGGTTTCCCACCTCTGCAACCCCTTCCTAAGACAATACAATGAACTCATCTCATTGGTCTGCAGTCATTGGAGCTTCCTCCAAGATGGTTGGCAACTGAAAGTTAAGGGGAACATACTAAATTCAGAAGAGCTAACCCTATATAAACACAGTTCTATAGAGCTGTGAGATGATTTTTACCCTTTCTCTTTTTGTACTTTCTCTTTACTAGATTTCCAGACCTGAATACTGCAAGGTGAGAGGTAGGGACAGGTTAGAGGGGACTTCTCTTCCCCATCAGAAGCAGAAAATGACATCTTCTTGGTAGGGAGCCTTCGGCAGGTAGCCTATGCTTGTCCACAAAAGCATGAGATGAGTTTCTGGACCTCTGGTTTAAATTTATAATGTGCCTTTCTATTTCCTCTTCTGAACAGAGGCTAGACGCCAGAGATCTTGAGAATGGATGTTTCTGGCCCTGGGGTTGCCACGTGGGTAATCCAGAATTTGCAAGTTCTAAAGATTGATAGGTCTTGAATTAAAAAATCAGATGGTCATTTAGAAACTTTCCTCAGCAGTTTGCTGTTTTGGGGAGAAGAGGCTTATCAAAAAGACTCCTTAAAGGGGTGGCTAGGTGGTGCAGCGAATAGAGCGCTGGCCCTGGAGTCAGGAGGACCTGAGTCCAAATATGGCCTCAGACACTTAAGACAAAACTAGCTGTGTGACTTGGGCAAGTCACTTAATCTCAATTGCCCTACTTTTTTCACTCTCCCCCAAAAAGCAAAAGACTCCTTGCAACTAGAGGGCAAAAGGCATTGCATGGTAAATCAGGAGATCCATCCCTTGTTAGTCCTTCTTTGTACTTCTAGGAGTTGCCCAGTTGGTGCAGGTCATAGGTCAATGGGGAGTATTTGTCCAGTAGACCCACAAAGTGTTTTTACCTTCTGGGAAAGGCTAATGAGTCTAATAGGATGTTTGAATATTTTATTTTCCTTGCATGTGTTAACTCAACCTAGGAATTCTTTGGGTCTCATTTAGTTTCTGTGGTAGGTGACATATCCACTTGATCATATAATGCATTGAATAGCTTTGCCGTAAGTGGGGGAGAGGAGGGAACAAGCAGTTATTATGCACCCACTTACATACCAGGCACTTTACTCTTTGTATCTTTAGCACTTATCAAGTCCCTGGCACATAGTAGGTGCTTAATAAATATTTATTGACTGACTTTACAGATATTATTTCATTTGATCTTTGCAATAGCTATAGGAGGCAAGCGCTATTATGATCATAATTTGACTCTTGAGGAAACTGAGACAGACAGATTAAGTGACTTGCCCGGGGTCACAAAATTTGTACAGGCATACTTTGGAGATATTGTGGGTTTGGTTCCAGACCACAGCAATAAAGCAAATAATGTAATAAAGCAAGTCACATAATTTTTTTGGTTTCTCAACACATATAAAAGTTACATTTACTATAATGTAATAAGGACAACTGGGTGGCACAGTGGATAGATTCCTGGAACTGGAGACAGGAACATTTATCTTCCTGAGTTCAAATTTGACCTTGGACAGTTATTTACTAGCTGTGTGACCCTGGCAAGTCACCTAACCCTGTTTGCCTTAGTTTTCTCATCTGTAAAATGAGCTGGAGAAAGAAACGGCAAATCACTCAGGTATTTTTGCCAAGCAAACCAAAGAATCTGAAATAATTGAACAATATAATAACATATGTAACATAATAAATATAATAATATATTAGACAAATAGTCTATTATGTAATAGTATTGTCTTAAAAATCTACATACCTTAATTAAAAATGCTTTATTGCTAAAAAAATTGTTAACCATCATCTGTCAGCAAGTCATAAGCTTATTACTGATGGAGGGTCTTACCCCAAGGTTGATGGCTACTGGCTGATCAGGGCGGTGGCCTAGCTTTCAACCTCTCTGTTTTCCACTTGCCTTCCTCACCAAACTTAATCATTTCTAGCTTGGGATTTAAAGTGAGAGACTTGGGCGAATAGGTGGTGCACTGAGTAGAGCGTTGGCCCTGGAGTCAGAAGGACCTGAGTTTGGATCCGGCCTCAGACACTTAACGCACACACAAACAAAAACCTAGCCCTCTGACCTTGGGCAAGTTACTTAACCCCAATTGCCCTCCAAAAAGCAAAAAAAAAAAAAATAAAGTGAGAGACTTGTAATTTTTCCACTCACTTGAACAATTAAAAACCATGGTAGGGTTATTAATTGACCTAATTGCAATATTATTGTGTCTCAGGGAATAGGGAGGCCCGAGGAGAGAAAGAGAGACAGCAGTGGTCATGGATTAAGTTTGCTGTCTTAATATGGGCACAGTTTGTGGACCCCCACAATGATTACAATAGTAACATCAGACATCACTGATCACAGATCACCATAACAGATATAATAATAATGAAAAAGTTTGAAATATTGTGAAAATTACTAAAATGTGACACAGAGACAGTGTGAGTCCATGCCGTTGTAAAAATGGTGCCAATAAACTTGCTTGATGCAGGGTTGCCACAAACCTTAAATTTGTTATAAAAAAACAAAAACCAGCAACAATCTACAATGTCTGCAAAGCACAATAAAACAAGGTTTGCCTGTGAGCATCTGAGACTAGATATGAACTCAGGATTTAAAGTTTCCCTGACTGCTAACCCAGTGCTCCATCCACTGAAGCCATTACCTTGCTGTTGCCCATATTTTGGGAGAGCTAGACATAGACAGTTAAGTGCTACAGTGGATGGAACATTGGGCCTAAGATCAGGAAGACAAGTTCAAATTTGGCCTCAGACACTAACCAACTCTGTGATACTGGGCAAGTCACTTAACCTCTGTCTGCCTCAGTGTTTGGCACATAAAAAACACCATATAAATGCTAGTTGTTATTATTACTTTTATTTACACCTAAGCTTTATTCAGCATAGTCTAAGAAATAAACTAACTACCCTATAGTCAAGTTGCCAGGACCAAACCTGGTCTGTGTGAGCCCAGAGTGTTTAGGGGGTGAGGAGAGGCCTTTGGGCCATGGGTGACAAAAGAAATGAGAGAAATATGAATTAGAACATCTCTGAGACACCACAAGACATCAATTAAATAAGCAAAAACAGTACAAAAGGGAAAGGTTGAGCAAATCAAATGGGACTGGAAGACAGTGTATGGAGGGGAGAAATTTAAGATGACTCTGGAAAAGTAATGAAGGAGTAGACTTTGGAAGTCTACTACCTAAGTCTTCTGACCCCAACTTTCTGGCTCCCTTTACAATACCATTCCAACCAAAATCTAGATCTGGATGGAAAATTGTCCATGGGGGTCTAGAGGTGGGCACTATTACAGAACCTAGAGAGCTGGTCTTCCTCGGTTACTGAACGCATTGGCCTGATTGGATAAGTGAGTAGGAGGGATGAGAGGACTGGAAAAGGTTTTTGGGGGAACTAGAGGGTTAGCCTCTCTTTCTCTAGCAAAGGGAACCTGACATGGGAGAACTGGGGTGTCAGCCAGAAAGCTTTTTCCTCTTACTGCTTCCTGATATAGTCTCATGATTCATCCTCCACCCCCCCTCCCCCAGGGCAGGGTTTGAGGTAGTGGGTAGTGGGCACATGAAGAGATCTGAGTTAACAAAACCTGGGGTTGGTAGTTGGAACTTATTGGATGAGAAAGGGAAATAGATTGATTACACATAAAAGGGTTATAAATATTTGTCTAGTAACTAGGGGCTGGAGGGTGGGGTAGGGTAGGGGATGAAATAGAGACAGGGCAAGTCTTTGAGAAACATAAGTAATATCCATTTTGGGGGAGTTACCTGGGAGAACTTCCTTTGTTCTCTCTCTCCCCCTTAAAAGATAATTACTTTATTTTTAGTTTTCAACATTCACTTTGATAAGATTTTGAGTTTTAAATTTTCTCTCTCTCTCTCTTCCCCCCTTCACAAGATAGCAAGCAATCTGATATAGGCCGTAGTTATACAATCATATTAAACATATTTTCACATGAGTCATGATGAAAAGAATTCTGACTAGTGGGAAGAACCACGAGAAAGAAGAAACAAGATAAAACAACCAGAAAGGAGAGCTAATAGTATGTTACCATCTGCACAGAGATTCCAGAGTTCTTTCTCTAGATGTGGACAGCATTTTCCATCTTGAGTCTTTTGGAGCTGTCTTGTATTGCTGAGAAGGACTAAATCTCTCAAAGTCAATCATCACACCATGTTGCTGTTACTGTGTACAGTGTTCTGGTTCTGCTCACTTTACTTAGCATCAGTTCATATAAGTCTTTCTAGGTTTTTCTGAAATCTGCCTGCCCATCATTTCTCATAGCACAATAGTTTTCCATTACATTCACATACCACAACTTGTTCAGCCATTCCCTAGCTGATGAGCATTCCTTTAATTTCCAATTCCTTGCCACCGCAAAAAGAGCTACTATAAATATTTTTGTACATGTGGGTCCTTTTCCTGTTTTTATTATCTCTTTGAGATATAGACCTAGAAGTCGTATAACTGGGTCAAAGGGTACTCATTTGCCTTTGGGCATTGTTCCAAATTGAACTGCAGACCAGTTGGATCAGTTCACAACTCCACCAAAAATGCATTAGTGTTCCAATTTCCCACATCTTCTCCAGCATTTATCATTTTCCTGTTTTGTCATCTTAGCCAATCTGATAGGTGTGATGTGGTACCTTAGAGTTGTTTCGATTTGCATTTCTCTAATCAATAGTGATTTAGAACATTTTTTCATATGACTATAGATAATTTTAATTTCTTCCTCTGAAAACTGCCTGCTCATATCATTTGACCATTTATCATTTGGGTATTGTCTTGTATTCTTATAAATTTGACTCAGTTCTCTATATATTTTAGAAATGAGACCTTTATCAGAGACACTGGCTATAAAAATTGTTTCCCAGGTTTCTGTTTCCCTTCTAATAGTGGGTGAATTGGCTTTGTTTGTGCAAAAACTTTAAATTTAATGTAACCAAAATCATCCATTTTGCATTTTATAATGTTCTCTATCTCTTGTTTAGTCATAAATTCTTCCCTTCTCCATAGATCTGACAAGTAAACTATTCCTTGCTCTCATAGTTTGCTTACAGTATCAGCCTTCATATCTAAATCATGAATCCATTTTGACTTTATCTTGGTGTAGGGAGTGAGATGTTGGACAGCATCTATACCTAGTTTCTGCCATATTGTTTTCCAGTTTTCCTAGCAGTTTTTGTTAAATATTGAGTTCTTCTCCCAGAAACTGGAATTTTAGGATTTTTTAATTAGTAGATTACTATAGTCATTGATTATTGTATCTTGCATACCTAATCTATTCCACTCACCCACCATGCTATTTCTTAGCCAGTACCATGCTACTTTATAATACAATTTAAGATCTGGTACAGCTAGGCCACCTTCCCTAGCATTTCTTTTCATTAATTCCCTTGATATTCTGGACCTTTTGTTCTTCCACCTTCCCTAGCATTTCTTTTCATTAATTCCCTTGATATTCTGGACCTTTTGTTCTTCCAAATTGTGCTATTGCTTTTTCTAGCTCTATAAAATAACTTTTTGGTAATTTGATTGGTATGGCACTGAATAAGTAATTTAATGTAGGTAGAATTGTCATTTTTGTTATATTAGCTTAGCCTACCCATGAGGAACTGATGTTTTTCCAATGATTTAGATCTGACTTTATTTGTGTGAAAAGTGTTTTATAATTGTGTTCATATAGTTCCTGGGTTTGTTTTGGCAAGTAGGCTCCCAAATATTTTATAACATCTACAGTACTTTTAAGTGGAATTTCTTTTTCTATCTCTTGCTGTTGGGTTTTGTTAATAATATATAGACATGCCAATGATTTATGTAGGTTTATTTTATATCCTGCAACTTTGCTAAATTTGCTTATTATTTCAAGTAATTCTCTAAGTATACCATCATATTGTCTGCAGAGAGTGATACCTTTGTTTCTTCTTTGCCTATTCTAATTTCTTCAATTTCTTTTTCTTCTTATTGCTAAAGTTAACATCTTTCTTTCTTTCTTTCTTCCTTCCTTCCTTCCTTTCTTTCTTTTTCTTTCTTTCTTTCTTTCTTTCTTTCTTTCTTTCTTTCTTTCTTTCTTTCTTTCTTTCTTTTTTTTTTTTTTTTGCTTTTTGGAGGGCAATTGGGGTTAAGTAACTTGCCCAAGGTCACATGGCTAGGTTAAAGTTAACATTTCTAACATTTCTAGTACAATATTAAATAACAGTGGTGATAATGGGTATCCTTGTTTCACCCCTGATCTTATTGGAAATGCTCCTAGCTTATCCCCAATAAATATAATGCTTGCTGATGGTTTTAGACAGATGCTACCTATCATCTTAAGGAAGATCCCATTTATTCCTATGCTCTTTAGTTGTAGTTCATCAAATGCTTTTTCTGAATCTATCTTCTCTCTCTCCCTTTTGCTGCCTTCTTTGAAACAACAATAACAAAAAGAATCCACTTCCTAGGTTCGGCCTTCCCTAGGGAGGGGGTGGACTGAGTACATTCACCTCCCTTATCTGACACCCTTGGGGAGTGGGTTGATCTCCTAACACAAGGCCTCAACAAAGTATTTGTTGAATTGTTTTGATAAAACTAGTGATAATAATGAAAATAATTGACACTCACATCCTTTGGTAATCCCCGCCTCCTTACTCTCTCTTATCCTTCATATCTAATCAGTCCCCAAGACTCTTTAGTCCTCTGGCACAGCTTTTCTCCTCTTCTCTCCACACAATGGGCTACTGCTAGTTCAAGCCTCCATTATCTCTCTTCTGGACTGTTGCAATTGCCTCCCAAGGTGGTCTCCCTAGCTCATCTATCCCCACCTCTATTAATTATCACTCTTTCTTTAGCAAAGAGAACCTAATATGGGGGTGTTGGTCTGTCTATTTCCATTTAACCTCTGTCTGCCTCAGTTTCTTCAGTTGTGAAATGTGGATCATAATGGCATCCTCAGAGTTGTGAGGATCATATTAATATTTGTAAAGCAAATATTGGTGTGTCTGGCATATAGTAGGTTATTAATAAACACTCCCTTCCCTCAGCAAAGCCAACCTTTTGGTGTTCCTCATCTGTCATTTCTCATCTCTGAACCTTTGAATAACAGGCTCTCTGTCCCCTGTTCCTGGAATACATGCTCTCCTCAGCTCCATCTCTGAAGATGCCTAAGTTTCCTTTAAATCTTGGCTCAGACACCACCTTCCTCATGAAGACTTCCTTTCCTGATCTCCCCTCTCCTCTATATTGTCTTAGGATTATTTTTTATATACTAATACGTGCATGTGTTCTCTACTAAGGAACATAAGCTTCTTCTAAGCACTGGCTGTATCGATTTTTTACTTTGAATCTCTAGCAGCTAGCACAGTCCCTAGCATCCAGGAGGAATTAAATTAGTGTTATTCTTTGAGAATTGGTCTATGGTCAAAACACTGTCCATTGCCCTGTAGCATCTTGCTTTCCTTGGTGATGGGCTTTCCTGAATTTAGCTAAGCTGACACTTGGATCACAGACACATTGTTGGGATTCTTCCTGAAGTCTTGTCAGCTTGGGAGGACCCACTTTGGTTAAACCTTGCATTCCTCTGCTGGAGCTGTGGAGAGCTGAGGAGTCACCTTCCCTCCGTGATGAGGCATCAGAAAAGAACTAGAGTGGATGATAACTGATGGACCTGGGGTTCACCAAGGTGGGTATTCCCTCTCCCAATACAGATCATGAAGGGAAGGAGACCAACATTTATGAAGCAAGGACTATGTGCCAGCCACTATGCTAAGCAGTTTATGAATATCTCATTTGATCCTTATAATAACCTTGGTTAGGAGGTGCTATTATAATCCCCATTTTACAGTTGAGAAAACCGAGGCAAACAAGGTTAAGTGACTTGCCCAAGATCACACAACTAGTGAGTGTCTGAGGCCAGATTTGAGCTCAAGTCTTCCTGATTCCAGGCCTGGTGCTCCAACCCCGTGCCACCTAGCTGTCCATCCTGGCCCACTCTTGCTCATGTCCTCCCATGGGCATGGGCATAGATGGGACTCCCAGGGACCCTTATCTAACATACTCCAGATCTTCCCTGAGTTCTTATTACCTGACTAGCCATGGTTCCTTTGGCAATATATTTTTCTGATGACATCCTTTATGTTTTTTTTTCCTTGCATGATCCTCCATCTGTGATACATGGTGACACTTCTACTATCTCCATTACCCTTGGAGTGATTACTAACCACTTCTCAAAGGCTGTAGTCTTCCCTGGCTTGCAGCCATACACCACCACTAGCCGAAACACTGATGGTGAAAATCAGAGGAATTGTTTCAGGAAGAAGTTTGGGGTCATTAAAAGAACCGGGCAATTTTCCCAAAGATGATAATACAGTCTACTTTCCTCCTTCCCCTCTTCCATTCTGGGCCTAACTCTGTGCAGTCAGTGTCTGTCTAAGGTATTTGCCCTGATAGATGAGCTCTATAGATAGTCCATCCAACTGCTTATGATAGAAGGTCGCTTCCTCCACTTAAGTGGGTAGTTAGGTCAAACTGAAGGATCATGGAACTAATTTAGAAGGCTTTCATTGCTCCAGGGCTTGATATGATCAGCCCTGCTATGTCACCTGTCAATTGGACCTCACCACCTAGAGTGATCCCTCTTCAGTTTGAAATCAGTACTGGATTTCCTCCAGGATTAGTGGTGAACATGTTTGATAAGCAGTAGGTGATGTTATTGTTATTAATATTAATGGTATTTTATGATAAAAACATATAATTTTATACCTTCCAACTGCATTTGTTTATATGTGTATGCATATTTATAAACATACATATATGCATACATTTGTATATGTATATACAGGTTGTCCCCAAAGTCTTGGCAAAGTTGTAGATTTATATATCCATATCTACACATATACACATACACATATACACACATACCTACATACAGAGTATGTATATATGCATAAATATACATATACATGCATATATATAGAGAGACACACACACACACACAGACAGAGAGACAGAGACAGAGACAGAGAAAGAAGGAAGGAAGGAAGGAAAGAAAAAAGAAAGAAGGAAGGAAAGAAAGAAAGAAGGAAGGAAGGAGGAAAAGTAAACAGGGACTGGATCTATAATATCTATGACTTCATTAGCATGGGAAAGCCTCTACCAATTTCTCAGCAATTTATAGTCTTGGAATGTTGTCTAGAACCCCAATAGGTTTCCTTTCCCAGGGTCATCAGCCAGCATACATACAGCCTGTCAGAGGAGTGAGATGAACCTGGGTCTTCTGGTTCAGCACTCTATTTCCACGTCAGGTATACAACACATGTATATGTAGGCATGCACATACATGTATAGGTATATAAGAACACTGTATATGCATGTATGCACACACATACATATGTCTTTCTGTGATCGCACACATTTTACACTAAGCTTAGTGTAAGGGCAAGGACAACTCGGTCTTGTCCTCTACTTGTAGCCCAGTGTCCTGGAATGGAGTAGGTGATCAGTTGATGTTTGTAAAACTTGAATACTTCTCCTCCTTCCTCTAGGGCCCTTAGCACAGAACTGGGCACACAAGGGAGTTCAGCTGGGATTTGTTGAATGAAACAGAACTGAAATAGGGGGAAACCTAGATTTGCTGTTAAGAAGACCTGTGCTTTCTGGTCCTGGTTCTGAATATTGTGTGTCCTTGAACAGGGTATATAATTTCTTTTTTTTTTTGGAGGGCAATTGGGGTTAAGTGACTTGCCCAAGGTCACACGGCTAGTTTTTGTGTTAAGTGTCTGAGGCCGATTTTAACTCAGGTCCTCCTGACTCCAGGGCTGGTGCTCTATTCACTGCGCCACCTAGCCGCTCTTCCGTTATGTATTTTCTGAGGCTCAGTTTCCCATTCTGTAAAAGGAGAGGTTGGACTAGGTGGTCTCTAAGGTTGCTTCCAACTCTAACCTTTTATAATTCTGTAAATATTATGCTGATTTTCATAGAATTGGAGTTACAGTAAAATGCATTTAATGAAAAACTTCTGTTGAATCTAAAGAGCATTCAGGATCTTGGGGTCTTTAGAATGAACAGTGCCCCTTACTAATGGAGGGCAGGAAATGTTTCCCTGGATGTGAATGTTCCAGATGGGTGGATTCTGGCTAAGCAGACATTCAACTTTTCAGTGCTTTTCCTAAGTCCTGCTCCAGAGGCTGAGTAGAAAAACCTTTCCTGAAATGGCTTTTCTCCAGTTCTTTCCAGGAATGAATGCCTGAGGGTGGAAAATTAGGAAGGGAGGAAAAAAGTCCCAGAATAGAACTGGTCCCCATCATGTTATGCCAGGCATTCTCTCATCTGCGAAGGAAAGGTGAGTGAAGGTCACCCACCTGACCCTACAGGGTGATGAAGAGAGAGGAAAGAAATGAAAGAGTTGGGAATAATCCAGAGGTTCACATTCGGTTCATAGCACATGACTGCAGAATGGTAGAGCCAGAAGGGGGCTTAGATAATTTTTCCAACCCCTTTGTTTTATAGGTTCTTACTCATTGTCTCAGAGAGTGAAAATATCTTGTCCAAGGTCATACAACTAATAAATGGAGGGGGCCCAGGCCAGTCGTCTCTTCATTTCCCACCTAGCTACACTCCTTTGGACTTTTCCATCATGGTCCCCTGTGTGCGGTACCATACCTTCTCCCCCTCCCTTCAGGTTCCTTTTGTATATTGTCTTCCCCCATTGGATTGTAAGCTCCTTGAGGGCAGGGACTATTTCCACTCTTCATATTTCAATCTCCAGCACTTAGCATGTTGCCTGGCACATAGTAGGTGCTTAACTAATATTTATTGACTGACTGGCCAAAGTGACTGAGACAGCACTTGAACTCAAGGTCTTGATTGATACTAGAAGACAGAATTCTTGGCAATAGCAGTTATGATGTCTAGTTGTGTGACTGTGGGTAAGTCACTTCAGTTTTCTGAATTTAGCTTCTCTATCTGTAAACCAAGGCTAAAAATACTTTCAAATTACAATGTTGTTGTGTAGTGCCAAATTGACTGTGTATAAAGAAGGTAGGGGCAGTATAAATGAGAGATTATCGACTAATCTTAAAGGGGGACTGAAAACACTTCTTGGAGAAGTAGGACTTTATCCCAGATTAGACAAAGCCAGAAGGAGGAAATGAGGAGGGAGAAGGATCTAGGTGTGGGAACCAAACAGTGAAAATGTCCAGACCAGGGATATGAAGTATCTTGTTGGAAGAACAGCCAGGAGGTCAGTCTCACTGGATCACAAGTAGGTATTTTTGGGGGGCAGGGTATAAGGTGTAGGACCAGTTTTCAAGAAACTTAGCAATTGGGGGAGGAGAGAACTTGGATATTGACTGACTGGGCTATGGAGATCAAGACAAAAAACATTTTTAAGGACTGAACAGATGTGAGTATGTTTATAGACATATTGGAAGGAACCAGTAATTGAGGGAGAGATTGAAAATTTGTGATGGGGGTGTCAGCTACTGCAAGACCTCAAAGTTGGTGTATGGTGGGGGTCTGTGGATAGAATGGGATCAAGGGCACAGACAGAGGGATTGGCTTGAGTGTCTTTTTCTGCTATTAGTGGAATGGAAAATAGGTTGGTGATGTGATAACTTATTAGGAATGGAGGAGGCGTTCTGAGGGACTGTTTGTTTTTTGTTCCTTGTGTTTATTGTTATTGTGCTAGTGTCTCGTGGGATCCCAGGATTCAGAGCTAGAAGGGACACGAGAGATATCTTGATTCTAGCCCAGCCCTCTTATTTGACAGACCTTAGAAGTGTGACTATGTATGTGTGTATGTAGGTGTGAGTCTGTCAGGATGTGTCTGGTAAGACCTCAGGCACTGGAGGGCTATTTTTAAATGTGACAACACAGGCATCTTCCCTAAATGTGGTCTTCCTCCTCTCCCCAAACACACACCTGCTGAGGTGTGGAGCCTCCAGGGGTGATTCCGTATCAGAGGCATAGAAGCAGAGCACACCCTCTGCCACTGGGAGAAACATCCCTAGGCCCTCCATGTTGGTTTTTGGCCAAGCAGGTGCAGGACTAAGGGGAGGCTACCCCACCCCTCTTCAGGTTCCTTTCAATCCTTAGATCACTCTGTGGGTGGGGCAGCCCAGGAAAATGGGGACAGAGGGGGCTGGTAGTCAAGGAGAGTAGAGAGGAGGTCCAGACAAAGTCCCAAACCTCTCTGTCAAAGTAATATTTGTAAAAGGCCTAAGATACAGGATGTCGCAAATCACTTCACCGATGTCTGCCTCAGTCTCCTCATCTGTGAAATGGGAATAATAATAGCCAGGGGGGTAATGTTGTAGGGACAGACAATATTTGTAAAGAGCTTTGTAAGCCTTAAAGTGCTATACAGAGTGCTTCTTATTGTTATTATTATTAATGATAGTAATAAGTCAATCAATGCTTAATAAATGCTTATCCCTTTCCTCTTTCCTTCCCTCTCTTCCTCTTTCTAGATTATACCCAAGTTTGGAGAACATGGTTTTGACCTGTGGTCACTCTCTTTCTCCAAAGGGTAAAGTCCTCAACCTGGAACTCAGGGCTATCTACAATTTGGTAACTATCTATGTAAAAGAGGTCAGGGATATAAAGCAATTTACAAGCCTTAAAGTGCTAAGTAAAAGTTTACTATCATTCGTAATAATAATAGCAACAACTAGCACTGCATGTTGTACTTTAGGGTTTACAAAGCTCTTTATAAATATTATCTCACTTGTCCCCACAAACATCCCCTCTCCCCCAGGTGCTATTATCGTCCCCACTTTACAGATGAGGAAACTCAGGCAGAGAGAGGTGAACTCATTTGGCTCATGTTACATAACTAGCAAGTGGCTGAAGCAGAAGCAGAATCTGAACTCTGATCTGCCTGATTCTTCTAGTGCTTTTATCCCAATAAGCTCTTTATTGTTTGTTATCACAAACCTCATTATTCTCCAACCACTCCAGCATCATTTCCCCTTCTTGAAATGCCTTCTTCTTCTCTATCAGTCCTTCAAGGACTAGTTCAAATTGGTTGGTTGGTTGTTGTCTTTTGTTCTTGAAGAGGACCAATATGACATCATTATATTAGAGTCTAGTTATGATGCATCTGACTGTGTTGGTCAGACCAATATGAGCTTAGAAGGCTCTACCACAGGGAGGGCACAAATAGTCAAATACGTGGCCTACAGAAGCATTCTCTGATTATTCCAACCCCAGCTACCCATTATCTCCCTTGGTACTAACACACTCTCTCTCTCTCTGTCTCTCTCTGTCTCTGTCTGTCTTTGTCTCTCTCGGATCCAAGGATTTAAGACTGGAAGAGTCCTTAGAAATCCTCTATTCTATTCCCTTCTTTTACCGAAGGGGAGACTAAGGTCCCAGAGAAGGTAGATGACCTGTCCAAAGTCACACAGGTAATTAGTGGCAGAGCCTGGATTTGGACATATGTTATATGACTTCAAAGTAAGAGGTCTTTCCCCTATATGCTACTTACCTCTACCAAAAACATAATTTTTCTCTGTCTTCGAGATGTCTCTGATTAACTCTGAGAAGCATACAGTCTTGGGAATTCTGCCAATTCCTTCCAAGACAGAGCAGGCCTTGATCCTCCCCATCTGTTCCCCCACAGTTCTAGCCTTTGGCAAACACAGATCCTCTGGGCTCCTCCTCACCTTGTTCCACTAATGGTGTTGGTGTTGGTGGTGGTGGGAAGAATATCTTGCTGAAACAGGGGGGTGATACAGATGAGGAGGGACAGAGAAGGCTCTACCCAGTCTGGGGAATTTCCCCTTGCTATTAATACCCTTTGCATAGAGCTGAGAAAGTCCCACCTGGCCTCTCCTGGTACAGAATAAACTCTGTAATTTCCACCTGAGGAGGTCTTTCTTTCTTTGTCCCTCCCCTTGTTATGTAGGTTAGACTGGGAGTAATTTAAATGCCAGATCACCTAGCTTCCAGATCATCTTGCTGGCTTCCAGGCCTCAGGTAGAGATAGCAACTGAAGATAGCAACTGAACTCCCTCTATCCCTCCCTCCCTCTTTCCCTCTCCCTCCATCCCTCCTCTTCTGTCTCTGTGACTATCCCTTTATCACTTAAGGGTCTTTACAGGAGGCCCCTGAAGCCCCCCCCCCCCAAAGAGATTACAAGAATCGCCTTGCTGGAGTAGCGAGATGATTCCACTGGGCCCCTTCATGAGGAACAAGAGGAGAAAGGAAAGGACAAGGAGGGAGGGAGAGAGAGAGAGAGAAAACCAGATTTGGCCCCAGGCTATATCCTCTGGTCAGTGAACCCCAGCAGCATCCAGGTTCTACAAACAATAGCCTAGAATACTTAGTTTGACCTCCACAGCCCTCTACCATTTTGTTCTTACTCATGTTTCAGCCCTCAGTCTTGCTATTTCCCTGTGTGCCCCACAGGTTCCGCTCTGGCCAGTGGCCCCACTGCCCGACCCCAACCCTCCAGTACTGCTCTTTCTAACCTCCGCAACAAGGCTTATGCTGCTCTACTCTCCCCTTTGTCTACCCACCTGGTTTTTAATACCTGCCTGTTTTAGGTTTTGCCTTCATGAAGCTTCTCTGAGCATCCCAGCTCATGGTAATTATTCCCTTGTCTAGATTCTTCCAGCCAGTAGTCAAGGAATTGAGGAGACAAGTAGATACTGACTGTCTGAACCACAGAGTTCCACTGGGGATGGTACATTGTCTTGGTCTCTGTTTCCATAAGCCCTTGGAGAACAGCCTTCCATCCTTCTGTTCCTACTGCCTTCATTATGCCCACGAGGAAGCAGAGCCCAGGAGGAAATCGATGACTAGTAATGAACAAATCTCTGAAAGGGAGTTCCAGGGTAAGTCTCCAGACAGCTCTGACCAGTGCTGAAGATCTTGGCACAAGGGAAACAAGACACAAGTGGCATGCCCAAGCTGGTAGGCCCTACTTGTCCCTTAGAAAGGCCATGATTCTATGACCCTCTCCTGGTGCTGAGCACGTGCACACACTGCCCTCCCACCCCCACCCCCACAGGCACACACCTTGAGGGCATGGATTATTTAATAATTATTTAATTATCTTTCATCTTTGTAGGCCCTGAACCCTGTAAGCACTTAATAAACATATTTAATTAATATAATACAAACACCCATAGACTTACACACACAGCATAGACACCTAGACAATATAAGAAGGCTTCCATGACCATTTCCTGTTTTTTCACTGGTTGAATTGACTTTTGTGATCTCTGTCCTTTCCGTTCTTGGTTTTTTTTTTTTAGGGAAAGGATGGGATTAAGAGATGTTGGCGCTAGGCTGATACTCACCTAGGATCCCAGAAGTCTAGCAACTATAACTCAGGTCCTCCCTTGGCTCTTTCAACTATTTCTTTCTTTTGTTCTTGAAGAGAACAACTATTTCTTTCTTTTTGTTCTTGTTGCTATTTCTTTCTACAACAGCAGCAAAAACAATTTGTCTTATGTCCTGAGAATTCAATATTGCACCTCTCTATTCCCAGTCCTTTCCCCTCTTCCTCCCTAATAGGGATCTATTACATCATTTTTGCTATTTTTCTGATGCTTGTTGACAGAGGCCCCTCCTTCCAGCCTTAGGGAATGACCCAATACTCCCTTCATTCCCTACACCTGGGATGTGAGAACTTCAGCCAGCATTTTGAAAGGTTGGGGATTTTATAAATCTTCTCCAGGTCTTATTAGGATAACTGGGAATGCTAAGGCTAGGTGGACCTATCCTGGGATGCCCTAGAAGGGAGATTCTTTTATGTATGTGTATACATAGTATATATATATATATATATATATGTGTGTGTGTGTGTGTGTGTGTGTGTGTTTGTGTGTGTGTGTATACACCTCCCCACACACACATATTAGCATATCCTTACCCAAGAGAAACAATAGGTCCCACAAGAAAGGCAGATGCCAGGCTGGAATAAGGATCCCCTGTTTTGGAGTTCTAAACAATGTATTAACACACACTTGTGTTCTGAAGGTTATGGGGCAAATCTCAGGCCCGATGGGGAGACAAGGTTTTCTGTGGGCTCTAGGAGCCAAAAGGGAAGGCTTGGAATACAGAATGAGAGAATTCCAGAGCAGGGGACTTCCCCATCTTTCTTTTTCCTATTATCCTCCCCCACATACATCTACACATACCACCAGGACTATGACTTTATCCAGCAGCATAAATAATAATAATTATAAACACTTATACCCCAGCATTTTTGTTGTTCTGATGTTTTTGACTCTTTGTGACCCCATTTGGGGTTTTCTTGGCAAAGATACTAAAGTGGTTTTCCTTTTCCTTCTCCAGCTCATTTTACAGATGAGGAAACTGAGGCAAGCAGGGTTAAGTAACTTGCCCAGGGTCACATAGCTACTACGTGTCAGAGGTCAAATTTGAACTCAGGTCTTCCTGCTAAATCCCAGAATTACTCCCTATCTATTCTCATGCTAACAGCTCTAGTAGTCAGTTGGCATAGATTTGTAGCTTTCTATGCATGCCCCAATGTTTTGGACACACATACTTGATCATAAACCTGTAAACAGACAAAACTTTTCCATCTGCTAGAGCTTTTGTACCACACTACCCTGTGAGAAGACAGTGATCCCTAGAAGGAATCCCTCTGTGGGTGAGATTATAGCTCTATTCTGTGAATAGTCATATATTTTGCAAATAATCCCAGGCCTTGTCCTTTTCCCCCTCTTATACTACAGAGACTATTAGAGAAATATAATTCCCAGCATCATTTATCCATAAAACATATTTCTCTGTCATTCCATATAGGTTTTTATTTGCCACCAAGAATGTTGTTATTCTCTCATCCCCGGTTGGGGAGTGAGGTGACTTCTATCTCCTACAACTGGAGTATGCGTATCATGTTATTACAGGGTCTTCTAATTCAGTATCTTTGCCCTAGAACCCCTTACTAACAATTCTCCCTCCCCCAACACGTACCTTAAATCATTCCCAATCTGCTAATACAAATTCCTAGGGAAATTCCACTAATCTCTATCTTTGAAGCTACAGAACTTTGATGGAGAAAATTTCTCAATTGAGCTGGTGATGCAAAGACAAAAGTAAATCTCTGTCCTTTAAAGGGGAAGACAATATACAGTCAGCCACTAATAGAGTGAATAATGAATCCTGTAAGGGGTTGTTTGAATTATTCAGACTCTTTAGTGGTAGGTAGACTTATTTGATTTCAAACTACATATTTCCATTAGACTGGTACCTATTATCATATTTAATAATAACCATAATTTCAAATAGTACAAATTTGAATACATGTGACCACTCCAAAGGATTCATTATTCATGGTAATAGGGACCTAGATGTATACATATATGCTTATATATGTATATATATATATATAATATATATAGAAAATAAAGACAAGGTAGGTTTTTTTTTTATAGCAATTGGGGTTAAGTAACTTGCTCAAGGTTACACAGCTAGTCATTATTTATATGTGGGTGCTCATTTTCTTGAGGCCGGATTTGATCTCGGGTCATCCCAACTCCAAGGCCGGCACTCTTACTCACTGCGCCACCTAGCCGCCCCTTTAGGGCAATTGGGGTTAAGTAACTTGCCCAAGGTTACACGGCTAGGTTTTTTTTGTTTGTGTGGATTAAGTGTCTGAGGCCGGCTCCGAACTCAGGTCCTTCTGACTCCAGGGCTGGCACTCTATTCACTGCGCCACCTAGCCGCCCCAAGACAAGGTAGTTTTGAGAAAGAGTTGACCTAGATGGTCTCTGAGGTTTTCTAGCTCAAAATATATTACCTATGATTCTAAGGAGAATCATTATGGGAGATCAGGAAAGATTTCACACAGAAGTCATTGTTTGAGCTTAGTGCTGAAGGAAAACAGTAATTCCAAGAGGTAGAAGGGAGGAGGGAGGCATGCAGTACAATGGTATGCAGATGGGAGATGGGAGAGTGCTTTTTGTTAGGCACAAAGAGAAAGCCGTTTTGATTAGACCACAGAATGTGGGAAGGGTAGTAATATCAACCAATCAATAAACATTTATTAAGTGCCTACTATGTGTAGGGCACTGTGCTACAAAACAGGAAAGATGGATTGGGCCCAAGTTGTGGAGGATTTAAAAAGCCATCTGAAATTTATATTTTATCCTACAGGCAACAGGGACTTTATTAATTAGGGGATTGAAATGGTTGGAGACGTAAATAAATCTCTCATCTGCTAGCTGAGTGGCGGATGACCTGAAGTAGGGAGAGATTTGAGACAGAGAGACCTAACTGGAGGGTATTTCATTAACATGGAAGATAAGTGAAGATAGCCTAGACAGGGATGGTGGCCTTGTGAGAGGAGAGCAGAGTTTGTAGAGAGAACTGGTGTGTTTGTAGTTATCAAACTCCACCCCTGAGCTCACATACTCAATCCCCACTGTATATTCAACTGCCATTTAAAGGTCTATCCTATAGGTCTATTATCTATAAACACACTAACGTCCAAAATAAAGAACCTTTGTTTATGAATACCTATAATTCTCCCCTCCCATTATCTACCACGAACAAATAATTCATTCCTCCTTTCCCCAAGACTGTTCCAGACCTCCCCAGGTCACATTTGACCCAAACACTCACTTTGCTTATTATAAATGTGGTCTCTAGCAAACCCAGACCTCTTCTTTTCATCCACAACAGCTAAACATTAATGCTTATGTAAATATACATTTTAAAAAGTAATTTGAAAGAACCCACATTAGATGAGGTCATGCATCGACTGATTGATTTTTAAAGGAGTCAATTCTTATTTATTCCAAAAGAAGAATGGGTGGTCCTCACCATTACCTGAGAACTCTGAATAAATGCTGGATGATCACTTGTCAGGTATGTTATTAAGAAGATCCTTCTCCAGTTACTGTTGGACCAACTGGTCCCTAAGGTCCCTAGAGGCAGCTGGTAGTGCAGTGGATAGAGCGGTGGTCCTAGATTCAGGAAGACCTGAGTTCAAATCCAGTTTCAGGAACTTACCATGTGACCAGGGACAATTCATTTTGCCTATCTGCCTCAGTTTCCTCACCTGTAAAATAAGGATAATAATAGCACCTTTCTCTGAGGGTTGTAAAGATCAAATGAAGTAATATTTGTAAACCACTTAACAGTGCCTGGACCATAACTGCTGCTTAATAAATGTTTATTCCCCTTATTCCCTTCTCTTCCAACTCTGAAATTCTACGACTCTGTCGTATTCTTTCATATACTCTCTATTTCCCCTAGATGCTTTATTTTTTTTGTTGCTCAGTCTTTTCAGGCATGTCCAACTCTGCGATCCCATCTGGGGTTTTCTTGGCAAAGATACTAGAGTGATTTGTCATTTCCATCTCCATTTCATTTTACAGATGAGGAAACTGAGGCACACGGGGTTAAGTGACTTACTCAGTGTCACACAATTAGTAAGTGTCTGAGGTCAGATTTGAACTCAGAAAGAACCTTCCTGACTCTAGGCCCAGCACTCTATCCATTTCGCCACCTAGCTGCCACAAATGATTTATTTTTTTTATTTTTTATTTTTTTTGCTTTTTGGAAGGGGGACTGCAGGGCGATTGGGGTTAAGTGACTTGCCTAAGGACACATGGCTAGTAAGTGTTAAATGTCTGAGGCTGGATTTGAACTCAGGTCCTCCTGACTCCAGGACCGGTGCTCTCTTTACTGCACCACCTAGTGGCCCCCTACAAATGATTTCTATCAAGGTTGTTGAAGTTCCTACACGTAAAGTACTCATGATCCCTAAATCCTCGTCATCATTGACATATAGAATAGTCAAAAATGTCACCCTCCTTATCACCTCTCTCTCTCTAAGTGACCCTTTGGAAATGCTATTGGTCTGCATATTTGGAAAAACTCTCCTGGCTATTTGATTCATAATAAACTTGACCACAACTTGATCCTTGCCTTCACTCCCTGGATTTCTCTTCAATTTTTATTCTGTAGATAGATTTTGTGGGTGATAGATACGCAGAGTTGGAAGGAACCTCAAAAGGCCATTGGGTCACAGCATCAAAGACAGGAAGCAAGAAAGCACCTCAGAGGTCTTTCTAGCTCATCCTCATTTTATACTTGAAGGCTCAAGGAAGTGAAATGATTTCCCCAAAGTCCTATAGGCAGGAAGTGGCAGAGCCAGGACATGAACCTAGCTCCCCTGCCTACAGAGTGAGCTCTTTCTTCTTTGTGCCTGGATGCTCAGACCCCTGACCTCAGAGAGGTGTGGTTTTATAATTACCAATTGAAAAATCCTCCTGTGGTACATCGTTGAGAGCGTTGGTCTTAGAGCTAGAATCCTTGGGTTGCTGTTTTGTCTCTGACTTTACCTACCTCGGTGAACATGCTTTGAAGATTCTAGGCCTCAGTTTTCTCATCTGTAAGATGAGGATAATAAAGCATGCACTCTATTTAACAAGGTTGTTATGCAGAAAGGGCTTTGTAAAACTTAGCATCACAGTTTTTGAGCTGGATGGGACCTTAGGTGATATCTAGTCCTACCTCCGCCTCATTTTTACAGATGAAGAAACTGAGGACCAGCAAGCTTAAGAGACTCACCCCAGGTCACAAGAATAATGAGTGACAGAGCTGAGATTCAAAACAATAACTCCATTTTTCAATTGTGCCACTGCCTCCTTAAAGAGTTGTAGAAGCATTAACTATTCTGACTACAAATGCTCACAAAACATCCCTTCAGTAATTCATTATAGCATTTTCTTAGGAATCAAAGTTCAGCTCACTGAGCTATCATTGGAAGAATTTACCTTTTTCCCCTCTGGGAAAACCAGGAGAACATTTGTACCATTTCAGTCTTATGGCTCTTTGCCCTTCATTGCTTCCTTAAAGATCAAGGAAGGCAGCTCATCAACCATGTCAATAAATTCTTTTCAGTATGCTGGCATCTAGTTCAACTGAGCTTCAGGATTTTAATGCATTTAGGACAGCCTACTATCTTGTATTTAAATTCCCTATTTGATAATTTCTGTTTTATCCCTTACAATCTGAAGCAAAATAGGATTTGAGTAGTTCTGCCTTCTCTTCTTCACCTTTATTCTTATCTCATTCATTCACCTCTAGGAGTTGGCCTATATCTTTCTTGTTCTCTTTCTTTTCCAACATACCATAAAATCTACCTATCTCTATTTATCCTCTATCTATCTATTATCTATCTATCTCTCTATCTCTCTATCTATCTCTCTATCTTTCTATCTATCTATCTATCTATCTATCTATCTATCTATCTATCTATCTATCTATCATTTCCTTATTATTCTTCAGGAACTCCAGATTATTCTGGGCTTTATTCCTGAAACTATTCTTAGTGGCCTGTACCGTTCTTTTGTAACTGTTCTCATTTAGCTGTTCTTGATTTGATTACCAGTATACTTTCTTTTAAAATCTGATTTAGAAGTGTTCAATCACATGGGTTGCTTAAGACAATCTGTTCTTTCCTTCCTCATTTTGATTTTTGTTATTGTACCATCCAAATTTTCTTCATGAGAATTAGTCGTCTTTTTTTCAACTGAGTTCTCTTTGAGTGTCAGACCTCCCTCTTTTCTATGATGTCTGCTTCAGGATATGTTAGGATAGAGTTTCTTAACCTTCTTAAGGACTCCTTTTTTAAAAAATTAAATTAATTTAATTTTATCTGAATTCTCTCCCTCCCCCTTTCTCATCTCCCATCCAGTGAGAAAACAAGAAAAACAAACCCCATCACAAACATTTCTAATCATGTGAAACATGGGGGAAGGAGGAAGGGAGGCAGGGAGGGAGAGAGAGAGAGAGGGGAAGAGAGAGAGAGAGAGGGGAAGAGAGAGAGAGAGAGAGAGAGAGAGAGAGAGAGAGAGAGAGAGAGAGAGAGAGAGAAGAAAATATGCTTCAGTTTTCATTTTTAATCCATCAGCCCTCAAAACAGAGCTGGGTTCTGTTGGTAGTATATAGAAATGCTGATATATCATGCAACTTTGTGGAAGTTATTAATTCTCTCAACTAGCACCTTAGTTGATTCTCTAGGGTTTTCTAAGTATACCATCAAATCATCTGCAAAGAGTGATAGTTTTGTTTCCTCATTGGCTATTCTTATTACTTCAGTTTCTTTTTCTTGTCTTATTATTATACTTAATGTTTCTTTCTCTCTTAAAAAAATTTTTTTTGCTTTTTTTTTTGAGGGGGGAGGGCAGGGCAATTGGGATTAAGTGACTTGCCCAAGGTCACATGGCTAGTAAGTGTTAAGTGTCAGAGGCCTGATTTGAACTCAGGTCTTCCTGATTCCAGGGCCAGTGCTCTATTCACTGCTCCATCTAGCTGCCCCATACTTAACATTTCTAATACAATATCAAATAATAATGATGATACTGAGCTTCCTTGCTTCACCCTGATCTTATTGGGAAGGCTTTTAGTTTATCACCATTACAGATAATGCTTGCTCTTGGTTTTAGATACTACTTATCATTTTTAGAAAGGTCCATTGATTCTTATGCTTTCTAGTGTATGAAGCTTTTTCTGCATCTATTGACAAAATGTGATCTTTGTTGGTTTTGTTATTGATATGGTCATTTTTTTTTTTTTTTTTGCTTTTTGGAGGGCAATTGGGGTTAAGTGACTTGCC
The DNA here is from genome assembly GCA_011680675.1 of Gymnobelideus leadbeateri. NCBI lineage: Eukaryota > Metazoa > Chordata > Mammalia > Diprotodontia > Petauridae > Gymnobelideus > Gymnobelideus leadbeateri. The sequence continues at coordinate 171,290 of WOXC01006005.1, forward strand.
CAAGGTCACACAGCTAGTAAGTCTGTCAAGTGTCTGAGGCCAGATTTGAACTCAGGTCCTCCTGACTCCAGGGCCAGTGCTCTATTCACTGTGCCACCTAGCTGCCCTGATATGGTCAATTTTGCGGATACTTTTCCCAATATGGAACCGTCCCTGAATTCCTGGTATAAATCCCACGAGGTCACAGTGTTTGATCTTTATGATATATTGCTATAATCACTTTGCTAGTATTTTATTAATTTTTTTGCATCAATATTCATTAAGGAAATTGGTTTATTGTTTTCTTTCTGGTTTTGCTTTTCCTGGTTTAGGTATCAAGCCATATTTGTGTCATAAGAGGAATTTGGTAGGACTCCTTCTTTACCTATTTTTTCAATTAGTTTATGTAATATTGGGGTTAATTGTTCTGTAAATGCTTGGTAGAATTCACTTGTGAATCCATCTGATCCTGGAGATTTTTTCTTATGGAGCTCATTGATGGCTTGTTCAATTTCTTTTTCTAAAATAGAGTTATTTAAGTATTCTATTTCCTCTGCAGTTAATCTAGACATTTTATGTTTTTACAAATATTCATCCATTCCACTTTGATTGTCAGTTTTACTGGCCTATAATTGGTCAAAATAACTTCTAGTAATTACTTTAATTTCATCTTTATTGGTGGTACATTCACTTTTCCCATTTTTGATACTAGTAATTTGGTTTTCTTCTTTCTTTTTAAAAAAATCAAAATAAGCAATGGTTTATATATTTTATTGTGTTTCCCCCCCATAAAAATGGCTCCTAGTTTTATTTATTATTTCAATTATTTTCTTTTCAATTTTATTTATCTCTGCTTTGATTTTTCAGGATTTTCATTCTGTTTAATTGTTTAATTGAGAGTTTAAATTTTGTTCCTTTTCTAGTTTTTTTTAATGTTTAATTGAGAGTTTAAATTTTGTTCCTTTTCTGGTTTTTTTTTTTTTAGTTGCATGCCCAATTCATTGATCTGCTTTTTCTTTCTCTTATTAATGTAAGCATTTAGAAATATATATTTTTGCCTTAAGTACTGCTTTGACTGCAATTTTTAATGTTTTCTCATTGTTGTCATTCTACTTAATGAAATTATTGATTTTTAAAAATGTGTTCTTTGACCTACTCATTCCTTAGGATTTCATTATTTAATTTGCAATTAACTTTTAATCTATGCTTCTATTTACTGTCTATTTCCTCCTGTAATTCATTTAGCTTTTCTTTTAAGAATTTGAATGCTATGGCATTTGGTGCATATGTGTTTGATAGTACTTCATTGTCTATGGTGCTCTTTTAGCAAGATGTTTCTCTTTTAATTAGGTTTATTATTATTTTTTTACTTTGCCTGAGATTGTGATTGCTACTGCTCTGGCCCTTTATTTTGAACTCAGTGTGTGTCTCTCTGTTTCAAATGTGTTTCTTGTAAACAATATGTTGTTGGATCCTGAATTCTAATCCATCTGCTATCTGCTTCCATTTTATGGTTGAGTTCATCCCATTCATATTCTTTTTTGTTCTTTGCTTTTTGGAGGGCAATTGAGGTTAAGTGACTTGCTCAAAGTCACACGGCTAAAGATCTTAGAAGATACATGCATCATCTTCCCATATGGAAAAATAAACAGTTTAACTTTATAGAGCCCCTTATGATTTCTCTTTAAAGTTTACTTTTTTATGCTATTTTTGAGTCTTATATTTAAAAGTCAAATTTTCTATTCAACTCAGGTCTTTCCATCAGGAGTGCTTGAAAGTCTTCTATTTCATTAATTATCTATTTTTCTCCTTGAAGGATGGTACTCAGTTTTGTTGGGTAGGTTATTCTTGATTGTAATCCCAGCTCTTTTTCCTCCCAGAATATCATATTCCAAGTCCTCTACTCCTTTAGTGTGGTAGCTGCTAAATCTTGTGTGATCCTGACTGTGACTGTATAGTATTTGAGTGATTTCTTTCTTGCTGCTTGAAGAATTTCCTATTTGACCTGTGAGTTATGAAATTTGGCTTTAATATTCCTGAGAGTTTTCATTTTGGGATCCCTTTCAGGTGATGATTGGTGGATTCTTTCCATTTCTATTTTGCCCTCTGGTTCTTGCATATCTGGACAGTTTTCCTTGACAATTTCTTGAAAGATGATGTCTAGGTTATTTTTTTTTTGATTATGGCTTTCAGATAGTCAAATAATTCTTAAATTATTTCTTCTTGATCTATTTTCCAGGTCATTTGTTTTTCCAATGAGATATTTCACATTTTTTTCCTATTTTTTCTTTCTTTTGACTTTGTTTTATTGTTTCTTGATATCTTATGGAGTCATTAGCTTCTACTTTCCCAATTCTAATTTTTAAGAAATTATTTTCTACAGTGACATTTTATACTTGCTTTTCTATTTGACCAATTCTAATTTTCAAGAAGTTATTTTCATCAGTGAATTTTTGTACCTCTTTTTCAATTTGGCCAATTCTGTTTTATAAGGTGTTATTTTCTTCAGTATTTTTTGTGCCTCTTTTACTGAGCTGTTGTCTTCATAATTTTCTTCCTTTGCTTTCATTTCTTTGTATAATTTTTCCCCTATCATTTGAGTTTGACAATCATTTTTAAATTCTTTTAGGAATTATTGCTTGTATCCACATCACATTTTTCTTTGAGCCCTTGCTTATAGCTGTTTTGACTTCATTGTCTTCTTCTGAGTTTATGTCTTAAACATCCCTGTCACCATAGTAGCTTTTTATGGTTACATTCTTTTTCTGTTGTTTGCTCATTTTCCCACTGTATCTCTTTATTTTGAACTTTATGTAAATTCTGGGCTCTGTTCTTGGCAAGGCGGGGGAGGTTATTATTTCTTTCATTAAAATGTAAACTCCTTGAGAGTAAGGACTGTCTTTTGCCTTTCATTGTATCCCTAACACATAGCACAGTGACTGGCATATAGTAAGTGCTTAATAAATGCTTGTTGAACTGATCTGAAGTCCCTGAGGGGAGTTAGGGGCATCTGAGAACAATTCATAGAATCATAGATCTTGATTTGGAAGGGACCTCAGAGGTCATCTAGTCCAAGTACAGATGAAAGAACTGAAATCCAGGAAAGTTATGACTTGCCCAAAGCTTCCATGGAGGAGGCATTTGAACCTCGGAACTTTGACTACAGAGACATTGTTCTTTTCACTGTCTCGTACTCCTAGAACACAGTGGTTGGTAAAGGAGCACTGGATTTGGGACAAGAGAACTTGAGTGGGAACCCACACTTTTATTTTTTATTCTCCCTGTTCCTATGCATGAGTCACTCGAATCTCTCTGGGCCTTAGCTCTTTATCTACAAGGGGTTAGACCAGATGCTCCAGATCCTTTGATACTTTAATGGAAGTAAAGAAGTAGGTCCCTAACCTGTTCAAACTATTCTGTCCTGAAAGAGTAACACTTTGGCTGCCCCATAAGCTCTCAGAAAGCCAATCTTCCTGACCTAGAGGGCTGATCCCAGGCAGCTGGCTGGTGTTCAGATGATCTTGGACCTTTCCATAAACCAAGGCCCTTTATCAGAAGACCTGAGCGGGTCTTCTGGAGTTGAGAAATTTCGGTTTCCCCACTAGTCTGGAAACCAGGCCTTAAGTCATCATCTCCTCCCTTTCTCCAGCCCTCTCCCCCCTCTATCCCCTTCCTTTTTCTCTTCCAGCTGAGGCTCCATCCCTTCCCAGGGAGAGAATGGAAGGGTGGGCTGGGCCAACAGCAATTAAGTTGCCCTGGCTGAGCTGGATCCCGAGAAGAGGAAAGAGGAGAAAGAAGGCTTGATGGGTTTCAGATGTTTGGCCTGACTTATGCTTCTTTCCACTCCCCCACCTACACATCTCTCTAGTTCTGCCAGAGGCCCTGTCTGGCGGGGCTCATTGACCGCATCACAGACACAGCAGCCTCCAAGGGCAGGCCTGGCATAAGGTATGGAAACGTGCGGCCCACGTGTGTCCCCAGGGGGGCTGAGCCAGGCTGAACTGGGGCTCTATGTGTGAGTCTTTTTTTTTTTTTTTTTGGTCTTCACTCTTTCTATTCTCTCTCTCTCTCTCTCTCTCTCTCTCTCTCTCTCTCTCTCTGTCTGTCTCTCTGTTTTTCTCTGACTCTATTCCTTTACCTGTTTCTGAGTTTTGCAGATAGATGTCTATGCTTTCCACACAGACCACATGAAGTATGCAGCCCTAAGTAAAGTCCTGCTTCTTTCCTCTCCTTCCCCACCTCTTTCAGCCCCTATTTGTCCCTCCCAATCCACTTCAATTCAGCTCAATTCAATCAAATCCATCCCCCAAAGTCTTTGTTAACTTCTTTAGTGACCTTGGGTTTTGGTGTGCTGGTAAATGTTTAACAACTAGCTCTCCACAATGTATGCCAGACACACTTTTCAGTTTAATCAGCATGATTAACATTTTCCCTATCACTTTCTTAAGTCTAGGCAATCAACAACACGATAAGTCAAACCCTGTTTTGTATCATTTGCCAATTTCTGTGGTGTCAATGCTCACATAGAAAATTTCACAATCAGATTTGGACACACTCAAGTTGGCTCATCATCCCCCTGCCTTAGCAATGTCATCTAATTTCTCTGGGACTCAGTTTCTTCATTTGTAGAAAGAGGGAGTTGAACAAGATAATTTTGCCAGTGTTTTCCAATCCTAACATTCATCAAGTCTATACTGAAATCCACTGCATAACCAATGCTTGGCTTTGAGGAAGACTGAGGGGAATTAGTTTATGCCCTAGGAGAGGATAGAAAACAACTGTGAGTCAATACAAGGCACTGTAAGATTAAGGGGTAGAGAGTCTAATTGCTGGAAGAGAGTTCCACGAGGTAGAGCAATCCCAAGGGGCTTTCTGGAGGAGGCCTTAAGTAGGACACTGACTAATGATTCCCCCTTGAATCAAAGGAGTTGGAAGGATTCTTAGAAGCCAACTTATTTTACAGATGAGGAAACTGAGACCCATAAAGGTAAATTGATTTGCCCAAGGTCACACAAATTGTAAGCATCAGAGGCAGAATTGTTTAGGTTTTCTAACTTACTAGGTGCTGAAACTGTGTATATAGCAGGACAGAAAAAAGGTTTATATGTGAACCTGTGAGTTTCTTTTATGTTCACTTTATCTTTTAAAATATGCAATAAATGTATCATCTAACTTTCAAACTTGTCCTCATCTGTAATTCTGGTCAGTTCTTTGCTGTGCACTTAAAAAATTAATCCTTCAATTATTCTTTTTTTCCTTTTCTTTTTTTTTGGTGGGAGAGAGGTTTTCTAAGGGGTGGGGAACCTGTGGCCTTCTAGGTCCTTGGTTTTGGCACTTTGAGTCAAAATTTTATAGAATAAATCCTTTTATTAAGGGGATTTGTTCTGTAAAGTTTAGATACAGTCAAAGGTCCACACTTGAGAACCTAGAGGGCGACATGTGGACTTGAGGATGTAGGTTCCCCACCCCTGGCCTTTATCCTATTCTTTCTTTCTACTCTATAAAATGAAAGAAAAAGAAAAACAAAACTCTTATAACAACTACGCATAATTAAGCAAAACAAGTGATTATGCTGGCCATGTCTGAAAATATATTTCCTCATTCTGCACCCCAAGTCTATCACCCATGTGTCAGGAAATGAGTGTCACACCACATCATCCATCAGAGTTTGGATAGTCAATATATTATCAGAGTTTTGCAGTCTTTCAAAGTTGTTATTGTATCAATTGTTCTCCTGCTTCTGCTTATTTCACTCTGCATCAGTTCATACAAATCTTCTGAAGATTTTCTAAAACTATCCCTTTGTTCATTCCTTATGATTTGATAATATTCCACTACATTCATATACTACAGTTTTGTTCCACCATTCTCTGGTTGATGGGTACCTATTTAGTTTCCAGTTCTTTGACACCATTAAAAGATTTACTAGAAATAGTTTCTGTTATATTCTTCATTGTTCTGCTCAAGGAGCTAGATAGGGTATCCCAAAAGTCTTAGTGCAGCTTTTAAACTTTTATTTATTTATTTATTTTTACCACAATACTAAGACTTTGGGGACATCCTGTATTTGCAAAGACCTGTTGATTCTGGAAATGACTAAAGCAAGGACATACTTAGCAAAACCTGGCCTTGCTTCCACCACAGGGGTTGCTTTTGCCCCTGCTCATGAAGTAGCCCAAGTATATTTTCAGCTATTCAGCAGAGACCCTGAGAAAGGGAAGCAAGATGTGAGGGGTGAACAGGAATCTATTTCTCTTCATTTTTCAAGATTAGGTTATAAACTATGAGGGAAGTAATTGCTGCAAGGGTGGGGAGGGATACTCTTCCCATCTGTTGGCAAATAAAGGCCTCTCTCATAGGGAATCAACTCGACTCAATAAATACTTATTAAATACTTCCTCTGTGAAAGGCACTGTGTTAAGCTGTAGGGAATACAGAGACAAAGATGAAAACAGCTTTGGCTTTTTATTCTTCTGGGGCAGGAATCCTTAGCCTTTTTTGTGTCATGGCCCCTTTTGGAAGTCTGTTGAATGACACCCATGGATCTTTTCTCACAGAAATGAGTAGAGGGAATGACATGGGGAGACTTTTGTGTTAGAAAAATCACTTTGGCAACTAAGCAAATGTCCGACCAAGGTGGGGAAAGACCAACTAGAAGGTTGTTACCATAGTCCAGGAGTGAGATGATGAGGGCCTACGCCAGGAAGACTACTGCATCAGAGGAGAGAAGGAGATACTTAGGAGGAGATGTCAGGAGGGCAGAATAACTATAAATCACATGTCACCTGCTAGGTGTTGAGGCAGATAGAACACTGGGTCTGTAGGCAAGAAGACCTGAGTTCAAATCTAGCCTCAGTCACTTACTGGCTGTGTGACCCTGAGAATTTGCTTAATCTCTGTCTGCCTTAGTTTCCTCAGCTGTAAAAATGGCAACAACAATAGCATCTATCTTCCATGGTTGCTGTTTGGATCAAGTGAAATAATATTTGTAAAGCACTTAGCACAACATGAAGTGTATGTTTAATAAATCTTAATCCTTCCTCTTACCAGTTCTCTCTCTTAAAAGAGAAGAAAAAAGCAGAATCTTTGTAACAAATATGCATAATCAAGTAAAATAAGTACCCACATAAGAATGCTTTAAAAGAATGGCAGGAAATGCACAATTTTAATTAGAGAATAGTAAAAACGAAGATGTCTTTTTTCCCATCCAAGTTCTTGGGCCCCCTGAGATCTCTCTGGACTCTGGGTAAGAACCCCCGTTCTAGAGGAATACAACATATGCACAAGTGAAATAAATCCAAGGTAATTTGAGAAGGAAGAGAACTAACAACTGGGGTGGTAGGGTCAGGGAGGAAGTGTCACCTTAGCTCAGCATTGAGGGAGGGAGATACTCTGTGAGGCAGAGGTGAGGAGAGAAAACATTCCAGGAATGTGGGACAGCCTGTGTGAAAGCACGGAGACAGCAGATGGAATTTCAAGTGCAGAGAATTGCTAGTAGGCCAGCTTGGGTAGAATGTCAAGTGCAAGAAATCGAGGAATGACCTTTTCTCTACCTCCTTCTGTAAAAATGTTACTGTGTTAACCAAAGGATCGCAGATTTAGGGCTTGGAGAGGCCATCTGATCTGACCTATTTCCTTGTTTGTTTGTTTGTTTTTTATTTATTTGTTTCACAGGTTTAATCTGAGTCCCAAAACCAATTGGTACGGGACTTTCTTCTCACTGGTAAGGATCAGTCCCCCAGGCCTAAGTGAGGAATGGGGCAGAGTTGGTGAGATTTGGGTTTCTTCTGGCCCTTCACTCTCTTACGTCTTTTTAATGGCTTTGGCCACTTCTGGTGTCCAGCTTCGGGAGAGAAGATGGATGATACCCCTTCAGACTCCTGAAAGGAGAATAAGACTGAAAAGAAGCCAACATGAGAGGAGCAAGCAGTCTCTATCATGTCCCTGTTCTTAGCTTGTTAGAGACTTTGGGGAACTTTCCTCTTTGGTTGAGTTCTGGGACTTTGTGTCTTGGTTGAACTGTTACCTTGATTCCAATGGGGGAGGAGCTCCTTTCTTAGATTGTAAGATCCTTGAGGGCAGGAATTGTCTTTTTCCTCTTTTCATATCCTTAGCATTTAGGACAGTACCTGGCATGTTGTAGGCACTTAATAAGTGTTTATTCTTATTCAATTGAATTCATTCTGTACTGTCTTATATGTATATGTATATATATATTATATGTATGTGTACGTGTATTCTTTTATGTATACTGCCTCTAATTTCTGTTATGCTATTGACTTGGATAAATGGGTTTCTTTTCTATTTGATATATATGTTTATTGTGGAACTAAGATTTGGTGGGAAGAGAACCAAGCCTTGGATATAAATCTTCCCAATAATGAAATAGCCATTAGAAGTTAGCTTGGATTTGAAAATCACATCATCTAACAGAGGTTCCCAAAGTGGGCAATACTGCCCCTTGGGACCACTAGAACAATGGGGGGGGCGTTGCAGAGACAGTAGTAGCCTTGGAGCAATCAGGGGAATTGAATAAAAATAAGGGGGTGGTGGAAGCATAAGGAAAGAAAAGAATATAAGAAAAAATTTAAAAACCATTAGTACATGTTTCATCTGTTGTATAACAGAGTTAAATTCATAGTGATTACATTATTTTCCAAATAAATATACAAAATACAAGTTATAAGCCATCAGTGGTCAAATCTGCTGACAGGTCTTAACAAGCAAGTGTTGGCAGGCAAACAGTTTTGAATTGTCAGGAAGTCCAGCGTGCGTTGATAGGAATATGTGCACGTAATGACTTGTTTACAATATAATACCATATGGTCACATGATGCAATATTGTACCATCAAAATTTCAGTGCAGGAAAAACCCACAGATTTACAATAAATTACTAAATTTAAGGTATATCACTTAAAAATTATATATATAGAAATGACACAAATTTAAAAAAAACCCTTAAAGAGTTAAAGAGAGTAGATTTCCGGGGGGGGGCATTGAATAATTTTTTTTAAAGGGGGCAGTAGGTCAAATAAGTTTGGGAACCTTTGCTCTAGACTAAGACTTTTTAGTGGAGCAGAGAGATATAATTCTAACCCAGTACCTCCTCCCTTTGAGGAAAGTAGAGTGGCCCTTTCTGACCTCAACTTCCTGTTTCCCTTTCTCTCAGGAATTAAACTGTCCCTTAGAGAAGGGTGAGGAAAGAACACTAAGCTGGGGCTATATGTGTATTCTTCTTTTAGGGACACCTTTCTTTGAGCCACTCAGTGACACCCCCAGGATACATATAGGGGACAGCTTCACTACACAGAGAAGGGAACAGACCCAGAGAGATTACATGGCTAACAACCAGAAGGCTGCATTTCAAACCGGGTCTCAGAGACAAACCAAGAGCTTCTGATTCCGAATCTTTTCCAATACTCTTTCCACTGAATTAGGCCTTAATGTAAATACCTCAGTGTTAGCTACTATTTTTTTCATTCATCTTCAAGGCCCAGTTTAACTTTGCTTCCTCTGGGAAGCTTTCCCTGACTACCCCCAGACCACACTGATCTGTATCTTCTTCATACTCCTACACTATACGTTGTCTGTTCCAGACAATCTGGAAGTTACTCATATGTTGTCCTCTATAGTTATTTCACTATTTTATGAGAGCATGAGTCTGACAGAGAGAGAGAGAGAGAGAGAGAGAGAGAGAGAGAGAGAGAGAGAGAGAGAGAGAGAGAGAGAGAGATTCTTGAGGGCAGGTGCAGCATCCTTTCCTTCTTTTGTCCTCCCCATCTTTTTGTCTGAAAATTCTGGAGGAAGCAAAGAATCCTCTTGGAGAGTGATATACTCAAGTGTGCATTAAAGCTTAAAATTGCACTAAAACTTTGGGGATACTTCGCATCGTGATCAGGATTATCGCAGGCATAGATTTTCCTCTTGTGAAATCAAATGTGCATATGTCCTGCTCCTCTGGGGTACTGAGCCTGCTGGGGAGTTTTCTGGTCAATCTATCTCAACCATGTCTGATCCCTGATCCAGGCTGAAACTTGACTGGAGGAAGGAAAGCTAGAACAGCCCATAGCTTCAATGACACCAAAGGGCTCTTTCTTTTAGGGGTGGGGGCAGAGGAGAAGGATAGTTCCAAGCCTCTCAGAGTGTGACACAGTCAGGGGAAACAAACGTCATTGCGGTCAAAGATCCCTATCCTGCCTAAAAAAACCAAAACAAGGCTGTGGCCTGGGCTCTTGGGTCTCTATGTCTCATCACTTATCATTGGTCCCCTCTCTCTCCACTTTCTAGATGATCTGGGCCTTTCCTGCCTTGATCTCCTCCCCCATCCTCCCCCCCCCTTCCACCAGGGGAACAAAGTTCGAGGTGCACACGGGGGCCGACACATGTGCCTCACCGCAGACACGCACCTTCTATGTTGGGGCTGCACACGCAGCTGACGTGGCCTGTGGTTTGGAGGAAGCTGCTGTCAAAGGTGCTGATTAGAACAAAGGCGTCATGTTCTTTGTGGGTTCTGGGTCAGGTGGGGCAGGACACAGTTCTCCACATCTGTACCCCTGACACCCCTTCCCCCCCTAGTACAAACAGGAAAACACAGGTATGACATCCCTCTCTGCAAGGACAGGCACGTGCATGAAGATGCACAAATGAACGTGAACTCTCCCTTTTCTCCATGGCCTCCATATCGACAGACACATGCTAGGCTCAGTGTTATGAATCTTGAGTAGATGTCAGTGGGGGCTCAAGGCTCTAGCTAGTTTGTCACTGGAGCCCATGACAGAGGAGAAGAAGGAAGGAAAGGCCCAGATTGGAGGTCAAGGGGACAGATGAAAAGTGATAAGGCCACATGCTACTTTCCTCTGTGCCTTCTCCATAAAGGTTTTTCTCCCTTAGATTGGACCAGGTGGCCCTAGAAGTTATTTTGACCTGAGCTATGAGAATTTAGAAATCTGTATTATCAGCCCTCTTGTTTTAAAGATCTATACCAATGGGCAGCTAGATGATGTAATGAATAGAGCCTGGATAGGCCTGGAAGATGAAGATTAGGAAGGTGAGTGGCATCAGACACTTACTAGCTATGTGACCTTGGGCAAGTTACTTAAGCCTCTTCATCTCAGTTTCCTCATCTCTAAAAATGAGCTGGAGAAGGGAATGGCAAACCATTCCAGTATCTTTGCCAAGAAAATCCCAAATGGGGGTCACAAAGAATCGGACACAACTGAACCCACTGAAGAACAACATCCAGGCACTAGGATCACAAGCATATATTAAGCACCAAGCATATGCCAGAAACAATGCAAGGTTCTGGGGTTAAAAAGAGCCCCCCCCCAAAAGAAATCAGTCTCTGCCTTCAAAAACTGTTCTATTGGGGGAAATAGCATATACTCAGAGAAAATAATGCAAAATAATTTTAGAGAGAGCACTAGCAACTAGGGAAATCAGAATTAGTTTCACATAGGAGATGGAATCTCAACTCAACTTTGAAGGTAAGAGGGGACGGATAGGCAGAAGTAAGGAAGAAGGCATTCCAAGAAGGGGGCACACTCCATAGGTGAGTGTGAAGGTGAGAGATTGGAATGTAGGGAGACCAGTGAGCAGGCCTGATCAGCTCAATGGTAGAGGGCAGGAAAGTGGATTACGAGAAACACAGTCTGGGAATAGAGACTCCTCTGAGCTCTTTACAAATTCAGCATTGGGTAATTGGGAAAAATAAAATACTAAAAAACAAAACAAAACAAATGCAGTGTTTGGACTGCTCACTATTTGTCTTGCATATGCCTAATCATGTCTTGTTTTTCCAGGGTGATGCCAAGTTCCCTGAGGCGCAGGAATGTGTATTCTCTTTCTGACTCCCTGCCCTAGGCCAAGCTTGGGAACTCAGAAGGTTCCTCAGCCTTCTTGGTGGGTTATTCACTATACCTAGCCCATAGTAGATGCTTAACAAAATTTGTTGAATTCACTCCAGGCCCCTACTTCTTTACTGTTTCTCTAGAAGAAGGATTCTTAACTTGGGGGTCTATGAACATGCTTTAAACAAAGTATTTTGATAATGATTTCAACATAATTGACTTTCTTTGTAATATTTTTGTGTGTTTTACTTTATGATTTAAAAAAGCAGTATTTGAAGAAGGGTTCAGTAGGTTTCACCTGACTGATGAAGAGGTACAGGATATAAGAAAGGTTAAGAACTTCTGCTCTAGATTCCCCCTGCCCCATCTCCCTGGGGAGGTGGTCTGTGCTACCCCAAGTTGGGTGGCTCTGTGTGTAGGTGGGTGGGGGATGGTGTTTACCTCAAAATTGGAACCTGAAGGAGGAAGGAAGAACAAATGTACCAAAAACTCCAAGAGGAAGTTGAGTTCTTGGTGGCAAGTGTGATATTTAAAGGGCCCTGAAGAGCACTAGGACTGGGTCCTGTGCCTGGCTTCCCTTGTGGGCTGTTATATTGTGAGGCCCCCAGAGTTGTTCTAGCATCAGCATCTTGGCTGTGTGCTTTTGGAAGCCTTAAAGAGGGAGCTGGGGAAAAGGCTTTGACTTGGACCAACCATGCTTTCAGTATTGAGGAAGCCTTACCTTCTGCACAGCTGGGCTGGGGGTGGGGGTAATCTCTGAGGAAACCTATGGTGGGCTGGAGCCAGGCATTTCCCTCATCAGAGAGGCAAGCAACACTGTCTGGGGGAAGGACCTCTGGGTAGGGAGTTAGAAGACATAAGTTGGAGATCTGACTTTCCAAGTTTAATTTGCCCAAATCCCTTTACCTCTATGGAGAATTATTTCTCATCTGTAAAAGGATGCAGTGGAATAGAGTGGACTTGGAGCCAGTTGTGTAACCCTGGGCAAGTCACTTAAACTCTGTTTTAGTTTCCTCAACTGTAAAACAGGGATAAGAATTGCACCTACTTCCCAGGTTGTTATAAATATCAAATGAAATAATATTTGTAAAGTGCTTAGTGAAGTGCTTGGTACATAGGGGCTTAATAAATGCTTGTTTTTTCCTTTCTTCCCTTCCTTTCTCCTTCTTTCTTTCCTTCTTATTCTCCTTCCTTCCCATCTTCTCTCTTTCCCTTCCTTCCTTCCTTCCTTCCTTCCTTCCTTCCTTCCTTCCTTCCTTCCTTCCTTCCTTCCTTCCTCCCTCCCTTCTTTCCTTTCTTCCTTCCTTCCTTCCTTCCTTTCCCCCCCTCCCTTCTTTCCTTCCTTCCTTTACTCTAAGGTCCCTTCCTTTTGAGGCTAATACTTTAGATATTCATTACTTTGGGTTAAGCATGGATCTTCCCAGGCTGCTTTTTAAAAATGAAACATCCTTCTGTGCAAAGTGGCAATGCTAACAACAACAGGACCTGAGATTTTGTGTGGTACTTTGGGATATGAGAGTCTTCACAAAAGTCCTGAGAGGCAAATAGAATAAGTATTATATATATATATAATATAATACTTATATATATATAATATATATTCAAATGAAGGATATTGAGAATCAAAGAGATTAAGGAACTTGTCCAAGGTCACGGAGCTAGTAAATGGTCAGGATGGGACTATCCCAGGTCTTCTGACTCCTCAATTCCCTAGGGCCTTAACCCTGCAAGTTTGAAGGGGTTACTTAGCACATATCTCCTTGAAGAAGGAGAGCACTAGGGGTTTGGAGGAGGCACGTAACTGTAGGAGCCGGAGAATAGGGAGATGAGACCCAGGAGGAAGGAGAGGGGCATCTTTCAGGTTAAAGGGTGAGGATGGAGGGCCGGTTCATACCTGGGGGAAAGAAGGGCTGAGGGAGCCCCCTTTCTCCCCCCTCCCCCATCTGAGAAGGAGTGGAGGAACAGAGTGTACCTTTAATGTTAAAGAGAACCATGTGGCCCTGGTTAGCAGCCCCAGCAGCCCCTGTCAGCTGGGCGGTTGATGGAACAAGCATATCAGCTTCTAGAAATCACACATACCTGTTGCATCTGGGGAGAAACCACCTCCCCCCACCTCCCCCAAATAAAAAAATAAAAAAAAAACCACACACAGAGCAAAACATTGTGTTCGGAGATATGAGTTCGAAACCAGGAGGGGCATTTCCTGCATGAGTGCAGGGCTCTGGAGGCCCCGGGGACACCATGTACTGTTACTTTCCTGGGGCCCTGAGAGAGCGGAGAGCTAGGCAGGCTCCAGGATTGCTGAGCCTCTGGGCCCCGGGGGCCCCTCCTCTTCTTCCCCAATCCCACACACTGGGCAGAATGGGCAAAGCAATAATTGCTCCACGATTGTGTGGCCCATCCTGGATGAGTCACCTTACCCAAAGCAAACCTCAATGCTTGTTGATGTTATCAGCTCCTAGGCTTACTTAACTCCAGGGTTGACATCACCACGCCTCCGCCTCCATCTACTCCTCTGCCCATAGCCTGCAGCCCCGTCAGGAGCTGGAAAGGAAAGCAGACCGAGGTTTCTTCGTTTCCAGTCACTTTTTTTAATAACCAGAGAACTTCATTTCCTTGACCTAGCCCTAGAGTTATTGCTTTCCTTCTCAGCCTCCTATACATCCTTTCAAAACTGGGGACACCCTTCTTGGGAGGGAGTCCTTTTCCTTCATGGACCTCCTTAGAGTGAGGCATCCATACCAAAACCCCCTTCCACTGATCATCTCCTTTCTTTCCCTGTGTAAGGAAGCTCAGACTTAGGCTTCATCCAGGGCCTTGTCCCTAAGAAAGAGAAACATGAATCACAGCTCACTTTGGAATCAAAGATGTAGGTCCAAGTACTGCCCTGACTTCACTTGGACCACAGTTTCCTCATTCACAAATGAGGGATGAGAACAGACAGAGTAAGACTCTAAGGACCCATTAAAATCTAAATTCTAAGATCCTTAGGTTTCACTTCAGTGACCAGGCTCCTTCTATCACAGGTTGTGATCTCCCTTTATCTCCAAGGGATCTGGATGCTCTCTTTATAATAATAGGGACAGAATTAATTTTTCCCCCTCCTGCTTTATGTAGTGTTTTGGTTTATAATGAACTTTCCATACACTTGAGTTAGGTGGTAAAATTAGTGTTATTATTCCCAATCCCCCAGGAAGCTGATGGTACAGTAGACACAGCACTGGGCCTCAAGTCAGGATATCTGAGTTTAGGTGTGACTAGGTAGAGCAGCAAATAGAGCACCAGCCCTGGAGTCAGGAGGACCTGAGTTCAAATCCAGCCTCAGACACTTAACACAAAAACTAGCTGTGTGACCTTGGGCAAGTCACTTAGCCCTACCTTCCCCCTCCAAAAAAAAAAAAAACCACAAAAAAACAAAAAAAAAGGATGACCTGGGTTTAAATCCTGCCTCAGACCCTTACTAATTGGGTGGCTCTGGGCAAGACATTTCATTTCTGTGAGAATCAGATGAGATGATATTTGCAACACGCTTAACACAGTGCCTGGCACGTAGTAGCTGCTATATAGATGCTTACTCCCTTCCCTTTTCTTCTCCCCAATTTGCAGCTGAGGAAACTGAGGCAATCAGACGCTAAGTGACTACTAAATTTATATAGCAGGTGGGGTCAAACCTGGCTCTTCTGACTTCAAGACCGGTATGCCCCTAGCACTGCACTTTCCCCTCCAGGCTGAGTTTTCCTATGATCCTCTGGTCCTTAGAATCCCTCCATCAGGATGTTCATCAATTGTCCTGTCCCTTGGCCCAGACTGTGTGACCTCCCATCCTGATCTCTGCTTCTTGGACCTCAGATCTTCCAGAATTTCTCCAAAATGCTTTCTTTACCCTCTATCTCTCACCCAGACAACTAGGTGATTTACTTTACTTTGATCTTTTCTAACCATGCCAGAAGCCTCTTTCAAATCCATTACCTCATTTCTCCTTAATTTGTAAAATGAAGGAATTGGACTCAGTGACCTCTAAGGTTCCTTCCAGCTTGAAATTCTCTGATTGATCAGAGAAAAATCAACAGTCATTCCTATTTTTAGATCTGTATACATGTTAATAGTCATTTAGCATAAAGCCACCCCAAGGCCACTGGGATGGGAATGAATTTCTTTAAAACTTGAATATTCTCTCCACTTATTCTTTCTGTCTGAAGCTTTCAGCCAACAAAAGCTGGAAGGAAAGAAATTTCTAGTTCCCCCCACTCCATATACTCTCAAGAAGAGTCTTCCCAATCAAAATGCTTAATGACTTTCTTTAGAAAGTGAGCTGATTCTGTAGAAAGAAATAGAGAATAGCTGAGCTCAGCCCTAGTGCTTTGTTTCAATTTAAGAGGTGGTGCACATGGCCAGCATGGACTGGAGAGCTAGGAGGAGATGTACAGGTGGCCAGTGTGGATCTGGAAATGGAGCCAACAAAACCCATCCATTTAAGTGTCTACTTGCTACCTGCACAATTGGACATGCCTAATGAAAACTTGGGTACCTGAAGGGAGAATTAGGACCTTTCCCCTACTTGGTAATCAGTGTCATCACTTTCACTCTGGTTATTTCTGAAAGCTTTTTGCAGGCAGCTGTGTGATATACCTCATAGTGATCAATTTATATCTCCCCCATATAACAGATAAGAAAAGTTCTGTCAAACATCACCTCAGCAAGCCAGAGGCACAGGAAGGATTATGATTAATGACCACAAATCTATAGTGGGCTCTATCTACCACCTCTCAATTTCCCAGAAATCCACGTAGGTGGAGGGAGTCAAGCAAGGCCTGAGTTCCCTGATCATCTTATGGTTCTTGGCTCTGCTTGAGGAGGTTATAGGTGACTGAGCCTTCATTTTGGGAATTTGGTTGTATCTCCCTTTGGAGGATAAGAAGACTGCCCAGTGCCAAAGAGGATTGAAGATTGTGGGAATTGAAGGTATCTTTTGGGCATCAAAGATGCCCAAAGAAACCTGTTGGTTTCTAGCCTGTTGTGGGTCAGAACCACCTGTTTACTATACATAAATGTGGTGGATGGGAAGATGGGGATATGGGGTAGGGATTGAGGCTTAATATAGTGAGGAAAGCCCTAGGTTGTGAGTCAGGAGACTTAAATTCTGGTCTCAGATCTGTTACTGACTACTTAACCTTGAGTAGGTTATTTTACTTCTATGGGCCTGGAAAATGGAGATAATACAACCTGCCCTGTCTACCTCATACAGATGTTATCAGAAACAAATGAGGTCATTGGATGTGAAAGTACCTTGGGATATATAAAATATGACTTGATTTGATCTAATTCAACTCAACCTACATTTGTTAAGTTTCTATTCCGTGTAAGGTCTGGTACAAGGTGCTGAGGATACTGAAATGAAAATAAAAATAGACTCTGCCTTCAAGGTGCTTGCTTTCTAGTGGGTCCTTTATCTTGTTCATAACATGGTCCCCTGTGGCAGTCTGCTGAAGTCTACAAACCACTTCTCAAATTACATTTGTTTCCTACATTCATAACAGAAGTAAATTTTAAATTTCAATTAGAGATTAGGGAAAATAAAGACTTCCCCCCCCATCTAAGTTCATGGACCCCTTGAAATCTATCAATGGACCAAAGTTAAGAACTCTGGTCCTGGGGGATTCAACATGTAATTATGAGTATATAACATGATACAATTACATATATAGTATATATATGATAATGAGGGACGTGGAGCCAAGATTGTATATAGGAAGCAGAACATTGAGCTCCCTTCCTCCCAAACTTCTCCAAACATATATAGAAAATGTACCAGATTGAATCTTAATGGGGAAATCCAAGAAAAAGTCATGAGTCATTTTTCCAGCATAGGTCAGCATATGGAGACAGACTGAGAGGTCTGTGGAGAATGGGACCAGGTCTGGCCAGGAACACTTGAGATCAAGGGAAAGGTTTCTAACTGACTATGGGTCCTAGACTCATACTGGGACATCAAGTACAGAATATGGGAACAGCTTTGTTACTCACTACCCAGTTGTGGGTCACAGATCTAAGATGGACTGGAGAGAGAAATGCACCTGAAGGTGGTGTTCCAGGGTAGGAACCAAAAGCAGGTATTGGGCTATGTACCAAAAAGTCCAGAAGCAAGCAACTGCTGTGTAACTCAGAGCCCAGGAACAGAATGGGGTCTCAGTTCCAGCTTCTAGCCCAGTCTGAAGCCTTTAGAAGAATGACCAGGTTAGAAATTCTAGAACAAGAGAGAGACTGCTATTCTGTCATTGTTGCCAATTGATAGTGTCTGAGTCCAGTAGTTTCCTGTTCTCAGACCCAAACCAAGGTTAGGAATTTACAGAGATCAGACACGAGAGGCAGAAATCATACTTTACCTTTAATCAGACTACTTTGGAAATACTGAAAACTTGTAGGTCCCTGGTCTGAGCTGTTAATACCCCAAGAAGGCATCAAAAAGACCTTTCCTCCAAAAGTGCACAGAGCCTGACCCTAACATCAAATCCAAAGTCAGAAAGTAAGCTGAAAGAATAAATAAACAATAAAAAATCTCACCACAGAAAGTTATTTGGAGAGAGGGATGTAACAGACACAAAGGTAGAGACTGACTTCAAAACATCTACAAGTAAAACCTCAAAGAAAAATACATTTTGGCACAGAATCAACTAGAATTCCTGGAAGACATGAAGCAAGAGTTTTAAAAAAAGTTTAAAAAACCTTTATAAATAAAATATTATTAGAAGAAAAACAATATGAAAGCTCTAGAAGAAAGAATTAGAAAGGGAATTAACAACTTGGCACAAGAGGTATAAAACCTTGCATTAAGCAACAAACTTCCTAAAAATGATAATGGACTACATAGAAGCCAATATGAGACTACAAAAGCATTAAAAGAAAGTCAAAAGATTAAAAAGAAATAGAAGAAAATGGAAGTTATCATATAGCAAAAACAACTGACCTAGAAAATAGATTGAGGAGAAAAAAACTTAAGAATCATTGGACTATCTGAGAATTGTGATAAAAAAAGAGGCTAGACATATTTCAAGAAATCTTAAAAGAAAGCTGCTTAGATCTTTTAGAATCTTTGGATTTTTAGGGGGCAAAGTGGAAAATCAAAGACTCCACTGGCCACCTCCTGAAAGAAATCTCAAAATGAAAACTCCCAGAAATATTATAACTTAAATTAGAGCTTCCAGGTCAAATTAAAACTACTATAAGCAGCCAGAAAGAAAGAATTCAAGTACTGAGGAATTGCAGTTAGGACACACCATTCACTACTATGAAAGAGTAGAGAAGTTATAATGTAATATTCTAGAAGGCAAAGAATCTAGGCTTACAATTACCTATGAAAAAAAAAAGAATGTAATCCTATAGAGGAAAAATAGACTTTTAATGAAATAGAGGACTTCCAAGAATTCCTGATGAAAAGACCATAGCTCTATAGAAATTTTGAAGGTCAAACACAGGAGTTAAGAGAAACATAAAAAGGTAAACAGAAGTAAGCAATTCTAAAGGACTAGACAAATATAAACTGCTTGCATTCAAATATGGAAAGATTATACATGTGTCCCCTCTGAACCCTATCATCATCAGGGTTCCCTGGGAGTAATTCTGCTATGTCTTGATGATCTTAAGAGAAGAATGGAAAGTCAAAGTAAAAAGAATATGCTGGGTGGGTAAAGGAAGGTTAGGGAAAGTTATCTTACATAACCAGGGTACAAAAGTAGACATCTACATAAACAAAGAGGAGGGGATTAGGAAGATGACTGAAACTTCAATCTCACTGAGAAAAAATCAAAGAGAGAAGAATAAGCACACAGAGAGAGTTGGGTACAGAAAGACATTTCACTAAACAGGGAAACAGAAGGGAAAGAGGAGAATGGGGAATTAAAGGGAAGGTAGATTAAGAGAATTTGTTTGTCCTAAGCAAAACAAACTCTAGCTTAAGATGTTCAAAAATATTTATATATATTTTTTGATATGAAGAGTAAGCTGAGGGATTACCTATAAGTGGTGAATGGCTGAACAAATTATAGAATATAAATGTGATGAAACACTATTGTGCTGAAATTATAAAGGAGATGATTGTAGAGAAAACTGAGAAGACTTATATAAACTGATGAAGAGTGAAGTGAATAGAACCAAGAGAATAATTTATATGATGCCAACATAGTAAAGACAAACAACTTGGAAAGAATTAGGGACTCTGATCCATATAATGACCAAATACAATTCTAGTGATGAAACTAATGATGAAATATACTAACTACCTTCTGATAGTAAGGTAAAGGACTCAGGGTACAGAATGTGGTGGTTGGGTTTTGTTTTGTTTTGTTTTGTTTGGCATTGCCAATACAGAAATTTGTTTTGTTTGACTGTGTCTGTTTGTAACAGGTTTTATTTTCTTTTTATTCCCATTTGGAGAGTGGGGTGGGGTGATGTGAGAGGGAGGGAAAGCTGATTTTTGCTGAAAAAAAACAAACCCCAAAGTAATGAGGGTGGGACTTAGAGAAGGTGACAGGGGAAAAGTGGGAGAGATGAGCTTTGAAGAAGGATTAGGATTTTTGGAGACAGAGATAAGGAGACATAGTTTGTACAAGAGCATGAAGGGGTGAGTTGGAGAATAGCTGCCAGTCTAGTTTGGCTGGAATGTTAAATGCATGGATAGGACTGAAAAATGATTTTTGGATTGAATGACATTGCACCAAAAGTCAGTGTTCAGTGGGTCACCACAGTGAGGGGGTTCTAAGAAACTAATAAGTGCTTTGAAGGACTTTGCCACACTATGAATCCACTGATAGTCAATTAGGTGCCCATTCTAGTTGAAGCAATTCCTATAGTTAATTCAGTTGATTAAACCTGCTATGTTCAGAGCACAATGTTGGGGTCTCCAAATAGACAAGGGTTATATGGGATTGACTTTCTATCCTCATAGACTTCTTGTTCCAATAATAGATGGATATGACATATATGTATAATTACAGTACAAAATATAGATGGTAACTATATTCGAGGCGTAAAGTACTATGCAAAATCCAAGGGAGCAAAGGCCATTGCCAATTGGCAGGGAAAGTGTCATGGAAGAAGTAGTGTTTGAGTTGGGTTGGAAGCAGTTGGAGAAGAAGCTGTAGGATAGCCTTGGCATAGTGAAGAGCATGAAGCCAGAATCACGAAGTACGTTTGGGGACATTGTGTAGTGGCGTTTGACTAGAAAATGGAGTAGGTGGTGGGGCATAATATGAGAGAACATGGGAAAGGTAGGGTGGCACCAGATTGTGAAGAGCCTTAAAAGTCAGGGAAAGGAGTTATGATCTTTACTTGGAAGGCAGTAGGGAGCCAGTGAATATCTTTAAGGAGAGTAATGATAACAGCAGATATATGAATGAGAAAGATTGTTTCAAAAATAGTATAGAGGATGGTATACTACATAGAAATGAGGGAGGACCTAATAGTTCTTGTAATAGGCTAGATAAGTGGTAGCAAGGTCTATTAGGATAGTGGCCTAATGGGAATGGATATGATAACTGGTTTTATGATTTACAGTCAGCAGATGCAGAATGAGACATACATTTTTGGACACAACTAATGCAAGAATATTCTCTTTGACTGTCTATTTGTTCAAAGGGCTTTCTTTTTCTTTTCCTCAGTGGTGTGGTAGAAGGATAAGGTGGTATAGGGATAGTATAGAAAAAAATAGAACAAGAAGAGAGTTTTTGAAGTAATCTTTTATTATAATTTTTAATGCAAAGAATAGAACAGAAGAAAGGTTAAGGAGAAGCATAGACAAGCAGGACTGCTTTGAAAGCTACAGGTTCAATTTCTTATATATTAAAAAGAAAAGCAAGCTTCACAAAATAGAGATGTGTAGTTTCAGAAGTATAATCTTTTCAAAAATTCTCCTGTGTATTTGGAAATTTTGTGGTTTGCAAAGAAGAAAAAAAGATAATAGATATGCCTACATTAAATTAACATAAAAATTTTTTAAAAAGATTTATGATTAGAACCTCAATAGTAAGAGTTTCTTGTCACAGGCTTACTTTAGGCTTAGGATTGGAAGGTATCCCAAATCATAACCTTCAATGGTGCATTACCTACTTAAAGATCTTTTACTTTTTAGTACATAATGTATCATTTTCCTTATTTAACAGATGACGTAGATAAGGCCAAGAGATAATAAATGACTTGACAACCACTCATTCAGTAAAGATATGCTCGGTACAAGACAATAGGAATGGTCTCTGCCTTCAAAGAGCTTATGGTCTACTTAAGGAGACCAGACTCATGCAATGAGAGAACATTATAAAGGGGTGCATAATTAAGTGTTTGATTGGTTCAGAGGAAGAGATTATTGTGGGGGGAGGTGGGGTACAGTGGCCTTCAGATTAGATTTCATGGAGGAGCCAGGGCTTGAGTTAGATTTTGAAAGATGAATAAAATGGATAGGTGGAGATGAGAAGTCAGAAGAGGTATTTCTCCAGGGGAGAATCCAGCAAGAATGACCAAAGACTGAGGATCTCACATTGAGCAAGTATGAAGAACAGTGAGAATTTTGCACAGAATGTATGTTATTTGTATTTCTGTCACAGCTAAGTGAGTGTTAATCTTTGTTCAAACTGTAAGCATAGTCTGATGCGCGCATGGATTTCAGTGTTCAGGCGAAGTCAAGGAAGGATCTCATGGACCAATGCTCTAAGGGAAGATAATGGTGGAGGTATGGGAACAGAGCTCTCCTATGTACTGATAGATGTTTAACAATCAACTTTCCAGAAAAATATGTATGCACATTTAATCTGAGTTATTCACATTTTCTTCACCACTTTGAACCTAGAAAATCAACAAAACACTAAATTAAGCCCTGATTTGTTATATTTGCTGATTTCCAAGGCATAGATGCGAACAGTGAAAATTTAAGAACTGGATTTTGAGAATCATTAAGAACTGGTTCCAGCACACCCTTGGGTGGGAGATTCTCTTGAAGACACAAAGAAATAATTCAGATGAAGAGGAAGAAGGGAAGTTGTTGAATGAGTCTGAACTGAATGCACTGGGGCCTCACCAATCAATTTAGATTTTAAATTAGATCACTGAGAGTAAGGGCAGCAAATGCAAAAATGTGGCCCAATACCATAAAGGCTAGCGTCAGAAACCCTGAAACTTAAGATGAGCTGAGGCTGTTAAACAGTATTGCGAGAAAGAGAAAGATCAAGGATAAGATCATTGCCGTAAGTGATAACTGGGCCAATGATAGCTGATGATGAAGAAAAAGACAAATCTGCCCAATGCTTTTTTGTGCCACTGTTTTCTTTGCCAAAGAGGATGTTTTGAATGAAAAAAAAAAGTTAAGATGGTTGATAGGGAGCTGATTGACACTCATGATAAATAGGGAGAAAGAAAAAGAAACTTAGCTGCTCTTGGTGACTTCAGATCTCCTGTACCAGATGAACTATATCCTAGGATACTGAAAGAATGGTAGGATGTGATTATTGAACTCCTATCAGGGATATTTGTTTTAAAAAAAGCCTAACTATTGGTACATTTTGTTTTGATACAACATATATTTCCCAACAAATCCCCAAACAACCTCCAATATGCATTTACCTAAATGTATGCAAATACCCTCAATGTTAAAGTAGCAGTTAAACAAAACTGCATTGTGTCACTGAACACTTGTAAATTTTCATGTGATGTTAAAAGAAAGGAAAGATGTGCCTTTGAACTTTGATAGTATGCTATTAACATGGACCTTTGTGCTTGGTGTTTTGTTGCCTCTCAGGGATGACTTTATTTATATTATTTAAGTCATTGTGTATATTGTTGTTTAGGTCCTACTTTGCTACTCTTGTTAGTGACTCTTAAAGCACTGTGGAGAACAGGAGAGTTGCTAGAGGACTGAAGAAAGATAGATGTTTTCTTGATATTTTTTTTTCAAAGGAAGGAAATGGAATTTGCAGACTAGGGGCCAGTGAACTTGACTTTGGTTTCCAAAAAAAATCTAGAATGCATTATTAAAGGGATGGTTAGTGAACATTTAGAAGAGAAAGTGGTGATCATGGAGAGCCAACAGGGCTTTGTTAAAAACAGGTTGTTCCAGATTAAACCCATTTCCTTTTTTGACGCTGTAACTAGACTTCAATATCAGGTGAACACTATAGAAATAGTTTACTTCGAGATTTTTAGCAAAGAATTTCTACTATTGTAACAACACACAGAAATCCTGCTGGGCCCAGGGGAGCCTAGCTCTCTCACTTTCCCAGTAAGGGGCTCCTTTGTTCTGAATATAAGACCACTCAGGCCTGGAAGTGCCAAGCTTCTAAGGAGAGGATTAAGGCTTTTTTTTTTCTCTCTGGAGATCAGACAAACTAGGGTAGGGAAGAGAGGCCCCTCTCTGTCTCTCATGAAAAAGTTTACTTGCTAAGAATGGTCCCAGTAAGCTAATTCAATTTCTGTCATGTCTATAAACTGAGAAAACCTTCTACCTTTAAATCCATGATTGTATTATTTTCAAGAAGTAAATATTTGGAAGTAATCTGCTTTAAGCATTGAGGATAGACTATGTATGGAGCTCTGAATTTATGGAAATGAAGATTTGAGGTAGCAACCATGGTTGAGTTTGGACTTTAGAGTGCATGACCATTGGAAAAGGAAGGACCTAAGTAGCCTGTAGAAGGTTGGAACCAGCCTGTAGAAGGCATTCATGCCAGACTAACACATTTTTATTGTGTCTTCTAGGTCAGTGGCTCTCACAGTGTGGTATGGGTACTCCTGGGGATCCTGAAGACACTTTTAATGGTTCCTTGAAGTAAAAACTATTTTCACAATAATATTAAGAAGTTTTAATGTCTCATTTGCCAAATATAACTAGATATAACCCATATAAAGAAAACTCTTTGGGCGGCTAGGTGGCGCAGTGAGTAGAACGTCAGCCCTGGAGTCAGAAGGACCTTAGTTCGTATCTGGCCTCAGACACTTAACACACACAAACAAAAACCTAGCCGTGTGACCTTGGGCAAGTTACTTAACCCCAACTGCCCTCCAAAAGGCAAAAAGAAAAAAAAAAGAAAACTCTTTGAGGTCTTTGACAATTTTTAAGAGTGCAAAGGGGTCCTGAGACCAAAAAGTTTTTGAACCACTAATATAGGTAATTGGAAATCACTGAAGGTTTTTGAGTAGGGAATTACACAGTTAGACCTATGTAATAGCAAGATTACTTTGGCAACACAATAATAAAAAAACAACACTTTGTAATATTAATTAGAATATGGAGATATAGGTATACTCATTCATTGCTAGTGGAATTGCAAACTTGAATTTTTAAAAAGAATATTCTGGCAGTGTAGCAAAAGTTTAAAAAATTCATACCATTTGACCTAATCAGTCCATTTTGGAGAATATACCCTGAAAGTATAATAAAAAAAACAAACAAAAGAAAACTTTAAAAATATTTTCATAGAAACATTATGTGTAATTGTCAACAACTAGAAGCAACCTAAATGATTAACAATGGGATAATTTGAACAAATTCTGGTTCACTAAATATAATAGAATGTTATAATATAACATTGACAAGTATGAGTAGTGTGTTAACCACTACCCTATGCTTTTATAGTAAATAGTTTTTTAAAAAATTAAAAACAAGGTTATTTTTGTAGCTAGAGAGGTGCGAAGTCCAATTCTCTGTTACATTTTCCACACATACGCATTTATGCAGCCACCGTGACCCTAGGCTGGGAATTCAGAAATCTGGATTTTAGTATTAGCTCTGTAACTGACTTGCTATGTGACCTTGGGCAAATCACTGAACCTCTCCAGGACTCAGTTTCCTTATCTCTTAAAGATAACAACTCCACTACTTATCTCATATATTAAGAATAATATGAGATTATGGAAAGATAGGCACACTAATACATTGTTGATGGAGCTGTGAATTAGTCCAAAAAGTCTGAAAAATTATTTGGGATTATTCTTTAAAAAAAGAAAAAGACTGAAAAAAGACCAGAGATCCCACTGTTAGGTCCCCAAGAGGTCAAAGAAGGAAAAAGGAAAAAAGCCTCCATATTTAACTAAATATTCATAGCAATACTTTTTATAGTATTAAAGAACTGGAAACAAAGTCGACACCCATAGATCGACAAATGACTAAACAAATTGTGGCTGTAATGCAATATCACTGCCCTCTAAGAAATTTAATTTGAAGACTTAACAGAAGTATCAGAAGAAAGACACATAAATTGATGCAGAATGAAAAAAGCAGGAAAACAATGACTACAACAATGTAAACGAAAGAAAAATAGCAAAGAAGAAATTGAACACTGTAAAATTATAATGACCAAGCCTGACTCTGAGGATGAGGTCAAAAAATGCACTTTTTTACCTTTGTGTTGGGGGTGGGGTGAAGGAGGGGACTATGGGTGTGCCAACATTGGTTGACTTTGCTGAGCTTCATTTCCCCCTCTTTCTTTTTTGATCTTTATTACAAGAGGTGGCTTGCTGGGTAGGGGAAAATTGAATGAGAAATATGACAAAATATGACAAAAAACCAAAAGATATCAAGAAATTATAAATTTGAAAAAAAAAAAAGACCCAACCTGATTATACAAGAGAAGTTGTAGACTCATGGGCTTGAGTTTTAGAAATCATGTAGTTCAACCCCTTCCTTTTATAGATAAAGGAACTGAGTACTGGAAATGTTAAATGAGTTACTTAATGCCATATAGGTAATAAGGAAAGGGGATGAGACTTGGATCCAGGAAGGTAATATGGAATCACAGAGTCTGGAAATTTCAAGGGAAGCTCCCCAATGCCAAGCAATCTCAAGCCCAAGCCAAATCCCCAGAAGGAACTGAGATGGGAATTTAGGGCCTTAGCCTCTACTCAGCCCTGGCAATGAAGTCAGGCAAGAAGGGCTGATGAAAGCCAAGATGGGGAAGGTTGGATCAGTCCTGGAGGCTGCATGGAGGAGGTGATCAAAGAATCAGAAACACTTTACTGAGTTCAGAGGGAGGAAAATCATGCTTTGCCCCTATGATACAAGGCAGGGGGTTTGATAGGACTATGGGGAGGAGGGCAGGCTGACCAGGAAGGCCAGTTTGGCATGTTGGGTCTCCTGCTTTGCTTGCTGATCGTGTGACTGGACTAATAGCACCCCCTGCTGGGGAAGCCCCAGTCTAGAAGCTCCCTTTGGGTCATTCCATTTGGTCAGTGGCCTTCTCTATCCAGAATCCTTTCTCACTAGAGTAGTAACCAAAAGGGAGACACAGTCCCTGCCTCTGGGGAGTTCCCAGCCTGAAGAGGAGTTTGCTCAAGGGGTCCCCAGCATGATGAAAGAAACACAGTCTTCACCTTTGGGATCTCTTAGTCTGATGGTGAGAACTCCCTAGACCAGAGCGAGGAGCTGGGGAGGCTGTTTGTCCCACTGCCCCCTTACATATCTCACTGGGACAGAAATATCTATGATATTGGCAGGAGACAAAGGAGATCATGCCCATACTGTGTTCCCAAATGCAACAGCTGGACAGCTATTATTACTCATTTCCATCTCAACTCATGTACCAAAGGAGACAGAGACCAGGCAAGGAATAAGAATTAGGTCCCAGAAAATTTCCGAGCCTCAGAGCTGCCCTCCAAGACGGGGAGCCCTTTGGGAGGGCAAGGGCGGAGGTGTTGGCAAGGAGGCCTCCTTCTTTTCTGTTTCCTCCTGTTTCTCATGGTCATCTCCTTCATCACATTGGATCTTGGTGGTCTCCCTCTAAGCTGTAGCTTGTGTGGGGCCTTCTAGTCTCTTTCTTCCTCATCTACCTTGCATGATGCCACCAGATTTGTCTTCGCAAAATCCAGTTTTTTCCCCATCTTGTTCTCATGCCCCAAACCATTCACTGCTCCCTATTGCCTATGGGAGATTGAGAAAAAACACACAGCAGAGTAGGCTGATAGAACATTGGTCCTAGAGTCTGGAAGATCTGGGTTTGAATCCTGCCTCAGACACTTGAAGACAAACCTCAGTTTTGTCATCTGGAAAATGGGGATAATATAATAGGACTTCATAGGGTTGTTGTAAGGATCAAACGAAGAAATATATGTAAAACCCTTCACAAATCTGATATAAATGTGGGCTATTCTTCTTCTTATTATAGGGTGAATTCTAAACTCCTTAGCCTGAAATTCAATGTTCTTCACAATCTGATATCAATTTATATAATCTCAAATTCCTCTTTCCATACAAAAATGGATCAAGACCTACACTTCAGCAACAATGACTGCATACTTCCCTCTCATTCTTATCCCTGTGATGTTACACATGCCCCATCCTCCAATGGAGGACCTTTCCCAATCCTGCTTTTCCCCCTTCTTCAGGCCTCTAAACCCCTCTAGCCCAAAGTAATAGTCCCCTCCAACTCCACTAATTGCTACTATAACAGTTTTTCTTTTTTTTCTGCCTGTATACCCATAATACTTTGCTTTGCTCTTTCTTGTGTATAAATGTTCTCTTCCCAACTAGAGTTCAAGCTTCTTGAGGGCAGTAACCCTTGTCTTCTCCCTTGTGTCTGCTGTACTGCCCACTGCATGTCTGGACACACACACACACACACACACACACACACACACACACACACACACACACACGACCTCAGGTGAATGCCTGACAAGCAAAATTGAATGTATAGAGAACAGAGTAGAAAGTAAGGCAGGACAGGATAGGAAAGGAGAGGAGAGGACAGGGTAGGGTAGGGTAGGATATGATAGGAGAGGAGAAGAGAGGAAAGGATATATAAATCAACTAAGAGGTGATTATAGGACCATAAATTTAGCGCTAAAAATGTCATCTAGGCCAAACTCTTTATTTATAGTTGTGGAAACTGAGGTCTGGAGGAAATGTTATTTACCCAAGATCATCTAGGTAACAGACCTGGAATTTCAACCCAGGTCTTCTGACTCTAAAACTAAGGGTCCCTCCACTGCACTGTTACAAACAATTTACATTATATTGAAGGATCAATACTGCAAGGCTCCTCTAAAGAGCCACCTTCCCTTTGAATGCATTAACTAGATATTTCAATTTACAGTTGATAGCATACATGCCCCTTTCTGGAACAATTGCAAAGTAAGCCATACCATTAAAGAATGAGAGAACCCTGCTCACTGTCCTACATGAGATTGTGGATTTGACCAGGGAAAGTTTCTCTGGCATGGCTGACTGGTTTCTTTGATATGGTTGGAAGGGTGCTGGGGTGGTATGGTGAGTTTGGAGGGCTCTAGGGTAGGTCTCATTATGGGTACACTAGTACTATCTGTCCCAGGGAAGCAATGGATTTCCAGGTCTGGCTTTACCCTGACTCTCTCTATATGACTTTGTCTAAATAATTTCATACCTCTGGGATTTAGCCCCTTTCTCTGTTGAATGGAGATAATAACACCTGTAAGATTAACACAAAGAAGAAGAGATGACAACATTATTACGTATATATGCATTTATGTGGGTGCTTGAAAAAGATTAAAGATATTTCATGGAAATGAAAGGTTATAATTATTATAGCAGTTTAGGGAAACTTCTGTAAAGAAAGTAAAGACTCTGACAGCTCCAGTGATGGCCCCACCCAGTTCCCAGAGACAGCGATTACAGTAGCTTGGCCATATAGGAGGACTACTCAAGCAGAGCCTAGTTTTGGGAGGTGAGGAGAGGCTATGTGCAGAGACGGGAGGCAGAGGCAATGGGGAAGTCTGGTCCTCTGGGAGACTGAGTTAAGAATAGTCCAGAGATGGATTCATCCCAGGAACTCAAGCAGAGGGGACGCCCCTAGCGCAGTTGTTATTTTGGGCCCTGATGCCTGGCCAAGCCCTAACATGCTCTCTCCTCCCCACTAGCTCCTTGTGTTTCAGATGGGGAAAGAGGGTGGAGAGGGCTGGAACTTTGGTGACAAATAGTCCTGAATCATATGAGAAGAAGCATTATATAGAGGAGTTGGGAGAGAATCTGAATCCTCAGCTTTGACACTTATTAGGTGCATGACCTGGGGTAAGTCACTTCATTTTTTAATGTTGTGAGGTAGGTAGTACTACCTACTGTAGTAGTACTAAACTCAGGAAGACCTGAGTTCAAATCCAATCATGGATGCTGGGTAAGTCCTCTTAACCTTTGCCTGCCTCAGTTTCCTCAACTTTTAAATGGGGCTTATAGTCACACAAATAACACTTGTGTTAGCCATTTCAAAGGGCTGTTTTGAGGGAGGATCTGTATAAATGTGGGGTTTATAAATCACTTTGCAGGGATGTGGAATGTATACAAGGTCAGAATTACAGAATCATTTCAAGTTAGAAGGGACCTCAGCAGTCACTTAACCTAACCCATACTCTTCAAAAGAATCCTTACTACAGCATGTTCAACAAACAGTAGAACTACAGCTTGAAGACTTCTAATTAGGAGTATTAGATGTCATCATTAGGACGTGGACCCCAGAGCCTCTGACATAAAAGCTAACATTCTTTCCACTGCACCTATGAAGGAAGAAAACAAATATGTATTAAGCACCTACTTCTGTATGCTAGGCACTAAGCTAAGCACTTTACAAATATCATCTCATCTGATGTGCACAACAACCTTGGGAGGCAGATACTATCATCCCCAAGCTATAATTGGGGATAGTAAGGTAGACAGAGTTTAAAGAAGCCAGGGCAATTGGGGTTAAGTGACTTGCCTAAGGTCACACAACTAGTAAGTGTTAAGTGTCTGAGGTCAGATTTGAACTCAGGCCCTCTTGACTCCCAAGGCCAAAGCTCTATTCACAGTGCCACTTAGCTGCCCCAGAAGGCAGAAAATTCTAAAGAAAGCAGACAGAAGATTGGACATTAGGGGATGAATTCTTTAGCTATTACAGCCTATAAAACAAGCAAAAATACAAAATAAGTAAATAATACAAAATATAAAAAATACAAAATGGTCTTCAGTCTTGTATTATGCTCTTCTGTATATGTAGATTTTGAATCTGCATATGCAAATTAGTACAAAGGGGGCAAAGGGTACTAAGAATCACAGTTTTGATATGAAATCCTTACCCAATGACTAAAGTAACATTGGAGGAACTGAATGTTATCAACCTTGATATTCTTGCTCTAAATTGAACCGGTAGACGAGAGGAAGTTACAACTAAATAGAAAGATGGTTTTCAGGTTTCCCTTAGACAAAATTGAGGAGTTGGTTGAGTTAATTTTATTTTATGACCAAAGGCAAAATGAAACAGCATTTCATGGGACTTTTAGTCATCTCATATTTTATATTTGGCTTACCTGAAAAACTACATCAGATTTGAGACACTCCTCGGGTTAGCACCCTCATTGGTCATGAGCCCCCATTAATGTGTTTACTTTTACTAGGCAACCATTAAACACATTAGATCAAAACAAAAGACAGTCAAATAACACTGCAAATACAACGCCAAGAAAAGATTTCTGTTGAACATCTCTGCTGTGCTCATTGCCTCCAACTTACTCTCTGCTACCATCTAGAGGCAACTAGGTGGTAAGCTGGATAGAGCGCTGGGTCTGGAGTCTGGAAGACCTGAGTTCAAATCCAGCCTCAGATGTTGGGTAAGTCCTTTTAACTTCTGTCTGCCTCAGTTTCTCCAACTTTTAAATGGGGATTATAGTTGTGTACTTCTTAGGATTGTTGTGAGAATCAAATGAGGTAGGCACTTAATAAATTCTTATTCTGCCTACCATTTACAGATCTATGTGACTTCTTCAGGGCTATATGTTGCTCTTTATTGAGGGTACAATGGTTAGAAATCCTTTCCACAAAAGGGAGAGCTAAAGTTCTTTTTAGTGTGTAGCAGAGGATACCTCCATCCAGGCACCCAGGAAAGGCAAAAGAATCCCTCAAGCTAGTTTGTTCTGTCGATGGACTTTCTATTGGCACTAGTGCTAGGTCCTAGGCTCCAGAGAACTATCCTACCTGTGGCTGGATCATTGGGGTTAAAAATTCCTTTTAACTCCTATTAAATCCATGCCTGTAATTGGTGTCTTCAAAATCCATTTTTGTTCCCAAACTCCCATGAGCTAGGTGGGGACTAAGGCAACAAGACCCTTTTCTTCCCTGAGATACTGCCTGATGGGCATTCAAGAATAAAAGGATTCTATCAGCACAAATTTCATTGTTGTTTGAATATCACTGAAGTAAAGGAATGAAAATGAGTAAATGATACAGCAAGCAATTAAAAGTGCTAACCTGACTTATTTAAATAAGCTGAGAAATGTATAAAGAAGAGGCATCAACACAGAGCCATCACCATAGTTTGACAAAGTTCTTTTACATAAAGCTAGATTTCACCTCATTCAGAAAACACTTAGTTGCTTCAGTTAATAGAGCTCGGTGGCACCTAAGGGCAATATTCTTAACTGTTTAGTCTATAAAATAATTTGAATAATCTTACAGGACAGAATGGTGGAAGATTATGAATAATATTGTTTCAGAAAGTCATGGGAAACCACAAAGGGAAAAGCAAGGGTGCAAAAATTTGGTAAGGGACCAAATTAAGAGCATTCAAGGGTAAAATTGGCACCTATGTGGCACAGTGGATAGAAGACTGGGCCTCAAGTCAGGAAAACATCTCCATGAGTTCAAATCTAGCCTTAGACACTTACTAACTGTGTGATACTGGGCAAATCATTTAACTATTCAGTTTCTTCACCTGTTAAATGAAGGAGTTAAACAAATGACCTCCCAGGTTCCTTCCATCTCTGCCTCTATAAATCTAAGAAATAGTAGTGGCATATTTATGTATGTGTTGTATTTTGCAGTGGAGGGCAAGTTAGACTCCAGGACTGATGACTGCTTTACCCCTCAGTCAATGGATGGACTCCCCTTCACCCTTCATCCCCGCTCCATAATCCCTGCATTAAGGAGAGGTATTCAGTGAAGAAAAAATCAGCTGGATGAGATCCCCATTGTATTTTATCTAATGCCAGGTGATTATGCAGCATGGGTGTAAGTTGAATTTAAAACAACAAGCAGAAATGGAGGACTAGTTTTTGTTGATAATGTGGACCAATGAACTGCAGGAGTAAGGGGAAATGCATGCTGGGAAAGTGTAGGATTGAAGGGATGGCCAGAGTAACTGGAGGTATGAATGAAGAGAGGTGGGGAACCAGGACAAAGAAATAAGTTCTGCAGTTTAGAGGTGGTTTAGGGAGACTTTTTTTGAAATGTTTGCTTCCAGATTCCTGATTTCTGGATAGTTGTTGTTCTTGAAGGAATGCTTTCACCATGTTAATTTTAAAAACAAAGGCCTTCCCTTGGCTCCCTCAGCTTGTTCTAACAGAGAGCCAGACAGGTACATGGGGTCCTAGTCAGGTCTGAAATCAAGATCACCTTTCCAGATGTTGATGAGTGGGGACAACTGGGGACAGGAATGAGGAGGTTACCTGAGAGTTTGACTGTTAGTACCGTTTATGTGGGATGACTGTGTATGTGTTTATAGGTCTCTGTGGCTGTCAGTGGGTTCATATGAACCTCTGTGTGTGCATATATTCACATGTATGTGTGTTTTCCTTTTTCTTCTTCTTCTTCTTCTTCTTCTTCTTCTTCTTCTTCTTCTTCTTCTTCTTCTTCTTCTTCTTCTTCTTCTTCTTCTTCTTCTTCTTCTTCTTCTTCTTTGCTTTTTGGAGGGCAATTGGGGTTAAGTGACTTGCCCAAGGTCACACCACTAGTAAGTGTTAGGTGTCTGAGGTCAGATTTGAATTCAGGTCTTCCTGACTCCAGGGCTGGTGCTCTACTCACAGCGCCACCTAGCCGCCCCTCCTTTTGCTTCTTACAAGACTGAACCAGGCCAGGCCCTGGGACAATGGGCCAAATTACTTTATTCTCAGATTTCTGTTTTTCCAAATTGAAAGTTATGACAAGACAGTAGATGGGATGGGATCCTGTCACCACACACAGTACTCTGCCCCTTGAGGTGGCATAGGATCAACAATGACAATAGTTCTTAGGCTGAGGATCCTCATGGGAAAGTAAGGAGGGGTCACATATGTGTGTGGGCCTGTGCCTGTGAGTTTCTGTGAGTATGCATGGCCCTGGAATCCTGAACTTGTCGCCATTTTCAGCGTGTTATTGTAAGCTTTTCTTAGGGAAGAGACTGTCAGATAAATTCCCTAAGGGCATCATGGCAGTCTGAAAGCTAAGGGTCTTTGAGAGCCGAGAGCTGGGTAGGAAAGCAAAGTCCCTGTTCTAGCTGAAAATCTTGGGGTTTACGGTCAGAATGCTGTAGGGCAACCATAATATTTGGAAGTTATACCTAGGTGGTTTGTTGATCCCTTTCCAACCTTTTAGAGCAAAACCAGGAATTCTAGAGCCCAGAGGGGAGATTTTCCAGTTTGAGGTTAGGGATTCTTCTTCCATCAAAGCAATTATTAGGTAATGGATTCTCACCAGCTTTCTCCAGGAAAGGCTCCAAACTCTCCTGAATGAGAAAGGGCTGAGTCAGGGGAATGGCTTGAGCAAATGGCTGTTACCAACCATAGCCTAATTTCCTTCCCTCTTCTTGAAACCTTCCCTGACTGGACATTCTTCTGAGTTAGGGTTTGGGTCTTAGAGGATATGAAAGGAACTTGGGAACTTCTTCTACTACAACAGTGAGGTCAGGTGCCAACAAGAAGGGGAAGGACCTTCCTCTGGCCTCAGTTGGTAGATTAAAGGAGGTATAATTAAATGGTTGAGAGTTTTATCTAGGATTTACTCTGAAAGTGACTCAATTCAACCCGTCATATTGGTTGACCACTGACCATATGTGTGCCCATTTCTACACTAGGTGCTAGGAGAAATTCAAAGAACCTCATAGGGCTCGATCTCTAATTTTTATTCCTCCTCCTCCTCCTTTTTTCTCCTCCTCCTATTACAACTATTATTACTACTATTACTGCTACTCTGTATATATCTTGTATGCACTTATTTGTGTTCATTCAGCTATCAAATTAATATTTCTAAAAAGCAAATCTAACCATGTCACCTTGCCCCTTTCCCTCCCATTGAATAAACTCCCATGGCTCGCTATTACCCCCAGGACAAAATATAAAATCCTCTTTTTTGGCATTCAAAGGCTTTTGCAACCTTGCCCCACCCTACCTTTACAGACTTCTTATACCTTCCTCACTGCTCCCCACATCCCCCGTGATTCAGTGACATTGGCCTCCTTGCTGCTCCTCAAACAAGACCCTGCTGACTGCATTTTCACTGACTCTCCTCCATGTCTAGAATACTTTCCCTCTTCCTTTCTTCCCTCTGGCTTTTTTCAAGTCCTAGTTAAAATCCCAGTATCTACAAGAAGCCTTTCTCTATACTCCAATTTATCTTGTATATAGCTTTTTTTGCAGGTTATTTGAATGTTATTTCCCTCATTAAACTGAGTTCCTTGAGAGCAGAGACTACTTTTTGCCTTTCTTTGTATTTCTAGAGCTCGGTACCATGCCTGACACATAAAAGGCTCTATCTGCTTAATGCCTGGCAAGTATAATTATGTGATTCAAGTATAATTATGTGCCAAATTCTAGAGATAAAAAGAAAAAGCAAAACCAATGCTGCCAAGAAACTTACATTCTAATTGAGAAGACAATATATACATATTATGTACATAACTTATGTTTTAGACTGCAGGTTCTATGAGTCCAGGGACTTGTCTGTTTAGCCTTGTATCCCCCAGTATTTAGCATGGTACCATGTCCAAAGAGAGTTCATCATTCACGAACTGAACACTGGTGTAGTTTGGAGAGGTGAGACGTACAGGTGTGATACAACATGGTGTCCATTGACTACACCGTTAATCCAGTCTGGGAGGAAGGCGAGGTCCAGTGAATGGAAGAAATCAGGCTGAGGGCAAGGCAAAAGGGAACATTTTAATGGAAAATGATTCTGCTCTTTTCTCTCCCCTCCCTACAGTCAGTTAGGTGACTAATTATGTTGCCCTCCAAGGGAGAATTGGCATGTTATTAAAGTTGTCCAAGGTGGTTCAGCTAGAACCAGAGTTAAGACTCAAACCTAGGCCTTCCACTTCCAACTTGACATCATGCCGCTCACACAAGAATAGTTATAGATGTTCTGAGATGTGCCCAGGCCTCTTAGGCAGGTCTCCCAGTCCCCTAAGGGGTCTCTTTGGTTGCTTTCAAGTATCTCCTAGATGGTGAGTTCCCAAAGGACAGGGACTGTGTCTATAAACCACTCATTTTATACAATGCCTGGGCACTGAGGCAAGGCTTTGGGAACCAGACTCCCTTTTTCAAACAATGAGTTTGAGTCATTTCAGTTGCAAGCACAGGTGACAGAAATGGGTCCTGGAATCCACTTTGCAATTCATTATGGAAAAACTATAAGAAGTCATTAAGGCAAATTAATTTTTTTGGGGGGAAGATTAATGATCACAGCGGCTTTAAGGTGCTGAAGGACTACAGATTTTTGTACCCTCTGAATTTTAATGCCCTGAGTCAAAACCCCCATCACCCCAGTTCAGTTATTGCTCTGATGATTAATCACTTCCCAACATGACCATGGTAAGTGGTAGTATCTTGTGGAAAAGTGTGATGTAGAATGTGGTCTGGCAGAGTAGAGGGACCAAGTATGGAATGGTGTGAATGCAGCAAAATAATGGGCCTTTCACTGGTATGACAATGACTTCCATGAGAAACGGTCAAATGTCAACCATCCTAGGTCACAGGGAATTAGAAGAATATGGGTAATGGAAATCCACAGATAACCCAAGATCTTTCAATCTGGGATAAGCAATGTCTAACAGGACTGCAATCCCTAAAGTGTCATCTCTATTATGTGGTGTAGTGCATAGGGTGCTGGGCCTAGAGTCAAGAAGATTTGAACTTGAATCCAGACTCTGACATGTACTAGCTGTGCAACCCTGTGTAGGTCACTTAACCTCTGTCTGCCTCAGTGTCCTCATCTGTAAAATGGGGATTATAAGAGCACCTATCTCCCAGGGTCATCATGAGGAACAAATGAGGTGACATTTGCAAAGTGCTTAGCATAGCGTGTGGCACATAGTAGGTGTCTAAAAAACATGTGTTTCCTTCTTTTCTTATCAGGGAGGTAATAGTGCTGTGATGGAAAGAACTCCAGTCCTGGTATCAGGAGAACTGGATTTGAATTCTGTCTCTGACATTTATTGTGTGACTATAGACAAATCTCCTAGTAAACAAGTCTCATTCTAGCCCTATGTGAAAGGGGCCCATAGTACTCATAGAACCCATCACATAGGGCTGGTCAGAGGAAGATATTTTATAAATGCTGTTGAAATAGAAGTTATCATTGTTTACTTTATTGCTGTTTCAGATGCCCAAGCTGGATCTCTGGCTCTGGCTCATGCCTCCTACCTTCATGTTTCACAAAGCAGGAGGTAATGAGTAGAAATAGAAAGGAGATTTATCACCATGAAAGCCATTTATTTAAATGCTCCCTATAATTCTCCATGCATAAATCAATATATTAATAATGACAATAATAGATAACATGTACATAACATTTTAAGGATTCAAAAGTGCTTTACAAATATTGTCTTGTTTTGATTCTCACAATAACTCTAGAAAGTAGGTGCTATTGTAATCCCCATTTTATAGATGAGGGAACTGAGGCAGACAGAGGTTAAGTGATTTGTCCAAGATAACACAGCTAGTATGAGGCAGGATCTGAACTCAGGTCTTCTTGATTCCAGGTCCAGTGCTCTATCCATTGTACCACCTAGTTGTACCCAAGATCCTACAAAATTCCTTAACACATTGTCATTGAGATAACTTTGTCCAATGTCTTTTCATTACTAATAATTAATGCATAGAATAGGGAGATGCTTGCTCAACAAAGATGCTTAGCCCTGTCACAGAGAACTATTTGTATGAGAGTCTAAATGCAAGCAGATTAGGAAGTTCCCTCCAAATGCTCGTGTTTGCAGAGGACATTATGTTGTTTGTCCTGGAATATACCATGACTTCTTTACTACGATCTGTCCATGGTTACTCAAGATTGGCCCAGTAATTCACACAGGAAAAATCAAGTGGATGAACAATGGCTAATACCCAGGCTATGATATGCAGCTAGATGGATAGTCCACTGAGTTAGCCCATAAGTGCATACTTCTTGGATGAACCTACTGCCTCTTGCAGAAGGACAGTGAGCTGGGTCCAGGATTGAAGAGAAAGAATAGAGCAGGCTGAATTACATATAGGAAATTGTAAGGCACTTTCAATGTGTGGCTAAATTGCTCCCTGACACATCTTTTAAAATGCCAATTAGAGTCACCAGCGGAAGATGATGAAAGTAGGCATTGTTCCCAGAAAAACCCCAGTGAAATATTATTACTACTAGCAATTATTTCTATTTGTATGGTATTTGGAGTCACCTCTCTTGCTCTTTTTGCCCCTCATACAGCTAGGAGGAACCACATGTGGGGTTTTAGCAAAAAAAGGAGAGAAAGAGGAAGTTTATAGCATTACAAAGTTGAAATAGAGTGATGCCTCTGTCAGAGTGAGGGAGAAGTCAGACTGGCATGGCAGCAACATGGTGGTGGTAGGCTTCTCTTTACTGAGGCCATCCACTGAGTACACACACTATGATCCTAGAGTGATAAGCTAGCTGTGGCATGAAGAGTTTGAAAAGTTCCTGCCAGTGAAAGACACAGGATAGTGGAGAACAGGAAAAGCATGGATGAGAGGTTCTGTCTTCTTTGAGATCCCCTTGATCCCAGTCCCTGCTGTTTTTCTAGAGAAAGAGTAAAAGATCCAAAGGAAGATCCTGGATTACTAAGTCTTCAGCGAAAGCCTGGACCCATTGGAAGCATTGAGATGAAGACTGAGTTGGCTCTGTTATATTGTCCTTTACTCATTACATGAGAATTGATATGAGGAACATCACAAACTTAAGTTGTGTATTTCCCAGAAAGAGAGGGATTCTCTGTACTCTTTGAGGATTTATTGGGTTTTGGAGTGGCTGCAGATGTTTTATCGATCATATACCAAGTATAAACATGATTTAAATAGTTAAATATATTTGTTCATCACTGTAGAGCACAGTTAACATAGCAAGTTCATGGAGGAAGCAATGTTTGCCAAAGCATGGAGCTCAAAAATGGAGGAAGGAGAGCATTTCAGGCATCCAAATGGCCTCTGCAAAGGTAGAGAGACTAAATAGAATGTTAAGTTTGGGGAACAGTTAGTAAGCTAATTTTGTCAGAATATAGAGTACTTGAGAGAGCATAAAATTAGACAATATCGGCAAAGGGTGTCAGATTATTGAGAGTTTTAAATACCAAGAGTATTTTATTCTAGAATCTACCTAGAGGCAGTAGATTACACTGAAGATTTTTGAACATGGCAATAACCTATGTTTTAAGAAAATTAATTTGGGCTACTGTGTAGAGCTGTGGTATCAAATTCAAATATAAATGGGGGCCACCAAATGATACACAAGGATCATTGTAGGTCACATATTGACTTAGAAAACCATATTAACATTATGTTCTGTTGTAGTTTTATTTGTTTTGTTAAATATTAACCAATTACATTTTTTGTTTAGAAAAAATATTTATTTTTAAGGGTAGGACTTTTATTTTCCTTCTTAAAAATGTTTTTAAAAATTTCTCAATTACATGTAAAATAATTTTAACGTTCATTTTTTATAATTTTTGAGTTCTACATTCCCTCTCCTCTCCTTAAGAAGGAAAGCACTTTGATATAGATTATACATGTACAGTCATGCAAAATATATTTCCATATTAGTATATTGTAAAAGAAAACTCCATCAAAAAAAAAAGAAAAGGAAATAAGTAAAAAAAGTATGCTTTGATCTGCAATTGAACTCCATCAGTTCCTTCTCTGGAGGTGGATAGCACTTTTTTTTTTGTTATAAGTCCTTCAGAATTGTCTTATATTATTGAATTTCTGATAATAGTTTATTTATTCACAGTTGATCACCATTACAATATTGCTGTTACATTGTGATCTTCTGCCTCTGCCCTCTGCTCACTTCACTTTGCATCAGTTCATATACGTCTTCCAAGGTTTCTCTGAAACCATCCTGCTTGTCATTTCTTATAGCACAATAGTATTCCATCACAATCATATACTGCAATATATTCGGCCATTCACCAATTGATGGACAACCCTTCAAGTTCCAATTCTTTGCCAACATAAAAAGAGTTGTTATAAATATTTTTGTACATATAGGAATTTTTCCTTTTTCTTTGACGTCTTTGAGACACAGAACTAGTAATGGTATGCACAGTTTTATAGCCCTTTTGGCATAGTTTCAGATTGCTCTCCAGAATGGTTGAATCAGTTCACAATTCTACCAAGAGTGTACCAATATCTCAATTTTCTCACATCCC
This sequence comes from Gymnobelideus leadbeateri, assembly GCA_011680675.1. Classification (NCBI taxonomy): domain Eukaryota; kingdom Metazoa; phylum Chordata; class Mammalia; order Diprotodontia; family Petauridae; genus Gymnobelideus; species Gymnobelideus leadbeateri. Next base: position 211,480 of record WOXC01006005.1, read on the forward strand.
CTCTGATATTTGTTGTTTTCCTTTTCTGTCATATTAGCCAATCTGATACGTATGAGGTGGTGTCTCAGAGTTGTTTTAATGTGCATTTTTCTAATCAATAGTTATTTAGAGAATTTTTATATGACTATAGATAGCTTTGATTTCTTCTTCTGAAAACTGCCTGTCCATATCTTTTGATCATTTTTCAATTGTGACCCAATTACATTTTAATCTGGTTCACACTACACTCAGTAGTGTTTCATGTTTTGGGTCAAAATGTGGCCTGTTGTTTTCTGCTTCTGGTATAGACAATGGATGGTAGGTAGAAAAGATTCATAGCAGGAAGTTACTACAATAGTCCTGGTAAGGAGTGATCAAAGCCTGAGGAAAGGGCCACTGGGTTTAGCAAGTAAGAGAACGTTTATTAGCACAGGTTGAGAAGTGGAAGGGGAGAAAATGGTGGCAATGGTGGCCGTGTGTTTAGGAGTTTGGCTGTGAAAGGAAGAAGAGACATAGGATAATAGCTTTAAAGGATGGCAGGATAAAGTGAAGGCTTATTAAGGATGGGGATACTTGGGTGAGCTTGTGGGTAGCAGCATAGCAGTGGAGAAGATAAGATTGAAGAGGAGAAAGAGAAAAGGAGTAGTCAAAGGGGAGGAAGCATGTCGAAGAGGCAGAAGGAGAATTGGATCAAGGGCACAGATGGAGAGGTCGGCCTTGTCAGAGAGAGAGAGAGAGTCCACAACCATGACCCAAGACCCCTGTGAGGCAGGACAAGGAAGCTGAGTTAAATGAGCAGAAAACATGAATAACGTGACATATGTCCCAGGTATCCCAGACCAGTAGTCTTTCTAATCTCCCACATTGTCTCCAACTTTAGCAAAAGGGAAGAGATGAATTGATCAGTCTTATTTATAGCTGCGGGCCCAAGCCAGGGCATATAGATCAAGGTAGCTTAACGGGTGTGGGGGTTTGGGAGCATAGGGAGGCACATAGTGGCATGGCCAAGGAGAAAAGCTCCCTGGATGTGATTTCCCAGGAAGCTTGGGGCTAAGAGGACATCACTGATAAGCAGCAGGGCTGTGACATTCCTGCATCCTGGACTCCTGGCAAAAGACTGACAACTTCAGAGCTGAATGAAGAGGCTTTGGCAAATCCCGGCTTGCCCCAAGAGCATTCTTAACAGTTTCATGAGGCAGACAGCCCTGATCCCTAAGCTTTTACCACTGTGCTCTGAAGCTACTTTGTCCTTCTCCTGAGATGATGGAGAGATTAGTAAAGATTAGAAGGGGGAATTAGATTATAATAACCTTGGGGACTACAAACATTTTGTGTGTGTGAGAACACAGCATGAGACTACAACTTGATTCTTCCTTGTTATTTACACTCTTTTGTCTTAATTAAATGCTTTTACTATTGGATTTCTGACCACCTTGCCCCCCTCCATAAACCCCTGTCAACCCCAGGATCAAATATAAAATCTTCTTTTTGCCATTCAGAATCATTTATTACCTATCCCTTTGGCCCTGACATTCTCTGATCCAATGATACCTCCTTGCTGTTCCTCCAACAAGTCATTGTGTCTCTTGGCTCCCTGGCATTTTCACTGGCCATCTGCCATGCTTGGAATACTTATCTTCCTTATCTCAACTTCTTGGCTTCCTTTGAGTCCCAGCTGAAATCTCATCTACAGGAAACCTTCCCCCACCTCTCTAAATTCCAGTGCCTTCCCTCTTTTGATCCCCCGCATTTATCTTCTATATAGCTTATTTGTATATATTTGTTTGCATGTTGTCTCCCCATTAGACAGTGAGCCCCTTGAGGGCAGGTACTGTCTTTTGTTCTTCTTTGTATCCCTAACATTTAGCACAGTACCTGGCACATAGAAGATGGCCAATAAATGCTTATCAACTGATTGTCTTTTGCATAACCTATAAATAGTGTTGTATTGAAGGGGAGAAAGCAAGGGTTTATTAAACCCCCTACTATGTGCCAGGTACTGTACTAAACCCTTTATAAATGTTATCTCAGTTGATCCTTACAACAACCCTGAGAGGCAGGTGCTGTTATTATCCCCATTCTATATTTGAAAAGATTGAGGTAGGCAGAGATTAAGTGACTTGCCCAAGGTCACACAGCTAGGAAGTGTTGGAGGTTAGATTTGAATTCAGGTCTTCCTGAATCCAGGCCTTGTACTCTATCTACCTAGCTTCCTCTGGAAGAGACTAAGGCTAGAATATCTGAAAAATAGATTACTCAGAACAGTCCACACCGAACCTGAGAAAAACATAGTAAGGGGCCTCATGACCAGAGTTCCTAGAGTTTAAGGAGCTTTGTATTACAATAAAAGAGGGAGTAGTATGAGAATGCACCAAATGGTGGGTTCAGATTTGTGTGGCTGTAGGGAAGAGGAGGAGGTATATTATAGAAAGCACAGGACTTGGAATCAAGATACCCTGGGCATTTTGTACCTATTATTTTGGTACCCACTGGCAAAAAACCCTAAGAAAAACTGAACTTCTCCAGGTCTCAATCTTTTCATCTGAAAAATGGGATAATAGTATTTGTACTACTTAAGTTTCTGAGTTGTTCTGAGGAAAGAACTTCGTCAACTTTTACAACACGGTGTGTGTGTATCACACATTTTCATTATTGGGTGTGTCAGTAACAACAAAAAAAGAGGACATCATTGAAGATAAAAATCTATACTTGAGTACAAGGACTTTGTTTCTGCCATTCCTCAGGAAGTATACCCTTTGCTAACTTTTCTCCCCTCTTGTCTCCTCTCTTCTCTATTGGTCACCCTCCCTTCCACTTCCATCTCCTTCCCTTCCTCTTCCCTTTCCTTCCCTACCCTGGTTTTCCAGATCTCTATTAACTCTTTTGTCCCATGGAGTTTCATTTATGATTTCCTGAAATAGAATAAATGAGAAAATTGGGTCTGAAAGGAGTGAAATGATTTGTCCCAGGTCACACCCTTGGTGTGAATTATCAGAGTTTGAACTCAGGTATTCCTGACCCAAAGTCCAATACTCTCTCCACTATTCCACCTTGTTGAGTAGAACCAATAGTGTCCCCCTCACAAGACCAATCATTTAGAGTTGGAAAGGATGTTTGAGACCCTCTAGTCTAGCCTCTTGACTTTATAGATATGGAAGTCTAGCTAGGTCTGGGAACTTGTCCAAGGTAACTTGGCTAGTAAGTTTCACAGATGGATTGGAAATCCAGCTCTTTGTTTTAAAAGCATGGGCTCCTCTCTCCTGACCCTGTTCTTCCATCTCTGGAGAGGCATGGGAAGGAGAAGAGAAGAAGCAACAAGAGAAGGGCAGTGGGCATCCTGGAAGGCCAACCCCTTTGATAATCCATAACCTTGAACAGACTGCTAGGTGACTGCTGTGAATGGAAGGGAGAGAGAAGGAGGCACATGGAGAGACATTCGGGGAGGGAGGCCGTGACTCTCAGAGGGGCTTCCATCATGGAGATGGAGGAAAGGCCTGACTTCAGCTGAGTCCTCATCAGCTTGTTTTTCCATGAAGTGAAAAGAAGAAGTTACAACAGTTACTCAATTTAAACTTCTCTTCCCTGGAGGGCACATTAGGTTTTCTGTGTAGTTGGTGATTGTTGAGAAATGCTCGAAACTTTCGGTGTTTCCTTTTTCTTGCCCTGTCCAGGCAACCAGCCTGCCTTTCTTTCTTTCCTTCCTTCTTTCTGAACAAACTGTGCCCCAATGCCACTATCCCCCCCCCAACCAGGGCTGGTGACACCCCATAATTCATGCAGAGGAATGAAGTCTAGAAGTGAAGGAAGCAGAAGCCATGAAATATTCCTATTGCACAGTCCCGGGACACAGCAGCCCCTCTGGACTGTTGCCATGGAGAATTTTCTTTGAGAAGTAAATAGTCCACTTGGCCCCAAAGACCAGTGATGGTCTGATCCTTGCTCCCAGTTTTAAAGTCATTCTGCCCCAGGAGATGTGATGATTCTAGGCCAAAGGCTTCCTGGAGAATATTCTTGGTTCCACTGAGTCACAAAGTACTCAGTAGGGTTGAGCTTTGGGCTACAGGTGGAAGCAGAGAAGAGGAAGAAGAGGGCAGAGAGTATAAGAGATGATGAAAAAAATGGTCAGCAATATGTGTCTCCTGAGGAGTCTCAGAGACAGAGATCTCAGTCAGGGTCTCACTGAGCTAAGGCCTGGATTTTGTCTTCAGCAATGTCCTCTCCTGTGAATATCACTAACACAGCAAAAATATTGTGATCATCATCATTGTGAATAGCTATTACTAATAAGAATAGCTAACATTTATAAAGCACTTACTATGTGTCAGACACAGTGCCAAGCATTTTACTACAATGTCATTTGATCCTCATACATCCCTGGGAGGTAGATTTTTATTTTGTTATTTATTTATCAATCTCTATTTTGCAGATGAGGAAACTGAAGCAATAAGGGTTAAGTGACTTACTTGCCCAGGGTCCCAAAGCAAGTGTCTTACTGATTCTAGACTTACTGTATCATTTAGCTGCCTCTGCAACAATAGTCGTTCTATCACTTTAAAAAGATTTTCAGATTTCTTTACTCACAACCCAGATCGCCTGGATGGCATTTAAGCTGTGGAGAGAATCCCCACTCCCCAAAATAACATTTATATATTGCTTTAAGAATTATGAAGTAGGGGCAGCTAGGTGGCACAGGAAATAGAACACTGGCCCTGGAGTCAGGAGAACCTGAGTTTAAATCCATCCTCAGACACTTAACACTTACTAGCTGTGTGATCTTGGGCAAATCACAACTCCAAGTGCCCTGTCTTCCCCCCAAAAAAACATACAGAACAAGAATTATAAAGTGCTATATTATCTCTGTTGATCTCTGTAATAACTCTGTGAAGCTGGTGTTATTATTATCCCAATTTTACAGATGAGAAATTGAGTCAGGGAAAAGGTGAAGTGATTTGTCCAGAGCCATACAGGTAAGTGCCTGATATATGATTCACACTCAGGTCTTCCTGACTCCAGGTCCATGACTGCCTCCTAACTTGATGGTGCTGCCCATTTGAGGAAGCTATTTCCATTTTGGGCTAGTATGATGAAGAAGAAAGAAGACTGAATTTGGAGCTACTAGAACTTGATTTTTTTGGCAGTTGGGCACAGTGGATAGAATGCTGGGCCTGCAGTCAGAAAGATTCATCTTCCTAAGATCAAATCTGGCCTCAGACACTTAATAACTGTGGCCTTTTGGAAGTCACGTAATCCTCTTTGCCTCAGTTTCTCTATCTGTAAAATGAACTAGGGAAGGAAATGGATACCATTCCATAGCTTTGTTCAGGAAAACCCCAAATGGGTTCAACAAGAGTTGGATACAATTGAAAAACACCCAACAACAACAGCAACAAAGGATGTTAATTTCCTCATCTTTTTTTTTTTTTTTTTTGGAGGGCAATCGGGGTTAAGTAACTTGCCCAAGGTCACACAGCTAGATTTTCTTTTTTGTTTGTGCGTTCATTAAGTGTCTGAGGCCGCATCCGAACTCAGGTCCTTCTGACTCCAGGGCTGACGCTCTACTCACGGCACCACCTAGCCGCCCCAATTTCCTCATCTTTAAAAGGGAGGGTGGATTGTCCAGCTAAATAATCTCTAAATGCCTTCTGGTTCTAAATCCTTTAATCCTGTGCTCTGGGTTTGAATCTCAGCTCAGCTACTTTCTACCTATGTGATTTTGGGTAAGTCACTTGACTTTTCTGGGCTTCTTTGATCTTTGAGATCCCTTCTAAAGCTCCATATCCTGTAATTCAGGGAAAATGTGCTTTGGGGAAAATAATAAGTGCTCATGTTTATAGAACCTTATAAGATTTATAAAAAAGTGCTTTTCTCACAATAACTCTGGGGAAAGCTATTATTATCCCCATTTTGCAGACAAAGGAATTGCATTTCCTGAGTTAACTGGGAAGGATGTGAACCAACTTGAATCTCTATTAATTAAGAACAAGGGACCAGGAGTCAGGAGATTGGGATTCTAGTTGTGGCTTTGCCCGAGTCCTTGTGTGATGGGCCAGGTCATTTGACCTCATTGGGTCTTCCTTTTCTAATCTCTAAAATGAGGGATTTGGACCAGAGGGTTTCTAAGGTCGCTTTCAGGGGTAAGGTCCAAAGGATGAATGGGACCTGGACTGAAGGAATCCTGACTTGGTTGACTCTTGCTTTGCATTTACAGTTTTCTTTTTTCATGGGGCAAAGCTATCCTCTAGAGTCCGGAGTTCACGTGGCATAGAGAAGGTTCTTACTTTCTCAAATGATTTATCCCTGGGGGCAGAGGGCAGGGTTATGGAGGCACAATGGAAAGGGTTTTGTTCTCTAAAAGGCAGTTCACATGGAGGAGTCATGACCTCCTGGTCCTTCCCTATTCTCTCGTCCTTTTCTCCTTCACTGGATTCTGTCCCAGATCCAGTTCCCCTTCCCCATTTTTCTTTTCTTTATCAGCACAAAACCCAAGAACCAGCAGGCCCCAGGTCCTCTTGCCCTACTATTAAGGAGATTTCTCCCTTCCTTGGATAGAGGTATGGGACTGTCTGCTTTGTGGGAGCACATCTTGGGGAACCCAGATGTGTGCTCTGAGTGTTATTCTGCATAATTTACCCCAGGGATAGGGAATAGTAAGTAACAAATCAGAGGACAAGGGCTGCTTCCCACCTCACACTCGGTGGTGGGGTGGTAGGGGTGGGGAGGTTTGCCTCAGGGCAACTCAGAATCGGCCTTTATTTGGGTCCTTATTGTGTGGCATTGGCTGACACAGGGGTGTGCAACCTTTTCTTTCTCCTTTCCTTTTCTTTCCTTCTTTTTTCCTTTCCTTTCCTTTCCTTTCCTTTCCTTTCCTTTCCTTTCCTTTCCTTTCCTTTCCTTTCCTTTCCTTTCCTTTCCTTTCCTTTCCTTTCCTTTCCTTTCCTTTCCTTCTTCCTTTCCTTTCCTCATTCTTCCTTCCTTCCCCACATTTCTTCCATTCTTTCCTTCCTTCCTTTCTCTCCCCTTCTTCCCTTCTTTACCTCTCTCTCTCTCTCTCTCTCTCTCTCTCTCTCTCTCTCTCTCAACTTTCTTCAAAGCTTAGTTCAGGTACCAGATCCTACTTATAATATTCCTTGATCCTGCCATCTGAAGTGTTCTCAAGCTTTTAAAGAAAATATTTGATAAACTGTTTTCTAATTTAGTTGGTTTCCTTTCTAATCCTATGCATTTATTTTATGCATTTAAACAATTATTCTGAAAAAAAGCATAGGCCACAGGAAACAGACTGCCAAAGGGGTCCTTGCCACCAAAGAGGTTAAGAACCCCTCTTCATGTGTCCCTGCTGTATGTGCCAGGGAACCCAGTGGTTTAGAGCACTGGCCTTGGATTCAGGAAGACCTCGGTTCAAATACCACCTCAGACACTTAATGATTGTGTGACTCTGAGTAAGTAGCTCTCTTAGCTTAGTTTTCTCATCCATAAAATAAAGACAATAGCACCCACCTCACAAAGTTGTGACAATTAAATGAGATAATACACATAATATATAACTTAATAAATGCAATGTCTAGTGCATTATATAATACGCGTAACAGGGGCTCTGCAAAGCCCTACATAAATTCCAGTTATTGGTGTTGCTGCTGTTGCTCTCTTGTAGTCCCACCCTAGGGCAGGGACTCCGGTTGTCTCTGCATCAGCAGGCCTGTCCCACAATGGAGGGGCTTCATACATATTTGTTCAATGGAATTGAATTCCCTTCAGTTCTTCAAATATGCTTTGGATCCCTATGGAGAGCCCAGCTCTATCCTAAGCTTTTTAGAGGATGCAGAAAAGGGGTGGGTGGGAATAGCACTTTTTCCTGAGGGGGCTCACATTGCAGTAGGGGACAGAACCAGGGAAAGCAGTGACCAGAGGACCGCTGATCAGGTATGGCGGCTCAACAAGCTCTTGGTGAACCACCGGTGAGGCTTCCTAGAGGAAGTATATGCATTTGGGTATGGAAAAAAGGGGATTGTTTCAGACTGGGAGAACAGTGTGGTCAAAGGAGAGAAACTAGAAAAAGACGGGGTGGGTTCGTGGAGAATTGCTCTTCAGGAGGAGGGAGGACAGCCTTTAGTTATCTCAAGGGCACATGAAATTCTCCAAGTTGGCTCAGAGATTTCTCAACATTGACAAGGGATCTCAGGGGTCATCTAGAACCTAAGTTCTAATCCTCCTTGGAATATATGTGACAAATGATCATCCATTGATGAGGGAACTTACTACTGCATGAAGCAGCTAACATTCATAGAGTGCCTACTATGTTCCAGCCACTATGCTAAGTGCTTTAAAATTACTATCTTATTTGATCCTTATAACAACCCTGGGAGATAGTGCTATTGTGGGTTCTTCTTTTACAGATGAGGAAACTGAGGCAAACAGATGTTTGCTCAAGGATATACAGCTATTGTCTGAGGCTGGATTTTGATTCAAGCGTTTTGACCCCAGGTTCAGTACTAATTCAATATTACTTAAATTACCTTAATTTCTCTAATAAAGTAATTATTCTTTGGACAGCTCCACTTTATAGAACTATAGCTTTGGAACGAAAAGGTTCAAAAGGTCATTAAGTTCAACCTCTTCATTTTACAGACGAGGAAACTGAGGTAGAGAAGTTAAATGTCTTGTTTAGCTTTAAACAGCTATCAAGCATCAGTCAACGTTCAAACACAGATCAGTCAGAAGACCGATACAAGTTTTTCTGACATGGAGCCCTCTCTACTAAGAACTTCAACCAAAAATAATTTTAGTAAAAATAGTTCTAGCAGTTTTTTTTTAAACCCTTAAAATAGAAACTATCCTGAGGAGGAGGGGAGGAAGGAGAAAGAGGCAAAGGCATTTATTGTTAAATCAGTTCAATTCCCCCAAGGAAGGGAGCCTTTAGTCTAGGAGGTTAGAGCAGATGAAATGAAGTAATAGATTAAGAAAGGCTGATCACATATAGGAAACCCAGGCAGAAATATAGGCTAACCTCTCCATTTTACAGATGGGGAAACTGAGGCACAGTGTGATGCTGTGACATGCCCAAAGTCACTTAGTGAGTCTACAGCAGATTCTAGTCAAAGTGTTCTGACTCCAAACCCAATACTCTTGGTCTATACTATACTGATAGAAAGACTGAATAGGGGTTCCCTGAGGTTTTGAGGAACACTTGGGATTTTCTTGCTTCCTATAGGACAAACTTATGGCTCTCAGAGGATTCTCATGGTATGGAAGTTTTTTCCAGGTAAAGGGGATTATCTCATTCAGAGAAAGAGAGCAATTCTTCTGTATTTATTTCATTTTCTGTAGATTCCTGGCTTTTTGTTTTATTTTTACTCAATGTCCTTCTTTTTCCTCCTCTTCCTCTCTCCCCCCCACCCTTGGGCTGTACTTATTTCTACCATGCAAAGAGTGACTGGGCAACTCAAGTTCATCTCTGAGAGATTTTGATTAGGTCACCTCCATCTCTAAACCTATAAGCCTATGATCTATGATTTCACAACTGTGGGGAAATCTCTTTATGGGAGCTCCCTGTATCCAGGGTGGGTATGGCTTGTCAGCTCATCAGAGCTTTCTCTTCTGAGAAAGTCACCTCAGACACCAGAGCTTGTGATGACATGTCCCTGGTCACACGATGAGTGTCAGAGGCAAGATGTGAACCCTGGCCAGTACGGCTATACCTGGATACCACTCAGCTAGCAAATCACCTTACATTATTACCTAACTGGAGTGTTAAGGGGAAATGCTGAGCACCCTTTGCTCATTTCACAGAAAATTATCATGAAAATTCACATTTATATGGCTTTCTCATAACATAATTCACAGCAAACTTTGAAGGTAGGTATTGCTAGTGTTATTACTATCTTATAGAGAAGGCTCTGAAGTCCAATGACTTAGTGTCACACAGCTAGTCAAGTGTAAGGACTCATTTTAGGTCTTCTGACCACTGTGGTTTTGCCTGATATACGAGGTCAAAGTTCAGTCTGGTAGAAAGAGCACATATCTGGAGTGAGGGGACCAGGATTCAGTTTGAATCCTGACTGTTTCCTCCCACCATCTACTTTTGTGACTTGGGGCAAAAGTCCCTTCACCTTCTCTGGCCATCCTTTTCATTCATTTTCCTACTGTAAAATGTATGGGTTGACTAACTGATTTCTAAAGGTCCTTTCAACTTTAGCAATTGAGACCTAGGGCATAAGATTTAGAGCTGGAAAGGAGTGGAGAGAGATTATCTGACTTCCCCTGGCCTCCTCCCTTTCCAGTCTGCTTTAGTCACAAGGATCTGAGGGGTTTTCTTGTTCAATCTCCCCTATTTTATAGACTCAAGACTCAGAGGATGTGTGACTCTTAGATGACCCACAAAGGGATGAAGTGATTTCCCCAAAGTTACACAGATATCAAGGGGCAGAATCACAATTTAGACCTGGGTCTTTTGATTTCCAAACCAGCACACTCTCCCTTGTGCCATGATGGCTCCTTGGAATAGGATCTTGGCACCAGCTTCCTCCTTGTTTGATGATTCTGATTCATGGTTATTCAGAGCAATAATACTCTATCCACCTAGGGGTCAAACTGCAACCAGGCAGCTGATACCCATCTCATGGTAGGTCTGAGGGGGGGGAAAGATGAGGCTTGACCTCTCAATCTGCTTTTTATTTTTTATTTTTGGAGGGCAATTGGGGTTAAGTGACTTGCCCAAGGTCACACGGCTAGTTTTTGTGTTAACTGTCTTTGAACTCAGTTCCTCCTAACTCTAGGGCCGGTGCTCTATTCACTGCACCAGCTAGCCACCCCTCAATCTGTTTTTTAAAAATTTATTAGGTTGACTCCCTATTTCCCCTAAGATAAACTACAAGCTTCTCTCTTTAGCTTTTCAAGCCCTTTATAACCAAGTCCCAGCCTATCTTTGGGACTTGAATGTATACTAACACTGCTCCCCCAGCCTCTCCCCCTGACTCAGCAATTCAGTCAAACTGTCCTTTTCCCTACTCCTCACATGTAGTACTTTATCTCCCATTGCCATCCCTTTGCACTGGCTGTTCCTCATGCCTAGCATGTCTTCCCTCCTCACTTCTGCCTCATAGAATCTCTCCTTCAGAACGCAGTTCAAACTTCCTTGGTCCTCTCAAATCCTAGTACCCTCTTTGCCTAACTAATTTGTAATTGTTGCTGTTGTTGAGTTATGTTCAACTTTTCTTGACCCCATTTGGGGTTTTCTTGGCAAAGATACTGTTTGCCATTTCCTTCTCCAGCTCATTTTACAGAGGGGAAGCGAAGACAAAAAGAATTAAGTGTCTTGCCCAGGGTCATACAGCTGGTAAATGTCTGAGGCCAGTTTTGACCTTGTGAAGATGAATCTTCCTGACTCCAGGCGCAGCACTCTATGCCCTGAGTCACCTAACTGCCCCTTTTAGTCTCCAGCACTTGGTATTTTGAGGCGCCCTCCCATCCAAGCACAAACCAGGACTGACTGTTTAACTTTCAAGATCAGATGAGACCAGGCGTGTTCATGGTTCTATAGTAATTTGAACTTACTTTTTGTTTATTTGAATTAGTTAGCTTTATATTTGTTCTACATGTACATATATTATGTATATGCACACATATGTTTATGTGCAGATGTAAATATGTATACATATGTATATGCCTACCCATACATGCAGGGATATGCATATCTCCTGACGAGGTGTGCACACACATGTAGTACCTCACCTCACAGGACTGTTTTGAGGTTCAAATTAGGTCATGAAAGTGAAATGCTTTGCAAAATTTGAATAACGATATGTATATACACATATGTCTCCCCCATTAGAAAGTAAGCTCCTTAAAGTTAGAGATAATTTTATTCCTTGTATTTGTATCCTCATCATTTTATACAGTACCTAGATCATAGCATGGACTTAAAAATTCTTATTGATTTGTTGATTGATTAGATGGAGGGATGGATGGACAGATGGAGGGATGGATGGATGGATGGATGGTTAGATGGATGGTAGATAGAGGGATGGTTGGGTGGTTGGATGGATGGATGGCAAATGGAGGGATAGGATGGATGGTGTATGGAGGGATAGATGGGTGGTTGGATGAATGGATGGTTGAATGGGTAGATGGACAGTGCCTGTGTCTCAAATCTGGGGAAAGTATTTAAAGGGATGGGGCACAGGGAAGCAGAGTGTTTGCTGGAAAGGATGCTAAAGTTCCCTGAGCTGGGAGATGGATATTGGGGCCTGAGCCAGGGAAAAGAAGAGGAAAGGCAGTGGTCAGAGGGGTGGGTGACATTGGCAAGCAGTTATTTGTCCTGACCATACATAAAAGCTCCTCTAGAGCTTACAGACTTTTGAATGTGGGTGGCAGGGATGATTCTTGAGAAGAGAAACTAGAGGTCTCTGGAAAATTCTCCCTAAAGAGAGCTAAAAGCTGGGTGGAGTGACCCCCAAGGGGAGACTGAATGCAATGATCCAGTCTGGGCCAACTGTGTCTCTTTGGGACTTATTTGAAGTGGGGGAAGAAAGGAGGAAGGGATGGGCTGTGGGAGTGGGGAATGCTTTCCCTAGCCTGATAGCCTGGCTTTTTCTTGGACTAGAAGTGAGCACTGTGTGTGCTGGGACCATTGCCCAGCTGGGCTCTGACTGCATAGAGCTTCCTCCAAGGGAGCCTGAGTAACCAGCCAGGATTCCTAGCCCTTTTCCCAGAGTGCTGTGTGGACCCCACAGGACACAGAGGGATTTCTGTGCTGGTGGCATCCTCTGCCTTGTCTCTGGGGAACCAGGCAGAAATTGGTTCACTGGGGCCACAAGGAGACATTGTCCGAGACACTTATGTGTCAGAGGTACCTGTGGCATGAAAGGGTTGGCTTACTTTTGGGAACACTACATATCTCGTCACTAGACCCTCCCATTCAGAAATTGAGAAAACACAAACCACTGGGTATCCCAAAGCTTTCCACTTAGGATGCAGGACTGTAGAATCCAGAACTAGAAAGGCCCTTAGCAGTTGTCTTGTTTAAACCCTTCTTTTACAGATGACAAAACTGAAGGCCAGAAGGGTCAAGTGGCTTGCTTTAAATCTCACAGGCAGTAAGGGGCAGTCGGGATCTGAACCCAGGTCTTCAGATTCCAAATTAAGTGCTTTCCCTAATATATAATACTGCCTCATTTGCAAGGATTTTGACCATGAAAAATCTTTATAAAAGGAACCTTTATCAACAACAAAGAGGCAACACTATCTAAATGAAGTCTGTTGAAATAATAGTATAATGCCACCCCCTGCCCCTTTCTAGTTCCCCAGAGTCAATTACAGGTCTACATGAGCTTAATGCCAGTTCTGTCCTCTGCTGATGTATTACTTCCTCTCTACTGGCATGGGCTGTGAAGTATATTGGTTTCTGCTGGTGGGGACCATGTGTCTCCTAGCTCAGTGTTTCTCCATGCCTTTTGAGGCGTGGAAAATCTGCTACATCTCCCCACATGCTTTATGTATTACCAGGAAAGATTCTGGGAAATTTCCTGATAAGATCTAGACAACGGTAGGTTGCTTTTTCAGTGGAATATATATGGAACCCATAAAAGTGCCAGATCAAAGTTTATCTTTCTTTTTTTTTAAAACATATTCCTTCTGTACTCTGCATTTTATTTATTTATTTATTTATTTTGGAGGGCAATTGGGGTTAAGTAACTTGCCCAAGGTCACACGGCTAGGTTTTTGTTTTGTGTGGGTTAAGTGTCTGAGGCTGGATCCGAACTCAGGTCCTTCTGACTCCAGGGCTGAGGCTCTACGCACTGCACCACCTAGCGCCCCGAAAGTTTATCTTTCAAAGCAAATCCTTTGGTTGCTATTTAGTCACCAATATTGTCAAGGTTAGACACCATGGCTTTGTGTCTCCTCAAAGAATTTTGATATTACCTGGAAGAAGCCATTGTTACTGCCCACAGCATAAATCCAAGTGTTTTATGCCTTGGTGTCTTTCTAGTTCTTTTTAGACAAGGGTAGAGCATCCTTCTCCAAAGGACCAGGGACTACTCTCCAGGAGCTTCCTGGATCCCAATTTCATTTCATTTCATTGCTATGGGTCATCGAGGGGCGCATTATCCAAGTTAAACACAATCTACTTCTAGTAACCACTATGGGTTACTCACAATCACAGAACTTCAGAGTTGGAGGATACCTCAGGGGTCATGGAGTCCAACCTATAACTGAATAGGAACCATCTCCTTCTCCCTCCTACAAGTGGTCATTGAGTCTCCTTTTGAAGGTTTTGAGTGATAGAAAACTCACTTTTGGATAGTTGTAATTATTAGGATTTCCCCCTCCCCTTTTATCTAGCCTTAATTTAACTCTTTATACCCATTGGTCCTCATTTTCTCCCTGGAACCAAGTAGAACAAGCTTAATTTATCTTCCACATGACAATTCTTCAAACACTTGAAAACCCCGACCATGTTCCTCCGTAAATCTTATGTAGTCTAAATATTCTTAGTTTCTTCAAACAGTCCTCATCTGGTATAGACTCTGGTTGCCTCAACATTCTTGTGGCCATACAAGCATCAACCATAAAAGTAATGTCATATTCTGGATCAGATTATCCTTAGGAGCTCAGCAGAAATATTGCCCAATGAGAATGCTCATGCAAACTCAACATTAAAGCCAGAGGGGAATCTCATGTTAATGCTGCTTTCCAGATCAAGTATAACAAGTTAAAAGATCAACTATCAACTATTCTCTTCTCCCTGTTTTTGGCATATAGGGTCAACTCAACCCCAATCAACCTTTTGTTGTTGTTCAGTCATGTCTGACTCTTCGTGACTCCATTGGAAGTTTTCTTGGCAAAGATGCTTGAATAGTTTGCCATTTTCTTCTGTGGTTTATTTTACAGATGAGGAAACTGAGGCAAACAATGTTAAGTGACTTGCCCAGGGTCACACATCTAGGAAGTTTCTGAGACTGCATTTGAACTTGGGCTTCTTGACTCTAGGCCTGGTGCTCTATCCACTGAACCACCTAGCTGCCAATTCAATCATTCTAACCCAACTCTATTCAACTCAATTCAATTCAAGTCAACCCAACCCTGCCCAATGCAACTAAACTCAAACCAAGTAAAGCAAACTTAGGTCAAACCAACCAACTCAACTAGTATTTGTTAGTGTTCAGTCCTGTGTTATATTCTGTGGGATGATACAAAAGGTGTAAAAAGCATAGTCTTTGCTCTTGAAGAGTTTGTAGTTTAGTTGGTGCAATAAGATGAAAATACATGAAACAAGTAGAGAACATCTCAAGACAATACTGGAACAAGTGTTAAAATCTATAAATTGAGTGCCAGGGTATGTGAGAGAGAGCTTAAGGTAGTCAGAAAGGTGAGACACCAGTATCATCTGGCATTATTGTGGGTGTCTCCATGGCATTTAAAAATGAACAAGTAGGCCTTGAAGGACAAATATGGCTAAAATGTAGAAAGGTGTCAGGGTGGCAAATAACCTGACCAGTAGCATTGGAAGATAATCATAGGGCTGCAAAGTGAAGACTGGTCCTATCTACATTTCTCCATACCTCTTTTCCCCCCAACTATCCTTCCTTCTTCCTCTTTAATCTCCCTCAGCACAAGGTTCTCAAGGACATCAAAACTGGGATGTCCCACAGTTGGTTCTCTCCAGAGAGATGACCAAAAAGATCTGAGAAAACTAAATCTGAAGGAAAGAGAACAGGTGTATGATTTCTCAGATGCCTAGTTTCTGGTTTCTTTTCAACTGAACCTGATTCTTCTCATTTTCTGGGTGGTATTTTTATTTAAAACAAGTTGAAAAAATGGTTTGTTCAGAGCCATTTTCCTATGGATGAAGATCAAGTGGCTTCTCCTTTGTTGGGTGTTTTGGGTGTTGCCTAGGTCACAGTGTCATCTTTGGGAAAGTCGACGGCCAAGTTTCCAAGGGTTTTAATTGCCAGGCAAGATTATGCTCATAAAATAACGGGGCTTGGTTCACTTAGAGGCCTGAGCCAGGTCTTTGCTGAGGTCTATAATTTCTTTTCCCCTATAGCTTGCTGTCTTTGAGTCTTTTAACACATAATTTCCTCCACAGATGTGAGGGCAACTTAAAAGGGGCATTGACTCTGACCTTTTGAAGTTGGCTCTTTCTCATCCCATGGCCTCTTTGTATGCACAAGTTCGACACTCTAGAAAAGTGAGAGCCCCACATGCACTGCTCTGTTTAACTGGGCAACACTGCTCTGTGTTGGTGCCCAGTTTAGGGCCCTTTGAAAACACCGAGGAGCTGCCTTTTCTCAGCTCAGGCATTTTGGCAACCACTGTGTAGCAGTGGCCTGGCTGGGAGGAGACCTGTGGTTGTATTAGGGACATGTAGTCTTTAGTTTTAGGGAAATATTTCCCAGGGTCTAGTTGAGGTACAGAATGTATCAGGAAAATGGGATGGGATGGACTGGAGTTTGGAATTACCACTGTTCATTTGGGATGGTGTTTGGGCTTGCTGAGGTTTTGGAAATCGACCTTAAATCTTCCTAACTCTGAGAATGGACAGCGGGGGAGCATATATATTTTCTAGCTGCCTTGGCATGTTGGAGAGTTAGAAGCTTACTCTGGTGCTTGTGGTGTCCCTTATTTTGTCTAAGAAAGTACAGCAAGTTCTAGGTGTATGACGAATTTTAGGAAGTTGAGAGTCGGGTTGAGGAAGTGAAGCAATATCTGGGATAACCCTGTGGGCACAAAAGGGGTTGTTTTGTACATGACTGACCAACCGTAGCATGTTGTAGGGAAAAGATCATCAGCCTTTAGGTCAAGGGGACTGGATCTGAATTCCATCCCTGCCAGACTACTAGATCTGTGTCCATGGCAAGTCACCTAGTATCTCTGAATTTGTTTCTCTGTTTGTAAAATGGTGATAGGAACTGTGTACATTACCTACCTCACTCTGTGAACCTAAAAGCACTCTGTGAATACAGGTTGCTATTATTATTTGCTACATTGAAGGAGAGGTAGCAAGCATCAATACATTTATTCTTTTAACCTTATCCTACCATTATACTGCAAATTCTGTGATGCCAGGTACCAATAAATGTTGGTTGAATTGAATTGTATCTCCTCCAGCACTTAGCCCAGTATGCTATACATGGTAGATGTCTCATAAATGTTTGTTACTTGAATGAATAAATGAGTCACCATCATCCAGTGTACCCAAACCAGGGCTCTACCACGGAGAATCCAAAGAAGTATCGGATATGATTCTTGCTCTCAGAGAGTTTGTAGTCTGATTGGGCAGACAAGGCACAATGATGAATCAACAGAATATAACACTAGAGACTAATTAAGTTTTAACCTGTATGAGATTTAAAAAATGCTATAGGAGAACAGGAAGAAATCAGAGTGAGTTGCCATGGTTTGACAAAGCTTCATGAAATTTCAGTTGCATCTTCAAGGATGGAGAACAGTATTTGAGTGGGCAGAACTTTCATGGATGGGCAGGCCTGGCATAGGGAATATCATGAATAAAGCTATATTGGGGGGAGAGGGTATGGGATGAAAATAAGTGTGTTCACTTGTAAGCGTGTGTTTATGAAGTGAGATGGGAAGGGCTGTATAGAGAAGGTCTAATTAGGAAACCAGGTGTCACTGGAGTAAAGAGTATTTCTAAGGAGGGGAGCAGTGACCCAAGCATTAGTTTAGAGTACAGGGTGGTACCAAATAGATGGTGGTGGGCCTTCAAAGCTACACTCAGGAATTTGGATTTGATCCTGAGAAGAATGGGGAATTTGGACTTAACCTGATAGTCACTGAGTGAGTGCTGGAATCATAGACCTTGAAAGGGACCTCAGAGGTCTAGTTCCCATCATCTCTGATGAAGAGCTCACTCTCCCACACGCTCACCAGGTGGTCTTCCAACTTTTGCGAGAAGATTTCTGGGGAGAGGGACCTTGCTATCTCTTGAGACAGGCCAATCTACTTTTCAGCAGCTTTAATTGTTATTAAGGGTTTTCTGACATTCAGCTTAGATTTGTCTTATTGTGGTTTCTACCCCATTGCTTCTAATTCTTCTCTCTGGGGCCAAGAAAAGCAAGTGTAATCTTTCTTTCATGTGAAAGAACATTTTTGGCCTCAGAGCTCTAGAAGTCTCTGGGTTGCTATGAGTAGAGCCATGAAGATGTCCCTACTTAATCTCTTTACACTCCACTGCCAGCTCTGTCTGGGCTCACTGACTTGTCCCACAGAGCCAGCCACCATATTATTCTGCCTGGTCTCCCTTCCCACATTCCTTTTCCACTCTTAGCATCTATATCTATGTGTATGTACGTATGCCCCCCCACATTTTTATATATATATATATATATATATATATATATATATATACATATATATATGTATACACACATTTTCATATACACATACTTTTTGTGTATGTATGTATATATGGATGTTTGTGTGTATATATGTGTGTATGTGTAGAAATGATAATATCACATATACACATATATAATACTTTCTAGCACTGAGTCTCTTCTGAAAAGCAAGGAAAGGACAAAGGTATGAGCCTCCTTCCCTATTGTTGTCTAGGAATGCTGGGAGAATTGTTGTCTGGAGACAGATCTGGAATTGTCCAAATGAAAACAACTCCTCTTCCCCAAAAGAGAAAGCCTGTTGTTTATGAAGAGTCCAGAGCTTAAACCCAAGTGATCCTCCCAAGCTAGCACCCTCATCAGTGGCATCCTGTAACAATGGGAGGAGCTCAAGAGATGTGGTTTTCATTGTTGACATTGATAGATATTAGGCATGCCAAAGAATTCTGGAGCTGAAAGGAACCCTGGGGTCATGAGTTATCATGCCCAAGTAATTTCATCTCTCTGAACCTTTGTTTCCTTGTTTGTATACTTACTCAGCCTACCTACCTCCTAGAGGGATCGTGAGGAGTGGATGAGGTAGAGGATTTTAAATGCTTTGGAAAGAATCATTTTCTCCATTTGGGGGAGTGAGTCCATCAGAGTCCTATTAGCTACAGGACTGTGTGACTATGGGAACCCACTTACTCTTGTAGTTTTTAGGCTATGTTTAGTGCCAAGTTCTAGCAAAGGGCAACATAGGTTCCTGCTTGATTAAGAGAATTTTCAATCAATTCCTCTCTCACACCCACTTTGTTCCCCTGGGCAAAAAGATTTTTCTTCTTGATATCAGAGAGGGTCTTGAATTTACTTACCTCCTAAGCTTTCAGGAATGCCAATCTATCTGAGGTTTTAAGTCAATGTTTCCCTTGCACCTTCCTTCTTGAGAATAGTACAATAGCATGAACTAGAATGAGTGTGTTTCCCTCCCTGTTCATTGCTCCCAGGTTCCAGCACACCGAACATGCCTTAACACAGGATGCTACACTGCTGAGTTTGGGGCTCAAAGGACCCAGGTTCAAAACCCAGCCCTTCCACTCACTAGCTATGTTACTTTGAGCAAGTCAGGAAACCTCTCTGGGCCTTAGTTTCTTTATTTGTCAAATGAAAGGCTGAATTTTATCTAAATGAATACCAGCTTAAAAATCTATGATCTGTGATTTTCCTGTTAACTAAGTAATATGGATGTCTCTTCTTCCTCTTACCCAGGGAGGAAAGGAGACTTGAAACTTGTAAACCTCAGGCCTAACCCAGTGATCTGCTTCCCCTCCCCCCAGTGTTTCCTCATCTCTAGCCCTCCCTAATCCAGCTCATTGAGAGAGATCCCTTCACTCCCCATCCATCCTGTCCCTCAGAGGCCCCCACTCTGCTCATTCTCCCACAGGGCTGATATTTCTCTCTATCCCAGCTGGCTGGAGTTTTTAGAAATAACAATATCTCAGGGGGGAAGGAGAAGGGGGTGAATGGACCCCTTTGTCCAAGTCTCTATGAAACCAGATTAATTATGCATTGCAGAGCACAGTGAGAGAGGCCTGCTTTGGGCCTCAATGCAATGAAAGGACAGTCCAGGCTTGAGAGCGAAAGAATTCCCATTTCCATCACAGGGACAGACGCATAATGACTGAAAGCTGGGAGAATTTTAAAAAATGGCAATGAAACAGTATTTTGTATTTGCCGCTTGGGAGCTGTTGTCTTACCCAAGTGATTCCCTGACGTCTTTCCCCCCCAGTGCCCTCCCGAGGCGGCTCTGCTTTGAGGATTTTCAAGTCCTTTCTTGGTTACCAGGGGAGATTCGGCAAAGTGTTTGGGGCTTTAGTGAATGAGAGAGAGAGAGAGAGAGAGAGAGAGAGAGAGAGAGAGAGAGGGTACAGTGTGGGATTGTTTGTGTGTGTATGTGTGAGCATGTAAGAATATATCGTGAGTACGTGTGTCTGGGCGTGCGTGAGTATCTGTATCTCTGGGTGTGTTTTGTGAGTTATGTCTCTATGTGTAAACTGCATGCATGTGCACATGTCGCTATTTCTTTGTGTCTGCGAGGGTGACTCCATGGGCATCTCTTGATATTTCTCTGTGTGTGTACATACATCCAGAACTGACTTGAATAAATTCTAATCACCAACCTGAAGCAACATCCACATCATTTTGTCCCCATAACCCTTTGGAAGGGAGAGAAGTCAGCTTTTAAGTGAACAGTATAGTTTGAAGTCAGAGGACCTGGGTTCAGGTGCAGTTTCTGTGTGATCCTGGGCTGATCACTTAACATCTGCCCTGTCTCAGTTTCCTCAACTGTAAAATAATAATAATGATATTACGTGCTTTCCAGGGTTGTTGTGAGGATCAAATGGAGTAATAATTGTAAAGCACTTAGTGTAGTGACTGGCTCATGGTAGGATTGTTTCCCTTCTTCATCCTTTCTCTAAGGTCCCCTCCATGTCTAAATCTATAGAACAAGTACACAGAACTGTAACCAGGAGTTGTAGCCCTTGGGCAGATTCTGTTGCTTAGGGGTGGAGGGAGAGGGGGTGCTGTGAGGATAGGGTGACTCAAAGCCTGGACACTGCTGTGCATGGGGGAAGAAGGCTGAGGACAGAGGTCCTAGGAGAGGAGGAGGCTGAGCCTCTGGGACGACAGGGCATGGGCTTGGGGATGGAAAAGAAACTTGTGAGCCGGGCACTGGATTTATTGAGGGAGACGTGAGTGACCTGAATGTCCTTGGGTGGCAATAAACCAGAATGTGGACTGGATGGAGTGAACATTGAAGGGGGAGAGGTGGTGTCTCGGGATGCTAACTCCTCCTTCTGGCCTGAGTGAGAGAAGGAGCCTTGGGGAGTTATGGCATCTTCAGGAGAAAGGTAGGAGGACCAGGAGAGAGAGGGAACGAGAGGGGAAGAGATAAAGGTTTATAGATTGAATGGTTATTTAATCTGGTTCTCTCATTTTACAGATGAAGACATTGAGATCCAGAAAGAGGAATTCACTTAGTCTCTGCCTAACTTAGTTTCATCAACTGCAAAATGGGTACAATAATAGCAACTACTTCCTAGAGTGGTGAGGATCAAATGAGATATTTACCAAGCTCTCAGCGTAGTGCCTGGAACATAGTAAGTGCTATATGAAAATTAGCTCATTATTAAACGACTTGCCTAAAGTCATGTAACTAGAGCATGGATTTGAACTCATGATCTGTAAATCTAAACTCACTAATATTTCCACTGAGCCCTAACAGAGAAAGCTTGCAGAGGTCATAGTAGAAGTGGGAAACAGAGGAGGTGAGAGTCTGGGGAGGGAAGAAGGGATGGTAACCAGCACACTTCTCTGATTTCCCTGCTTATCCCTTTCGGATCAAATAAGAATATATCTACTAAGCCCTTAGCATTTTGCCTGACAGTTGGTAGATGCTCCTTTCTTTTCCCTTTCAGTGAATCCCATATAGATCCTAAATGGCCCAGATGATATTCTTTCACAGGCCAGGATGTGGATGGAGACAGAAGAGACAGTTTGAACTGTACCTAAGGGAAGGTTAGCTTGGAGAGGGGTGTGATGAGACCCTGTGGGATATTAGCCCCAGGGCAGAACAAAGGATCCAGTCAGCTGAGCTGCTGGTACTGAGGCAGAAGTAGGGAGTGGCCAGGGAGCATGCCTCATGGAGGGAGAAGGGTGGGCCTCTGTCTGGATGAAGGCCCCATGCTAATTCTGACTCTGAGTGAATTTTATTTGGAGGTATACAGAATGCTATTCTGCTCTTACCACACTTGATTCCCATCCCTGGAATAGGTGCAGTCACTGAGAAAACCAAAGGTATTCCTACTTTTCCCACCAACTCATCTCTCCCCAGCCTTTAGGCATTAGGTTGGGGCTCATAGGGGGCCTTTCTCACTAGGAATGAGGCAATACCATGAGATATGAGAGTGAAATAGGCCAGAGACTAGTAAAAGAATGAGAATTCCTATTGGTCCCTGGGAAGCTGGGGTGATCCCTATGAGTTTTGTACCCACACACACAGCTTAGGAAAGCCTGGCTCACAAAGACAGGGCTCAGGCTTTTTTCCCCTGACTCTTTGTGCTGCCACACTAGAGCCCCAGGGGAAAATCCCTTTTAGAAAGCTTATGTTTGGCTCATGTCTAAGATTTACCCAAAAGAAGAGTAAAAAGACACTGAATGCACAATACAGATCAGGTATGGGACAGCTATTTACTTTCTTCTCACTAAAGAAATTCAAAACACAGAAGTGTTCTTTGACAAAATTAAAGCAAACAGTAACTTTAAACTACCATGCCACTCTTTTGAGAGGTTGAAATTTAAAGACCTCAAAACATGAAGCATTTTGAGGTGCTACTGAATCAGTGTTTTACTTTCACTTCAGCTCTACACTGTTCAAACAGTTCCCTTCAGGTTTATGTCTCCTGGTAAGGCAAAATAGATGTTCTTTCTAATCTAGAAGTTCTTCCTCCTGCCAATCATCTCTAATGAAGGGAACTAGAATCTGTAGACTTCTTGAATCAATGAGTCTGCCTCCGAGACTGGAAATGTCCATCTCAAGATCACTGTTTAGTCACATATTCAGAGGAGAAACACTCAGCTGATCTACCTTATGTCCTGCTTTTGCTTCTGTGTGTTCATAGCTGCCACACTGTTGGAGTAGGGTAAGGGACCCCAACCTCTCCCCACCCCACACACACCGGAAGTCTTTTTGGGAAGTTCTAAAGAGTTCTGACAAATTCAGCTTATAGAAATAGAAAGCCTGAGGGTGAAGTCATTCCCTTTAAGATCCACTCTTCCTGGCTTGGAAGCCAATCTGCTCTGATGCAGCTGTGAAGCTGACTTTATCCTGGAGGCGAGGGACAGTCACTGCAAGCTCCTGCAAAAGAATTTCAGTGAGGGGCCTGATATAGCTAGGTTGTGCAGTAGATAGAGCATTGGGCTTGGAGCCAGGAAGAATTGAGTTCAAATCCAGTCTTGGACACTTCCTAGATATTTGACCCTGGGCAAGTCACTTAGCCTCAGTTTCTTCAACTATAAAACAGAAGTCATAATAGTACCAATCTCCCAGGATTGTTGAGAGGATCAAATGAGATATTTATAAAGTACTTAGTACAGTGTCTGGCACACAGTGGTGCTTAATAAATGCTTGCTCCTTTCCTTTCTCCCTATCAAGGAGGTAATAGTGCTATGATGGAAAGGGCTCTAGAGTTTAAATTCTATCTCACATTTATTGTGTTACTTTGGACAAGTCACTCAGAAACTTTGAGTCTCATTTTGGCCATATGTGAAATGGGGTCCATAGTATTCACAGAACCCATCACATAGGGTTGATCAGAGGCAGATATTTTATAAATGTTATAAAAATAGAATTTATCATTATTTACCTTATTGCTGTTTCAGAGGTCCAAGCTGGATCTCTGACCCTGGATCATGTCCACCTTTGTGCTTCACAGAGTAGTAGGTCATGGGTGATAGTGGACAAGTCACTCTTTTGAGTCTCACTTTCCTCATCTGTAAAACAAAGATAATAATAGCTATAGTACTTCCCTCAAAGGGTTGTCACAAGGATAAAATAAGTCTTAGGGCGGTTTTAAGTTTTTGTTACCTTTTAATTACCCTGAAACTTTTGGGACATCCTGTTTCAAGCTTTAAAAATCCATTCTAAATATCACCTACTATTAGCTTTCTCAAATAGTTACTGTGAGCAAAAGACTTTATAAACCTTAAAGTACTGTAAAAATGTAAGTAAATTATTGTTGAATTCTTCTTCTCCCCTCATCTTTCCTCACCAAGTTTCTATAATATAACAATAAGGAAGATGACAATATAATGACAATAATCCCCTCAAAGCCCTTCATCCATGTTCTGAGCAACATGGGCAATAGTTAAGTAAAGGAATGCTGGTCAGGGTGATGTGTGTCCTGAGACTGTCCTAGTAGCTGTGAAGCCCTGGAAGAAATATTGCTACTAAAAAGTGTTATAATATTTATTTTGCCTTTCTTGATTATTATAAAGGCTTTGATTCAGTTCTGTTCTCATGTACTACAAATTTATAAATTAGAATCAAGTATAGTGAGAATGCTAAAATAGTTGATGTCCCTAGGGAAAGCACATCACCAACACAATAACATCAAGAAAAATTGATATAAAATGGAGCTTTCTTCCGAGAAGACAATTGAGGGTTTCTATGGTTTTGTCTCACTTTAAATTCTTTATCATCATTCCTGAATAGAACTGAGTATGGCTTTCAAGTCAAAGAAAGAGTCCAAAACATTCTATCAATCATTTGATGTGTGTGAATGACATCAAGTATTTGGCTTCATCGGGCAGTCCATTAAATAGCTTGTAGAAACTTCCTCTGATGATATCAAAATGTCATTTGGACCTGATAAGTGAAACATTTTTAATATATAACAAGTAAGAGTAAAGACTGAAGGCTTTGGGCTTGAGTCAACAGATGAGGCAACACTTAAAAATATCTTGGTTTTCTTTAGGCAAGACACATTAAGCAAAACATTATCAAGGAAAAACCTAAGGCTGTGTGTGCTAAGAGACTCTCTGGCATCCTGAAGTCAAAACTTAATAGGAAGAACATGTTGGGGGCAATGAACACCTATGCAATTACCAATAATATTATTTGTTTTGAGCGTAGTAGGATGGAGATAGGTCCAAACAATAACTCAATAGTACCCACTATATTTCACTGTGTGTATGTGTCTTCAAGAATGTATTGTGAGCATGTGTGTCAGTGTGTGTCTGATAGCAAATGATATATGGAGTGTATGGCACCCATGGCAGCTATAGCAAGATTAACACCTTCTCATTAAAGAGGAGGAATATGACTAACAAGTCCTCTTAGAGCACATAGCAGTACTCAAACACTAAAGGCAGCTTGTCATCCTTCACCCTTACACCATGAACAGCCCATCTTTTCTTTCTACTATATTGTTCCATGATGATATCTTGTACTCTTGTTCTGTGAATTTCCTCACTGATTACATAGTTCAGCCTGCTCACATATACCTTATTACTCTCCGTTGTCCTCTGTGTGACATTAATTTTTCATTTTCACAGACTATTGTATCCCATTTCAGGTAACATACTTCAGCATCAGTCGGATGTTGTTATTTAACAGATGGACCTTTGTTTCCACTGAAAGTTTCAGGGTCATTAAAGGAATTCTGCAATTTTCCAAAAACTATTCAGCCTTTTCTCCTCCTCATATTCAACTCCAAGACAAACTTAAGGTCAATCTATATTATCTTTCCCAATATTACATATCAGTAGACAAGATCTAGGGATTTTCTATCCAAAGGCATATCATAATCTTGGCAGTCCACTTGGTTTTTCTTATGTGGATGGTTTGAACAAACTCTTTATAGGTTACAAATCACTTCCAACACTATTGTACAAGGTCATCTGCAAACAGGAGCAATCCCCGGAATATATAATAAAGAAGCTAAATAACTATACTTTGAGAATGAATAGACCTCTCTTCACCAACCAATGGCAATGGGCATACAGAACTAGATTTTTCAAATGTAACACAAAGTGGTTTATTCACACACAGAAACCATGAAATAGCCAAGATCAAAGAGTGGAATCTAAAAGTGTTTCATGGGTAATTTTACATGGACTCAACTAGCAAAATATCAACAGAGAAGCTTAGAAGAAATGGCTGAATTTGTTTCTTTGTTCATGAAACAACTAGGTGGCAGAGTGAGTCCTGAATCCTGGACTTGGAGTCAGGAAGACTTGGCATTCAAATCCCCCTTCAGACATTACCTAGTTGTGTGACCCTGGACAAGTCACTTAACTTCTCTCACCCTCAGTTTCCTTATCTGTAAAATAGGGATAATGATAGTACCTACCTCACAGGGTTGTGCTTTGTAAACCTTAAAGCACTATATGTGTTAGCTATTATCATTATCATAGAAATGGAAGGATGTATGATAGAAATTCAGGATCAGGTCATTTCTACCAGACATTATCCATAAGGAAAGATTATTCTTATGGAACCTGGACTCATTCATTGATGCAAATTACGCAGTGAATTAGTGAAAACTCCACTGTATCATTGCAGATTGCAAAAAAATTAGCATTTACCAGATATGTAGTCAAACATGATCATGTGGCTAGGATTATACAGTGAGGCTCGTTAGCTTTTTTAAACTGAGAGATGACAAATTTCTATATGCTATCCCCAAATATTATTGAGAATTCAGTCAATAAACTGTATTGGAACCAGACCATTATTACAGATAGACCTATTGCCCATGACTGCTCAGATATAACATTGATCCATAAAAGTATAAGGACAACATTGCAAATAGATGTCACCATGTCAAGTAATTTCTAAGCCACATGGAATGAAAAACTTTCAAAACACAGAGATCTATCAGAGCAAATAAAAATCATGTAGAAATAGGATGAGGTACATATCATCCTTACTTATCATCCTGTCTATTACTGGAATTGTCTTAAAGGTGCTTTGTGTGAGCTAATAGAAAATGAACTTGTATCCTAATACTTTTATTCATTTACAAACAACCATGTTCAAAGTTGAATATTCAGTAGAGCTTGGAGAAAACCACAGTCTAATGTCATGTCAGCTGAAATGTTTATCTTCTAGCAATGAATTTGTCAGATATTGGAATAAACCCTCCCAAAAGTCCCCTTTCACAAAATTTTGAAATGATAAAGAAAATTCCTCTTTCATACTCCATGAACAAATTCACTTCAGTAGCTCAAGGATCTGACATTTTATCCGTGTGGATGGGTACTCCCTTTATTGATACAGATCCTGGGCTTACCATGCTTTAGCAGATCTCTGTGTGCTTCCATGGTTGAAAAAATAACTAAGTCTCTGCTGATCAGTATTTCTAAACTTAACTACTCTTGTCCTCAGATGAAAGACAATGCCACTTCTGGGCTTGTGATCAAATTTTTCCCAGCTCAGTAAGACTTGCCAGGGCTTGTGTTCTATTGGCATAGCCACCTCCATGTTATGATGATGCATTTTAGTAGGACTCCAATGAAGTCCTACTAACAATCCAGTCCCCAATGTGCTATACAAGAAAAATCAAACAGCATCAAAGAACACAGAATTGGAACAGTGGATCAAAGAACAAATCATAGAAATAATAGAGAATTTCATTTAAGACAATGACAACAATAGGGCAACATAACAAAATTAGCAGGATGCAGCCAAAGTAGTCCTTGGGGGAAAATATATGTCTCCAATCACTTTCTTCAACAAAAGAGAGAATGAATAAATCAACACATTGGCCATAGTACTAAAAAACTAGAAAAACAACAAATTAAAAAAAATTAAAAGCAAAAATTGAAAATCAAAAAACAAATTAGCAAAATTAAAAAAAATATATCATTGAATTAATAAATGAAAGTAGGATATGGTTAAAATAAATTAAAAATAGATAAACCATTAGCAGATTTGGTTTTTAAAAGGAAGAAAACATTGGAAAGAGTGACTAGATCAAACCAAGTACTCAGTGAAGAAATCTATGTTATACAACATAATCTTGGAAAGTCCTAAGGAATCATTTTATGAAATATCTCATGGAGGGGGGAATATCATAAAAAGGGATGTTACTATTACCACCCAAAGCCATTGAGAGAACATCTACATATCTTTATGCCTCCTTCATTACCTTTATAAGATCAATATGATGATGAGATATCTATATCTGTGTCTGTGTCTGTGTCTATATCTTTGTCTTGGTAATCTATATTTCAAATATGCCCTTGATAAAAATATGATAAAAGAATGAGCTGACTTTTGCAAATGATTACCTGCAGTCCATCCCATCTTTATAGTCTCATAGAGGATATAAGACTCTGGCTGCAATTTTGTTTGTTTATTATGAAAAGACATTTGATATATGTAATGCAGATTTGGTACTTGTTCAGACTACATAAAATGGCATCACCCACACAGAGATGCTAGGGAATTACTCCTTGGAGACTAGCATGCTAGAGCATGTGTAGACTAGACATTCTGCATTGGATCATAACTTATTTTCTATTTGTTGTGTAGCTGGAACTGACAGTATCTTTAAAAAGGACTGATCCAGCATCTGTTAGGACTTTTGCAATATTTATGTCTGATGGAGTAGGTAATTCCTCCCATGGTAGGTGAGAAGATGTGGTAAGGAAGGAGGGTTATAGGATCTCCTTCTTCTCCCTCTTCTCCTATATTGCTGAGAATGGATCCAGTCTTCGGTCCTTTCATCTATTTTCTTTTCCATTGCAGGTTCAGGGAGTGGAGTCTATGATCCACAGGGATCTAGGATGGATATTACAACTGTCCTAGGAGTCAAGGATGGATATTACAACTGTCCCAGCAGTAAAGCCCTGAGGAGATGGGCCTAGGAATACCAGCCCAGCAAAAATCAGCCGTAAAAGTAATTTGATATGAAGTGGTTTAATAGAACTGGAGTGCTAGCCACTGGGCTCCTAAAATTGGGGGGAAACATGACTGAGGTGGGGATTGAGCTGGTAAAGAAAAGAGGCTCCAAACAAAAACAAGAACACCAACAATAAAAAAGAAAATAGACTCCACAACCTCATCAAGATACTGGTAGGGTACTGAAGTGGGTAAAAAATAACAGGCTTTACCCTGAGAGAGTGGGTGAGAGGAAACCCTGCTATACTTAGCAGAAGAAAACATAGTCTTAGAGTCTCTCTTCCAGTAATGAGAATCTTATGCACATGTTAAGATTGTCTGAGATCTTATAATTGCAATGAAAGATAATGCTGTTCAATGAACTTCTGACTACTAATGAAACAGGGAGATGCATGATTAGCAAAGAGGTTCACCCCTGTCATGAAGGATGTGCTAGGCAAGGTAGAATTCCCCAGAGATGGTCCTTCAGAAGCTCTTATTTGCAAATAAGAGTTGACTGTATAAAGTCCCAGAACACTGCAGGGATTCCTCAGTGAGACTCATCCATGTGCAAAAGATAACAGCCTGAGAATGCACATTGGGGAAAAATAAATGGATGAAAATACCTGTATTTTAGGTTATAGGGTGCAGTTGGGTGGTTATTGAAACCAATCCATTGTATTAGGACACCCATCCGTATAGCTGGGACCCACTATGGATGGGAATTGGGTTTAGAATTGCATAAGAGAAGGAAAGTGGATCAGGCAGCATTTGGGAAATATCACAGTCCTTTTAATTATCCTGAAGCTGTTCCCTGGTACAAAATCATATTAAAAAGATACAAAGGTTCTCCCAGCAATGCCCAGAATGACTGTGGATCTTGGAACATCATAACCTCCAGAGAACAGAGGTATTAAGCAACCCTAAGTGTAATTGAGAGACATATGGTAGGCACAAGTAAGTGGGTGGCAGTATGTTTCTAATGATGAACTGTGTGCAACAAGGATGTATGGGGTGTTCAGGGAGGACTAGCACCTGTGATGTGAGGGCTTGCTGAGTGCTTTTCAGGGCTGCTCATCTTCCTTTGGTGTCCACCTTTCACCCAACTCTCCCCCATGGCTTCAAGAGGCTATCGCCCGTGCAGCGGCCATACCCCAGTAAAATTGTCTGAACAGATGGGTTAAACCAGGTTGAGGGTAACTGACAGGCGTCAAACCCATCAGTGAGTTTGGGGGATGTCTACCTGTGAACACTTTCCCCAGCAGAATGAGGGGATTTGTTCCAGTGGCCATGAAGGTGGCTGAGACAGGCTATGTGAGGCATTTAGAGCTTGGTCAGACATAGAAGATACCACGGTCGTCCACTGCACCCTGGGCCATAACCAAAAGTCTTGACTTTTGTCCTGCCACTGGACTTCAATGATTCTAAAAGAGGAAGAGGCTGATAACTTTGTGTAGCTCTACCTCACTTAGACCCAATCCATGCACAAGTCAAGAGATCACCCCATAATATCATTGGTTCTCTTTGAAAACGAAGCACAAACAATGGATGCAACAATAACTACAAGGAATATCAAGGAGCTATGTGATAGGGAAAAGGGGGACAGATGTGAACAAAGACCAACAAATGGACAGTCTTGACTTTTGTGCTGGTAGTCATGAAACGTTAAAAAAAAATCTAGAGAAAAGCCTCCAGTATTGGTGCATGGACCTTCTATGGAAAATTTATAGGGAACATAGGAAAGAATAATATAGGGATCAGGGGCAACTAGGTGGTGCAGTGAATAGAGCACTGGCCCTGGAGTCAGGAGGATCTGAGTTCAAATTCAGCCTTAAACACTTAACACTTACTAGCTGTGTGACCTTAGTCAAGTCATTTAACCCAAATTGCCCTGCCTTCTCACCTTCCAAAAAGACAAAAAAATAAAAATAAAATAAAAAAGAATAATATAGGGATGAGAAGGCATGGATGGGTTGCTATCTGTATTGAGGGAAGGAAATGCATCTGTCATAATGAGATTATAGGCACATTGATGTACATTCTCCTTGGATGATGGATGAATTTAGTGGAAATAAAATAGAAGAGAGGGTTCAAGGTGAAAAGAAGATGACTGTGATCCATTTTGTTAGTGATGAAGAAATCACAAATGCCCTAACCTCTCTTTTGACATCTAGACTTGTATCTTCAATAACCTATTGGACATCTAAATGTCCCATGGCTATTATAAGCTCAGTGTGTCCCAAACTGAACTCATTGTTTCCCATCCCTCCTCAACTCTCCCCTCTTCCTAATTTCCCTATTCCTGTCAAGAGTACCACCATATTTTCTGAGTCATGCAGGCTCACCATCTAGCTATCATCCTTGACTCCTAATATCTAATTAGTTGTCAAGTCCTGTCAATTCTATATTTATTTCTCATATATGTCCCCTGCTCTCCTCTGACACTGACACCAACCTGGTGCAAGCCCTCATTATCTTACTCCTTGACCATTGTAAGGGCCCTCTGGTTGGCCTCCATGCCTCAAGTATCTCCCCATTTCAGTCCATTCTCTACTCAGCTATCAAAGTGATCTCCCTAAAGCATAGGTCTGACCAGGTCACCTCCTATTCAGGAAAATGCAGTGACTCCCTATTACCTCCAAGATAAATATCAAATCCTCTGATTTTGAAAGCTCTCCTTCATAACTTGGCTCCTTCTACTTTACTCCCCTCAATGTCCTCTAGAAGAGAGGTATCAAACACTTCTACATGGGGTAGATTGCAGTTTAAACCAGATTAAAATGTATTCGGGAAATATTTAACAAAATAAATTAAAACATACAATTGAACATAGATAATATTACATTTTAAAACTGAGTCAATATTCAGCCCCCGGGGATCCTTCTGTATATTTCTGTTTGAGTTTGACATCACTATTCTAGAATAGAGTTTCTAGTCTTTTTGCTGTTTCTCATAAAAGATACTCTATCTCTTGATTGTATTTTCACTGACTATCCTCCATGCCTGGAATTTTCTCCTTCATTTCCACTTCCTGGCTTCCTTAGATTCCTTCAAGTCTCAGTTAAAATCTCACTTTTTATAAGAAGTTTTTCCCTAATGAATATCTCAAATATATTTTGCTCATACATAGTTGTTCTCATGTTGTAAAGTCCTTTAAAGCAGGAACTAGCTTTTTTGCTGCTTTTGCATCATCAGTGCCTAGCACAGTTCCTAGTACACAATAGGTGCTTAATAAATGCTTGTTAATTTGGCTTTCAGTGGTGTTGACAAATCAAATAACACTAGTAACCACAGTGAAGAAAAGGATTTTCCTAGAGGATGAGAAAACAACTTGAGGGAAAGGTTTCATTCTTTGGCTCGGTAATCAATTTTATTGAAAGTTATCCATGATATATCTATGTCTATGTCTATGTCCATGTCTATCTCTCTATGCTTATGTCTATCTCTCTCTGTCTGTGTCTATCTCCATTTTCATGTTTATGTCTTATCTCTATATTTATATATATACACATTCATATGTGTGCATATGTATATGTGTATATATGTATATATAATGTGTATGTATGTATATAAATATATGTGTATGTGTGTGTGTGTGTGTGTGTGTGTGTGTGTGTGTGTGTAGCACAGTGGTTAGAGTGCAGGACCTGGGAACAGAAAATCTTGAGTTCAAATCTGGCGTCACACACTTACTAGCTGTGTGACCCTGGGTAAGTCACTTAACCTCTGTTTATCTCAGTTACCTCATCTGTAAAATAGGGATAATAATCACACCAACCTTCCAAGGTCATTGACAGAATCAAATGAAATAATAATTGTAAAATGCTTAGCACAGTGCCTGGGACACAGAATGTGCTATAAAAATCTTAACGATTATTATTATTAATACTGCTTAGGAAATCTCTACTTTTATAAGAAACAGACAAAAAACCAGGCTGATCCCAGGGACTTTTTAGGATCACTGCTGGGCTTAGTGCCTCGTCTGCCCTGTGGTCTTCACCATCTCTCCCTCTGGATCTTCGTTGACAGTTATGTCTAAAGTATGTCACAATGCTCCATGCTCACAGAAGCACAGCATTTCAGAGTGGCAATGGACCTCAGAAGGCATCTGGTTCTGCCTCTACCCAAACAAAAATCCCCTCTACAAAATACCCTACCCCCAACTCTACTTCATAATGAGGATCCTGAGTCATCAAGCAAAGGAAGGTTAAATGATAGTCAAAAATATTTTTTTTAAGACATCAGAGAAATTGATCATATTTTAGAAAATCATTTCAGTAAGAAATCATTATAATCGATGAAAAGTTACAGCACCTAGAATGCCTGCATCTTCCTAACCCAGATAGCCTTGGGCTGGCCCACTTTGGAGTTGTAGCTCAAGAGTCTTCCAGGTCAAACTGAATTCATGGGCAGGCCATCAGAGAATCATCTATTGACTTCACATCTCCAGAATTACCCATTCCCAAGAAGGTTCTGGATGGCAAAGGTTTTACTATATAGCTTTGTAAAGACACTGTGAATAAAGGAAAAATGAGAGGGCCTCAGAGACTAAAGGAATAAAGGACATAAAGGAGAGGGAGGGGTCAAAAACGACTTTGAAGCTTCTAGTTTGGAAGAATGACAGAATGGTGGAGACATCAAGAGGAATGGGGAACTGGGGCACAGGAGCTATGTTGGGAGGATGGTTCATTATGGACATACAGGGTGGGAAGGTTCAGTAGGGTCTGTATTGTTAATACATTTTTGCTTAATGGGAAGATCTCTCCCATCCATTAATAGGCCCTTGTGACCTGCTTGAGTCACATGGAAACCTGAGCCATATGAGACTAGGGTGGGAGGAGCTTGCTGAATGGGTGGAGCAGGAAGAGTGGAGCAAAGCCCAGAGGAAGTTGGTCAGAGCAGTTAGAGCTTAGGGAGAAAGAGGAAGCAGGCACCAAATTGTGAGTGTTTGTATGTGGGAAGGCCCTAGCAGGGGGAAGGCTTGGGGATGGTGGTGCCCTCTGCATTGTTATGGTGTATAGATTTCTTTGTTGCCATGATGGATTTGACTTTCTGATGTTGGGATTTGGCTTTCTGGTGTTTGAATAAATCTTTTTGTTCTGTCTTCCACGTGGAAAGTCTGTTATATTTTTTTTGGAGGGGAGGGAGGGAAGGCAGGGCAATTGGGGTTAAGTGTCTTGCCCAACGTCACACAACTAGTAAGTGTTAAATGTCTGAGGCCAGATTTGAACTCAGGTCCTCCTGACTCCAGGGCTGGTGCTCTATTCACTGCACCACCTAGCCACCCTAAGACTTATATTTTGAGATTCAGAATTACACCAATATATTCATAGATGCTGTAGGTGCTGTGAATATTGCATTGGTGTTACAGGGTCATAGAGAAGTCTCTCTGTGCCTCAGTTTCCTCATCAGTAAAATTAAGACAATAATACTTTGCAATCCTAAACTAGAGAGCTTGGGCTTATGTTGTAAACTGAAAAGAGCTATACAATTTGAACTGTCATGAAGATGGTGATTATACTGGGCTAGGAGTTAGAATGAGTGTCCTGTAGCAGAAAGGACACAGGACAGACTTGAGAGATCCAGGTCAAGTCCTGGGTTACTAATAGTATAACTTTGTGTAGACCATTTAAATTCTCTGGGTCTTTTTTTCTTTAATTGTGAATTGAAAGAGATGAGCTAGAATCAGGAATTCTTAACCTTGGGTTTTTTAGAAAATCTGATTACATTTCAATATAATTGGTTTCCTTTGTAATCATTTCAAAATATTATTCTGAGAAGGTCTCCATTTTAGCTTTTTGAGATTGACCAAGGGGTCCATTACAAAGAAAAGTTAAGAATCCCTCAGCTGGATACCTTCTAAGACCTCTTCAGGTTCTGACATTTTATTATTTTATGTACTTCAGTCAATTAAATCAGTCATCAAACATTTATTAAGCACCTCATGTATGCTAATCATGATGTTAGGTGTTAGCACACAAAGACAAAATTGTAACCCAGATCATCTGGGAATGCAGCATGTACATGGTTAAGAATTTATAAAGTATATAATAATTAACTGTAAGGTAATGGGGGGGGGTGGGAGAGTACGGGGTTGAGGGGGGACTACTTCTCAGGAATCATCCCCAAAGTGCCAGATGAGAGCTGCTCTAGGGACTCAGTGGTTGGCAGACCCACACCAAGCAACATCAGACCTGGGGCTGAGTGAGGTGGGGCTAATGGCAGCAGCTTCCTAATCTAAACAACCTTGTATTTTCCCAGCCTGGAGCTGTAACTCAAGCCTTCCTGGTCTAGCTGTGAATGGGGGTGGAGGCCATCATCAGAGTACATCCTTCGGATTTTAGACTGAGGTTCTTGGAAGGAGGGGAGTGAGGGGGTGGTAAGAAGCACGCCAATTATATGGAGCTGGTAGAAATAAATAGCTTGTTTTGCTTACATTGTGATATTCAATGACCTGAAGCCATGAAATCACTCAGAGTTTCCATTCTCTGCCCCTCCAGCTGCTCTTTACATGTTTCATTCATAATGCTTTGCAGGAAGCAGCAAGCTATGCATACCAAGGTTTTTAGTCATTTTTTTTCTTTCTGAACCCTGGGTTAGGATTAGAACATTCTGCAAACCACATTGTCCTCAGTTGGAATCCCAGGAGGAAGTGGGAGGGTCCTGTGGGATAAGGAATAGAGGTCCCAGCTTCAGGGATAAAATAAAAACAAAACTTTCCAACACAGAAAACCTTTTAATAAACAATATCAGTCCCATCTCTGATGCAGTCGGTTGCAGTGTAACCCTCTCTGTGAGCCCTGTGGAAACAGGCTGGTACCAATACTCACGGCTGTCTGTTCCTTTGTTTTTGCTTTTCCTGTGACTGGAAAAAGGGAGTATAGAGGGTGTGAGAGAGGTACATGATACGGGTGTGTGCTTTTTAGGGGGTTGTTTTGTATGTGGTGACACAACG
Organism: Gymnobelideus leadbeateri; assembly: GCA_011680675.1. Classification (NCBI taxonomy): domain Eukaryota; kingdom Metazoa; phylum Chordata; class Mammalia; order Diprotodontia; family Petauridae; genus Gymnobelideus; species Gymnobelideus leadbeateri. Next base: position 247,190 of record WOXC01006005.1, read on the forward strand.
ATGGGGACCCACTGCTCAGACCTAGAACCTTCCTCCATAACACTTTCAGACTAATCTTAGAGTCATAAGATCATAGGTCTATATCCAACCCTTTTTATTTTTTGGAGGGGGGTAGGCAATTGGGGTTAAGTGACTTACTCAAGGTCACACAGTTAATAAGTATCAGGTGTCTGAGGCAGGATTTGAACTCAGGTCCTCCAGGGTCAGTGCTCTATTCACTGAGCCACCTAGCTGCCCTTCTGACCCTTTTATTTTACATATGAAGAAACTAAGACTCAGAAGGACTAGTTCAAGGCTACATGAGCAGTAAGCATCAAAGGCCCCTGGGTCCTCTGACCCTAGAATCAATGATCTTTCCCCTATACCACTGTACTGTCTTGTCTTATGTGCATCCAGGACTGCTTCACACATTGGTCTTCAGAAAGCCCATGGTCATTTACTCAATATCATAGCTCATAAGCTCTCACCAAAATAGTTACATTTAAACTGGTCAATCAGACATATTTATTGAAAATTTAAAAAAAACATTCAAACAGCAAAACAAAATAAGAAACAAGAAAGATTTTCTCCTTTACCCAAGGATACATTCTCCTCCCTCCCTCACCTCCCAATTACCACCCCATGAGTGGTAGGGACACACAAGGAACACACATGGCCAGAAAACACCCGGAGGGGCAAATATGTAGTCAAGGAATGAATATGAAAGCTAGGGGGACACACATGGTGATGACGAAGATCTCCTATACTGAACAGCCAGAGGCACTTTCCTTGTCCAGCTCTCCAGTACTTCTCCTTTCTGCTGGGATCTCCGCTAGGTTGCTACTGTTCTCTACCGCCATTTTTAGATCTTTGGCTATGATGCAGCTTCTTCTTTGATCTAATTCTACTATATGCTGCTACCATACCACCACCAGAAGGTCTTCACTGGCTTCTATTACAAGGCTACTCTTTAGTTTGAGAACTTCAAGGACTATCTTTAGCTCTTTTGTGATTCAAACTCTTGTCAGCAACATAGGCATTCAGACTCTGTCCTTGGAATTACTTTTATTTCCCCCTGCTTCCATTTAGGAATCTCTTAATCTAAACACTTATATAAGCTATAGTCTTAAAATTACCTTTTGCCCTTATCATATCTCTGGGTTAGGAACCTGGGTCCTTTTCAAATCATCTTGTTGCAAAGGCACTAGAAAAAATTATGATGAATGGATTTCTTTCAATCCCCATAATACCCCTGGTTACTATGAAAATCAACTTGAAACAAGACCACAAAGGGGAAAGGGAGACTGGTAGAACTGGCAACTTTTGTCCTACTCACCAGCAGCCAAAATTGCTAATAATATTGATTGAGTCACATTGCTTCCTTTGCTCACAGCCTTTCAATGGCTCCCTCTTGCCCATTAATCAATAAAGTTCAAGCTCCTTTGCCTGGTTTTCAAGGCCCTCCACAATCTGACTTCAATTTGCCTTTCCTGCCTAACCTCATATAGTTTCTCTCTACATATAATCTACACCCCAGGCAAAGCAGACTACTCTCTGTTCCCTAATTATGTGCTGTGCTTCTAGACTTCTCTTACTCCTCACCAGCTACTTTCACTCATTGGAAAAATCTCCAGCTGTTCTTCTGATTGGGCCCAGCCATGCTCACTGCCTTCCCAGACTGGTTTATTCTCTGAATTGCTCCTCCTTACCAGCCACCTTGTGTGAATCTGGGGACCCTTTCCCTTTTCCATTGCCACTTCCGAATTAGAATGTAAGCTGCACAGCACTTAACATGGTGCCTGCTACATAGTAACAGCTTAATCAATGCTTTCTCTGTCTATGTACAGTGTGGGCCTTTCCCTTGCTACTCAATTTTTTTTTAGCTTTTTGGAGAGGTGAAGGCAGGGCAATTGGAGTTAAGGGACTTGCCCAAGGTCACACACCTAATAAGTGTTAAGTATCTGAGGCCAGCTTTGAACTCAGGTCCTCTTGACTCCAGGACTGGTGCTCTATTCACTGTGCCACCTAGCCATTCTGCTACTCAAATTTTAAAGCCCAGCCCCTATGCTGTCTCCTCCATGAAGCCTTCTCTGATGGCCTTAGGCTGTAAGAACTTCACACAGTCCTTACTTTTCATATAATGTTGTATTTTATTTTTACTTCCTCATACCTTTCCCTCCTACTAGAAGTAAGCCCCATGAGACAGCTGAGACATGCTGAAAAGGCAGCATGGTATAGTACAGAGTGCTAATTTTTGAGTCAACAGGCTTGGGTTCAATTCCTGACTCCTTGTGGTCAAAGGTTCCCTCAATTCTGTGAGCTTTAGCTCCTTTGTAAAATGAGGAATTATACTAGAATAGGGACTTCAAACCTATTTGTTTTCAGTCAAAGGCTGCATTTGAGGACCTAGAGGGTCACATGTGGCCTTGAGGCCCCAGGTTCCCCATCCTTGGACTAGATCATCTCTAAAGTCTTTCTGACTAAATCGAAGATGATTCTGTGACCATCTTCTTCCCTAAAGGTTGAGTTTCCCCAAACACCTGGCTTAGTGCTCAGCTAAGTTGGTGGAGAATTAAATCAAATGGCTGTAGTCTATGCTCTCAGAGTGAAACAATCTAAAAGACAAGATGAAGAAAATATTTAAAAGTGTTGCAATGGGAAACTGTTTACTCTTCTGTTGTTTCAGTGGTGACTGAGTCTTCGTGACCCCAGTTGGGGTTTTCTTGGCAGAGATACTGGAGAGGTTCACCATTTCCTCCTCCAGCTCATTTTACAGATGAGGAAACTGAGGCAAACAAGGTGAAGTGACTTGCCCAGGGTCACACAGCTAGTAAGTGTCTGAGGTCATATTTGAACTCAGGTATTCCTGACTCCAGGCCCAGCACTCTTCCCACTGCACTACCTACCTTCTGTAGTGGGAAGGCAGGAGTCCAAATCACAAAGTCTCAGTTGATAACCACTTTTTCTCTGCCCCTTAACATTCCTTACTTCCATGTCTTGGAATCTCTTATTGGCTTTAAGACACAAGTTAAGTCCCTCCTTCTGTATGAGATCTTTCCTGATTCTTACCACTACCAATGCCTTCCCTCCCAAAAGGAAATTGTATTTATTGTATAAGTGCTTATATCTATCTATCTATCTATCATCTATCTATATCTACATATATCTCTATATACACATATATGCATATGCACACACATACATACATATATGTATGTATGTGTATATACACACACACACACACACATATGTGTACCTATTGTCTCCCCCTATAAAAGATAAGCTTCTTGAGGGCAAGGACTGTTCCATTCTGGTCTTTGCACCCCCAGTATCTCCCACAGTCATATAATCGTTGGTGCTGAATAGATGGGCACACATAATGGTGCTTAATAGATACTTAATGATTGATGGGAAACATGCAAGAACGTGAGGACAGAGAAACAGATGGAAATCCTTTGTCTTGGGCTTGTGTTGATTCTGAAGCTGGACAGGAAGTGCCATCCCCAAAGCCAAGAGCTACCCTTCAATATTCTCCATACTATCCTCTGACTGTCAGACTGTATAGAGAATATAAGTGAGACTCTCTGCAGGTGTTGATAGAAAGGCCACTTCTAGGAGCTTGTGAGCCAGTTGGCAAAACCCTATGCCCAGAGTCAAAGCCCCAGGAAAACCAACAGGGACAAGGCTGACTGGGTGACAAGGCAGGGCATTTGTTTAGATTACGGGGGAGGAGTTGAGATGGAAGATAAAGATTTTGTTGAGTTTTAAGAAAAACAAACACTCTTGGCCATCCTCCTTTGATGCTTGGCCCTATTGTGACAGCCGTGGGCCCTTGGAGTCTAGGGATATGGTTATTTCTTAGAATTCTGGAGTTGGAAGAGACCTTAGGGATTATCTAATATTTCTTTTCTTTGCTGATGGAAAAGCCCCCAGAGTATGGCACTTGCATATGCAGACTGAAAAGACTCCACTAATTCCTCCCAGATGATCATTCCCCACCCTAGCACTCCCTTGGAAATACTCCCTGGCAGAGAAGAAAAACATCTTTATATTGGCAATGAGCAGGCCGGGCCTACAGCACAACAGGGAAGATATTGATCTTTGGTACTCTCACCTTTTCCAATGTCAAGGCAATGTGGTGGAGGCCAAAAGTCACTGGACTTGGTATGAGAGTTCCTGAGTTTGTATTCTCCCCCTGCTCTCTATTCCATTTGAGACTTGGGGCAAATCACTTTTATTTCTCTGGGCCTCAGTTTCCTCATTTATAAAATGAAGACATTGGCTTAGATGATCTCTTAAGTCCCTTCTAGCTCTATGACCTAGCCTCTCCCTCTCCCAAGTGCCCCTCTTGTCACCTGATCTACTAAACTGACCACATAACAAGTTGGTTCTGTCCCCTCTCCCCAGGGCATTTATGTTTTAAAAATAGAACTTGGAAGGGGAATACCCAACCCAAAGGAATAAAGCTCTAATGGTAAAAACTTCAGGCACAGGGGCAGGCCTGAGGTAGAGGGAAGTTGGGGGATAGAAAGGTCTTCTAACCACGTTGAGTCATACTATGAAGACAGCAGCCCTTTCCAACAATAAGACTAACCCTGGGTAGAGGGAAGAGAGAACTTCCCTACTCTGGGGCCTTTGAATGTCAGGATAAAAATTAAACGAGTGCTCAAGGGTGTGTATTTGTTTTAAAATTAAACCCACTCTTGGGGCCTGGGAGGCAATATTTGCTCCTGGGGAATCTCTCCAAAAATCTGCCTTTTAAAATCTGATACAAGTTTCTGCATCAAGAGGAGGAGGGGCCCTGTTTGCTGGCACTCGCTATATTTGGGCTCAGCCGTCAAGTCCTCAGCACTCAGGCCTGTCACTGATCTCACCCACTTGGTATCAAGTGGGCTACACCCAGAAACAAAGCAGGATCTAGGCAAGTATATGTGTAGTGCTAGCAGCCACAGGGTTGGGCCTCAGGAGGATTGGTGAGGAGTCTCAGATCAGGGGTACCTAAGTGTAAGAGGTCTCAGGACTTTGACCCACACTTCCCCTCTGGGTTTATGTGGAGTGAAGTGGCTTTCTTTATTAGTTGGGGGTATAGGTGAGGGAATTGTACCCCCTCATCTCCTTTATCCCAACCTTCCAAACAGCTGTCATCCTTTTTGGCTGTGGAACTGTCTCTCCTAACTGACCACTGCATCATAGATCCAGAGTGTTAGGGGATCTCAGAGTGTATCTAAATCAGCCCCTTCATTTTACGGAAGAGGAAACTGAGACCCGAGGAATTCAATGACTTTCTCGAGGTCACATGGGTGGTATACGGGTGATTTGAGCCCAGGTCCTCTAGGACTCCAGAACCAAGGCTCTTTATACTTTGCAGGGCACTTTGTATGTGATCTATGAGATTTTATTGAAGCTCTTGTTTTTATAAACAATTCTGAACCAGAAGGCAAGATGAATCCCTGAGCCTTCTCATTCAGTCATTTGCCCATTAGGCTACTTTTATTGGAAGATGGAAGGAGTGAGGGGAGAAGAAGAAGGAGAAGATATGGTTCCTACCTTTGGAAAGCCTCAGTGTGTTGGGGAGATCCAGTCCCTGCCTTCAGGGACTGCCTAGTTACACGGAAGAGACAATTCTTGACCTGGGCAAACTTTTTGTCTAAAGGGAAAAGCCCTAGATAGAGTGCTGGGTGTAGAGTGAGGAAGAGTCCTCTTCCTGAGTTCAAATCTGGCCTCAGACACTTACTAGCTGTGTGACCCTGGGCCAGTCACTTAACCCTATTTACCTTAGTTTCCTTACTTGTAAAATGAGCTGGAGAAGGAAATGGCAAACCACTCCAGGATTTTTGCCAAGAAAACCCCAAACGGGGCCATGAAGAGTCAAACACCTCTGAGAAGTGACTGAACAACAAGTGTTGTCTTTGGGAAGTCCTCAATCAGATAGGAAGAGATAATAACAATAATTAGCATTTATGCAGAGCTTTAAAGTTCACAAAGCACCTTATATATGCTGTCTCATTTGACAACAACCCTATGAGGCAGGTGCTAAAACCGAGGGTGATGAATATGAAATGACTTGGCCAGGGTCACAAAGTTAGCAAGTGTCTGAGGCAGGATTTGAACACAAATCTTCCAAGATCACTACCTGAAAAAGCTTCTTAGGCTCCATTGTTAAAAGGCATTGTCCAGTATTGTTCAGAGTCAAAGACAGAGGTAGAATAGGCCCTCCATACTCAACCTTGGTCACAGAACACTTAAAATTTTTTTTGGAGAGGGGACACCTTCCACCAATTCACATGAGTGATCACTCTACAACTTATAATTTATTTTAGTCATGCAAAATATATTATCACATTGGTTATGTTGTGAAAGAAGACATAGCCCCAGAGGGGGAAAAACCATGAAAAAATGTAGAAAGTAAAAAATAGCATGCTTTGATCTGCATTCAGACTCCATTAGTTCTTTCTCCAGAGGCAGATAACATGTTTCATCGTGAATCCTTTGGAACTGTCTTGAATCATTATATTGCTGAGAATAGCTATGTCATTCACAATTAATCATTGCATTGTATTGCTGTTACTGAATATAATGTTCTTCTGGTTCTGCTGACTTCACTTTGCATCAGTTCATATAAGTCTTACCAGTACAACTTATAGTCTTTTTTTTTTTTTTTTGGCTTTTTGGAGGGGGGAGGGCAGGAAAATTGAGGTTAAGTGACTTGCTGAAGGTCACATGGCTAGCTAAGTGTTAAGTGTCTGAAGCCGGATTTGAACTCAGGTCCTCCTGACTCCAGGGCCAGTGCTCTACTTATAGTCTTAAAGTGCTACCTGGAACACAGAGAAGGTGAGTGACTTGCCTAGGGTCACATATCCAGAACTTGTTAAAGGCAGGTCTTGAACATGGGCCCTAACAAGATTCTGAGGATGTCTTTCCACTAAACTGTGCTGTCTCTAGGTCAAAATATACATTTGTACTATTGTGTTTGGTTCTTGGTGCCACAGTTTAGGAGAGTCATTCATAAGGTAAAGTGTCTCCAGAGGGGACAACCAAGATGGTGGGAAGCCTAGAAACCATGTCACACAAGGATTGGTTGGAACAACTGGAGATTGTAGCCTAGAGAACATAAATCTATAACTTAGATAATATTTACCCTGAAGAAGACTTAGTGGAGGGTAGTGCTTAGTACAGTATCTGACACATAGGAAGTACTTAACACGTGTGACATTGTCCCTGTCTTTAAGTATTTGAAGGGCATAAGGAAGAGAGGTTGATTTGACATTGCGTGGCCCCAGAAGCCAGAAGCAGAAGCAATGGGTTAAAGGTTTAGAGAAACATATTTTGACTTGAAATGAGGAAAGAGAGTTGTTCTCGGACCCAATCTCTGGTGTCTACTGACTTCATGACTCTAGCAAAGTCAGATAATCTCTCAGAGTCCCCAAGTAACTTTCTTTCTTTCTTTCTTTCTTTCTTTCTTTCTTTCTTTCTTTCTTTCTTTCTTTCTTTCTTTCTTTCTTTCTTTCTTTCTTTTTGCTTTTTGGAGGGAAATTGGGGTTAAATAACTTGCTAGGTTTTTGTTTGTGTGTTAAAGTGTCTGAGGCCAGATCCAAACTCAGGTCCTTCTGACTCCAGGGCTGGTGCTCTACTCACTGCGCCACCTAGCCACCCCTCCAGGTAACTTTCTAAAGGTACCTTTACAAGAAGGTACCAATCTCCATTGGTACTGTAAAGGGAATTTCTTCATCTGAGAATTCCCATACCAATGAAATCCCAAGTCCAGTTCCTTCTCCATACCCATAAATAAAACTTCCTAACAAAAGTTAGGAATACCTACCTTGGGAAGTAGTAAGTTCCTCATGTCTGGTATGGTGATTAAAAAGTTTCAAGAGACATAATTTCGGAGTAATTTAATCATTTTATTAATAGTGTCAGCATTTTAATAAAAGGACGATTATTTGACTGTCTCTCTCTTATACCAAAGATAATCATGGTGGTGGGCTCATGGTTTATAAGCCTTTTTGGAAGAGAAGTGTTCCTGAGGGTGGCAATCAACTCTGATTGGTTAACAATTAATAAGAGGGGGGGTTTTACCAAGAGAAGTGAGTTCACTCCAGTGAGGGGCTGAGAGTGACATCCTGTCACTCTTGGACAGAGACTATACCCAGACCACCCCCCAGTCTTGGGCAATCTAGACAAAAATCCACCCAAGTTTGATTGAATGGAATTCACCTTAGACTAGAGATTCTTTGTAAGGTTGGGTGGAATTGGATAGAAGAGAAGGCTAGTTCAACCCTTAGAGACTGAGGTCTTGAAATGAGGATAATAGAAAAAGGAGAAAATCTGAATTACAGAAACTGGAAGATCTAGGTTGTTACAGAGAAGATTCTTCTTTAGATATGAGTTGATCAGAAAACCTCTGAATATGCCTTCTGACTCTGAGATTCTATGATCCAACCTTAGGGGAGGCAGAACACACATATTACCGACATAAGATGCTGATTGTCACCTCTTCCCTTATTTTGGACCCATAAATCCAAGGGGCCAATAGAGCCTAAGGACAGTCAGGCCTCAATGAGCCCTTCCCTGAAAGGAAAGCCCTTCCCTGGACTCCTGACCTTCTGGGAGCAGGCCAGGTAAAAGGAAATGGGGGTAGGAAGCAAGGAACCCAAAGTTGAACCCAAGCCCACCCCATTGGCTTTATTACTGTCTTGTTTATTCCTGAGAGCAGAAAACCTGGTGAATCAGAGAGGAAGGGACCAACAAGGGTGGCTTAGGTTTCTGGACACTTAAGAGTAAGGCTATTCTTGCTGTTTATAGGAGCAGGGGAGGGACCTTTTGTCTTAAAAGGAAGCAAGGGATGCCATGTAAACCCACAAAGGCCTTTACTTATTTGAAACTGGTCTGATGGCAAGTTTAGGGGACTGTGTAATGGTTTTGAACTTGGACGTACCATCACATATGACCTGCCTCTGTTGGCCAGGTGCTTTCAGCTGTATGCCCCTCCTCCTCCTTACTTGGGCTCTTTAAAGCTGAGCCAAACACGGAACAGACTAGCCTCTCTCTGCTTTCTCTTCCCAACTCCCTTCCCCCTCCACCTCAACAGAGCCTGGTTTTCATCATAGATTAAACAGAGGCTCTCTCCATTTCCTATGGTCCCAGTGTGCCAGGTCCCACACTTCCCCCACCCACTCCAGATCTCTTGGAAATTGAGGTAGATGGACAAACCAGTGGACCTTAAGAAATATGGAGAGGCACTTATTGAGGAGAGAAGGGCTTGGCTAGACTAACCCATCCCCCCACCATGACCCCAACCAGTCACTGTTGTTTCCTACCAAACCAACTGCACAGACCATCTCTTCCCTGGCCTCAGAGGTGATTATCTGTTCCATTAGCTAGGAAGAAAATCAACTGCAGAGCTGAGGAATTCTAATCAAGCAGCCTCAGCTGGCAGACCAGCCTGTTGGCAGGGGAAAGATCTCTCTGGCAGCTTTCAGAGACCTTGGGAAGCACAGCCAATTCCAGGCCTGATCATCCACTGTCAGAATCTCAGATAGTCTCCCAAACCTCTTACATTCCAAATGCCAGTTAACTTACTTCTTGTGTGTGACCTTTGGCAAATCACTGGACCTCTATGGGCCTTAGTTTACTCATCTGTAAAAGTATAATATTGGACTAAATGACTAGTCTGGGTCCCATCCCGTGTGTGAGCCTCTATGTCTATGAGGAAAACCCTGTGGGAGTCCACACACCCCATGACTTTTCCAGAGCCCAGATCAAACTCAAGTCCATTTCAAGATGAAGACCCACTCTTACTCCCAGACTTGCTCTCCCTTCTTCAAATCATTCAACTCCTGGGCAGCCTAATTCAATATTCTCTCCATCTTTATGTATAAAGGTAGATCACACTTTGACATGAGTCCTGTACTTCAGTGTCCCCTGAGATCACAGAATCAATCTGGTCCAACTTTTTCTTGAATAGCCAGTCAGTCAATAACCACTTACTAAGTACCTACTGTATGGCAGGCACTATGCCAAATGCTGGGGATAAAAATACATGAAAAAAAAGGCAGTCCTTGAGGGCAAGGAATTTAAAATGTAATAATGGAAAATAATACTTGAAAGGAAGCTGCTGGGCAGTTAGGTGGTGCAGTGGATGGAACACGGGCCCTTGAGTCAGAATAACCTGAGTTCAAATATGACCTCTGAGACTTACTATCTGTGTGACCCTGGGCAAGTCACTTAACCCCAGTTGCCTCAGAAGGAGCAAAGAAAAGCTGAAAAGTAGAGGGCAAGGGTGGAGAGGCTAGAAGGTGCTCAACTTGGGAACATGATGAGTCAATAAATTCAGCACAAAGAGAGGGCCGGCCAAGAACTCCTGCTAAATGGTGCTTTTGGAGGTCATTTCTCCCCACCTCCAGTCAGATGAGGCTGATGTGATGTCACAGGATGAGGAGGATTCCCAAAGATGATGTTTCTGGGGACTAGGGGAGGGAGAGCTCCAAAAGGAGTTCAGCTGGTGGGAAATGAAGGGGAATCCTGTCTACAATAAATCCAGCAACTGCCACCCAGCCTTGGCTTGAAGACCTCCAGTGAGTAGGAAACCACTAAGTCCAGAGGAAGCCCATAACACTGTGAGATAACTCTTTTTGTTAGAAAGTTTGACCTTATATCAAACTCAGATTTGGCTCTTGGCAACTTCCCTTTTTTGCTCCTAGTTCTCTCCACTGGGGACAAGCAGAACAAATCTAGTTCTTCCATATGTCTGCTCGCCAACATGTGAAGACGGCCATCATCCTCCCTGTTGTTGTTGTTCAGTCATTTTCAGTCAAGTCATGACCCCATTTTTTTAAACCAAAGATACTGGTGTGGTTTGCCATTTCCTTCTTCAGTTCATTTTCACAGATGAGAAAACTGAGGCAAACAGGGTTAAGTGACTTGCCCAGGGTCACACAGTTGGTCCAGATTTGAACTCATGAAGATGAGTCTCCCTGACTCCAGGCCCCACACTCTATCCACTAGCCACCTAGTTGTCCCATCATTCCTCCCCCCTGCAAATCTCTTTTTAAAATGCTCATACCCTAATAATTTTCATACCTTTTTCACTCCTCCTGCCAACATACTCTGAAGTCCATGCGCATTTTTTACTGGTAACTTATTCATAAGGCAAATGAGTAATTCAGAAAAAAAATTCAAATGGATTATAGGAAGGCAAGGATTTTAAAAGAATTTGTCCAGAAATGAACTGGTAATCACTAAGCTTGTTGACCCGCTCTATTCTAATTTTCTCTTGATAAATGCTGAGGATCTGTCAGTCCCCAGGAAGGTTTCTTCAGTCCAAAAACGTCATTTCCTTGACTTTCCCTCTCCAAACCTTTTATCAGAATAGTAAATCAAATATCCTTCCCCAATACCCATTGTACTGTGTTGCCCATTAAATTTCCAGTTTCTTGGGTTTAGTCATAAGATCATAGATTTTTGAGGTGGAAGACACCTTGGAGGTCATCTGGTACAATGCTATGAGTAGAGTTTAAATGATTTGTCAAAAGTCAAATATGTTGTAAATTAAAGAGTTGACATTTGAGTCCAGGTCCTCTGACTCCAAATCTGATGCTCTTTCTCTTACACTGCAGTTACATTGGCAGGATTTAAACATCTGTGCCAGATCTAATCCAACCAATCTAGACCTACCTGGAAATCCTTCATACAACATCCCAACAAACCATTATCTAACACTGAGCTCAACATCTAGTGTTGGAAAACTCCTCAGCCCCAGAGGCAGCCCCTTTTACCTTTGGTGAGCTCTGACTTTTAGTGTATTACTTTTAGTAATACTCTACAACTTCTATCAACTGTTAAGCCTTTTTACCTTCTGAGAGCAAGGAGAAAAAGTTGAATTCTTCTTTTAAATAGTCAGACTCCCTTTCTAGCCTAAATGTCCCTATTTAAAAAAAAAAACAATCTTTAGCCTTCCTAAAATATAGTGCCCAAACAGTTATGAACTATTTGTGGAGTGGTTAGTTGTTATTTGGATTCAGTCAAAAGGCTTGAGGACCTAGAGGCCTACATGTGGCCTAGAGGTCCCAGGTTCTCCACCCCTGGATAGTTATTTTGGAAAGTAATTTGTAACTATGTCCCAAAAGTTACTAAACTGTGCATACCCTTTGATGTAGTGATGCCCCTACTAGGTTTATGCCTCAAAGAGACCAAAGAAAGTGGGAAAGGATCCATGGGTGCAAAAATATTTATAACAGTTCTTTTTATAGTGGCCAAGAACTGGAAACTAATGGGGCGTCCAGCAATTGAGGAATGGCTGAACAAATCATGCTAGGTGAATATGATGAAATAGTATTGAATACATTTTAAGGAAAAAGACAGGAATGACTCCAGTGAAATCTGGGAAGACCTCTATGAAATGATGCCGTGAACAGAACCAAGAGAACCATTTGTATAATACTGACATCACTGCAAAGACAAACCTTTTGAATGACTTAAAGAAACATTAGTGATCAGCCATGATTTCAGAGCACTGATGATAAAACATCATTCCTTACCCATCTCTCTCTTTTTTTAAAATAATATTCTAGGCAGACTCCGTGGCTTGCATACTTGTTTTATTTTATTTTATGTTTTTGGTTTTTGGAGGGCAACTGGGGTTAAGTAACTTGCCCAAGGTCACACGGCTAGGTTTTTGTTTGTGTGTGTTAAATGACTGAAGCCAGATCCGAACTCAGGTCCTTCTGACTCCAGGGCCAGCACTCTACTCACTGCACCACCTAGCCGCCCTCCTTACCCATCTCTTGACAAGAGATGATGAACTCATGCTTCAGAACGAGATAGGCATTTTTTTTTTTGACATGGCCAGTGTGGGAATTTGTTTTGCTTGACTCCACATATTTGTCATAATGTTTTGGTTTTCTTTTTTTAATGGTGGATGGAAAAGAAAGAAAAATGGATTTCTATTAGTTACAAATAAATTAAATTTAAACAATAGCAAAAAATACAATAAAATATGGTGCCTAGAATTGAACACACATGGTTTTCCGCAGACATAGTCTGACCAAGACAGAGGATAGAAACATCTCTTGTTCTAGTCCAACCTAAGACCTTATTGTCTTTTTTGGTTGGCATGGGACACCACTGATTCATGTTGAGCCTATTCTCCAATGAAACCTCTAGGTCTTGGTCATATGGACCAATATTGTCTAATTATGCCAATGCCATCCTTTTGCAGTTGATTTTTGAAACTCAAGATGAGAAGTTCGTGTTTACTAAAAATATATTTTTCCCTTTAAAATTTCACCTTAGATCTGGCCTATCACTCCCACCTGCCAATAGTCTTTTGGATCCAGATTCTCATCTCCAATGTATTAGCAATTGCTTCCAGTTTCATGTTATCTGCATATTTGATAAGGAGGGTTCAGGAACAGGCAGGTTTGCCTGATGCTTTATTGACCATGTCAGGTCAGTAATTCATATGGCTGATGATCACTCTAGGCACAGAATCTGCTCCTTCAGCTAGAATCAGTCCTGACTGGGAGTCAGAGTTCCAGGGTTCTAGCACTGTACCTATTCCATATGCCGATAAGAGATTTTATCTCTCTCATCCCCAACTTGGGACAATAATTTTTACCCCACTTACCTCACAGGGTTGTTGAGAGGGTTACAGGAGCTAATGATATGGGAAGAGCTCTGAGACATTATAAAGATAGCACGGTGTGGTGGAAGGAGCCTGTAGTACTTGAAGTTGGGGAGATCTGAATGCAAATCTCAGCTCTGCCTCTTCTTACCTATGTGACTTCAGGCAAATCACTTGCCCTCCCTGGTTTTCATTTTTCATATCTGCAAGGGGGAGGGATTTGTCATTGACAACTAAGGTTCCTTCTAGCTATGAAAACATGCTATTTTTATTATTTTATATTATTATTATTATCATTAGGACTGAACTTCAGGAAGCTTGTGAAGGTAGCAAAGTTTGGCTTCAGAGCTCTTTGCTTGCATTTTCTGTATTCACAAGAGGCAGGGTGGTCTAGTGAGAAGAGCACTTGAAATCAGAAGACCTGGGTTTGAATCCTAATTGGCCTTGGACAAATCACTAAAACTTCTCTGTTTCTAGGTGGCATAATGGATAGAATATTAGACTTGGAATTAGGAAGACCCCAATTCAAATCCTGCCTCCAAAGCCTAGAAGTTGTCTGAAACCAGACAAATCACTTCATGTCTCACAGCCTTCCTTTTCTCATCTGTAAAATGGGAAGAATTGGGGCGGCTAGGTGGCGCAGTGAGTAAGAGCGCAGGCCTCGGAGTTGGGATGACCCGAGATCAAATCCGGCCTCAGAAAATGAGCACCCACACATAAATAATGACTAGCCGTGTAACCTCGAGCACGTTACTTAACCCCAATTGCTTAAAAAAAAATGGGAGGAATCATTGCATTTATCTCACAGGGTTATTATGACAATCAAATAGGATAGCAATGTATGATGGTAGGTAAATGCTGTTATCATCATCAACATCAACATCATCCTCAATATCATCTGAGTTTCCATTTCCTGACCTATCAAAAGAAGAGGAGGTGGTGCTAGTCGGGTTCTTGATCCCTAAGGTATCTTTTGTCTCTCAAGTTCTGTGCTTCTATCACAATGAGTGTTGTAGGCATTGTAGCAATAGCTAATATTTCTATAATATTTCTGGAAGCAGTTGCTAATACCTTGGAGATGAGAATCTGTATCCAAAAGGCTGTTGGCAGGTGGGAGTGATAGGCCAGGTCCAAGAAGGTGAAATTTTAAAGGGAAAAATGTACTTTTAGTAGACATGAACTTTTCATGTTGAGTTTCAAAAATCAACTGCAAAAAGGTGTCATTGGTATGATTAGAAAAGAAATAGTCCATATGACCAAGACCTAGAGGAGAATAAGCTCAATATGAATCAGTAGTGTCCCATGCCAACCAAAAAAGTCTTTGCAAAGCACTTGACATGAATTATTTCATTGGATCTTTGCAATGCTCTGAGGTAGCTACTACCATTATCCTTATTTTATGGCTAAAGCAACTGAGACTGAGAGTGGTTGACTGCTTCGACCAACAGTCACATTGCTAGTAAGCGTCTGAGATGGGACCAGAATCCAGGCCTTCCCAACTCTAAGTCCAGTATTCTGTCTACAATGCTAATTGCTACCTCCCATGAAGGAGGGGTAAGATGAATGCAGGCTGGAATGATCAAGGAATGGTCCATGAAGGAGATGAATTTTGACCTGGGCCTTGGAGCATAAGTAGGTAGAGGAGAGGGTGGGAGTAGGCCATTCCAGGCAGAAGGAATCCACAAGGCAAAGGCAAGAAGGCAAGAATGAGCATGGAGAGTGTAGGAGCCACTCATTGGCAGAATGGAAGAATGTGGAGGAACATGATTGAAAGTAGTTAATGGGGAGACCAGGTAGGAGCCCAGGCTGGCTGAGGCATGGGATTCCCATTGGGGAGGAGTAGGAGATAAGATTGTGCAGGTTGGATAGGGCCAGCATATAAAGGGCTCAGAATGCTGTGGATACCACACTGTGGAGGCTGAATTTGACCCAAATCATTACAAGTGGGAGAGGCAGTATTCTGTGAATTTTCCAAGGACCTTGACTAAAGCAACCGGAATGGGGTCGGTGGAGGCCAGAGCCTGGGCCCAAGTCTCTGCGTCAGCACCAAGCTCTCTCTAACGATGTGAGGGAGGGATCTGAGGCAGGGTGTGTGCCAGCGGCTGCCTGGAGCATTAGCAATTGAATGACACCAAAGCCTGATTGCTCACTGGAGCAGGTGTTGGAAAACTGTCTAATCTTGCCCTGGCAGAGCTATCCCAGAGGGGGAGGGGTAGATGGGAGAGAAGGAATCAGGAACCTCAAGGACTCAGATGTCCAGTGGGGGGAGGGAAGTTGTATGTGTCCAGAGTGGTGACCTTCATCCCGATGGGGGCGGGAGCACTACTCCCCTGTGCCCTCTTGCTGCCCCCTAGCTGCCCAGGTCTGCCCATCAGGATTCCACTTATATACAGTTATCCCTTCCACATTGTGGGGGTTAAGGGCATGGCCCCCAGTTTCCCCCATCTGGAAAATGTGTGTCAAATTTTTTGGCCCTCCTTCATACCAGAGAAGTCTGAATTTTTTTCTTTTTCTTTTATGGGGTGTTTATAGTACCTTATTCTAAAATTTTGGATGGATATTATACAATACAACACATATTTTATGGATTTCTGAATTTCTAAACTTTCTTTGTCATCTGTCGGCCTTCAAAAGTCATCTGTGGCTTCTACAAAACTCCCCCCAAATTCCCATTTAATTTCGTATGCTGACCCATGATATAGCAAAACTGTACTGGGGAAAGTCTCAATGTGGAAAAGATAACTGAGCCCCCACCCCACCCCCCTAAATACCCAAACCAAACAGATAATTCCTATGATCTTTCATCCATCAAAACTCCATGAGAGGGGTGGCTAGGTGGCGCAGTGAGTATAGCGTCGGCCCTGGAGTCAGAAGGACCTGAGTTCAGATCCGGCCTCAGACACGCACACACAAACAAAAACCTAGCCGTGTGACCTTGGGCAAGTTACTTAACCCCAATTGCCCTCCAAAAAAGCAAAAACAAAACAAAACTCCATGAGAATCATGTTCTTTTGGGTTAAGGACTGTTCCCTTCAAAGTTTCTCTTTTGATACACAAAGCTCACCTGGAAAGACTGGTAAAATTTAAGCCCTAAAAATGCATTAGACAAGATTATCAGTCTTCAGGAGAAGAGAAGGTGAGATGGAGAGATGGAGGTGAGGGTGAAGGAGAGAGGATACTCAAAAGTTGGGGAAAAGGAAGCCCAAGTACTTCAGTCTTACCTGTCCTGAGTCCTAGTCTATTGGTCAAACACCTCACTCCACTCAGTTGTCTAGAAGGAAGGCCTGGGTGATGGTCAATATGAAAAGCTGAATTCATAAAAGCTTAATAGGCTGACTCCCAGAGGGACCATGGGGGAGTAATCCTCAACCCAAAGGAATGAATATATAATGGTAAAATTTCAGGTGTCAGTGATAATCTCTGGGGAAGGATTTTGGGAGGGAAATTTAGTCTCAGTCCCTCAATTCACAGTATGTACATAAAAGGCTGGTTTTGGTGGGCAACAAGGAAATAGCCTTATGGACTAGTGAGGGTACCTTCCCAGGGCTCTTAATTTCGCAGAAAGTCAGAGGTCACCTTTTCCTCTTATTCCTCCTTCTTAGTGGAAAGTATAGGGACCAAGGGGATTGATGGTATCTTAGAAAGAGCTCTGGATTTTAAGTTCTGACTTAGCTACTTACTTCTCTGAGCCTCAGTTTCCTTGTCTTTGAAATGGGGGCAATAAAAGTACCTCCACCTCAGGGTTCTTATGAGGATCCAATGAGATAACGTAGTTAAAAGTGAATGACTTAGAGGCTCTCCAGGGCCCTTTATCCTTTTAAATCTATGGTCTTCTAACTGTGGAGTTTGGAGGCTCCTGGTCACAGCATAAGTGGAGTAGGAAAGTAGGTGAATGGATCAAGAACAGGACTGAGGTGAAGAAGGACTGTGGAGTGTCCCTTGGAGACATGCCAACCTTCACTCCAAGCTGTGCCTATCAATGGGGAGTCTCCTAGAGGTCCTAGGGCTCTAAGGCTTGAGCTCAGGAAGGGTCCTGGCCACGGGGAACAAGTGACCCTCTCAGAGAGAAAAATCGAGACTCAAATGGCCACTTTTGGGGGGCAAGGAGGAAAGGAGAGGACCATAGGGGCTCTTGGAGGGTTGGTGCAAACTTGTCCGGATCTATTAAAAATGTTTTGGAACCTGCCTCTTCACTTCAGGCAAAGGCAAGCAGCTTATCTAGAGTTCTTGGCTGGATACTCCAGCCCCCTCCTCCACAGAGGACAGCTGGTCAGCTGACTTTCCATGACAACTTGGAGAGGAATCCTGGAAAGTCAGCTCAGTGAGGGCTGGCAGCAGGAAGAAAACCAGCCTCACCGAGGGAGGGAGGGAAGAAGGGAGGGAGAGAGAGACAGACAGACAGAGAGAGAGACAGAGAGACAGAGACAGAGACAGAGGCAGAGACAGAGACACAGAGAGACAGAAAGACACAGAGACAGAGAAAGAGACAGAGACACAGAGAGAAAGACAGAGACAGAGACACAGAGACGGAGAGAAAGAGAGAGACAGAGAGATATAGGGAGACAGAGAGACACACAGAGACAGATAGTGAGAGACAGACACAGAGACAGAGACAGAAAGAGACAGATACAGAGAAACAGAGAGACAGTGAGAGAGAGACAGACACAGAGAAATAGAGACAGAGAGATAGACAGAGACAGACAGATACATAGAAACAGAAAGAGACAGAGAGACACACATATAACACACAGAGACAAAAATAGAGACAGAGTCAAAGACAGAAAAGTACAGAAAAATGCAGGATCAGAAAGAGGGGGATGGGAAGACAAAGATGGAGACATAGGGACAGAAATAAGTCCCTTGTGGTTATAAATCCTATGATTCTATGGGAGGGAGACAGCCGCTCAAAGAGAAAGAGAGAAACAGGACCCGAAGGTTAGAGGAGGTGCCATTTTCCTCTCCTAGCAAAGAGGCACAGTCAGGCAAGGAAAGACTGGCCCAGAGAAGACTTCTTACTGAAGCCTTTGATTCCAGCCATGTTTTCTTTTGTCCTTTAGTTTTGATTTTGGTAACACTCCTGGGGCAGGTTTCTGGGTCTTTCCTCCCTTTTTTCCCGTGAGTTTTGTGTTCAGGGGCTCTTGAGTATTTAGGGTGTATGTGAGCACTCCCCAGAATTTAGGACTCAGGACCAAGCTTGTGCTTGGTTTTTCGGCCTATGCTCCCCACTCTCCCCAGGGTTAATTCTCATTTGGAGGCTTGTCAACCCTAGTCTCCCCTTCACCTCCCCACCCTCAAATCAATCTCTATTTCTCAACAACTTTGACTAGGTATGGTAGAGAATTACATGCCCTACCCCCCACCCCCAGGCTCTATTCCACTCCCTTTCCTTCCCCTCCAACAATATGGGGCCCTTTGAAACGGATTTGTTCCCTACATAGTTTATGAGGCTCACAACTTTTTTTCTTAAGGCTTTTACCATAGGAGCAGGACAGAGTAGGTAAAAGCAGAAAGCCTATCAGCCCTGAGGTCTGTACCTTAGGAAGGGCATTGCCCTTGTGACCAAGACTGGCTTCTTGGGCACCCCATTTCCTCCTCTACTCCATGTTTGGGGATTGTTGAATTTAAGGACCTTGTTGCCAAGACCTACCTCGTCCTTCCCTCAGCCTTCCTGCCCTAAACTGTGTCGATGCCATACTAATCCAGAGCTAGACATTCAAGGGTTAAACAGCCAAGTCTCTGTCCCTCTGACTTGGTCTCTCTCTGTCTCTGTTTTGAATCTCTTCTGTTTCTATGGGTCTCCTCTGCCATTCAGAGGGAGGACTGTGAACTAGGACTTTGGTCACCATGGCAACAGGCTGTGTATTTGGGAATTCTGGGTTGGGATCCAGGATCATGAAAGCAGATATTTAGATTCTTTTGCTTAACCTTCTGAGGCCTGGAGCAGAAAAGCATCTCCATGATGGTCTGGGGAAGGTGGGTTGGTGGATTCTCCCAAAGGACCCTGATGAGTGGAGAGGGCAGAGATCTATCCTTTGACCAAAAAGGAGCACTGGGGGCCTTCACACATTAAGTCTCTAATGACTGCCTCGTGTTGGGGGGGTCTTAGAGAGGAGGATTGGTCCACAGTAGAAAAACCATGACCAGGTAGGTGCGTTTGTGTAGCTAGACAGTGGCAATCTACCATCTCTGATCTCTTCCTGACCTGACACCATCCTTCCTTTCCAGCCTTACTATTCCTATCCACACACACCATAATTCAGTTGGCAGACTGGCATCTCCAGGCTTTTGTGCTGGCAGTCCCGCATGCTTGGAACTCTCCCTGTCTTTACATCCCTCTCCCAAAATCACAAATTTCCTCCAGACTCAGCTCAAGTGGCCCCTTCTGCCCGAGAACTTTCTTCCCTCCGCCCGCCCCCGCCCCCATCTGCAATCACCTTCCTCTCCAAAGTTGCTTTGTATCTGCTCTGTATGCTTTTTTATGGGTGTGTCATTCCCCCATTAGTATAGATGGGCAAGATTTAAGTTCCCAAAACCTCACACATAGTAGGAGCTTAATAGAGGCTTTTTTTGTTGTTTGTTTGTTTCATTGGTAGAAAGTGATGGGAGAAATTGTACCTGTCTTTTTTTTTTTTTTTTTAGGTAATCAGGGTTAAGTGACTTGCCCTGGGTCACACTGCCAGTAAGTGCCTGAGGCCAGAATTGAACCCAGGTCCTCCTGACTGCAGGGCTCTATCCACTATAGCTGCCCCTCCCTCCCCCCATCTCTAATCACTGATTCACTTCTGGAAGTCAAGTGAAGGGAACAAAGTTGACAAAATCCACTGGCATCACACTACAGGTATTGATGGGGATTCTGCCTTGAAGTGGGCAAGGAATTATTGTCCCCATTTTACAAATGAAGAAACTAAGGCCCAAAGAAAGCAAGTGACTTGCCCAGGATCTCCCAGCTCATTAATAGAAGGGATAAAACTAGAAGCAGCTCTCAATTCTCAATTGGAGAAGCTTTCCATGACACTGCAACTCAGATGAGGTGCCCCCCCCCCGCCGAATGATACGTGCAGGCATCTACCTTCTCTGTCTCCAGCTGGCCAAGCCTTCTACTCAGGGCTGAGATTCTGGATATTGCACAATAGAGCTCACTGAATACCCCCTCAGGGAAAATGTGTTGGGGGGTCACTAGAACTGCTGAGTCATGAGAATAGGAGGGTGAGAAGTGCCAGGGGAAATCTAGAGACCGAATCTGCTGAGCTGGAGGTCCCTGGAGCACTGTCCCCTGACCTCTGCTCCTGCGAACAGTGAGCCAGACTGCTGGGGCATCCCCAGGGAACATTCCTGGAAAACAGTTTGTTTCCTGATGTGTAATAGGCTTTGGTTTTCTCTGTCCAATTCTACTTTAATGGGTTCTCCAGATAGCATACGTGGGATGAGCAGCTATCTTCACATCAGTTGACCCCAGTAAGCATTAGGGGAATGACTGGCTTAACTCCCCAGTGTCCTTTCAAGGGGTGCTTTAGATTCGAAGATTGTCTTTCCCAGGTAGCCAAGTGCCCGGTGCTTGGGAGAGGGTGGGAGAGAGGAACCAAGAGCTAGGTCAGCCTGAGCAAGAGGTACTCTCCTGAATACTCCTGGGTACTGGATTCTTGGGTGTCTGCTATTCTTTCAGCTGGGTGTATGCTGGCCTCTAAGTGTGGTGAGGGGGTCTGGGAGTCAGTGAATGCTTGGGTGGGCAGCTGTGAATTTGTGTGTGAGGGTGTGACTGAGGGAGCTGTGTTCTTCTGAGTGTGTCTCTGAATGAATGGTATTGTCTGCTTATGTGAGTGTTTTTTTTGAGCAGTGTGTGTGTGTGTGTGTGTGTGTGTGTGTGTGTGTGTGTGTGTACCTGAGTGAATCTGAATGAGAGTGTGCATGTGTTTGTATATGACTGCCTGTATGTGTTTCCCTGTGTGTGGGTATGTGTATATGTCTGAGTCTGTGGGGGTCTGCTTGTATAAGTTTCTGGGGGGCTGTATGTGTGTGTTTCTATATGTCTGCTTGTATGTTTCTGCTTCTATGTGTTTATGTGTGTATGTTTGTACACATTTGAATCTAGGGGTCTGCTTCTGTGAGTTTCCAGGTATGTGTGTTTGTATATAGCGGCTTGTATGTTTCTGCTTATGTGGGTTTCTGTGTGTGTGTGTGTGTGTGTGTGTGTGTGTGTGTGTTTGTATATGTCTGAGTCAGTGGGGGTCTGCCTGTATGAATTTTTGGGTATGTATTTGAGTGTGCATGCGTATCTGAATGAGTGTGTGTGGGTCTACTTGTATGTGTTTCCGAATGTGTGTATGTGTGAGTGTGTATGTATATGTGGGGATCTGCTTGTGTGAGTGTATTTCTGGGGGTTGTGTGTGTGTCTAAAAGATTACTCATCCATTCAGAGAGAGGCTCCCCTCAGAGCACTTAAATCTTCATGAAGAAAAATAATCAGATAATGAGTTCATTTCCGATTTCACATTTGATGCCAACATTCCTAGGAAATAAGAGCCTATGTAGGGCCTTCCTGGCTTCTTCGAGTGGCTTTGATTAGCTGAAAAACAGCCCCAGGCCTTCCACACCCACCAACTTAGAGCCCTGGTGCTTCCTCAGAATGAGAGCTGGAGCTTGTCAGAGTGACCAGGAGGAGGCCCTGAGAGGGGCTGTGTAGACCTGCCCTCCTCCCCACCCCCCACCAAAAAACCCCCAAACCCTTGGAAATGACCTTTAGTCCTCTGGCAGTGTTATGGCCCCTCACCACCCCTCTTGAAGGATCTGGATGCCTGGACTTCAGGCCTTACCTTAGGAAGGGTGAGCAGCGACCCAACTTTGATATCCATAGTGAGCAGTCTTGGTGCTAAAGGAGGTGCCACAGCCCCCAGTCATTTCCCCATCAGCCTGTGGGGGTGCCCAGAAATCTACCTTTAGAGATTAGATCCTCTTGTTTCATTCTGAACCATCTCCACATATTCCCTTTTAAAATACAATTGTCCCTTAGAAGGGTAGTGCATGAAGCCAATTATCAGCCATGACACTTAAGATGTGAATGGGTTTATCAGATTTTTTTTCCTGTAAGGCAGTAGCCAAGACTGAAGCAGTGAAGAAAGGAGTTTTGCCAGTTAAGGAGAGGAATGGAATTTGAGGAACTTCTCCAGAAAGACAGACCACTCCTCCCTCCCTCTAGTAGGGGGGCTTGAGCACCTGGGGATTGGAAGATGGGGTCAGAAGGATCCAGAAAAGGCAGTTGGAGTATCACCAAAGGCAGATTTCACTCCTTCACTATTTTGTATCCTAGGAAACCCCAGAGAGAGGTAGTCCCTTCCTTCTTTTCTCCCTTCCTCCACCTTCCTTGCTTGCTCCCTCCCTCCCTCCCTTCCTTCACTTCTTTTCCATTCTTTCCTTCTCTTCCTTCTTTTCCCTTCCTTCCTTCTTCTTTTCTTTCCCTTTCCTTTCCCTTTTTTCTCCTCTCCTCTCTTTTCCTTCTTTCCTCTTCTCCCTTCCTCCCTTCCTTCCTTCCTTCCTTCCTTCCTTCCTTCCTTCTTTCTTTCCTCTTCTTTTCCCTCCCTTCCATCTTCCTTTCTCCCTTCAAGTCTTCATTAAATATCTAGTCCACTGCTAGCTACAGTGAAGAATAAGCACCATTTCCTGCATTACTGGGGCTCACGGTCTACTTAAGGAGATACATACCAGAAATAATTAGAGCATAATGCATGATGGCATGTTAATTCAATGCTTCATTGTGTGTGGAGTTCACCATGCCTAAAAGGATGAGAATGATTTGGAGCTGGTGAAGAAATCCAGGAAAAGGAAACAGAATGGGCAAAAATAGACCGACTCTACTTGTTGTGGGTTTTCCTTATTCTTGGGTTCCATGTCACCTAAACATGGTAGGAAAATCTATGATTTCATCTATGAGAGAGTATGATTTAGGAGATGAGTTGCTAAGGCCCCTTTCCTCTTCCCATTGCCTTCTATTTACTTCATATATACTTATATAATGGGGGCCTAGCCAGAGGAGTTCCATTCTTAAAGGGTGGGAAGCCTGCTCTGCTTGTAACCCAGGAAGGGGCTAGGAGCCTACTGCTGGAAAAGCAGATGATGTATAATGGCAAGGTCCTTCTCCCTCATTTGGAGCACATGTAGACATCCTTTAACTGGTTCCAAGTAGGGAGAAGATGGAGCATTGCTTGAATTGAGGCATTTTCAAAAAACACTCACCTGACTGACTATTGCTATTATTTGGAAAGATGTGCTCTAAACCTGTAGATGAAAAGAGGCCTTAGTTTTCCTATTTGAGGCCAATATGTGGGCCCACGAACGTGGGCCTCTATTTTCTGCACCCTTGCATTATTTCTTTCCTGTTTCTAGGTAAGGGAATATTGGAGTCAGTTATGATTTTGTAAACTTCATAAGGTCACCAGAGGTCTAGGACATGGAGACTAGCTGAACCACTTGCTTGACCCTGTAGAGATTGAAGACTGTCAAAGCAGACCTATGAAAGTGGGCTTTAACTTGAGGACTTAACTTGAATATGATATAGAAATTACTTTAAGTATGAGTTCACCCTCCCCGGGCACTGAGGTGGTAAGAGGGAGATGCTCCTCAGTGTTTTGGAGGGGAAGAGGGAAATATTTGTATCTCTGTTCTTGTCCTATCTTCTCAGTAAATATCCTTTTGTAAAAGCTAATTGGTGTTAATTGGTTAAATGGCCCTAGGACACTAATCATTGGTGTTTAGCATGGGAGAAATACACTAAATAGGGGGTTCAAGCTGATAGTATTAGAGAATCACTTGGGATGAGGAGATGTAACCAGCATTGCTTTCAGAATCTGGCCTGCTAGTGTGCACTCGATTTGAGAGGGCAAATTCAGAGCTTTACTACACTTACATGTTTACATGTTGGTCCCCTCTCCTGATAGAATATAATATGCTCCTTGAGGGCAGGTACTGTTTCTTTTCATTCCCATCGCCTAACACACTAACAATATCTCACAAAAGTAGGTGCATAATAAATGCTTGTTTTTTTGATTGGCAAATCTTAGGGAGTGACTTGTCCAGGGTCATGTAGTTAGTGTCAGAGGTAGGAAATGGGCTAAGAGCTTCCTTACTCCTAGCCCAACACTCTACTATCCTGGGGTACTTTATTCCTATCTCAGGAGGATGTTGTTATTACTTCCTCTAAGCAAATCCTTCTCCAGGACAGACCAGGTCCAGTTTCTCCCATCTCCTCTGGTAAGGGGCCCCCTGACTCCACCTTGAGATCTTAACCAGCCCCACTCTTCACCTGCTAGTTAGCAGTCACATCTCTCACATAGCCGACCATGTAGAGTACAAAAAAATGACTTCACTGCAGGGTGAGGCATCTCAGGAAATAAACTCTTACCCTCATTCAGTATAGTGACATAATCTAGGTTAACATATAAATCTAGCCTAACATCACTCTGTTTCTCCCCCAGGCTATCCAGAATTAGTCCTTGGTACTTGAGTAAAGTCAGGTCCTTTCTGGCTGTTCTCCAAAAACAAATATTTAGTTCAGGCTGAAACTGTTCTCCCTAACACCCCAGCTGGTTGTTTGATCCTTTCTGGTTCCTGGATAAATCCACAACTTCCTTGAAATTCATGGCTCATGACTAGACCTGTCCCAAAGGATAAATCCGTTTTGAGCTGTTCTGACCAGTCCGAAGCTCAGCTCCAGGTGACACTGGGCTAGATGAGATAGACTGGCCCTGGAGCTAAGCCCCAGCCTTGGGCTTCAGTCTCCTGTACCCCCTGTGGTTGCTATGGTCTGTATGCTTCTAATTCTTTTCCTTTTTGGAGAGCCTGAGTTAGACTGATGCCCTTGGGGCAAGGGTACTTATTAAATGGGAAAAACAGTGGAGACTTCTGAAATGGAAATAAAGAGATACTGCTTTCAAATTCTGCTTTAGATATAGTGGGCTAGCTGGGTGTCCATGGGGATGGTATTTTGCCTTTCTGCACATCGGTTTCCTGAGCTCTAAAATGGGGCAATATTAGTACCCGCCTCACAAGGTTGCTGTGAGATAATGTTTGTAAAGCACTTTACATACCTTAAAACGCTGGCTAAATATTACAAATCATTATGATTAAATGGGATATAATAGAGTGGTTTACCTAGCCCTTTGAAAGTTGGACCTCAAGTTTCATGATGGTGTCCTGCATCTAAGAAGTTTCTCTGGCCATTTTCATGAGGCCTGGCCACACGGCCTCAGCCATATTCTCCTGGATCTCCAGAATCCACCTTCTGATTTCCTTCCCTTCCACCTTTTTCTGTCTCAAATGCAATTTTTCCTTCTCAGGGCCCTTCAGACTTTCACTGTTTCCACCAGCTTCCATATCCTGAGGTTTAACTCATCGATAAGTCTAAAAATCCATGCCACGCCCTGCCATCTCTGGTGATGGATCAATCAGGGATGATTGCAGGGTGAGGCATCTCAGGAAATAAACTCTTGCCCTCATTCAGTATAGTGACATAATCTAGGTTAACATATAAATCTAGCTTAACATCACTCTGTTTCAGCCCTGGGCTATCCAGAATCCCCAAATCATACTGAGCTGGGCCCTAGCTTTCCAGCTACCCACATATATCCCTGTGGCCTCTGGCCCCCTCCCTCATCTAAAAATCAGAGGGCTCAAACCCAAAAGACATTTTAAAGCTGCTCTGGTCCACGGCTCATCTCTAAGAAATGAGGAAACTAACACTGGAGGAGAAGAAGGACCTACCTGCTGGAGATCATCGGGGCAGGGAAGAGGGATAGAGGACATCACCATTGAGTCAACCCACATCAAACAGATAATTGACCCAAAGAACTTCTCAGTTAGAAGGGATGTCAGAAATCGCCTTGATCGACCCATAGTCAAGCAGAAATGTCCTTTCTAACCTCCCTTAGAGATGGTCATTCAGCCTCTACTTGAAGACCTTCAGTGAAGGGAGTCTCACTACCTCCAAGGCAGCCAAATCCACTTTTGAATAATTATGATTGTAGATAATTTCTTACTACCTATAAGTAAATATGCCCAAAGTTGACAAGTATGCCTCATTCTTCCACAGATCCACAAATATTTCTTTAGTCTCTCTCTCTCTCTCTCTCTCTCTCTCTCTCTCTCTCTCTCTCTCTCTCTCTCTCTCTCTCATTATCATTCTCTCTCTCTTTTTTTTTTAAAGCAATTGGGGTTAAGTAACTTGCTCAAGGTTACACGGCTAGTCATTATTTATGCGTGAGTGCTCATTTTCTGAGGCCGGATCTGATCTTGGGTCATCCCAACTCCGAGGCCAGCGCTCTTACTCACTGCGCCACCTAGCTGCCCCTATCGTTCTCTCTCTTTGTCTCTCTCTCTTTCTCTCTCCTCCTCTCTCTCTTTCTCTCTAACTGAACTTGGCTTAAAAATCATAATCCACAATCCATACATTGTATTCAGATGTCTGTCTCTTCATTAATTATTTTGCTTTTACCACTTTTTTTTGCCACAGAGTCTGGGTTGGGGGGACACTCGTGTATAGGGGGCAGAAAGAGAAAAATCAAATAGTAAAGGAAAAAGAGGACAAGTCAGAAAAGACTTAGAAGAGAGAGCACTGTCAGAAGCCAAAGACCAAACAAATATCAAGGTCACAGTGACCAAGACCATGGTCTTTAGGAAATACAAAAGGAATAAGAATTTGGAAAAGTCCATTAGATTTGACCATTAAGAAATCACTGGTGATCATGGTGAGCCAATTTTTTTTTTGCTTTTTTTTGGAAGGGGGAAGGCCAGGTAATTGGGGTTAAGTGACTTGCCCAAGGTCCCACTGATAGTAAGTGTTAAGTGTCTGAGGCCGGATTTGAGTGAGTCAAATTTTAGTAGACTGTAGGGGACTGACGCCAGACTACAAGGGGTTGAAGAGTAAGTAGACGGTGAGGAAATGGAAGTGGCAAGGATGGAGTCCTCAGACTCATAGAATCTCATGTTTAAAGGAGATTTTAGAGGCCATCTAGCCTAAGCCATACTAACACAGGAAATCTTTCTGCAACATACCAGACATACAGTCGTTGCTTGAAGACCTCCAGTGAAGGGAACCCATTACCTCATAAGGTGGCCTATTCCACTTTTGGAAAGCTCTAATTGTTAAGAAGTTTTTCCTTACACCAAACCCAAATTTGCTTCTCTTACAACTTCTATCCATTGTTCTGCCATCTGGAGCCAAACAGAATAATCCAATTCTTCTTTACTACAGTCTGACAAATACTTGAAGGTCTCCATTATGTCCCCTCTAAATCTTCTCCAGGCTAAGTGTCCCCATTTCCTTATGTGATCCTGGAATGGCGAGATCTCCATTCCCTTCCGTATCCAATGTGGCTTCCAGGGCTGAGCACAAGATTTCACATGTTCTCTGCCTGTGACAGAGTACAGAGGGTCTATTATCACCTGGAAACAAGTCAGATTAGATTGAATAGGATGAATGTAACATTGTGCATGTTAGCTTCAACAATCAATTTCCCAAATGTAGGATGGGAGAGGCATAGTGAGAGAAGGTGCCTATCTGGGAATTCAGTGGAAGTTTAGCACGTAGCAACATCATGACCCAGCAATGAGCAAAGATAAAGCTATCTTTGACTCCATTAAGATAGACCAGAATACAGCTACATTTGGAATACTGGGTTCAGTTTCAGGCACCACATTTTAGGAGACAGAGATAAGCTACAGCTTGTACAGAAGAGAAAAAGCAGGATAGAGAAAGAACCGAAAATCATGTCATATCTATGCTTCCAAAGTAACTAAACTTGCATACTCTTTGACCCAGTGATATCATTAGTAGGTCTGTACACCAAAGAGATTGAAGATTTTTGAGCAAAGGACCTACACGTATAAAAATATTTATAGCAGCTTTTTCTTTGGTGGCAAAGAGTTGGAAACTAAGGAGGTATCCATTAATCGAGGAATGGCTGAGTTTATAATGACATATGAATATATTGGGATGCTACTATGCTATAAGAATGATGAAAGGAACGGTTTCAGAGAAATCTGAGACTTGTATGAACTGATGCAGCATGAAGTGAATAGCACCAGGAGAACAATTTTTATAATGACCACAACAAAACAATTTTGAAAGATTTAACAATGCTGATCAATCCAGTGACCAATCCCAAGTCCAAAATACTGATAATGAAATAAGCTACCCACCTCCTGACTGAGAGGTGACAGATTCATGGTAGAGGTTAAAATGTTGAATTTTTTTTGGATACAACTAATTGGAGAATTTGCTTTGCTTAACTATGTATGTTTGTTATAAGGGTTTTATTTTTCTTTCTTCTTCAATGGAAATGGGAGAGTAAGGTGGGAGGGAGAGAATATACACTTTTGGAAATTAAAGAAAAGCCTGTTAAATGAAGACTGTTTGAAGGAACTGGGAGTGTTTTGTCTGGAGAAGAGAAGACATGGGGAAGGATAAAAGGGGACCATGATAATTATCTTCAAGTATTTGAAAAGCTGTCATTTGGAAAAGAAATTAGACTTGTTCTGATTGACTCTAGAGGACAGGAATGAGAATAATGGGTGAAAATTGCAAAATACCAGTGCTGGACTTGAAAATTTTCTAAATAGAGTGAACTAAAAATAGAATGTGTAGCTTAGGCAAGAAACTTAAATAGTTTCCCCTTCACTGGAGACCTTCAAGCAGAATGGGATTGGCTACTAGTGAAAAATGCCATATTGAGGATTTTTTTTTCTGTACAGGCTGGACTAAATCAAACTAAAATAGGAACAGATCCCTGTAGACTACTTATTGACTTAGAAAACCATAAATTAACATTATCTATGTTGTATTTTTATTCATCTATCTATCTATCTATCTATCTATCTATCTATCTATCTATCTGTCTGTCCATCTGTCTATCCATCCATCCAATCCATCTATTCATCTATCATCTTTCATCTCTCCTGAGTAGCTTTTTACACATGAGTGTGTAAAAATCCCCTCTCTCTTTCTCTCTCTCTCTGTCTATCTAAACATTTTTAAAATACATTTTATTCTGGTTGGGTCGGGAGTTTTGCAGCAGGGAGTTTGACACCTCTGAACTAGATGACCAATGGGGTCCTTTCCATTTCTAAAATTTTGTGATTCTGTGATTCTGTTTCTCATCTTTAACTCTCTGAATCCTTCTCTTCTTTCAAGGTTCAGTTAATATGACCTTCTGTAATAACCATCACTGATAATCCCAGGTACTCAACCCCAGGTTCCTCAATTTATCTCCTATTTACTTATCAATCAACAAAAATTTATTAAGAACTTACTTAATGTCTGGCACTGTTATGTGCCTTGATTCAACAAAGGCAACAGTAAAACAAAGTCTGCCGTCAAAAAGCTGTGCCTGTCTTGATAGGACAGATAAGATTATAATAATATAGAAAGGGATGGGGGCACTAGCAACTGGGAAGACCAGAGAAAACTTTGTGTAGAAGGTGGTGCTTCAGCTGATTTTTAAAGGAAACAAGGGGTCTCAAGAACCAAAGATGGGGAGGGAGTGTATTTAATGCATGAAGGACAGTCAGTGCAAAGGTAAGGGGGTGAGTGACAGAGTGTGGTGCATGAGAAACAACAGGAAAGCCAGTACAGATGGACTGCATTGTGTGTAAAGAGGAATTATGTGGAAAGGCTAGAAAGGGAGGCCGGAGCCACTATGTGAAGAGATCTAAATGCCAACCAGAGGAGTTTATATTTGCAACGAGAGATAATAAGGGGTCATTGGAGTTTGTTGAGCATGAAAATCACATGGTCAGATGTGCACTTTAGGAAAAGCTCCTTGGCAAGTGAATGGAGGTTGGGTTGGGGTTGAGGCAAAGAGATCACTTAAGAGGCAATTACAATAATCTCAGCAAGAGCTGATAAGGACCTTTACTAGAGTGATAGCCACATGAGAAGAGAGAAAGGAACAAATATGAGAGCTATTGTGGAGGTAGAATTGACAAAACTTGGCAATTGTTGGATATGTGGAAGGATGAGAAATAACACTGAGGACATGAACATGGGAGAATGACTGGGTGGTTGTTGCTGTTGCTGTTTAGTCCATTAGTCATGTCTGACTCTTTCTGATCCTATTTGGGGTTTTCTTGGCAAAGATACTGGAGTAGTTTGCCATTTCCTTCTGCAGCTCATTTTACAGAAGAGGAAACTGAGGCAAACAGGGTTAAGTTGGGATCACACATTTTTAGTTCACATGCTCTTTTTAAATCAGATTTAAACCCAGGTCCTCCTGATTCCAGGGCTGGCACTCTATTCACTGTACCACCTAACTACCCTGTGGCCTGATGGTGGTATGCTCAAAAAGACTAGGAAAGTTAAGAAGAGGGGTAGTTTTTGTAGGAAAACTAATGAGTTTTGTTTTGGACATGTTGAGTTTGAGATGACTCTGGGAACATCCAGTTCGTAATGCCCAATAGGCAGTTGAAGTGCATGACTGGAGCTCAGGAGAGAGTCTAGGGTTGAATGTATATAGATTTGGGAATTATCTGTCTAAAGATGATCATTGAACCCACTTGAGTTGATGAGATCACCAAGTGAGAGAATATAATAAGACCAGAAAGCTGAAGACAGAGTCTCGAGGTCCACCATGTTGTCTAATCATATATCTTGTGCTTATGAAGTTGACTTTTTTAACCTGAGCATAGGATTTTATACTTATCTCTATTAAATTTCATTTTATTAGATTGGGTTGATCATTCTGTCAAGATTCTTTTGGTTTCTGACTGCTATCCATTTTAGATACTGATTCTGCCCTCCATTTTATTAAAGAGGAAGAAAGATGTAGGAAAGTAACTTGAGAAGGCAATCTGGTTTAGTTAAATAAATAACAAGTATTTATTAAATGTACTGCATTAGATTTTGGGTATACAAAAACAACAATGAAGTAAATGGTTTGTCCTCAGGAGGCTTATATTCTACAATCATGCAAACCACATTATATTCAACAATGTAAAAGAACAGAGTCAAGTGAAGGTCATTTTACCAAACAGGAGGGACAGAACAGTTTTGTAAGCCGAGGGAAGGAGTTACTACACTGAAGAGGAGAGAGTATGAAAAATGACTGATGAATCAAGTGCCCAGCAAAGGCAGAATGGCAAGGAATTAAGGGTACATGGCCAAATAGCACAGTTTTTCCTTTGACAGATTGGGAAAGTGAGACCCAGCAAGAGTGTGATTTTCTTAAAGTCACACAAGTAGTTAATGTCAGAATCATGATGAGAATGCCAGTTTTCTGATTCCGGTCCTCTCCAACTTCTGTACACTCTACTTTGCTCAGCCTCCCCTCCCTAGTACATTCCACTTCCCTGTCCTCTGTCCTCTGGTGACAGGAGTCTCCTGATCTGCCCACAGACATTTTCTTCCATACCTTTCTGCATCCCTAACCCGGGCCTAATTCATTGGCCCCATTCTTCTGTTTCCTCTCTCTCCATTATGTGTCAGTTCCTAGTACAAACACATTCTTTAGGAGGGGTTATATTCATCATAGATACTATATCCCTTCTCTCTCTCTCTGTCTCTCTCTCTGTCTCTCTCTGTCTCTCTCTGTCTCTCTCTCTGTCTCTCTCTCTCTCTCTCTGTCTCTCTCTCTCTCTCTCTCTCTCTCTCTCTGTGTCTCTCTCTCTGTCTCTCTCTCTCTCTCTCACACACACACACACACACACACACACACACACACACACACACACATCTTCACTTTTTTATATCTGAGGTGGTTAACACATGAGAGTGAGAGAAAGGATGATTGACCTGATAGTGGCATGGTTTCTAGCTGGATGATCTGGGTTCTGGTTTCTATTCCCTTGCTTGTGTGACCCCAGGATGGTCATCTAATTTCCCAAGGCCTCTATCTTCCACTAACAATAAGATTTCGCTATAGGATCACAGGACATAAAGTTGGAAAGAACTTTATAAATAACTGCATTCACCTCCTTCTCATAGATGAAAGAACCAAATGACTTGTCCAGGTCAGACCTAGAGTAAGTATTAAAGGTGAGAATTCACATTAGCTGAACAAACCTGTCTTCCTCATCTGGGGGTGGGGTAGCGGGGGGAGATATGGCTATGAGTCATGCTCTCCATGGTCAGACACTGTCTCCAGGTGGATTGGTTTTGCTTGAATATTTTTCTTTGTTAGAAGAGAGGATTTAAAAGGAAATGAGTTTGGTATAAAAAGGAAGGAAACACATATTTATTAATATCTACTATGTCCCACTCCTTGTGTTAAACACTTTACAAACATTATTTCAATTGATTCCCATAATAACTCTGTGAGGTAAGTCTTGCTATTAAGTCCATTTTACAGTTGGGGAAACTGAGGTAGGTATAGGTTAAGTGACTTGTCAAAGGTCACATAACTAGCAAGTATCTAAGCCTAAATTTGAACTAAGGTCTTCCAGACTCCAGACCCATCACGCTATCCACATTTTAAAACTTAATTTAGAATTTTTAAAAATGTCATCTGTTAAGATGACTAGAAATGTTCTTAATGCTATGAGATCTCTGCCTTGGAGAAAGTTGTCTATGTTCAAGGAGGTTATGGGGGGAGCACTCTACTGAACTCTTTCTAATCTTTAAAAGAAGTTGAAAATGACACTCTTAGCCCCATAAGTGTGTTCTCTGTATGTTTGCATGTTATTGGTGTGTTGATTTATGTATTGCCTAGGTGATGCACATTTGTGAGCCCATGAAGAGCAATGACCCAGTCATGGTGTTCTCAGAAAAGCATCTGAACATGTGGTGGTCATTCAGGCAGCCTTTGCTGGCAACTGGAAGGTTTCCCCCCCCTCCCCGCTAGTGCTGACACATCCCTGAGACATGGCTCATTGGAAACCAAGTCACATTCAATCCTCTCTCTGCTTGAGTTTTCCAATGACAAACATCTGGGTGTTTCCAAAAAACCCAGAGGGCTTGACATTATCTGGACACAGTCCTGATTGTAGGGAGTCAGAGAGAAAGATTTCAGGTGCCAAAGGGTTCTGGGTGAGGAGGCCTCTGTGGGCCAGGGTCTGAGACATCAGAATATTCAGGATTCCAGGCATCATCTTTTTTTCAAAATGACCTCCTGGCACTTTCCAGAAATTGTGTTGTCATGGGATTTGAAGGACGAGGGGGAAAAAAAGACCAGAAGATCATTCCCAGAGAGAAATGGTTAGAAATGCTAAAAGCAGCTGCCTCATTTCTCAAATCTAAGTTGCCTCTTCCCAGCTGGACTTCCCTCCCCTTCCTCCCTCCTCCCATTTGTCAGAACCCTTAGCTGAGACCCAGGATTCAAGCCCTGCTTTTGCTTTTAGCAGCTACTAACTAGCTGTGTGACCTTGTGCAAATAATTTAAAGTCTCAGGGCCTCGATGTCCGCATTTGTAAAATAAGGAAATTGGTCTAAATCAGGGGTTCCTCACTTTTCTGCTTCCTGAACCCCCTGGGCAACAGTCTAGTGAAGTCTATGGGCCCCTTCTTGGAATAATGTTTTTAAATACATAAAACAAAATGCATAGGGTTATAAAGGAAGCCAATTATATTGAAATGCAGTTATCCAGGGCTAAGCATAGAGCCTGACACTTTATAAATGTTTATTGATATTGAAAATAATAAATTCATGGATCCCAGGCTAAGAGTTCCTGTACTAGTTGTTGGCTAAAGGTTCCTTCTAACTCAGTTTATGACTGTGAGGTGAAGGGCATGGGTGGTTTAAGCAGAAGACAGTGCTTCCTTGACCTCTGTGACCTCAAGAGTCCATGATTAGTTCTGCCCCCCCTCCCCCTGCTTTTAAGGATTTGGGAGATAGAGGCTAGGGCCTCTCACCTTCTCTTTCATGCTTATCAGTTGTCCCCTCCTCCACCCCCCCTGAGGCCTGGTGTGTGTGATGCTCTGTAGACAGGATGGGGGCCTGCCTTCTGTCCCTTGCACTTCATAAGCTGAGACTTCTGTAGCTGGAGGGGAGGGCCATAGGTCCTGGGCTGGACTTCTCTGTTATTGTGCCTGCAATGGGAAGAAAAGAGAGGGAAGCAGCTGGTACACAATGCCAGGAGCCTAGGCTCTGGAATTAGAGATATCTTCTCCCATGCTAACCACATGGGTGAACTTGGGCCACCCTGGGCCTCAGTTTCCCCATGTGTAAAATGAGGGAGAGAGGGTTAGATGACCCTCTGAGCTCTCTTCCCACTCTCCAGTGAGATCCTATGGACAGTCTGTTCCTTAGGTAGCCTTCCCCGTCACCGGGCTCTTTGTTGCTAGTAGTAGGAACCTAGCTTAGATTTGTCCTGAAGATGCAGGAATTATAGCAGCTTCCATATCTGTATAACTTTCTTTACAGTAGTCCCATGGCATAGGTCCTGCAAGTAGTATTATTCTGTATTCTACTGTAAATAGTATTCTTATGAGGCAGCTGGTGATGCAGTGGACAGAGGGCACCTGGGCCTAGAGTCAGGAAGTCTTGAATTCGAATGTGACCCCAGATACTTACTAGCTATGTGACCCTGGGCAAGTCACTTACCTGCTGCCTGCCTTGATATCCTCAACTATAAAATGGGTATAATAATAGCCCCTACTTCCCAGGGTTGAGGATCAAATGAGTTAATATTTTCATACATGCTTAGCACAGTGTCTGGAAACTAGTAGGTGCCATATAAATGCTTTTTTTCCTTCCTTTTCCCCTCATATTGTATATGAGGAAAATAGGCTTCTGAAAGGTTCAATAAATTGCCTAGGAAAACACATCTTTGTGAGTCTCAGAGTCGGGATTTGAACTCTATGTCATGGGATCAGTTAGTGTTTGGTCTGAACCCAGACCTCTGCTCTCCAGGTTGGATGCTTTTTTTTTAAACTACCCCCCTTTCATGCCTTTGCTCTTTGCTTGTTTCTCTCACCTATAAAGCAATGCTCTAACCTTCACCTCACCCTCATTCAAATCCTACACACTCCCAGGGCCCAGATCAGATTCCATCTCCCCCTTGAAACCTTCCTGACCACTCACTTCAGATCACAACCACATGCCTGGAGAATGTTAGAGCTAGAAGTGTCTTCCAACATCCTCATTCAGTGGGGAAACTGAGGCCCAGAGGAGATAAAGTGGCTCATTTACTAGTCTGATTTCCTAAGGCATGTTTATATGTTCCACACAATTAGCACTTTATTAACTACTGTTCTACTCCCTAATTGTTTAAATTGCACAGGGTAGCTTTGCTTTATGTTACTAATTTATTCATGATTTTTTTTGGGGTGAACCTGGAATTCTTTATGTTGGATTTGGTTAAAGGAAGGCCCACCCATACTGGCTTCCTTTTGAAAACAAGAATATTTTTGGATGTTTTCATCAGCAAAGTTGATGTCTTTCCCAGTTCTGTTCCCCATCTTCCCAACCATAGGGCATGAGCCTGAGAGTAACCTGGCAGAGAAATGGTCTGTGAACCTCTTGGGGCTGGAGGGAGGGAAGGTGAGCTGCCACCAAATCAGACAAATATTCATTTAGCAAGTACTACAGGAAAGCTCTGTGTCAGGTGCTGGGTATATGAAGATAAAACAAAAGCAAAAAAATAAAAAATAAAAACAAATTAGAAAGACTCCCTAAGCTCAAGAGAGTCTGAGCTTGAGGGGCTGAGTGACATTTAGCCCCAGGGCCTAGTCTAGTAGGTACTGGCCTGCCCAGCTAGGATTACAGGATTAAGGAAGTGGTTTATAGATTTAGAGTTGGAAAGAACATTGGAAGCTATTCTAGTCCAACACTTTCACTTTACAGATAAGGAAACTGAGGCCCATAGAGGTTAGCTGACTTGCCCAAGGTCACACAGGTGGTACTTCTGTCTCCATGCTTTTGCACTTTTTCCCCCCATGACTGGAATTCATTTCTATTGACCCTCCATTAAATTAACCTTGGCCTCTTAAAATTCCTTGTTCTCTTCAAAACTCTGCTCAAATGACACCTTCTACTTGAAACCTTTCCTGATTTCTTGGAATTTGAACCTGGGTCCTTTTACTCCAGACCCAGCATTCTTTCTACTGAACTTACTTGCCTCTCT
The DNA here is from genome assembly GCA_011680675.1 of Gymnobelideus leadbeateri. Classification (NCBI taxonomy): domain Eukaryota; kingdom Metazoa; phylum Chordata; class Mammalia; order Diprotodontia; family Petauridae; genus Gymnobelideus; species Gymnobelideus leadbeateri. The sequence continues at coordinate 283,829 of WOXC01006005.1, forward strand.
TGATCATCAGCCTGTCCAATCTTGACCCTCATTAATCGAACCCACTATATGAAACTCCAAATTATAAACCACTTATGAAATGGGACTGATCAAAGGAGGAACTGAATTGATGACAAGGTAAGCAAGACTCCAACATTTCTGGCCAAAGAGGAGAATAGAATTGGGCTCAAAGAGTGGGGAAAAGGAATGTAATAAGGGAGGACTCTTCTTTGGGAGTCAGAATTGAAGCCAGAATCATTGGATAGCTTTGAGGCTTCCAGGGGATGGAGTCAGCCAGGTTGGAAATGAATAGTCAAGAGAGACAACAAAGGATGAAAAGCTGTGAAGACAGTAAAACACTTTAAAGGTGGAGAAGCCAAGGATGGGATGTTGGCATTGTGATGGAAAAGGATGCCATTATGCTTCCCTGTGTTAAAATGGAGCCCTGCCTGAGCCATAAATGACCACGTTGGAGCCTCTTCTGCACCTTTGGGAGAAAAGAGGATGTGCTCACCCTACAGAAGGGATATTAAATGTGATGAGTTTTATGTAATTTTTTAGGAATGCTATTGAACTTGGGCTGACCAAGTAGGAAATAGGAAGTTTTCAATTGGAACTCCAAAACCTGTTTCGTAACACTGACACACCCTTGATCAGTTTCACATTTATCCCAGAATCCTTTTCATGATTCCTAAGCATTTTAGAAATGTATTTTTTATTTTTGTAAAGTAAGGAGATATGAATTATGAGGAATATAATTTATCACATTCAAAATTGTGTGATTCTGAAATGAACACTTAATTTTGTTTTATTAAGGGGTTACACACAACTCAAGACTTTTGTGGGTCTACTCAACACCTCATTATCAAGGGGAGGTATGGTCCTGGTTTTTAATTATAATTACGTATTTTAATTTAATTACTTATCTCCTTCTCCTTCTTGCCCAAAACATAATAAAATATAAGATTTTTAAAAATTGCTCTTTGGGGGTCTCTTAGAAAGGACTGTTTGGGTAGATCTCTTGAGAGGATTTATGGAAAGACAAGGACAAGTTTACTCAAGAAGAGAGGGCATGGATGGGTCAGTATATGTCTTGGTGGAAAGGAGGGCTCAGTCCTTGGGATGACACATCACTGAAGTGTAAAAGTCTCTTCATTTGTCCTCTGAGGTTACAAGGAGGGGGAAGTCACTCAGAAAAGAGATGGAAATGGGAATGAAGGAGGCCAATATTCACTGCTGAGGATGATTCCTTTCCCCATAAGCTCAGCTCCATGGGGACCTTTTGCTTTATGCTCTCCAGCTGCTAGTCACAATTTGGCTCAGATGTGGGCGTGGGTGTGGGTGTTGGGATGTGTGTGTCAAGAATCTCTTCTGATTAGTTTTAATGACTTATTTCTCAATAATGCAACATCAGGCCAAGTTCCTGTGCTGTGTGGGTTTGGTGTCCAAGTAGACCAGTCTTTGGCAAAGTTGTGAAGTGTAGACTGCATGGAGAATGCCTTGACAAATACAGCTCCCCCTTTCGCTCTCCCTGGTCACCTTCACCCTATCTCCTGTTCTCTGCTCCCAATGATGGCTTAACTGACAAATCTGATCATCTTTTCTCAATTCTCATCTTCTCTGCAAACATTTGACATTATCAACCACTCTTTCCTTTTGACTCATTTTCTCAAGGGAAAGGAATATGCATTTATCAAGCTCCTACTATGTGCTGGGACCTGTGCTAAGTGCTTTACGGATATTACCTCATTCAATCCTCACCATAACTCTAGGAGATAGAGGTTATTATTATTCCTATTTTACATTCGATGAAACTGAGACAGAAAGGTTAAATGATTTACCCAGGGAAAGCTAGTAAATAGAATCCAGTAAGTATCTGAGGCCACATTAGAACTCCAGGCTCAACACTCTATCCACTGTGCCACTTAGCTGCCCCTGAAATATTCTAAATACTCACAAGACTTTTGTGACTGCTCTCTTGGTTCTCCTACCTGTTGTATTACTCTTTCTCAGTCTTCATTGCTGGTTCTTTATCCATATGATGTCTCCTAACCCCTAAATACCTGTGAGTATTTTCCCAAAGCTCTGTCCTGCATCTCTCTCTCTCTCTCTCTCTCTCTCTCTCTCTCTCTCTCTCTCTCTCTCTCTCTCTCTCTCTTTCTCTCTCTCTCTCTCCCCCTCTCCCTCTCCCTCTCCGTCTCTAGGCTGATGACTCCCAAATCTATCCATCCATCCATCCATCTATCTATCTATTTATCTATCTACTTATCTCTTCTCTTCAATCCTGATATTTTTTTTTTCCTGAGCTCCCATCACATGCCACCAACTGCCTATTGGATATTTCAAACTGATTAACACCTCAAATTCAATATGGCCAAAACTGAATCTATCTTTCCCTGCTAACTGAGCCTTCTTCCCCAAATCCCTATTTTGGGTAGTCTACTATCTTTCCAGTCACCCAGGTTTATATCTTCAGGGTCAGCACCTATGCCTCACTCTCCCTTACCCAATACATCCAATCAGTTGCTAAATCTCATTCTTTCTACCTTCAGAATATCTTGCACATTTGCTACTTTCCCTTCTGCTCCCACGACCAGCACCCTATCTCTGGCCTTCATCACCTCTTTCCTGGACTATGGCAAAAGCCTCCTAATTCGTCTCCCTGACTCAAATCTCTTTCCCCTCTAATCCATTCTCCACACAGCTGCCAAAGTGATTTTCCTAAGTGAAGCTCTGATCCCTTCACTCCCTTGTCCACTAAACTCCAATGGTTCTCTGTTGCCTCTAGGGTCATAAATAAAAGCTTCTGTCTTTAGCTTTTAAAGACCTTCACAACCTGACCCCAAACTATGTCCCCAATATTATGTGTGTATATCTATGTATAGTAGACATACACACTCACATGCATGTATGTGAATATGCGCATACATGTATATTTGCATCTTTGCCCTTCCCCCTCTCTAAAATAACATCAAACCGGCCTTTTTGCTATTTCTTATACATGAAAGTTTCTTTACACTGTCTGTCTTCCAATCCCAGAATGCATTGCCACCTCACCTCTGCCTCTTAGAAGCCTTTTTTCCTCCATAACTACTCAGATAAAACCTTCTCCATGAAGCCGTTTGTGATCTCTCTCTAGCTGCTAGTGCCCTCTTCCACACACACACACACAAAATTACTTTGCATTCAGCAGATGGTATATATTTCCTTTTTCTGGAGGCAATCAGGGTTAAGTGACTTGCCCAGGGTCACACAACTAGCACAGGTAGTAAGTGTCTGAGGCCAAATTTGAACTCAGGTCCTCCTGTCTCCAGGGCCAGTCTTTCATCTACTGGGCCACCTAGCTGCCTCCATATTGTATGTATTTTCTCTGTGTCTATACTTATGTAAATGTTATTTCTTCAGATAGAATGTAAATTTCCTTTCTTTTCTTTTCTTTCTTTTTTTGTTTGGAGGGGGGAAGGCAAGACAATTGGGGTTAAGTGACTTGCCCAAGGTCACACAACTAGTAAGTGTGTCAAGTATCTGAGGCCAGATTTGAACTCAAGTGCTCCTGACTCCAGGGCCAGTGCTCTATTCACTGAGCCACCTAGCTGCCCCTAGAATGTAAATTTCTTGACTGTTTCCTTTTCTGTCTTTGTGTTTCTAGTGGCTAGCACATAGGTACTCACTTGTTTGATTTCCTCTAGTTCTGTGCCTTCAACCTGCTCCCATCTCCCAGTGTCCTTTCTAGTTAATCTGATTGCACCTGAGATTTTGCCCTTTTAAGGAGATTTGCATGTTAATAAAGAACATTGCTATAATTCAGATATGACATACTGATGGTGGAATTTCAGACACTGTGACTGGCAGTGGGGATATAATTTTGGAGGTACAGAGAAGCCTTCCCAGTGTACCCCATATCACTCTAGAGTTATCTTCCCACTCAGCCCAGTGAACCCAGTGAAATAGTTACTTCCTGTTGACCATAAAGTGTTAGAGCCTTCAGTGTCCAAGAATGTCTAAGAGGAAATACCTAGCTTCCAAGATACCTGGAATTTCACTTTCTGCTCATGACCAAGGGGAATGTGTGAATGGGGTAATTTCCTCTGCCTGAACAGGTACCCAAGTACCCAAGCACCACCGAACTCAGTTCTTTCTAGACAGATTATGGCTAAAATCAGTCTTGCCAAGTAGGGACATAGTTGGATAAAGCATGAAGGGCCAGAATGATGATGTCCAGGGTCCTCAGTCATTGTTTGTCTGGTTTTGGATGAGAAGAACAAAGAGCAGGGCATGTAGACAGGTCCTAAACGTCTGTGGTACCAATCGAGAGACTCACAAGGGTGAAGGAGAAGGGCATGGGCATTTAGCTCTCCCAGATGATGATCAGATGTGTAGCTGGCTGACTTAATTAGTCAATAAACTCTGGAATTTATGACTTCTTTTGCTCCTGATGGAAAGAGGCATGAATACAGCTCTGTTGAGCTGGTCTAGGTGTCAGCTCCGGTCTGATGAGCTAGGTGTAGAAGGGAAGGCTAGCTGTTTGCTGTTGGGGGTGAGGATGGGGGTTGCAAGGAGCCCAGGCACTCCAGCTGATGTTCTAAATTACTCTAAGCATTTTCTCATGAAAACTTGGATTAGTTTAACTCTCTCATCTCCACATTCTCCCTTATAAAATGAAATACAAGAGGGAAGCATTTAAACTCCTTTAGAGTCTCTAGATTCATTCTCCCTAGAGAGAATCTGAGTTGCAATGTTGACTTGGAACAAAAAGGGAGAGTGGAGGGAGTTTCTTTGATAATAATAATCATATCATTTTTATTGCATAGCACTGGTGGGGTCAGTAATACTTGACGTGTAATTTTGTCTATTGGGGAACTTCTGGCATGTAAGGTCCCTTTTGTTTCTTTTAAATGATTATATATAAAATTATTATATAACAATTATACACCATACGATATAATTTTGTTATGATTATTATAGAGAGCTAACATGGAATAGTAGATAGACTGAAATTTTGAAGGAGGACCTGGGTTTCTCCTCAGACTCATGCTGGCTATGACAACTTGGACAAGACACTTAATCAGTGGAATTTTAGGAAGATTTTCTTCTAGCTTGAGAGAGCACAGTAGACAGGAAGCAGCTGTGAAGCTTCCAGCACAATTGGGAGAAGGCCTCTTCACCAAAGTTTGGAGGGGTCTTCACGTGCTGATCTGAGAAAAGGAGATCAGTAGCCTCTGATCCTCTGAATGACATTACTATGCCTCAGTCAACTCTTGACTGCTTCTCTTGGTCCATTCTCCATTGGTGAGTTCTTTCCAGAGCCTCCATTTTGTGAAAGGCCCAGACAAGTCATCCTTCATTCTTATGCCTTCATGGCCATCTTTTAGTTGCCTTCTCCCTGTTTCTTTGGCTTCCTTCTTCCATTGATGAGTTCCTCCTGGAACCTCCTTTTGGAGGAAGTACCCAGGCCTAGCACTTAGCACAGTGACTGACACCTAACACGTGCTTAATGTTTATAGATTGACCAGTTAGCCATCCTTCTATGTTGCCACCCTGTTACCCACCCTGCTTTTTACCTTTCCTTTTCTGTGTTGTCCATCCCTATTATAAGTTCATTGAGGGCAGGGAATGTCTTTCTTTTGCTTGCATTTGTATCCTACAGTTCTTGCACAATGCTGGAGACATCTTAAGAGCTTAGTAAATGTTTGTTGACTGATCGACTTAACCATAAAGGGTGGAAGATACAAAGAGACAAATCTAGTCTTGACCTCGGGTTTCCTAACCTTGAAAGTTATAAAAAAAAAAAGTGGCCTGGTTGCCTCAGGACGTATTGGGATTCTCTTTATCATAGGTTGTCCAGAAAAGGTGTGGTGACCACTTGTTGGGTATGGTTAGAGGGGATTCATGTTTAGCTACGGGTTGGAGTAGATGTCCTCTAAGGTTCTTTCCATCCCTGAAATTTTGTGATTCTTTAAGGAATGAAAGAAGGTTAGAAATTAAGAGGGAAGGTATTCTAGGGTAGGTAGCAGCTAATACTACCTCTCCTAGTAAAAAAAAAAAAACCTGAGATTTAAATCAATAGATAAGGTCAGTGGGTAGAGCACTGGACCTATAGTCAGGAAGACCTGAATTCAAATCAGGCCTCAGGCTGTGTGACTTTAAGCAAGTCACTTAACCTTGTTTGTTTTAGTTTCCTCATCTGTAAAATGAGATGGGACAGGAAATGACAAACCACTTCAGTATTTCTGACAAGAAAACCAAATGAGGTTGTGAAGAGTTGGACATGACCAAACGACAACAACAACAATAATAAATCGCATTAACATAGCATTATAAACTTGATAAAAAACAAAAAGACCCAAACAAACCTTACTCTCATTGTCTCATTTGAACTTCATGACCACACTCTGGGGGTAGATATTACATGTATTTATCTCCACTTTACAGATAAAGAAATGGAGGGTAAGAGGTCAAGGGACTTGGCTGAGGTAATACAGCTTAAAATGCCAGACTGTAGAGCCAGGTCTGAGTCTGGAGACCAGAAAAACCTGAGTGAGAGAGGGAAATGAACAAAATGGGGATGGAGGGAGGAGCTGGAGGTCACGATAAAGGTGAAGGACGTGATGGGAGTGTGAATGACTGGGAAAAGTGGAAAGAGAGGAGATTGTGGGGGTGTGACCGTATCTGTGTGTGACTGAAATCTGGTAGGGAAGGTCGTAGTAATTGAGGTGGGTGAGAGATGATGTGGGCATGCTGTTCAAGGGGTCCCCAAGGATAATGGTGGCAGATTGGAGAGAGAAGATAATAATCCAGATGCTAAAGGGGGGACCTTGGAGGTCAATAGGTAAAACAATTAGGATGGGATGAGAAAACTCATAAAATGGACTTTAAGGACTAAAGAGCCAATACGGGACAATTCCTTGTATTCTAGAGAGGAAATAAAACTCTACCCTGAAGGACTGCCCATTCATTCTGCCCTTGGGGAGACACTACTAAGCCCAACAATGGCAAGGTGGTTATTGGGGAATGTAAATCCAGACACTCTAATTCCCAATTCAATTGTGATGAATCATAGGATCATAACCAGAAGGGACTTCTGAGGCCAGGTAGCCTCTGTTTTACAGGTGAGGAATAGAGAGGCCCAGAGAGTAAAGTGACCTTTCCTGGGGCTCACAACTAGTCAGTGTCTGAGGTGGGATTCAAACTCAAGTCTTCCCAGGTCAGTTCAGTGCACTACACCATGAAAGGGAAGAACCATATCTTCAAATAGCAACCAAGTGTGGGGTTAGGTACAAGGCAGAGCTCCTACAGACTTGTTCATCTACTCCCTGAAACAGAGTTAAAAGCAAATAGACCTCCAAAAGCAACAATACCAAGTGAACTCTGGGGCAGAAGGCCCAGAGAGCAGCAGGACGATTTGGGGGTGGGATGGGATAGAACCCTCTTTCCTCCTCACTGTTCGCATTCTTTTCCTCTATGCCCATTACATTTCAGCCTATTCCCTCATCCCTTTGTTTCCTATTTCTCAATCTTTAATGCTTAGTATCCCCTGGTTTAATGAAATGCCCACCTGCTTTTGTTCCTCCATACTGCTCAATCAGCTCTCCATTTCTCTTGCATTCTCTCTCTGCTTCTCTGTCTCTGTGTCTCTCTCTCTATTTGTGTCTATGTCTGTCTGTCTGTCTGTCTCTGTGTCTCTCTGAATCTGTCCCTTTGTGTCTCTGCCTGTCTGTCTCTGTCTCTGTCTCTTTCTCTCTGCCTTTCTGAGTCTGTCCCTTTGTGTCTCTCCCTGTCTCTCTCTGTCTGTCTGTCCTGCCTTCTCTGTCTTTGTGTCTCTGTCTGTGTCTCTCTCTGTCTCTCTGAGCCTGTCCCTTTCTCTCTCTGTTTCTCTCTCTGTCTCTGTCTCTCTGTCTGTCTGTCCTGCCCTCTCTGTCTCTGTGTTTATGCCCAGATCTCCCCATGTTCTGAATGGACAGAAGCCCCATTCTCTGGGGGGCAGAGAACACGAAGTTTCCCTGGCATGGTGATCTCGGGGGATCTTCGGCATGAACTCCCCGACCCCTCTATTAACAGGCCCTGTGCCGCCTGCAGAAGCAGGAAGAGAGAAATCTTTTGTTTCTCTGCAGAATCCGGCTCAAGGACATGATACGCTCCCCTCCCTAATCCAGCTAATTAAAGTCCACATGTGCCGGTCACCCGGGGCGCGCTCACTAGCTCGCCCACAACTTTCCCACAGCAGCAAAGAAAGCCCCTCAGTGTGGCCACAGCCGCCCTGGGTTAGTGAGAACAGAGGCTGTGATTCATCTTGCCTGCCTTATCAATGGCCCTCCTCCCCCTCTTTCTGCCTTAGCCCTTCTCCCTCATCTTGGTCCTTCTGTGTCTCCCTTTGTCTCTCCCTGTCTCTCTTTTTTGTGTCTCCCAGTCTCTGTCTCTCACTCGTGTCTCTGTCTTGCACTCAGTTTTTCTGACTCCATCTCTCTGTGCTGAATCTTTGGTTCTCTGTGCCTCTAAAACGCCATTGTTTCCCTGTCTTTATTACTGGCTCCCAGGCTGCTTGTCTGTTTGTGCCTGTGTCTGTATCTGGGACTCTGTGTGTCTATCTTTCACTGTTTCCTTGTCCCTTGGCCTACTTAGCTCTCTGTCCCCTTGTGTCTCTCTGATGCCGTTTCAGCCTCTGCCTCCCTATGTCTCTGCTTCTTCCCTTTCATATCCATGGACCAATTCTTTGACTCAGGGTGAGCTGAATAATGCTTCTTACCAAAATATCAGCCATAAAGTGGGGGTGGGAGGGAGAAGACATGTTCATGTTTTTTTGGAACAATATCTCTCAGAAAACTGAGCCTGAATTCAAAGCAGGAGGATTCTCCAAGATCAGGTTTTGAAAAGATTTTAGGAAAGTCTCTTGAAAGACAATTCACAGGGCTGGAGAAGAACTGAGCAGGTGGGGAGAGATGAGGGCACCATGGCAGGTGGAGAGATGCCCAGCATGCAGAAGGAAGGGAGGGCATGGGCTCAGAGAAGTCCAGCTCACCACTCAGAGTCTGGCGGCCATGTCTCAATGTGGTCCAGCCCCGTGTTTTTTCATGTCATTTAGAGGCAGCGAGGTGACACAGCTGATGGAACAACTGGGCCTGGAAACAAGAAGCCCTGAGTTCATATCATGCTTCAGACACTTACTAGGTGTGTAACTCTAGGCACATCACTTAACCTCTGTTTGCTTCAGTTTCCCCAACTGGAAAATGGGGATAATAACAGCACCTACCTCGAAGGATTGTTGTGCAGATCAAATGACATAATATTTGTAAAGCACTTAGTCTAGTGTCTGGTTCATAGAAGATGTTACATTAATGTCTATCGGGGTGGAGAACATGTAGCCTTGAGGCCACAGGTAGCTCTCTAGGTCCTCAACTGCAGCCCTCTGACTGAATCTAGACTTCACAGAACAAAAGTTTGAATTCCGTCAAAGGGCCACACTTGAGGACCTAGAGGGCCACATATGACCTTGAGGTCAAAGGCTCCCCATCTCTGGTTCCCTTCCCTTCTCCCTTCTGTTCCTGCATTGTGGCATTGAAGGCTGAGTTTGTGCTGGGCTTGGTCCAGTTCTACAGGCTAAAGAGAACTGGGCTTTTCTCCCTGTTATTGTCATGTCTTCTATCCCTTCCCCTCTGTCCTGTGTCTCATCCTTTGTGAGACCATTCTCAACACTTTTCTGTACCTGCCATGATTAGAGACTCCTTGTGTGACATACCCATGCATAACCTTCTGGGGAATGTAATTCCAAAGAGAACACTGATGTCTGGACATGTCCCCTTGTACAGAGAACTCAAATGGACTTTATTTCTCAGGTGCATTTGGTTTCTGACCCCAGTGACTCCTTCTAAGTTAAAAAAAACAACCAAAGTAAGATCCAAGCCTGAGGTGCCTCCCAGGGCATCTTTGGGGTCAAGGGTACTAGAGATGTATAGCACACCTTGAATGGGAGCAACCATGGAATCATGTAAAGAATATTGACTCTCAAGTTAGGAGACTTGGTTTCAAATCCCAGTCATCGCCCATTGGCCATGCTATCTTGGACAAAATCACTTTACCCTTCTAGGCCTCAGGTTTCTCATCTGTAAAATCCTGGAGCAGGACGAGATCAAGGGTTTTTGACCTGGCTCTGGGGACCATCCTCGAAGGTGGATAGATTTGGGGGAAGGGAGAGTTTGTGAACTTGGACAAGAAAAAATAGCATCTTTATTTTCACGAACATTTGGTTTCCTTAGTAGTCCTATTTTATTTTATAGTGTAAAAATATTCTGAAAAGTGGTCCAGAGGCTTTACCAGACTGTCCAAGCAAAAAGATTAAGAACATTTGGACTAACTATTCTAGATTAGCCACCAAAAATAAATTCTCTTTGTCTAGATTGGTCATTGGTCATTGAAATTAATCTGGATCAGTCATCTAAAATACATTTTCTACCTGAATTTGTCTAGATTTGATGACTTGGAACAGCTCTCAATTGTCATCCATATAGGTCTAGTTGACATCTAGAATGAATTAGGATAAAACATTGCCTTCTAATCTGTTTGAGTTTAATGGAAATAGTTTCCCTAGGAGGCAAAACAGAATCCTGCTCAGGGATGGACTGGATTATGTGAGCTCTGAACTCCTTTTCATCTCTTAGGTTCTGTGTGAAATGGAGGCGTGAGCTTTTGCAGTCATGGCATGGTTGACAACAGTAGCTACCAACTTTGTTCCTTCTTGTCGAGTGTTTCTGTGCTTTCTGAAGGTCTCTCAGAGCCTCAGAATAATTAGCATGATCTAGTCTTAGTCATTAGAGAGGATAGTTGGAGTGAAAAAAGCAAATAGAAAGTGGTGCAAGTGTTTTTCCCTAGACTCAAAAACACTTAGTGGGTGGTGCTGACTATGTGTGTAGACATAGATAGGACTTGTACACTGAAGTGGGGAAGAGATGAATGGAGCTCAATCACCATAACTTGACTAGGAGTGAGAGCTTTGGGTTCCTGCTTATATATAGTATATAGACCTCAGTCCCCTAGTCTCTTTTTTCTGCTATGTCTCACTCTCAGAAATACCTATTGCTGCAGGTGATAAAGAAATTACTCCATGGCAGGAATTCTCTTATGTCTCTGTATAGTTCATAATTGACCTGTGCCTTCTTCTGAATTATTTTTCCCATTGACCTTTAAATCTGCCTGGGTTCACACTCTCCCACTCTTTGAGGTGTCAGATACCCCCAGGAGTTATGATATTCCTTATCCAGAGACAGGTTGAGTGATCTCTAATAGAAAGTATATTGATTGTAAGGACCTGATCTCCCCTTATAGAATATATCTCTTCTCCCAGTGAGAACATTCATCAGTGGTATGATCCCTGAAACAAGATTTCCACCGCTCCCCTATTTCCTTCCCAAACTCTCTCTTTGCCTCCTCATGAACTTTCCTATAGGGCCTCTTCTTCCTGAGAGACTATAGGGGTTATTTTCTCTTATAATTAGGGTATATCACATAATTCTATTTTTTCTCCCTTGCTTTTATACTCTCTTGCATCTCAGTAACTTAATGTCTATGTTCCTAAGGTACTTTTATCTAAATACCTAAGTACCTAATTTCTAAAGTACCTATGCTTCAGTACCTAATTAACCCATTACCTAAGAACCTAATTGACAGCTAAGTCGCTTAGTGTATAGAATGCTGGGCCTGGGGTCAGGAAGACCTGAGTTCAAATCAGACCTCAGAAACTTACTAGCTATGTGACTCTGGATAAGTCACTTAACCCCTGTTTGCTTTAATTCTCTGGAAAAGGAAACAACAAATCATTCCAGTATCTTTACAAAGAAGAGGGCCATAGTAGGGCCACAAAGAGCAAACAACAAACAAACAGTAACACTAAACACTTAAGTACCTTTATACCTAAATACTTAAGTATTTAAGTATACTAACTCCAATTGAACTCTAACTCTCATTGGGCTATGTCATGGCCTCTGACTAATCCTAAATCCCTAATTACCTGATTTCTTAAATACCTAAGTACCAACATAAAATCCTTAGTACCTAATTATTTAAGTACCTAAAATTGCCTATGTACCCAAGTACCCAAGTGCCTAAATAACTAGTTACCTAATTGCCTATATAAACAAAGTACCTACAAGACCAAGTACTTAATTACCTATTCACCTAAGTGTCTATCTAATTGCCTAGGTACCTAATTGCTCAAGTATCCAAGTACCTAAGTGCTTACATATCTAAGCCATAAGTACCTAATTGTTGTTGTGGATACTGGATGTGGTTTGATACTGGAGTGGTTTGCCATTTCCTTCTCTGGCTCATTTTACAGATGAGGAAACTGAGGTAAGTAGGATTAAGTGACTTGCCCAGGGTCCTACAGCTCGAAAGTGTCTGAGGTCATATTTGAATTCAGATGAGTCTTCCTGACTCCAGGCCAGGCAACTCTATCCACTTCACCACCTAGCTGCCCCAGGTGTGACAACAACAAAAACAAGAAGATAATTAGATAATTAGAGGCTTAGGTAATTAGGTACTTAGGTAATTAGTTAAGCAGATACTTAGGTACAATATTTGCATTTAAGTAATTAGGTAATGATATAATTAGGCACATAGATACTTAGGTACCTAGGTATATAGGCACTAAGGTAATTAGGTACTTAGGTACTCTTGAATTTAGATACCTAAGTAGGCAAAGTATACAGATAATTAGGTATTTAGGTACTTATATACTTATTATATTATTATATATTTATATATATTATATATTTATTTATATATGTAATATATATTATTATTATATACTTAGGTAACCATATAGGCAATTAGGCACTTAAGTACACTGCTTATTAGCTTTTAGACCATGATAAAATAACTTCCTCCTTCTGGACCTCAGTTTCCTCATTTGTAAAATGAGGGGGTATTGGACCAATGATTGCTTTTCCTTCCCGTTCCTCTCATTTAGATCCTATCAAGTGCTTAAAGGAGTGAATGTCTGTTGTGCTATTGGTGGAAGAACATACACAGTTTAGGTAACCTCTGGCCTTTGCCCTGAGGAACTTGAAAATCTAATGAAAATCTAACTCAAACTCAGCAAATTGGCAAAGATGACAAAAGATGATAGTAGTCAGTATTAGAGGAGTTGTAGAAAGATGGGCTAAGTAATGCATGGTTTGTGAAGTTAAGAATGAGAGTCACCCATTGGGATGGGTTGTCCTGGGAGCAGTTGCAAGCATTACTCAAGATGAGGCATAAACAGACTCATAGACATATAGACTCATCTCTTCAGGCACAATTAAGTGGATCCGAAATAGCAGTACCTTGAAACGCAAATATCACAAATAAACAAAAGATTTCAAACTTGAAAGACAATCCTAAATGATTCCAAGCTATGATGCCTTTCCAATAAACTTTATTAAAGGAAAAACAGTAAAAAAAATGTATCAGTTCATACATTGGAAAACAATTTAGAATTGTGCAAAAAGTAACTAAAATACCCATTCCTTTTGACCTAAAGATTGTATTACTAGGTTCATACTCCAGCAAGGTGATTGATAAAAAGAAAGTCTCCAAACACATCAAAATAATGATAGTAGCATTTTTTTTTTTTTTGCAGTGACAGAGAACTGGAAACAAAGTAGATACTCATCCATTGGAAAATGACTAAACAGATCAAGGTACATAAACACAAGCTGGGTGTGTGGGGCAGGTTGGGGGGAGAAGGCTCTGACAGTCCTTGCCAGGCTATAGAGTGTGAGGTGTGAGTGTATATGTGTGGTGCTCTCACACAAGGGACAGATACAGAGACATTCATAATTGTGTGCCCACCTTTTCCTATTATGGTTGTCTTTTGTCTCCAGGGTACAAATAGCTATGGGCAGCTTGGCCTTGGCCATAAAGAAGATATCCTTGAGCCCCAATGGCTGAATGATTGCTGTGACCCCAAGCAAATTAGGATACTGACAGGAGGAGGAGGCGGGTACTCAGCTGTGGTCAAAGGTAACTTGCAGGACCTGACCTCTCCAAAGACCAAATGCAATCAGGCTCACAGTATTTAGAACTGGAAGGGACCTTAGTGATCAGCTGGTTTAGGCTCTTCATTTTACAGATGAGGAAACTGAGGCCCATAGGGGGAAGTGACTTGCCTCAAATGACATTGATAGTCCATTGATAATTCCAATTTTATTTCCCTTCTACTATAAATCAGAATCCGTCTCCCTCCCCTCCCCTTCTTTCATGTTTGCAGAGAAAACAAAGTCCAAAGTTAATCTTTTTGGTGTGGACACATTTTTCAGTCTGGTGAAGGCTATAGACTCCCCCAGAATTATGTTTTTAAGTGCATAAAATAAAATACACCAGACTACAAAGGAAACCAATTACATTCTTTGTAAGTGTTTGACAGTTACCAGGAGATGAGAGAAGGATTGACAGAGCAAAGTCAAGGTTTTTTTAAAGATATGAGGATATCTTTTTTTTTTTTTTTTTAAGAATTAGGATATTTGTAGGTAGCAGAGAACTAGCCAGCCAATATAAAGGAAATCTTTCAGGTCCCTTTTCTTCCCTGTGATTTTATGGTATTATTCCAACCAAATGAAGTCTATGCTCTTAGTCCTCTCGCTCTAGGCCCTCTAAAATTGAGCACCAATCTACCTTTCCAGCTTTTTTCTAATGCTATACTCTCTCCAAGTACCTTATACTATAAACTTGACTTTTTTTTTTGTTTTCTCCTAAATATATCCCATACTTTTGATTCTTTGTTTATGTTGTTGATTTCACTTTTCCTATTCCCTGCCCCACCCCATGGTGTTTTTCTTAAGACCTAATACAGGACTTTTAAAAAATTATTATTTTGATTTTGTGTTCATTCTTGTATTAACGTGTGTGTGTGTGTGTGTGTGTGTGTGTGTGTGTGTGTGTGTGTGTAATGTATTTCCCTTTATTCCACATCATCTCAGCAAGAATCCAGGACCTTGTGCTATATCTTCTCAAGTACCTAGCATAGTGCTTTTGTCATTCAATTAAATTAAGCAACAAGCATTTATTTTCACACCTCCTGTATGCAAGGCAATATACTAGATGCTAAACAAAGACAAAAGCGAAGCAATAATTTTCTTCAAAGGACTGTCTACTCGGTTTATTGGTTTTTTTTTAAACTTAGATTGGTCCCTGATAGGAAAACAAAGTCTGTATCTTTTATATTTCCTTACAAAATGTAGACATATGGTTTCTTCTTGATAAGCAATATGAGGTAATAGAAAAAGAATAAGGTGAGGCGGCTAGGTGGCGCAGTGAGTAAGAGCACTGGCCTTGGAGTTGGGATGACCCGAGATTGGATCCAGCCTCAGAAAATGAGCACCCACACACAAATAATGACTGGCCGTGTAACCTTGAGCAAGTTACTTAACCCCAATTGCTTTAAAAAAAAAGAAAAAGAATAAGGCATAGAATCATAAGGTCTACATCCGTAAGCACTAACTATATAAATATATCCTGGTATTATAGTTATTCCCTCTCCATTTTTTAAAATATGGTTATAGTTAATAATTCCAGAATGTAAACTTGAACTTCTAGTAAATTACTGACTTCCTTCATTTGACTCTTTTCCTATCTCTATAACCTCTGTAAAAACAGTCCATAGATACAGTGGCCCATATAATCCTAGTAGCAAAAATAATTTTCCTGTTGAAAGATTCTATCACATAGTCCCTTATTTTATACTTAACTGTATACATACTCTGTCTTCCCTTCCTCAAACTCACCAACTCCAGTAGAAAACAAACTCTTTGAGGGAAGAGAATATATCATTTTATATTTGTATCATCATTACCTAGTAATACAAAGTATTTAATAAATGTTTGTTAAATTTTTCAAAATGTAATATGATTTGGGATTAAATACTTGAAATCTAAAAGACTTTGATTATTCCCTCGTATGTTGAAAGTCTGCCATTCTTGAAAGTGTGGTATTATGTAAGTGAGGTAATCTGAACAGAAATTTTCACCTTAAAATGGTAAATGCTAACAATGAGTAGATGAGAATAATAGAAGTTTCAGGATAGGAAAATGTACAAAGGCTTGTGAAAAGCCCTAGATATGGAGGGAACTAAAAAAACTGACTTTCCCCCTTATTAGTTGTATGGCATAAGATAATGTTTCTCTGTGCCTCAATTTCCCCATCTGTGAAGTAAAAATATTTTGACTCTACCTCATATGGTTGTTGTGAAGATAAAATGTTATGTAATATGCTTTATAAGTCATGAAGTGCTATATAAATTATAAAATCATTACTATTATTTTGTTTGCTTCTTTCTACCCTTCCTTTTCCCAGGGTTATAGCAGTGGCAAAAAGGTAGGTAGTGTCTATGGTTGCCGCTTTGGGTATGATTGGGTACAAGGTATCAGGAAATGTGTGGACAAAAAGCCCTTTCCTTACCCTAGTAGTAGTGGAGAAGAAAGCATGTCAGAGATATGTAATAGTTTAAAAAAATTAATATATCCAAAAAAATTTTTTTTTGTTTTTTGGAGGGCAGGGCAGTTGGGGTTAAGTGACTTGCCCAAGGTCACACGGCTAGTAATTGTTGAATGTCTGAGACTGGATTTGAACCCAGGTCCTCCCAACTACAGGGCTGGTGCTCTATTCACTGCGCCACCTAGCCACCCCTTCCAAATTGTTTTTTACCTCTCATTATAGAAAGTCCAGGACATAGTTAAGAAAGTTTAACCCAGACAGATCATATAACACCGGCAAGTACATTTAAGCACTTTCCCTAGCGTTGATTTAGAGTCCGCTCTAGCTAAAGAGTATCCATACCAGTGAAACCGTGTTTCTTTTCCAAATGCCCAAGAAAACCTAATCACATATGAGAACTTGTTTTACTTATAATATCCACAGAAATGCTATGTAGGAGGTATTCATTTCTTTAAAAGGTGCTAATCCCTCACTAGCCAATTCTATAGAAACTTGTCTACTCTTTCATAACTCATTTCATAACAAACAATATGACCATTCACCAACCTTTTTTTTTTTTTTTTTTTTGCTTTTTGGAGGGCAATTGGGGTTAAGTAACTTGCCCAAGGTCACACGGCTAGGTTTTGTTTGTGTGTGCGTTAAGTGTCTGAGGCCGGATCCGAACTCAGGTCCTTCTGACTCCAGGGCCGACGCTCTACTCACTGCGCCACCTAGCTGCCCCCACTAGTTACTTTTAATAGGAAAATAAATGTTTTGTTCTTTAAATAAAAGGTGACTCCTTTTTTCTATTTACAGAGTGACTTTCCATACCTTGAAACATTTTCAAGTCTGTCACCTTTACCTGAATTCATGAAATGGCTTCTTAGAACACTGAGTCGCAAACTAAGGTACTTGGGAGGAAATGATTTCTTTATAGATTCTGAGTGTAGAGAAATCTCATACATCATTGATGGCCCCATTAGTGAAACGTTGAATATACTTTTGATTAGCAATAAATGGAAGAAATCTAACAAACTAGGCAAAGTTTTAGAGTCCCCTTTGATGAGACTCTGTGCTTGGTCCTCATATGGAGAGAAGCATCCTGATTGTGTTCTCGACTCAGTATCAAACTTTTATCTGCAGAAAGATCAGTGATGTGACATATCAATAGGATGGCAAATTTGAAACTCAAAGGCATTACTTTCATGGGATGATGGTCAATTATTAGTCTTTCTTAGAGGAAACTGGTGTAAACATCAAAAACTATCAAAGCTAAGAATAACAAAGCTTCTGAACAAGTTCTAAAATTAGTTTTTCAGTTTCAGAAACAGCAAAATTTAAACAGATACTACATAAATTGGAGGTGTAGTTTTCAAATCAGGAAGTAATTGTGGGGTTTTGTGTCTCAGAGGAATCCTTTGTACTGAAACAAATTGAACTGTTTTCCCCCCAAACAACAGATTTTGTGTCCTAAGTTGTAGTTATTTTATTTTGTTTCAGTAGCAAATGAATATTTGCATTCTAATTCTCAGTTTGATAAATATACCGGTAAACCATACACAAGCTTACAGAGGGAAGGAAGATGTTTAGGGTACCTATGTATTTAACCAAGGAAATTCCTAGTCATCACTAACATGTACACGATAGTTTTCACTCCTTTATCCACTCTCTGTATCAGTCCACTTGTCTGAACACGTGAAAACTTTTCAACATGTATTTTCAGGCTTTGGATGGATAAGTTCCTTAACAACTGAAAAAAAAGAAGTCTGGAGGATGACTTTTTTTTTCTTTCTTATGTTGAAGTAAATTTTCAACATGTATTCATTTAGTTTATCAGAAAATAACCATATATGTGACTCTATAAAAAAATTCTTGTCCACCTAAAATGTTATCTTTTGTTAAAGGATTGAATGCAGAAATAGTGTACATTTTATTAGTTGAAGGCCGTTTGTGTGAAATGGGTGATTTTTAGCTCACTTTCAAAAAATGGAAATATATGAGTATGGTAAGTTCAATCATTTGCCACGAACAGAATGGCCACTAGGGTATAAGTTGATGATTTTAAAGGACAAGTTGGAAAAGTGCTACATTTTGTAACAGGATATATAAGCTCAAAGTGAGTCCATTTGTAAATAGCAAATTTGTTGTGTAAAGCATTAAAAATTAAAACATGGTTATCTGATGTGCATTGTTTGTTTAAGGTCTTGAAATAATAGGACTAGAAGAAGCTTTTAAATTTTTACTAGTGTTTCATGTGTTAGGCCACAGAAGTGGTTTTGGTAGGAATCTTTATGTAAAAACTCCCTAAATTTCTTCAACTTTATCTCCAACCTCCTAAAACACACACACACACACACACACACACACACACACACACACACACACACACCCCTTTGATTTGATCAGAGAATGGTACTAGGAAGTAAAGAAAAAAGAAAAGATTAGTAAACCTCTTCCCCATTCCCTCTCTCCCCCACCCAGGTCAATATGGGCAACTAGGTGGTGCAGTGGTACCTGGCCAGGAGTCAGGAAGTATTATCTTCCTGAGTTCAAATCTGGCCTCAGACGCTTACTAGCTGTGTGACCCTGGACAAGTCACTTAACCCTATTCCCCTTACTTTCCTCATCTGTAAAATAAGCTGGAGAAGGAAATGGCAAACCACTCCAGTATCTTTGCCAAGAAAACTCCAAATGGGATCATGAAGTTGGGCAGGACTGAACAACAGATTTCATCAATCTTGCCTTTAGGTCCTGGTACCATCCTCAAGAATTAGGAGTTCATTTTAAATTAGAATAAATGTCAATTGCTTTAAAAAAAAAAAAAAAACTATGGGGGGCGTCTAGGTGGCGCAGTGAGTAGAGCACCGGCCCTGGAGTCAGAAGGACCTGAGTTCGGATCCAGCCTCAGACACTTAACCCACACAAACAAAAACCTAGCCGTGTGACCTTGGGCAAGTTACTTAACCCCAATTGCCCTAAAAGGGGCGGCTAGGCGGCGCAGTGAGTAAGAGCGCTGGCCTCGGAGTTGGGATGACCCGAGAGCAAATCCGGCCTCAGAAAATGAGTACCCACACATAAATAATGACTAGCCGTGTAACCTTGAGCAAGTTACTTAACCCCAATTGCTTAAAAAAAAAAACTATGAAGAAAACTACCCTATAACAAATGAGAAGAACTAACATTCCTTGACAGGAAAATCTGTCTTGTAACAAATCGCTTGTCATCGGTTTTGAATCCCCAAAGTGTGTATTGCGGTAAAGATACAACCGTGCTGAGTATAATGAGGAGGCCACCTCATGGTTCCTACCATGTCCCACTTTTGGGGATCATTCCAATATTATACTCCATATACTTATAAACAGCAAGTGCAACAATGGTAACTCACATCCAATCCATTACCAAGCATATTTCTCAGGTAGTTCTAGACATTTCAGTTCTGAATCATGGAGTTAAGGTAGCAGGTCTTATCCGTCCACCTTTAAATGGTATTCTTTGTCATCGCATATATTTAGCAAAGTGTTGGCCTTCACCCATTGTTGGGTGCTGGTTTCAGATAATAAGTATTTGTTCTGTCTCTTCCCTTACAGTTTAATAATATAGGCTTAACATATTCCATTGGGACAATGAGATATTTTATATTCAAGGGGAAGCAGCTCTTTCCAGGTGCTGTTCTCTTGGGATTGAGTCATCAAGACTGGACATCATTTTCCTCTGCTTCTTATTCAAAGGCTAGTTTGTCATTGTGATGGTGCAGGAAATAGAATTCATTGGATACTATAGTCTTTAGTTCAAAACCCAAGAAAAAAATGGTAAAAGGGAAAGTTCCATTCAAAATAACACAAAATAGGGAAGGGAGGGAGGGAATACGCATTTAATATAGTTGTTGTTCAGTTGTTTTCAACTCTTCATGACCCCATTTGGGGTTTTCTTAGCAAAGATGATGGAGTGGTTTGCCATTTCTTTCTTCAGCTCATTTTATAGATGAGGAAACTGAGGCGAACAGGGTTAAGTGACTTGCCCAGAGTCACACATCTAGGAAGTGTCTGAAGCCAAATTTGAACCTAGGGCTTCTTGACTCTAGGCTTGCCACTCTATATGCCTACCCAGCTGCCCTATTTGTATAGTACCTACTACATTCCAGGCACTCTGCTAAGCAACTTACAAATAATATCTCATTTGATCCTCACAGCAACCCAGTGAGGCAGGTGCTGTTTTTATCTTTATTTTACAGTTGAGAAAATGAAATTCCAGTAACCGCTGCCTGCCTCAGTTTCCTCAGCTATAAAATGGGGATAATAAGAGCACATCTACCTTGAAAAGTTGTGAGTTCCTGGCACATAGTAAGCCTTTAACAAATGCTTGTTTTCTTCCTTTCTTCCTTTACAAAACTAGACAACATACTTATAAAATTTATTTGTAGAGATAGATAAATTGGAAATAAAAAACTATAGAAATGATTAAACTAAATGTTTTTAGTTTCAAAAAACTAAAAATAAACTTAAAAATGACAAAAGTATAGAAAGGATAAAACTAAAAACGGATTCTTTGAGAAGACTGATAAAATTCATAAACCCTTAGATCATCTGATTAGAAAGAAGAAAACAGAAAAGCAAATCAATAAAATAACAAATGAGTTGAAATCACAGCAAACCCAGAATGAAACGAAAGAGAATGGAGCAAGATGGGGGGGGTAGTAGTGGGGAGTGGGGGATGAGTATCAGACAAATGCTTTAATAATCATCACAAGATCACTTCTTTAATTTCCCTGGGAACTTCAGGAGCTGGGAAAACAAATGAGACAAAGGAACAAGGAAGAGCAAAGATAAGCCATGGAGATTCAAACCCAGACCTTGTCCTTCTCTGGTATGGCGAATCATGTGGACTATGTAGGTCCAGGGGAGGGGAGTCAATTCTTTTGTGACTGCAAGTTCTCTTTCTGTTTGAGAAGATTTAGTCCTGCGGTAAAACAAAAATTCTGTAACAATTGTATAGGTCCCTAGGGTTCACCAGAGGGCTGAATTGCTTCATGCCCTAGCAACTGAGTCCAAAGGAGTTATTCTGTAAAGCACTTAGCCTAGAGCCTGACACATAGTAGGAGCTTAATAAATGCTTGTTTCCTTCACTTCCCCATCCTTTCCCCTTTTCAAGTGTGGAGATCCTCAACTTTAGGGTGGCACTCATTCAGAAAGATTAACGAGGTCTTTCTGGGAGATGGGCCCATGAGAGGGAAAGTTTTCTTGAATATCCATGAGCTCATGGATGAGTCCCTTCTATATTCTTTGTTGTGTGGATCAATGCTTTGATCCTTGCAAGGGACTCATAAGAGTGAGACTTCTGCATGGGAGACAGAAGCTCTCACGATTGAAGCCAGACAATAGTTTTAGTAATGCACCATGGGTTAGACAGGATTCAATGGCAACTATGTCCTGAAGCCAGAATGGCTTATATCATTAGACAAAACAAATATGCTGGAAGATGATCAGAAAACTCAGTTTGCCTTCCAGTTCAAACCGACCTGATAAAAAGGGAGAAAGGATGACAGGAGGAGGTAAAAAGATGATTCTCTACCTCTCTGTCTCTGTTTCTCTGTTCTGTTCTTTGTCTCTGTCTCTGTTTCTCTCTCTCTGTCTCTCTCTCTGTCTCTTTCTCTCTCTCACACACACATTCTCTTTCCCTCCTTGTTCTCTCCCTCTGTCTCCCTTTTTTCTCACTCTCTCTTCCTCCTTTTTCCTCCTCCCTCCCTCCCTCTTTTAACAAGGTGATCTTTTAATTAAAAGTTAAAGGAAAAACAATCACTACTCCTTTCTGAAATATTATTTAGCCAAATTGTTTGGATGTTTTTAAGGAATGGGAGATGCAGTGCTATGTACGGGCTTCAGGGAGAGACTGGAAGGTTTACTTGTATTCAGTCAATCAAGAAAAACAGATTAATGAGTTCCATGAACTTGTAAACAAAAAACAAACTGACAGGGTATTGCTGTGGGTGTTCAGGTGTCCAGGTCAAGAGGAAAAAGGGGAATAAAATGCTCCTGTTTTATAAAAGGAAGCCAAGAACACATGCAGGCCTCAACTGTGGCTCATTGCATAGAGTGGATAGGAGTTGGGCAGAAAGATGGTGGATGGGATGGCTGAGGTCAAGATAGGAAGAATATATACACCATAAGCCTCCCCAAGATGCATGATCTACCCCAGAAGTAGGGAAGGAAAGATGACTTCCTGGCTTCTAATGGAAGGTGAGGTGGATTAGTGGAAAGAGCATAGGCCCAGGAGTTAAAGACTTTAAATACCACCTCAGATGCCTAAGACCCCAGTGGCCTTGGATCAGTCATTTCACTTTCCTCATCTGTCCAAAGCGGAAATCGGACTAGACGGCCTCAGAGGTCTCATCCATGTCCAGTTCTATGACCTATGAATCAAGGAAGACTTCCCAAAGAAGATATATTTCTAGATCCTGCTTGAAATCATGATAGTACCTGGTTATTTGTCCACATTAGATTGTGAGCTCTTCAAGAGCAAGGGCTATGTTTTGCTTTTCTTTGTATCCTCAGTGCTTAGCACAGGACCTGGTACTTAGTAGACACTTAATAAATATTTATTTACTGACTGACAGAACTGAACTTTATACCCACAACTAGGTCCTTCCACTTACAGACCTTAAATGGAAGAAGTAGAAATCCCAGTAGCAGTAGGCATGGGGAGTGTTGGTCTGGGCTCTGCATAGGGCATGAGATAGACCGAGGGCCTCCATCAGTACCCTCCCTTGGCCTTGTGTGTGGCCCCTTCCACGGCGGGTGGCCACTTTCATCCCTGTCAGCTCCCCTCCTCTCTCATCCCTGGTATGTGGCCTCTTACCTTGCGTTTTGACCTCTTTCACCCTTCTCTGTTGCTTTTTGCACTCCTCATCCAATCTCTCATCCTCAATGAACTTTTGACATTCTCCCCCCTCCACCAATTTCACTTATTCCCTGCACAGGGCAGGTCTCAGCCAGGGACAGAAAGGTTGGGCCCAGACAACCTGAAACTTGAACCCGAATCCACTGGGTTGGGCAGAACATTTTTTTTTAATAAGCTAAGCACAAAAGCCACAGGTGAATAGCAAAAGTTCAGGTTGCAACAAAAGGCAGGAAATTCCAATTTACGGCTGGAAGCCTTCTTAACCCTCACTACCCAGGAAGGAATGCCAAGCTTTGGGCCCCACCCTACTTTGGACTGTCAGATTGAAGCTGATTAAAAAAAATAAATCAAACCTTTGCTCAGCATAGTGAATTGGAAAGAACACTGAGTTTAAGTCTGAGAAACTGAGAACTCTAGGAGAGTCTAGGAGAGGTTCTGAGGCTCTGAATTAGGATTGTGGTTGTGTGAGTGGAGAGAAGGAGATGTATAGGCCAGAAATATTGGGATGGTAAAAATGACAAGATTTTCTAGTAGGTGTAGGGCGAGAGATGGGAATGAGTGCAAGGTTGCAAGCCTGGGTAACTTAGGATGATGATAGTGCCTTTCATAAAGGGAAGTTGTGAAGAGTTTAGCAAGGCTCTCAACTTTGTGTGGATCATGGATCCTTTTGACATTTTGATGAAGCCTCTGGACCCCTTCTCAGAATAATGCTTTTCAATGCATAAAATAAAATACATAGAGTTGCAAAGGAAACCAATTATATTGAAATGTTATTATCAGAATTTTTTAAAAAAGCAGGTTCATGGACTCTTGGTCAAGAACTCTTAGAAGGAAAGATAATGAGTTCTATTTCGGCCATGCTGCATCTGAGATGCCCATGGTTCAGACATCTCTAGATGTCCAAGAGGCAATTGGTGATACAGGAGGGGAGCTCAGAAGAGAGAATAGGGCTGGGTAT
The DNA here is from genome assembly GCA_011680675.1 of Gymnobelideus leadbeateri. Lineage (NCBI taxonomy): Eukaryota > Metazoa > Chordata > Mammalia > Diprotodontia > Petauridae > Gymnobelideus > Gymnobelideus leadbeateri. Next base: position 308,100 of record WOXC01006005.1, read on the forward strand.
ATAGACCTGAGCTAGGGATCTGCATCTGCATAGGGAGGTTAATTCAATCTATGGGAGCTGATATGATCCTAGGTGAGATACGATGGAATTACTGCTGTTTGGTCTTCTTTGGGGTCAGCCTTGAGATGGAAAGGGAAGCCCAACCCTGGCACAATGAACAGGTTCCCTGAGTGTAGACAAAAGGCAACCTTGTTAGATTTCAGAAAGACCTGGAAAGGCTTACATGAATTGTAGAAAACTGAAGCCAGCAGAAACAGGAGAACATTGTACACTGTATCAGCAACATTGAGTGATGATCAGCTATGAATGACTGAACTATTCTCATCAATACAATGATCCAAGACAATTCCAAAAGAGGGATGATGGAAAATGTTACTCACATCCAGAGAATGAACTTCGGAATCTGAATGCAGATCAAAGTATACTATTTTTACTTTTTTCATTTTTTTCATGGTTCTTTCCTTTTGGCCTGTTTCTTCTTTTCGGAAATATGTTTTACATGATTGCACACCATAACATATATCAAATTGTTTCCCATCTTAGGGAAGGGGTGGTGAGGGAGGGAAGGATATAATTAAAACATCAACATTTAAAATGATGAATGTTAAAAATTGACTTTACATGTAATTGGAAAAAAATGAAATGCTATTAAAAACAAAAGGCAGTCCTGTAGTGGTGCTTCAAAGTGTTGTTCATCTTCCAGGGAGAGAGGGTAGGATAGGGTCCAGAGGTAAGTTGGGAAGGACTCCTCTTTCCCTACTTGAATGGATCCCTCCCAGAGAAAGCATGAGGAGTGTAGAGTGCAGCACCAGGGTCTGGTCTTCCTGGGGATCCCTTTGCTCCCTGAATCCTCACAACCTTTTCTGTCACTTAAAGTTTTGTCCTGTCTCCCCTCACCAGACTTTGTCCCTGTATAGAGCTCTGGAGTTGGGTAGGAGTGCCAGGCTGAAAATAGGAAAATCAAGAGAGGAGCTTCCAATAAAAGAAGGATACACTGCTCCCTAAATTAGGATGGGGGAAAAATGTCAAGAGGTCTTTAAGGCACAAGCAATTAATAATTGGTACTTCCAGAGGCTATACTGAGATTAGCGAATGGCATCTAGCATAGTGGTGAGAGTGCTGGATTTGAATTTAGAAGATCTGCATTCAAACCTAGCCCTACTCATTACTATTATGTAAACTTGGGCAAATTATTTTATTCTTTTGGGCTTCAGTTTCTTAATTTATGTGTAGTATGCTATGGCATGAGACAGGTGCGTGTCTCCATGTATTCATATATATATATGTTTATACACATATGCAGGAGAGTATTTACCAACCAGCACTCCAAATATATGTGTATGTATATATATGCATATATACATACACTTACACACATATACATATGTACATATATGTATATAGATGCACAATACATTTTAAGTTTAATTTGTATTAATATTTTCTCCATCATTTTCTTAAGTCTAGACAATTATCAAAATAATAAATTAAGCTCTGATTTTACCAATTTACCATTTACCAACATCTGATCTGTAAATGCTCCCACTGAAAAAAATTTGGGGGGGGGAAGGTAGGGTAATTGTGGTTAAATGATTTGCCCAAGGTCACATGGCTAGTTTGTGTGTGTGTGTGTGTGTGTGTGTGTGTGTGTGTGTGTGTGTGTGTGTATGTTAAGTGTCTGAGGCCAAATTTGAATTCAGGTCCTCCTGACTCCAGGGCCGGTGCTCTATATTCACTCTATATTCACCCATCTGCCCCTCACACTGAAAATTTAATAATCAGTTCTTTTCTCACAAGGTGGGTCTATTGGGCTCCAAGCACACCCTTATGCATATGTAATATGCATACATTTACATGCAATGCCATATTTATATGTATATTCATATGTAAACATATGGGGGTTATCTCCAGTCATCCTAATATGTATCTGCCCACTGGATCCAGATGGCTTCTGTAAAGCCCCGCACCAGCAGCTTTCCAAAGGAGTGCTATTATGAAGAACTTTCAAGGTTCTGATTACATAGTGTAGTGAACATTCTATTTATTCAATAACAAATCAGAGCAAAACATTCACAGAAAATCAAAGTACAGCATTCAGAAGGTTACAATTTATCACAGAATATTAAAATATAGCATTCACAGCAACTTATCACTAAAATGGCCACATAGTTTTCACCAAAGTGATCACATAATTTTCAACAAAGTACATTCATTTAGTCAATCACAAAATCCTTAATTCAATAACAAAATACAAAAGTCAAAGTTCTCCACCCCTAGGTCACAGTAAATCATAATCTTCTCAGTCAGCACACAGTATCCAAGTAAAGTCTTCTTTCAGCTTGACTTGAGGCTGGCTCTCAGCTTTTATGGTTCCTCTTCCATGGTCCCAGCTCCAGCTGTCACCTGGATTCAAAGGCAGGCAGCTCCCAGTTCCTTGTCCAGCTCCTTTTCTAGTTCTTCATCCAGTTCCCATTCCATATTAAAGTTCACAGTGTCCAGTCCACCTCAAATCCTTCACAGTTCCTGTTTCTGGGAAGACAAAGCCACAATAATATTCATGAACATTGCCGGCACCATCATCAATTCACTATCTGCCTGTGAAATCAACTCAGACCCAACAACAAGGTCTGAGAACTCAACACAACTCATCAACATAGAAATCAACAGAGATCCACAAACAATGTCCAAGAGGTCAGCACAAATCATCAGTAAAGTCCCAGGACCTGCAAAACCCTCCTCCAGGACTTCTGTAAACACACAACCAGAAAATCCTCTTTCAGGGTTTCCAGTAAGGTCCCAGGGCTTCTGTACAAAGTATCACAAACAAACATCAGCACAGACAGAGCAGAAAGAGTGCCGGTATACCATAAGTTTTCTCCTTCTTGACTCTGCCACCACAAGAGTCCTCTTTTCAGCTCTTTCTCTAGCCTAGAAATTCTCCTTATATATGGTGATTAGCTCCTCCCCTTCCTGTTGTAGGAGTTCATGAGTTCTAGGGGTCACAAAGTGTGGGGTTCACATGTTCTGTTTCTTAACAGACTTGATACAAGGCTCAAAAGAAACTTGAACTGAAAATGAGGTGTTAATTCAATAGCTGAAACAAGGTGTGTACTACTTCTATGCTTGCCATTACAGCTCCAGAGGAGAAAGGAGGCTGGTGACCTTGCATAGCCCTGCCTCACCTAAATCCAATTCACTTGCATGTCATAATAGCATCACCGCCCTGATGTCATAGTTCTCTTAGTGAATAAACAACAAACAACAACAATAACCCTGTGGTGGCATCTACTTGTCTTTTACATCATGGAATGTGTGTATGTGTGTTTGTGTATGCAGAGAGAGACAGACAGACAGACAAAGGTAGGCATAAATAGTGAGTGAGAGTGACATCAGTAGGGGTAAACCAACTCAAAATAGGTCATTAGAGCCTAATGTTAAATCTTCAATGTGAGAATTTATACCTCAAACAAATCAAGGCTTGATTTATTATTTTGTTGAGACTCAAGAAAGTAATAAGAGAATATGTTATTAAGATAGATTAAACTTTAAAGCATGCCATGTATATTAAACGTTTACCAATGCACCCCAGGGTGATTCCATTTGTAAGTAGGCTGGGAAGTACGTAAGGAGGAGAAGAAAATGCCTCCAGAAATTACCAGCAAGGAATCCATAAGGGGACCATGTAGCACACTTGAAAGCGGAACCTCCATCCTGGTCCTGAGCTGACTTGCAAAATTTGTTTGACTGTTTCTAGGAGCTTGATTTACTTTAGGTTACTCATCATTGCATTTGCGTGATCTCCTATAAATCAACTTGGAGTTGGCTCAGGCTTTTAAATATCAGAATGATGACAAAATGATTGTGATCGATGGGGTACCAATTGTACTGTTTTTTTTTTCAGGTCATTTAGCTGGGAAAGGAGGAGAAATTTAGGATAACAACTAGATAAGATGGCAGGTTCTAGTGATGGGGAGATTTGGGGGTGTTTGTAGGCCACAGGGAAGGAATCAGTATGTGGAGAGAGATTAAAGACTAGAGTGGGGATGACAGTAGAGCAGCCTGCTGGAGAAGACCAGAGGGGATGGGATCAAGGGTGCATGTAGAAGTATTGACCTTAGGAAATAGAAGAGAAGGTCTCATTATCACAGACTGGAATTAAGGATATGGTAGTGATGGATGATTTTACATGGGTAAGGGATAAAAAAGAGGGGAGAAGAGGGAGCTCTTGATGATGAACCTCAATTTTTTTAATGGCACGTGAGATGAAGTCCTCAGCTGAGAAGGTGGGGGGAGGGCACATATCAGACCCTTGATAGGAGAAGAGATTTGGAACAGCCACTGTGGTGAGCAGGATTAAGGAGAAATCAAAGAACTGACTTGTAGCAGTGAGGGCCCAGTTGAGATTAGCTAGAGTAATTCTGTAGTGAACTCACTCATCCTCCTCCAGTGTTCAGCATTAAATAGCACCATGTGAGTAAGATTGAAGGAGAAGGATCATAGGAGTAATCCAGGATTGGGGACTGGTAAAGTGTGAGTGGCAGTAGAAAAAGGGATTCCAGTGTAGAGGACAGTGTTGAGTCAGGAATTGTAAAGAGGGTAGCTAGACCAGGAGTGCCAGTGGAATTGCAGGTCACAAAGAGTTGGTTTAGGAATGAACAAATGTAGTGCTTGCCATGTACAAAGTACCATGCTAAGTGCTGGGGATACTTCAGCTGTCTGACCTACTGTGTTGCTGTGTCCTAAAGCCTGTTTTGTGGTAGGCAAGAGTAAAATGTTATGTAATCCCAGTGGCATGAAGCCACTGTGTCTGGGGTCTAATTTAGAGCAAATCTGATGATGTTGTAGCCATCATGGTATCCCCAAGCCAAGCAAAAAGACAGAAGGCAGTGTATCCTGGCCCTTTTTGCAATAGCCAATAGCATGACCTGGCCTCGTTGTGGCCCCAGAAGTGTCAAGAGAATAAGAAACTAGTCTTTGCTTCAAGACTAAGTTTGGTCCTCTATTTTTTTCCTCTATAAAATAAGGAAGATGTTCAAGGTCATCTCTAAAATTGCTTCCAGTTCTGGTCGTATGCATCTATGAAATTTGGGCTCCATTTTTTTGCCACTTCAAATCAGTCTATTTCAGGAAGAGTTGAATGAACCTTTCCTTGTGGCCTTTGGCAAATTGCTTTTCTCTTTGGGGCCTCATATTCCTCCACTCAAAAATCAAGGAGTTGATATTAGAAACCCCTCTGAGATTCCATTTCCTCATCTTAAAATGAGGATAATAATAGCTCCTTCATAAATATTATTACAAGGATCAAATTAGTTCATTATTGTGACAGTTCCTTGAAAATCTGCAAAGCACTATACACATGTGGGATATTTCTACTACTACTATTAGTGGTTAAGGACTGGTGTCTTAAGGGACTGTTTATACAGGTGGAGTTGGAAAAAGTCATCTGTGTAGGCTTCACAGAAGTGGGGGTAGGACTTTAGGAGTTGCTCAATGGTAAGAGAGATAAAGTTTGGAAGACTGGACCCAAAAGGGCATTCTAGGCTATGGCCTAGCCTAGAAGAAGGTATGTGTCAGCAACAGTTATCACTGGCTGGCTGCTGGCCATGGTGCTGACTCTTCTGAGCCCCCAGGTATTTTTGAGAATGCACAGTAAACAAATCACCCCCAGACCTCAGCTGTTGCTACTTAGGTGTGGCAGTGGTTTGGCCTAAACTATCAGTAACATATTCCCATCACCTGTGAGACCCAACCTTACAGCCCCCTCAGCATACCGAGGATTTCTTTAGATAGCTAGCTCTAGGAGACCTGAGTGTACTATCCTTTTGCTAGTCCTGGCCTGCCTAGGAAGTCTGATCCTACAGTTTCTAGTGGTTGGCCCCTGTTTCCCTGACATTTAGAGTTCTGTGCTTCCTAGCCAGGGCTGTTGACACTGGTCCAGGGTATATATTGAGGGAACCAAGGTTATGGAGCTTTGCTGGCCTACATGTATGTTTCCATATGATTTGGGAGGAGGGAGGTAGAGAAGCTAGATGGAATTGAGGTCTGGTACTGGGCCAGTTGAGTCACTAGTGGTCAGGTGGACCATGAAAATTGGCTCTCAGATCAGTATTTCCTTGGAATTCTATTTGATTGGGGCAGCTAGGTGGTGAAGTGAGTAGAGTGCCGGCCCTGGAGTCAGAAGGACCTGAGTTTGGATCCGGCCTCAGACACTTAGCCCACACAAACAAAAAAAAACCTAGCCGTGTGACTTTGGGCAAGTTATTTAACCCCAACTGCCCTCCAAAAAGCAAAAAAAAAAAAAAAGAAAGGAATTCTATTTGATTTTCACCATTATCCTCCAGTAGGAGGGGGGGAAAATGTGGCTTATAAATAGATATCTCCCTTGAAGCCCTTCCCTAGTGCAGGAAAGTTTACTGAAAGAAGTAGGCATTGAACTGGGCCCTGAAGAATAAGACAATGAGAACACGCTTCCTTTTACCCTCCTCTAACAATGCAGACACAAAGGCATTTGATGGATGGCAAAGAAACCAAAATGTATTCTAAGAAAATTATCTTATTCTCCACATAGAAAAGATGGTCTATGTAGGTGGCAGTTAATCATACAGAGACAGCGATGGCAAGCATAGAAAGGACATAAAAAGAGAATCATCTGTAGTCATGTAGCTAGAATAGAATCTCATTAACCAATGCTCCACCTGTTCCCCATGAAAGGCAGTTAGCCTATTGAGGGAATTAGCAAGTAGTAATGGGAATTGAGTGAACCATGTTGACTCCATCTTGTGACTCAATTCTGGAGTTAACTCAGTTCCCTTTTTATTCAATTATGAGTCTCATCCAATTTCTCTCTTGTGAGAAAACTTTATTCAATTGTAGGAATTGTGAGAGGACTTTTTTTGCATTGTTTGAACCCAGCCCTGCATGGCTGGAAAGCTGGACCTCCCTGGTGCTTAGAGACCCTTAAGGACCTAGGTTATGCTGACCAGAAACCCAGTCTTACCTGAAGATCCGTGAAAGGAGTTTTCTCACAATTAAATATCCCAAACAATCATATATCTTATCTGAAATCTGGCCCTGTACCGGTCAATCATTTATTGTTTCCATATTCTTTGTATTGAATATAGACATTTGAGGGGAGTGGGAAACGTCTTTTCCTGATTTCAGAGAACTGTACCTGTTTACTCTCCCCCACCCAATTTGGAAAATACTTAATCTTTCCTCCAATTAGAAATCAGATTACCTAATTTTGTATGCTGGTTAATTGTGTTCTTTTAATTTATTGGTCTTATTTGATTGTTGTTTTTGACGTATAAATATCTGTCTCCCCCTGTGTTCAGGGTTCAGCGATAAAGCTAAGGAAGGTTACTGGTCCTGATTTGTTATGCAATTGGCATTCACTGCTTAATAAATCAATATGCTTGGAAGCTCAAACCTTTGTTTCCGCAGTCATTTCATCTTTCCCCTACTACACTATAAGAACAAGCAGCATGCATGCCCCAGTACTGGTGATCTGATTCTTGCTGCTTGTTTCCACTTAGGAAAGGATTATTGTTTTGAGAAACAAAGGAAAGGCATGTTATTGTTTCATTAAACTTCTGGGTCTTGCAGTTAGAATATCCATTGGACCAAGTGAACCAGGAAATTGCGTACCTACTAGGTTGGGATTCTTTTCCATAATGTTGTATTGTGTGAATTGGTATATGTACCTTAGAATCTGTCCATTCAGATTTGTGTCTAAGGATCAGGGTCTTTTTTTTTGTGTACCTGGGCAATACTTATGTCTACTCCAGGCAAAGGAAAGGAACTAGGAAGTAAGCCTAAGCCACTTGGTTAGTGAGGAATCATTGTCATTGATGAGACCTAGACCCTATCAACAAGCTCCTATGTCTCTACTTTTCAAGTATTACAACCCAACATGTAAATAAATTATCATAAAAGAGATAAAGTTTGGAGGTAATTTTTCTCATGGTGACATTCCTGTGAGTGTTTTGTATGAGTTCTAATGTAGTCAGAGTAAGTCACCCACAAGATTTAATAGAAGAATCCTACCCCCAAAACATGAGCATCGAGGTAGCAAAATGCATAGAGTGCCAGACATAGAGTCTGGAAGATTCATCTTCCTTAGTTCAAATCTGGCCTCAGACACTTACTAGCAAGGAACTTAACCTTGTTGGCCTCAGTTTCTTCACCTGTAAAATGAGCTGGAAAAAAAATGTCAAACCACTCTAGACTAATATGGTACCTGGGTCTCTCAAGCTGGGCTGACCTCATATTCCCCACTCACCCACCATTTTGTCTTTGCCAAGAAAATCCCAAATGGGGTCACAAAGAGTTAGACATGCTTGAAAAATGACTGAACAACAAAACCCCCAAACATCTTCCCATCAGCTTGCCATGACGTGATTATTTCTCTGAGTTCAGACATATTCCTGCTATTAAAATGTAGAGTCTTGGGAAATTTCCTACCTAAAACCTAACTAGCTATCATACTTCAGTGCAGATGATCTTATTAGGTCATAGAATTAAAATGATAGGATTCAGGACAAGTCAGTCTTGATGCAGAGAGAGGAAGAGAGAGTTTCCGTGAATTTACTGTACACATGGTTCCATTCTGTGTTTTGAAATAATGGATTGATGGCTCCAAAATAGGTTGATGCTGCTTCCTAATAAATTCTACTTATCATACGATGTTTTACACATCTATTCCTCCAGTCCTTGAGGAATTAGAGATCCTTTTCCTCAAGCCCTTATAAACACTTGATAGGAACTCAGGTTACTTCAGCTCTATGACTTTATTTTTCCAAGACCCATCCATGAACACACCAGCACACCACCATTCTGTATTAGGGAGTGCCTGGAGCAAGCCTGGATTTAAATAAACCTAGTGTTTAGGGACATTTGAAAGGACTGCTGTAAACTCTTGAAAAGACAAGTAGGGAGAAATGAGATTCCAAATGCCAAGTAAAAGAAGTGTTGGCTGTGACTGTAATCTTTCCCTGTACCCTTCTAACAATTCTGTCTCCTTACTCAGGGGAGCAGTGAAATGCACTCATTAGCACAACTCATTAGCATACTCAATTAACATAGTTCATTAGCATCACAAGCTTTTTATTGTTTCTATTGTCCTATGATGCTGGCAGGTTGGAATTTATGAAAAGGGATTAAAATTTCAAGGATTGACCCTGGTTTATAATAGGCAGGGCCAACCTTACTCACAAGCAAAGTAGGTGGACACCTCTTTGATTTCATTTAAGGTCCAAGAAGAGTGTCCTGCCTGAAAAACTAGTGTCCTAGTTAGTTATCATAGGGCCTTAAAGTTATCAGATCATCAATTTTGAGCTAAAAAGGACCTCGTTCTTCAGTTATGTCCAGCTCTTTATGAGCCCATGGACCATAGCACGCCAGTAATGTCCATGGGGTTTTCTTACAAAGATACAGGAATGGCATGCCATTTCCTTCTCCAGTGCATTAAAGTAAACAGGGGTTAAGTGACTTGTCTGGGGTCATACAGCTAGTGTCTATGGTCAGATTTGAACTTAGGTCTTCCTGACTCCAGACCCAGTGCTCTATCCACTGAGCCATCTAGGTACCTCCAACAAAGGAACCTTAGAAGTTGTCATGTAGTCCAGCCCTGCTTCTGATAAATAAGGAAACTGAGCCCCAGAGAGATAACTTCCCCAAAGCCACGTAGGTAGTAAGAGGTAGAACTAAAATTTGGACCCAGGCCCTCTGATTCCAAGACCTCCTTCCACCACATCATTAATCAACACTTCCACACATGATTCTACAATTAGCATTCATTTCCTAAGTCTCAAGGGGTTTTTATATCTTTAGAAACCATAGATTATAAAATATTTAAGACCTCAGAGATCAGCTCCTCAAATTCCACCATTTTACAGATGACAAAACTGAGGCCTGGACTTTCACAGGTGGCATAGCCAGTCCGTGGCAATGCTGGGGCCAGAACTGGGGCCTTTTGACTGCAAGTCCAGCAGCTCTTCTCCAGCTATATCCTGTTTCCCCCATGAAACTGTAAACAGCCCTGGGGAGGAACAGCCAAAGTTCTCCCAGTAGCTCAAATGAGATAATATGTGTAATATGCTTTGCAAACTATTAAACCTATATCAGCGATAGCATTATTTTTAGCATCATTTTATCTGTCAGAGAGTAAGACACTGAAGAATAAGAACCAAAATGGGGGAAAAGAAGGGGATGGGGACTGAGCTAGAGAGGGGTAACAAGATGCTCTAAGGAGAGGTGGGAGGTGGGGAGGAAGGGAGCCCTGCCTCAAGGGTCTGGTATAATTCCTTAGAGAATCGGTGCAGGCCCTCCATTAGGATGTCATAGCTCTGAGAATCTGCAGGGGGAGGAAGAATAATGTGGTGCCTGGGACCCTCAGGCTGGGCTGACCTCATACCCTTACTCATTCAGAGTCCCATCTCAAGATGGTGGTGATGAGATGGAAGGTTAGTCTTTTTCCCCTACAACAGGAGTCAATAGCAAGGCAAGGGATGTCTGTGATAAAAGTACTTTCATACATCAGGAGCTTAGGCAAGCCTGAACTGGTGCCCCAGTGGGAGGAGGGGGCAAGGACCCTGAGGGATTGGTTGGAGCTGGGGCTTAGAGACACTGGCCATCTATCCTCATTCCTCGTGTCTCTCTATGCACACCAGGTCCTCTTGTATCCTCTCTCAGCTCTAGGATTTCTGCACTGACCTCCTTTTTGCTCTCACACATATTTTCTCAGACACTGGTGCTTCGTTCTTGGAAAACACTTTCTGGGCCATGGTCTCATAGTGGAACAAGGTTACACTGTGGATGCCTTTCTGCACTATAAATGTAGCCATTATGCCCATTTCATATTCTTGACTTTCTTGGTACAGTAGGAGTACGGAGCAAAGCCAGGCTTAGGTCTGTATAAGAATTTCCAGGGTCTGGTGGAAAGGAAAAATAGGACCCAACATAATTTGGTGCTTAGACTACATGGGTAGAGATAGTTCTACTTTATAAGCAGCTTACAAGAGCCTCACAAAAACTCTTCCTGATACATGAATGTCTTACTGAACGTAACTAAAACACTTACTAGTTGTTTGATCCTGGCGGGGCAAAAATAATTTTTCTGAGCAGCAGTTTACTCATCTATAAAATGAGACTTAGTATTTTCATTACATACCTCACAGAATTAGTGTGAGGAAAATGTTTTGTAAATCTTTAAAAAAATTCATCATATCATCAATTTAGAGTTAAAAGGGGTGATCTTCTAATTCATCCCCTTATTTATACTATCATAGAGAGGTGACAAGAACCCAAGTCAAAGGTCTCGAGTATAAGCATTAAATCTATCACTTACTATTTGTGGAGCCTTAAGAAATTCCCTGAGCTTTTCTTGCCTCAGTTTCCTCAATTGTAAGATGGGAATTACTTTATAAACCCTAAGTCCTATATACATTTTAGTTATGGCTATTATTTGCAATAGTGATATCTGTTTTATACTCAGTGTTTTGATACAGTGAATGTAGAACACAAGAGAAGGGAGTGAGTTAACTACTTTTAGGAAAGGACTCACACATGAAACAGAAAACAGTAGGAATATAATAGTTGAGTATCTTAGAATTCTGCCTCTGGATGTGTTTGCTACTTTTCCAGATTCATCATGGCAATTATAGTTTTGCAAGTTACAGCCTGAATGCCAACCAGTGCAATATTCTCTATATAGAGACCAGAAGAGTCATCAATGCAACTTTGATGAATCTGCAATGTTATTGCTTCCTCAGTGATGTAGAATGAAACATATCCATGACTGCCTAACCTTCTAACTCTTGTCAATCACTTCCCATAAATACTCCACAGGGAATTCATCCAATTTCCTCATTTTCCTAAACCAGGGTAAATGAAGCAGTGAAAGACTATATTTCTGGTAAACATTCATGCAAATATATCAAGCTGGTAAATTATTTAAAACCAATACCTAACATCTGCAACTGATAAATTTTAAAGGCCTTTTAAAATTTTTTTCTGCATCATAGTTTTATTTGTTTGTGTAAATCAGTGTTTTTTTAATAATTTTTAAAATTTTAATTGCATTTTTTCCAAATACATGTAAAGATAATTTTCAATATTCATTTTCTTATAAGATTTTGAGTTCCAAATTTTTCTCCCTCCCCTCTCAGGCAGCAAGCAATCTGATATAAATTATACCTGTGTAGTCATGTTAACTATATGTCTATGTTAGTCATGTTGTGAAAGAAGAAACAGAACAAAAAGGGGAAAAAAGCACAACCCCCCCCAAAGTGAAATAGTATGCTTCTATTTGCATTCTGTCTTCATAGTTCTTTCTCTGAATGTAGATAGCATTCCTCATCATGAGTCTTTTGTCTTGGATCATTGTATTGCTGAGAAGAGTTAAGTCTATCATAGTTGATCATTGCACAATGCTGTTGCTGTGTACAATGTTCTCCTGGTTCTGCTCACTTCACTCAGCATCAGTTATCTAAGTCTTTCCAGGTTTTCCTGAAATCTGCCTGCTTGTCATTTCTTATAGCACAATAGTATTCCATTACATTCATATACCACAACTTGTTTGGTCATTCCCCAATTGATGGACGTACCCTCCATATCCATTGTTCTAAAGGCCTTTTTAGGGGTGAAACTATGATGTCCATTGCCACCAGTATTACTTAATGCACTTCTTTTTTTTTTCCCACTTAAGTAATAAAATTTTATTGAGAATTCCTGGGATAGCTGTTATCTCCTCCTGGCCTTGGAGGGAAACCAGCTAGAGAGGAAATTACTGAGAAATCACACAGTCCTTATACCCCAGGCCCCCAGAAAAACATGGGGTGAGGAGGGGTTAGGGAAAGGAATATCTGTCAGTCTTCATTTATCCAACGAGTGGGAAAGGGATGGTGTGATGGTGGAGGAAAGTCACATGATGGTGGGGTGAGGGAGGTGGACTCATCTGCCGGCTCATCCAAGACTAACTCAGGGAGGAAGAGATCAGCTTTCTCTTGAGGTCAGGAGGACGTCTCTATTTCTTGCCCTTGATAAGGCTGTCACTTCCTCGAGTGAAGCTTTCATCCTGCAAGTTCAGCACAAGGTTGTCAGAAGTGAGATAGATTCGGTTCTGAGATGTGGCCATGGTCTTGGAGATGTTCTGGGCAGCGCGGATCTTCCAAAGTTTGATGTAGCCAGGATTCTTGCTCAGGGCTTCCCCGGGCATCTTGGCAGCCTCAGCTTCACCCTCAGCTTGGACGATCTTTTGCCGCTGCTCCTGTTTTGTCTTTTCCACCAGAAACTGAGCCCTCTGGGCCTCCTGCTGGGCCACTTGCTTGGCCTCCACTGCGGCTGTGTACTCACTGCTGAAGCTCAGTTCTGTGATGGCCACATCGTCCAAAATGAGGCTGAAGTCCTTGGCCCGCTCTGTCAGCTCGCGCCGGATAAGAAGGACACCTGGGTGCGCTGCGTGATCCGCTGTGAGGCCTTAAACTTGGCCACCACACTCCTGAGCACCTCGTTGACAACAGAGGGCAACACACGCTCCTCATAGTCCAACCCTAGGCGCTGGTACATGCTGGGTAGCTCCAGGGCATTGGGTCGGGAGAGCACTCGAAGGGAGATGTTCACCATCTGAAGGTCTTTGGAGCCTGTGGGAGAAGAGTCCTTGCGGGGCCGGGCACGAATGTCATAGATGATGGGGTACTGGAACCAGGGGATCCTGAAGTGTAGTCCTTCTGCGAGGATGGTGTCCTGCTGTACACCCCCAATTCAGTTAAAGAAAATGGCTCTTTGCCCACCTTCCACAGTGAACACAGACTCTCGGACTCCGTAGGCCACGGTCCCGGCCCCGAGCAGCAGCTTCAGTGCTGTGCCCATGCCTCGGGGTCCGGCGGGCAGCCGCCCCGCGAAGTCCTTCACGTTCTGGGCCATGTTTGCTCCCTGGCGCCGCGGCGGGGAACTAGGCCGGGGATGCCCGCAGTCCCGGGCCCTGGCCCTGGCCGGTGCTGCCTCTCCCGGGATCCGCACCCCTCACACGAGGCTCCGCTACCTGCTCGGCTCCTCCCAGGAGAACGCTATTTAATGCATGTTAGCTACGGGAATAAGGCAAGCTCTGGACCAATGCGGTTAAGCTTCTCTCCAGCTAATTAGGGATCACATAACTGGAGCGTCCCGTCCGCTCCTGTTTCTAGTCTCCTCAAACACTCCTCACAAAACTGCTTTTTACCCCCTGCTGAAATTTCTGTCAGGTTCTTCAATCTCCTTACTCCTTTAGCCCCAGCCTCTGCCTCCTATGTAAGTCCTGTAAGCCTTTCAATGTCTTAAATTTGAACTGCCTAAAACTCTGACTTACTCTCCTAAAGCCAAAGCAAACCAAAGCAAACCAAAAATTCCAACCATTTAAAAATCATTCATTGACTTCCAGATAATTATATGATCTCTCTCCTTCCCTTTCCCTTTCCTTCTCTGTCTCTTTCTCTCTTTCTGTCTCTCTTGTCTTAATACAGATGATCTGAAGGACCATAATGCTCTGCAACTATAAGTTCTCAATATAGGCCTACATCTCATTTTACGTACTTGAGACATTTCTATACTTAAATTTTTCTAATTTTGGATAAATGAAAGTTTTTTCTTTACCCTTTTAAACCATCAAACTGTTCATATGCAAATGAGGTGCCATCCTACATCTTTCATAAGGTGATTTAAGTTCTTCTGTCTAAATATCTCAAATCTGATCTGGAAATTGTATTTCTTCATATATATATTTCAACAGTTTTTGCTTTTTTTTGGGGAGGGCAATTGGGGCTAAGTAACTTGCCCAAGGTCACATGGCTAGGGTTTTGTTGTTGTTGTTGTTTGTGTGTGTTAAGTGTCTGAGGCTGGAACCAAGCTCAGGTCCTTCTGACTCCAGGGCCAGCGCTCTGCTCACTGCGCCACCTAGCCACCCCAGTTTTTTCTTTTTTTTATTAAATTTTATTTAATATTTATTTAAATAAATTTTAAATTTTATTAAATAAAATTCTTTTTCTGCTCCTTTCAGGCATCAAAATGTTCATCTATGACAGAGGCAGAAGCTTAGATCTTTTACCAATTTATTTAAATCTTTTTATTTCTGTTAAAATACTTTTTCTTTCCCTGTGCTCACTTAACTGTTCCCTATGAATGGGCAGCATCTTAAAGGGACAGTACCCTATATTCCTTTTAAATAAACTATATATAAAAGAAATCCATAGCTTCTTATAACACAAGCCTTTTTTGTTGTTTTTCTTTTTTTGTGTTTAGCTCATTCTTCTCCAGTCTACACTCCTGATTCTTCTCCTGACTTTCTCTACAATTCCCTTCTTCATTTTTGAAGTTCACCCTAACCTTGGACTTCCTACATTGAAAGTACCATCCAGCACTATGGTTCCTCCCTCTCATTGGTGATTCCTTCCAGAACTTCTATTTTAAGGAGGACACCTAGCCCATCCACACTTTCATTTCTCTTCAGGTGGTATTCCCAACTCTCCTCCTGGACTTTCTCTAAAATGCCCCCAAGCTGGGGTGCCTTCACACACACACACAAACACACACACACACACACACACACACACACACACACACACACACACACACACTTCCAACTTCCTTTTGTGTGTTGTCTTTCCCCATTAAAATGTAAGCTCCTTGAGGGCAGGTCTTTCTACTTGGAAGTATTCCTGAAACTTAGTTCAGTGCCTGGCACATAGTAAGTGCTTAACAAATGTTTCTTGATTTGATTTATGTGTTTGTGAAATTCATAATTTAAAAGGATATATTTTAAAAGGAGAAACTTACAAAACACATAGGCAGAAATGCCAAGCAGGCAGTTGGTAATGTAGGACAGGAGTTCAGAAGGAAGATTAGGGTAAGATAGATTTGGAAATCATCTGCAAGGAGGTGATAATTGAATCAATAGGAGCTGATAATATTGCTAAGAGAAAGAGTAGAAAGATAGAAGAGTAGAAAACACAAGACAGAGCCTTGAAAGATACATAAACTTAATAATTTGGAGGTGGATGAAAATCCAGCAAAGGATTTTAGTGTTCAGTGTATACAGCAATATTTAAAAACATTTTAAGTAGTATCAGAATAGATATATGGTTGGGGTAACCCAGAGTTTATGTTTTTCCAAACCATGACTAATATGACTGATAGGACAAGATGTAAAGGAATCCAAAGATACAGGATAATATTTAGTTGAATTGGTCAACTATGGGATCACAGCTGTGAAGGAAAAGAGACAGAGACAGAGCCAGAGCAGAGATGACAGACAGGGAAAGGTGGAGGGGCATGTTGAGGTCAAAGGTTATGTTGAGGACAAAGAATAGGCTGAGAAAGAATGAAGCAGTGAGAGAGATGGAAAGACAGGTGGTCATGATTGGAGACTGGAATTTTGGAATTCAGGACCATGGAGGTGATACAGTTGCGGGTGACAGTGAGATCAAAGAATTATCATTGCAGTGGGTGGATGAGTTGGGTGAAGATGGAGGTCGTGGGAATTTGAGGAAGCTGATAAACAAGTCAGGATGTTCAAAGGGACATCAGCAGGTATTTAAAGTCCCCAAGCATCAGGGCAGAGCTGAGCACAGTAGGATAGGAAAGCTTGATACTGAGAGTCAGGTACCGAACTCCTTTAAGAAAGGAGAAATACTGATGGAGGCTGGTATATGACAGTACCAAGAGTTTAGACTAGATGATAAAGGTGGACATAGGTCAGTGCAGAATGAGAAGAACTCTACATCTGTAGCAGGTGGCTGTGGATGTGGTGCTTCCTACCTCAGACACTTACTAGCTGTGTGACCTTGAGTAAGTCCTTTAACTTTTCTCACCTATAAAATTGGGGACAGTAATAGCACATCCTTCACAGGGCTGTTGAGAAGATCAAATGAGATAATATAAAACACTTTGCAAACCATAAAGTGCTAAAAATATGTTAGCTATTGTGATGATGATGGCGATGATGAAGATGAAGATGATGGTGATGATGATTTTGATGATGATGATAATGAGAGCTAAGTTTCTGTCAGGCAAGAATTGGGAAAAAACTGAGAAATGAAGAAATTCAAGATAAAGGGCAAATGTGAAATTATAGAAAATGGGGATTATAGACAGCACAGTGGAATGGGAGGACAGAGGAGGAAATGCATTATGGAGGGGTAAGGGTGAAGTGGTGAGGAATGAGAGTGTTAGGAAAGAGAGAGGATTTTTGCTACAAAAGATGTTGACTGGATTTCTGGACTAAGGGGAATACAAAGTGGGAATTTGCTTGCCATTAGCATAAAGAATGACCAGATGATTTAGGTCCTACCTCAAGGTTCCCACAAACATTCAGTATGGATTCTTCCATTTACTCTTGTTCCTAAAGGCCATCTTGGTTCTTATCTAGATTCTAAGATTCTGGTTGGAAAGTAAAATTAATGTAGTGATTAGATTCTTCACATGGGGATGAGCTCATGTTTCCCCCCAGAACCTCATTAAAGTTGAAGGAGGGCAAGGCACACCAAGATGTTCAGTAGATGGAGCAAAGTTCTCTGAATTTCCAAGAGCAAAGTTCCTCCTTAGTACCTTTGGTTCCCTAAGGTTTGGAATATGAGATGGCTTTGGAGATAACCCTCTTTCACCCTTGGCACTTCAAGAACAAGGTCTATAAGGATCATATTGAGTAAGGAAACTTGGGACCTGACTGGAGATACCCTGTACATGGAACATGTACACCACGAATGAAAAATTTGTTATAAAAATCTCTATAGAATATTTTCCATTTTTTTACCAGCTTGGTGTTCTTCCAATTTCATCTCTAGGTGCCTTTAGGAAGACTTTGCTTAGCTGTATATCTCAAGCTTTCTATAAATTTGTTAATCCCCATGTTGCTTATTGCTCTTTTTAAAAAATTAGGCAATGCCATTCATAATCTTCTCCCACCCATCTGTATGATATTCTATAAATTAATTTAGATTCAGACTAATGTTGCCCTTGACCACCATGCCCTTGCATGACAAGGAGGTAATTTTTTAAAACTGAGGTTGTTTCTAGAGTCTTTTAGTTCCTTCATTATAGTGATGAATTTATATCAGTAAAGCTTCATTAGGAAGTAATGTTAGTCTGTATCGATGTCTGTTCTTTTATCCATTTCCCATCTTTTGTACCATCAGCTTGTTGAAGTAGTATCTGCCTCCTTTTCCCATCTAAATGTGGGGACCCAGGGAATGACTCTGGGTTTGAGGTACTTGAATTTATGAACTTATACCTTAGCTCATGAGTTTCCCAAGGATGTGTCTTCTTTTACTAGGCCAACAAGAGGAGACATCAATTTAAGGCAAAAGATACATTAAATAGCATAGAAAAATGATGGATGAGGGAGATCACACCCCCCCCACCCCCCATACACACAAACCCATCTTACACACATGGGTATGCCACCTCATATTCTGTATTGGTGGCAACCTGTGTTTCTCACAGGTTGCCATTAATAAAGAAAGGGAGTCACACACAAGGAACATGGATGGTTAGGGAACATCAATGGAAGGACAATTCATACTTTTTATATCACAGAGCTGCTGATACCCTCTATTGATACATTGTACTGCTTATGCACTTTTTACTATGCTAGGTGCCTCCACTAAACTATTACTGTTCACTGCAACCATTTACTGGTTTTCATCTGTGATTCACCTTCACTGAGCTGCTGCTATAGCTCTAATAGCCTTTCCCTGAAAAAGATCATAGCTTTTATAGTCTCACAATATTTCAGTTCTTTTGAGATTCAGACCCCAATCCACCACATCTGGCTAATAAGAAATGTCTTTAGACATTTAAGGTTTTTGGATTTTTATTTTGCTTGTTGCTTTTAGTCCTTCAGTCTAAACTTGAATTTGGCTGGAAGTGAGGAAATTCCTTTCAACACCATTTCATTTCCATGATGACAGTTGTTGTCTATATAAATCCCAGGGACTAGTTAGAGAAGACTGAAAAGGGCTAGTGACCTTTGTCCTATTTCCTTCTAGCAACCAAGTCTCTGTCTTCCCTACATTTATATAGGTTAGGTTGGAGCTATTTCAACTGTAGTCCCACATTATTCTCATTTTATTTTTTTTTCTTTCACTTTGGTATGGATTTTGCTCTTTGCCCTCACAAGTCAGATGTTTAACTGTACATAGATAACTGATCAAGCAATGACACTCATATAAGTCACATCCAATTTGTTAAAATATAATCAGTTTCATAGTCTTCCAATATTTTTTTCTTAGAGAAACTATTCATGATATGTAGACATGAAGATTTCATAGAGGCTACAAACCTTTGGTCTTAAAATCAACATAAATAATAATAGGAAATCAGGTAATACAATTATTCTCTGCCTCCACGTGCAAATGAACAAAATCTACTACACCTTCAGAGGTGCTGGTTGAGATGGAAAATTATTAGGGAAAACTTAAATGAAATGAGGACCCAATCCCTTGGCAAGGGGAGAAAACCGCCACTTTCAGCATGTTCTTGACCAGCATGGAGATCTACTATAGTCCTTTGGGCTGGATTCACTTTCACTCTTGGCTTCTAGTTCCCTTTGTATGGAATCAATATCTTGGCTTCCTATCCTTCACCATCCTCAGACCCAAAACATGTTGAATGTGTGCTATAGTGCTTATTGCTCCTGCTTAATAGATCACATCCCGTGACATCAAACGGTGCTAGTTCTACTCTCTGCTTAGAGGTGCTCAGAAATGTCCCTGGACATTTACTTCCATATAAGAGCTCTCCTCTTTTCTTTCTTTTTCAGATCTGTACTTCTGATGCAGTCCCTGCATCTAAACACAAGGCTCCATGGAAAGCTAACATCCTAGAGCTTCTTCCTGTAGTGAACAGAAACTCCCTTCAAGGGCTTCACTATTATTGTGGGCAATTGGAGCCACAGTGGAGATCTTCATTAAGGGTAACCTACCACGTTCATAAAATTATATGTAATCAGATGCTAGATGATATAATATGAACTTTAAGAATTCATAAGGGGGAGGGTGAAGCTAAGATGGCAGAGTGAAAGCACAAACTTGGCATGGGCTCCAGCTTCAACCATCTCCAATACCCGTAAAAATGACTCTAAACAAATTTTAAAGCTACAGAACCCACAAAGAGAAAGAGAGAAACAAATCTCCCACTGAAGGCAGCATGGCAGGCTGTCAGGAAAGGTCTATCACAGCTCTCTGGGAGCTGAGTGCGCTCCCCAGTGAGCCACGGTTCTGGCCCCAGGGTGGCCCTGACTAGTGCCAAGACCTGCCAGAGCAGACTTCAGGAGAGTGAATCACCAGCACCTGTGGTGATTTCCAGACTCCTTAACCCATAAACACCAAAGAGAAAATTAAAAAGTCAGTCAGGAACTCTGTTGTAAGGGTAAAGGGGTGTGGTCCAGCCCCTATCCCAGGGAGCAAGAAGTGGCAGAGGTGCAGCAGCCCCAGCTACTGCCATGGGGCTGCTTTCAGAGTTCCTGGCCTGCAGATCATAGGGGAACCAAGCAAACATTCAGAGGGTAATGGCTCCTGCTTTGACCTGCCTGGATCTGGATTTCGATCTTGGGTGGTGGTCCTGGGGTGTGTGGCCAGTTAGCCAAAGCTTGTGGGGGCTGTAGAAAGGGCAGCCAACTAATAGCTCTGGCAGCTGCAAAAACCCCAGCAATGTGGGACAAAGCACTCTCCATTCTGTAAGCAGAGTTCTACCCTAGCAAAGTCAAGTGATTGGCAAGATGAGGAAGCGAAATCAGATCATACAATCCTTTTTTGGGGACAAAAAAGATCAAAGCATGGAACTGGAGGAGGACAATGAAGTCAGAACTCCTGCATCAAAAGCTTCCAAGAAAGATATGAACTAGTCATAGGCCATGGAGGAGCTCAAGAAGGATTTTGAAAATCAAATAAGAGAAGTGGAAGAAAAATTGGGAAGAGAAATGAGAATGATGCAAGAAAATCATGAAAGGAAAGTCAACAGCCTGCTAAAGGAGACCCAAAAAAATTCTGAAGAAAATACAACCTTAAAAAGTAGACTAACTCAAATGAAAATAGAGGTCCAAAAAGATAATGAGAAGAATGCTTTAAAAAGCTGAATTTGCCAGATGGGAAAGGAATTTTAAAAACTCACTGAAGAGAATAATTCCTTCAAAATTAGATTGGAGCGATTGGAAGCTAATGACTTTATGAGAAATCAAGATACTATAAAACAGATTCAGACCAATGTAAACATAGAGGGCAATGTGAAATATCTCATTGGAAAAACCACTAACCTGGAAAATAGATCCAGGAAAGATAATTTAAAAATTATTGGACTACCTGAAAGCCACGATAAAAAAAAGCCTGGGGCAACTAGGTGGCACAGTGAGTAAGAGCGCCGGCCTCGGAGTTGGGATGACCCAGGATCGAAACCAGCCTCAGAAAATGAGCACCCACACATAAATAATGCCTAGCCATGTAACCTTAAGCAAGTTACTTAACCCCAATTGCTTAAAAAAAAGACCCTAGACACCATCTTTCAAGAAATTATCAAGCAAAATTGCCCTGATATTCTAGAACCAGAGGGCAAAATAGAAATTGAAAGAATTCACAAATCACCTCTTGAAAAAGATCACCAAAAGAAAACTCCTAGGAATACCATGGCCAAATTCCAGAGTTCCCAGATCGAGGAGAAAATATGACAAACAGCCAGGAAGGAACAATTTTATTATTGTGGAAACACAATCAAGATAACACAAGATCTGGCAGCTTCTACATTAAAGTATCAAAGGGCTTGGAATATGATATTCCAGAGGTCAAAGGAGCTTGGATTAAAACCAAGAATCACCTACCCTGCAAAACTGAGTATAATGCTTCAGGGGAAAATATGGTCATTGAGTGACATAGAGGACTTTCATGCATGCTTGATGAAGAAACCAGAGTTGAACAGAAAATTTGACTTTCAATTACAAGAAGCAAGAGAAGTATGAGAAGGTACACAGGAAAAAGAAATCATAAAGAACTTATTAAAATTGAACTATTTACATTCTTACATGGAAAAATGATAATTGTAACTCATGAGATTTTTCTCAATATGAGGATAGTTGAAGGGAATATATATGAATACAGACATATATATGTGTATAGGAGGTTATATATGTGTATATATGTGAGTGTGTGTACATGTATACATAGACAAAGGGCACAGGATAAGTTGAATATGAAGGGATGATATTTTAAAAATAAAATTAAGAGGTGAGAGAGGAATTTATTGGGAGAAGGAAAAAGGGAGAGATAGATTAGGGTAAACTATCTCATATAAAAGAGGCAAGAGAACACTCTAACAATGGAGGGGAAGAGCAGGAAGGTGAAAAGGAATGGGTCAGAGTAGAAACAGCATTTCCAATGTGCTCTGCCCCACACAAATTTCAAACAATGTGAAAGGGAGCTCCAAACAACTTCTGGAGCCACAGCACCCACAGAACGGCACAGAGAAGCTAACCTCCTGCTGAGGACAGCCCAGCAGCCCTGCAGGGAGCTGCCAGCTCAGAGCTCTGAGAGCAGGCAGCACATCGAGCTGGGAACCTACAGCACAGCCCGCAGAGCCGAGCCCAGGTCCGGGGTTTTAGCCCCAGGGCGGCCGGGCCTTCAGCCAGCTGGTGGAACCCCAGAACACCAGCAATTGTGGCTATTCCAGAATTATCAGCACAGATATGCCTAGGACAAAGTGAGAGGTTAGTGCCCTATAGACTTTGGGACCAGTATTTGGGGAACACGTGGCTTCCTCCCCTGGGGGCAAAAAGCTGCTGAAGAAACTGCTGCACAGAAGCCATTTTGCAGCATCAGCAGTGGCTCTAGCTCCTGGTCTGCGAACTGTAGGAAGATCCAGCAATCAGTCTGGGGTTAATCGCTTTTGCTTTAAACTGCCTGGATCTGGATTGTGGTCTGAGGGGGAAGTTTGGGGTGGGTATCCAACTTGCCAGAGTGGGTGGAGGCTTTACAGAGGCCACCCAACTGGCGGAAGTTGTGAAGACCCCACGTTTGGGCAGAAGCTCCCCTGTCTAGTGGCAGAGTCCTACTGTGGCAACAAGCCCAAAAATCAAGTAATTAAGTGGCAACATGCCTAGGCAAATGAAACAAAATAAACAGAAAAGTTCAACATTGGACTCCTATTTTAGGGGCAAAGAGGCTCAAAGCATGGAGGAGGACTGTGAGGTCAGAACTCCTGCACCAAAAGCCCCAAATGAAAATACAAGCTGGCTACAGGCCATAGAGGACCTTAAGAAGCAGATAAGAGAAGTGGGGAAAATTTGGGAAGAGAAATGAAAAAGATGCAAGAAAAGTATGAAATGACAGTCAACAGCCTGACTGAGGAAAATAACACCTTAAAAAATAGACTAACTCAAATGGCAAAAGAGGCTCAGAAAGGCAATGAGGAGAAGAATGCCTTAAAAAGTCGAATTTGCCAGATGGAAAAGAATCTCAAAAGCTCACTGAGGAGATTCATTCCTTCAGAGTTAGACTGGAGCAAATGGAAGCTAATGACTTTATGAGAAATCAAGATACTGTTAAGCAGATCCAAACAAATGAAAGATTAGAAGGCAATGTGAAATATCTCATGGGAAAAACCACTGACCTGAAAATAGATCCAGGAGAGACAATTTAAAAATTATTGGACTACCTGAAAGCCATGATCAAAGAAAGAACCTAGAAATCACCCTTCAAGAAATTCTCAAGGAAAACTGCCCTGATGTTTTAGACCCAGAGGGCAAAATAGAGGTTGAAAGAACCCACAGATCACCTCCTGAAAAAGATCCCAAAAAGAAAACTCCCAGGAATATTATAGCCAGGTTCCAGAATCCCCAGATCAAGGAGAAAATACTACAAGCAGCCAGGAAGAAACAATTTCAATATTGTGGAAACACAATCAGAATAGCATAGGACCTGGCAGCTTCTACACTGAGGGATTGAAGGGCATGGAATATGATATTCCAGAGGGCAAAAGAGCTGGGAATGAACCCAAGGGTCACCTACCCAGCAAAACTGAGTATCTTGTTTCAGGGGAAAATATGGTCATTCAGTGGAATAGAGGACTTTCAAGCATTCTTGATGAAAAAACCAGAGTTGAATAGAAAATTTGGCATTCAGACACAAGAAGCAAGAGATGCTTGAGAAGGTAATCAAGGAAAAGAAATCAAAAGGAACTTATCAAAGTTGGACTATTTACAGTCCTACATGGAAAAACAATAACTGTGTTTGATGAAACTTTTCTCATTATGAAAATAATTGAAGAAGGGTACATGGCATATGTTCACAGGTATACATGGATAGAGGGCACAGGTTGAATTTGATGGGAAGGGATGATTATTATTTTTTTTTTGGAGGGCAACTGGGGTTGGGTGACTTGCCCAGGTTCACGTGGCTGGGTTTTTGTTTGTGTGATGGGTGTCTGGGGCCAGATCTGAGCTCGGGTCCTTTTGGCTCCGGGGCTGGCTCTCTGCTCACTGAGCCACCTATCCGCCCCAAGGAAGGGATGATTCTTAAGGGGTGAAGTCAAGAGGTGAGAGAGGAAAGTGGCAAGAGGAGAAGGAGAGAGACAGGGTAGGGCAAACTATCTCATGTAGAAGAGGCAAGGGGAAGTAGTTGCAGGGGAGGGGAAGAACAGGAAGGCAAAAAGGCAAAAGCATATTATCATTGAAATTGGCTCAAGGAGAGAATCACATACATACTAAATGGAATATCTTACCCTCACTCACTCTCCTGAGTAGGGGAATGGGGGATGAGAAGGGGGAATGATGGAGGGGAGGGCATTCTGGGGAAAGGGGAGGTTAGAAGTACCCACTATCAAAGAGGGACAGGATCAAAGTAGGGAATGGACCAGGTGGGAGGTGAGACAGGTGGGAGGGAAATATAAGCAGTCTTTTACAATATATCTACTATGGTAATGTTTTGCACAGATATACATGTACAACACATACTGAATTGCTTATCTTCTCAGAGGGAGTGGGTGACAAGGGAGAAGGGGAATGGATCTGAAAATCAAAGTTTTAAAATTAAATGTTTCATAAGATGTCCAGGCATTGGGGCTCAGAGATTCACCTTGCCCTAATGGCAAAGTCGAAGGGGGTATGGGAGAAGATATGGGAGAGAGCAGATTGGATGAGGGGATGTCTAGTGGGACTGCTATTCTGGGGTGGTGGGTAGGGGAAAATGGGGGAAAAATGTAACTCATAATCTGGTGGAAATGAATGATGTAAACCAGAAGTTAATAAAGCATTTGTTTAATTAAAAAAGTGGGTCAACCTTACTCTCATTGAATTTGGCTTAAGGAGAGAATAACATACACATTCAATTATGTATCTTACCCTATAGGAAAGCAGGGAGGAGGGGATGAGAAGGGGGGTGATGGAAAGGAAGGAAGATTGGGGGAGAGGGTAGTTAGAAGCAAACATTTTTGAAAAGGGACAGGGTCAAAGGAGAAAATAGAATAAGTGGGGGCCAGGATAGGATGGGGGGAAATACAATTAGTCTTTCACAATATAACTCCTATGGAAATGTTTTGCATAACCACATATGTACAACCTATGTTGAATTGCTTGTCTTCCCAGTGGGTGTGGGTGAGGAGGAAAGAAAGAAAAGACTCTGAAACTCAAAGTTTCAAAAAACAAATGTTAATGCATGCTACATGCAACTGGGAAATAAGATATATAAGCACTGGGGTATAGAAATCCGTCTTGCCCTACTAGAAAGTTGGGGGGAAGGATATAAGAGAGAACAGATTAGGGGAAGGGGTATTCAGTATTTTGGGGTGGGGGATAGGGGAGAGATGGGGAGAAAAATTTGTAACTCAAAATCTGTGGAAATAAATGTTGAAAACTAAAAATTAATAAATAAATTGGCAAAGTAAAAAAAAAAAAGAATTCATAAGAGAGGAGATTGATGACAGATGGATCAGTCAAGGATGGTTTGGTGAAGGAGTTGTTGTATTAGTTTTATACTTCCCAATAGTATGTACAGTACTGTAAAAGCAATAAGCATTC
The DNA here is from genome assembly GCA_011680675.1 of Gymnobelideus leadbeateri. Classification (NCBI taxonomy): domain Eukaryota; kingdom Metazoa; phylum Chordata; class Mammalia; order Diprotodontia; family Petauridae; genus Gymnobelideus; species Gymnobelideus leadbeateri. Next base: position 334,126 of record WOXC01006005.1, read on the forward strand.
AAGGAATACCTAAGAGGAAGGCTAAGACAGTAGAACAGAGCTCTGTATTTGGAATCAGAGGGTCCGGGTTCAAATTACAATTCAACTATTAGCTGAGTGACCTTGGGTTTGTCACAACCTCTCTGGATTCTCAAAATGAGGGGGCTAGACAAAATGGCCTGTGAGGTCCTTTACAACTCTAAACCTAAGACCTTACGAATGAATCACCCCCATTTTATACACAAGGAAGCAAACTGGCCTGCATGGAGGATGCATGGCAGAGCAGAGATTAGTGCCCACTTGTCCTGATTCACAACTCCAGGCCCTTTCCACAGGACTGATGTGCTCTCAGGTCCAGAGGCTAAGTGAATCCAGAGAGTAACAAAGAAGTCTGAGGCCACCTGGAGGAGTGAGGCCAGGCCAGAAGAAAGGACGGCGTCAACCTTTCCAGTTAAAACTAATTCTGAAAATGGATTTTAACTGCTATGTGCCATACCAAGATAAACAACCAGCAGGCCTCAAGTAGCTTATGATGGTGTGTGTGCACACACTTGTGCGTGCTTGGGGGGCACACATGTGACATACATACACATAAACAGGAATCGGGGTAGAATGAGAGCAGGACAAAGAAGCGATCCAGACAATGTGCTAGGAACATATGAGAAGGGATAATCTGCTTCCAGATGAATATTCCAGGGGAATAGAGAAATTTGTCTGGAGGAGCTGGGCCCTGAAGGAAGAAAAGGATGTGGACAGGTGGAAGAAGCAAATGCTGGGCAGGAGGGGATGGCCTCAAGGATTACATGAAGGTGGGGGATACAGGACAAGACTGGGAACGGTCCCTTTGTCTGGAATGAGTGTTATATATGGCTGAAAAAGATTGGGGCCAGATTGTAGAGGAGATCATGAGAGAGCCAGCCACAGGAGACTTTGGAGCAGGGCAGTGACATTTTTGACCTGTACATTAGGGAGATTGCATGGGTAGTTGGGTAAAGATGGGTTAGAGGTGAGACTATATTGTTATTCATTCTTCCTTCTCAAAGAGGACCAGAAACATCAGCAGGGTGATGTCTTGACTTGCAAGTGAATTGGATTTAAGTGAGGCAGGGGTGTGCAAAGTCACCAGCCTCACTATCTTCCAGAGTCATCGGAGTCCAGGGGCAAGACATAGGTCAGGACAACAGGCAAGATGATTGGTTAGGAGGCTATCAAAATAGCTAGTATTTGGGAGCACGGTGGCCATCTTCTCTCAGATAGGGGCATGGGTTGAGGCCTATCCCTTACTATGCATAACTGTTCTGGTGAAAACCCCTCACAAGGAGAGACAAAGGAAGAACAGGCTGCCTTGGAGGCCGAAGTCATTGGAGTCTTATTAGTGTCCAATGATAGCTTGCTTCTTTAGCTCTGTCCTGGTTTTCACTCTCCATACCAGAGGGTAAATCTTAGCCTTCTAAAGATAATCAAACCTCTCCTCAAACCTCATCTCCTCTAGGATGTCTCCCCTGAATATTCCAGCCTGTACTAGCCTTTCTCCCCTTAGATCTTTGATAGACCTATGTCTCTAACTTGTTCAAGGCCATAGATATGGTACATATCAGAGATGGATTCAGACCCAGGTCCTTTGGGTTCAAACCCAAGGCTCCTTTCCCTATGGCAAACTTGGTCTGCTGCTGTAATTTTCAATCTCTGGAAAGTCTACACATAATCTTTGTGATCATCCCCTGTCCATTCTATCCCCATGTGATTAGAAAGCTGAGAGATTCAGGTGACTCATAGTCACTGGAGATTGGGAGATTATCGTAAAGTTATTGAAAGTGTCCAGAATCCCATGCTGTGATTCCTTTCCTGGTACACATTCTCTTGTGCAGACATCTGCCAAAGGTGAAAGGTAAAATGAGTGCCCAGGGACAGAGTCCTTGACTCCCAAATTCATTCATTTCTTCAGTCAATCTTTGCTGAATGCCCACTATTTGTTGTCCCTTTCCATGGTTGTCATCAGGGCATAGAACCAGGATTTGCCTTTGAGGTCCTATTAAGGCATATACCCATTGGGTCCTATTAGTGTCTATAGATCGTTATTATTTGTGCCTTCATTCCCAAAGAGGACCAGTGCCATCATGAGGGTGATGTCTTGCCTTGGATTTAATTTGGATTGGATTGGATTGAAGTAGATTGGATTTAAGCATCCAGAGATAGCTTAACTCTAATGCTATCCCTGCTTTTTCTGCCTTTATTGGCATAGATTTGCTTAAATATTTTGCAAGGTGATTTTCTTTTAAAAATAAGAGTCCAGGTTTTTGGGAACCAGAAAGGCTTCTGAGTTGGTCCTAACACTTAGAGCAGCTGCTTGCTTTCTGATGACACCAGCCTGCCTGCTCAGCATTCTTTACTTTGTGCTTTCCTTTCCACATCCCACCACCAACTCCCCTTACACAAGTCTGGAACTGAAGTTGGACTAGAGCCAAGACTTTGTCAGTGGCTTCATTAAGAAGCTATCCTTGTTCTGCCCTGGTTTTGTGAGTTTTCTGGACCTCACCCCTAATAAGCCCTTTGTATTTCCTTCTACCCTCCTTTCCGTCTTTTTCCTTTCCCCAAGACATGCTGTTTGGTTAGAGAAATAATGTAAAGTAGCAGGTAGAACCTTGGCTGGAGTTGGTACCCAGAAAATCTGAGTTCAAATCCCTTCTTAGACAATTACAAGTTATATTGTCCACAGGCAAATCACTTAACCTCTCAGAGACTCAATTTCATCATTTGTGAAATGAGGATAACATTAGCACCCACCCACATTGCAAGGATCAAATGATATAATAAATGCAACACATTTTGCAAACCTCAAAGCACTATATACATGTATATTATTATTATTATTATGAGTAGTAGTAGTAGTAGTAGTAGTAGTAGTAGTAGTAGTAGTAGTACTATTGCTGGAGGCATCCCCAAATAGTTTGAAGATTGAGATACTCTGAAAATTGGGCATTCACTGTTAATATATAGGGCTAGAATAGCGCTTTGCATGCAGTAGGAACTTAGGAAATCTTGAATTGAATTGATTTATCACAATCATAAAATCAGAGTCCCAGAGCTGGATGGAGCCTCAGAAGTCATGTAATCCAAGTCATATATGACCAGAAATCCTATCTACAACACCCTTGGAAAATCATCATTCAACCTGCTACTTGGGCACATCAAAGCATAAAAGATCACTGTGGTCCATGGAAGCCTTTATCACTTTTGGACAGCTCTGTCAAGAAGTCTTTCCTTATATCAAAATAAAATTATTCTCATTTTAATGCCAGATTCCAATTTTGCCCTCTTGGGCCAAGTCTTTTCTTCTCCAGTACCCCAAATCATCCAGGTTTTCTAGAAGCAGCTGAGTGGTATAGTAGATAGAACTGTTTACCTGGAGTCAGGAAGATCTGAGTTCAAATATGACCTCAGACATTTGCTTAGCTGCGTGACCCAGAATTAGGAAGACTAGAGTTCATATCTAGCCTCTTGGACCTTTCACTTAGCACCTGTGTGATACTGAACACACTGCTTCATTGAGAAGCTAGGTGGTACAATGGACAGAGAAATGGGCCTGGAGCCAGGAAGACCTGAGTTCAGATCTAACCTTAGATATTTACTAACTGTGTGAGCCTGGGCAAGTCACTTAATCTCTCTGTCTCTCAGTTTCTTTAACTGTAATGGACTAAAAATAGCGCCTACCTCCTAGGTAGGGAGTTGTTATCAGGATAAAGTGAGATGATGTTTGTAAAATGCTGCATAAAATGCTAACTATGATTATTTCCAAGTTGGAAGCTCTCTGAGGGCAGAGACAATGTCTCTTATGATCTCTTCCCCAGCAACAGGATGGATAGGGGATTTATCCCTTGCCTTTGAGTCAAAGAAACCAAATTCAAGTCTTCCTCAAAGCTCCCTAAGTACAGCTTTATTAGACCAGATGACATAACTACCGACTTTTTTGTATTTGTACATGCTTATCATGGCACGTGGCACATAGTAAATGCTTAATAAGTTACTTCTTGCCTTGCCTTGCCTTGACCCTAGGGTTAACCTAATTTTGAGGGAAGGTGGCTAATATTTAAAAGAAGGATTAGCATTTCCCTATCATCATATAGCAGAGGAATGAACACTAGATTGGGTAGAATCTTTTAATAATAATAATTTATTTTCATACTTCAGGGATCTATGGGATCATCAGTGTGGATACTGTCTTTATGGACAGAGACAGAAACCCCGCTATACTATGGCTGAACTGCATCCATTTTATGCTTCAAGGTCCTACTTAAATCCAACCCTTTTCCACAAAGACTTTTCCAACCTCCTTAGGTAACATAGAATCACAGACTTTCAGAGTTAAATGGGAGTTCACAGACCTCTCTCTCTCTCTGCTCTGAAACTCTATAGTACTCTCTCTCATTGACTGTGTGCAACTTGGTTTTCTTTTTAGTGAACAGTAGGTGCTAAATAAATGCTTACTGACTAAACCCTGAACATCTGACATTTGCTTGATATAATTCTTTGTTTATATGTATATATGTTTTCTCCTTGACTAGATTGAAAGCTTCTTGAGGGCAGGGACACAACATTTGCTCCCCCCCCCAACCGTAAACCTAGCCCAAGGATAAGCACTCAGTAGATACTCGGTAAAGATGTTAGATTGAATTCAACTGAATTGTGCACCTGCAAAATTTGAGCAAAAGACTTCGAAACAGGTGGGAAATAATGCAGGAAAGATTGTGCTCATGGTCTTTCCCCTACACTGCAGCACTAACAGGGGTCAGCATCTCCCTGGCACCATCACCCTTTCTATGGCCTTTTCTTATCTCTGTGCCTCTTGGCCCTCTGGCACTCAGTGCCCTCATGGGGGAGGTCAAGGAAGAAAGGGTCCAATAACCTCCTTCACATAAAGTCTTAGGAATTGAATGGACCAACTCTCTGGAGGGAAGGAGATGGACAACACATTTTGAGGAGCCTAAAGAAGGCTCTTCAGGAATGAATCTAATGATGGAATTTCATGCTCTGTGACAAGTCAATGAGGCAATGATTTTGGGGGTGGCAGTCTTTGCTCCTGCTCTATTGGTCTGAATCCATGGGTCCATGTTCATCATTGCATAAAGTATCTCCAAGCAGAACAGTATCTTCCTTCCCTCCACTTTAGACTTGTTCCTGCCAACCCTCTGCCTACTCCTTACCCCGCCCTCCCCCAGAAAATCTCAAAGAGGTAATCAAAGAATTTAGAACTAGGAGAAACTTTAGAGATCACCTAATGTAACACCTTCATTTTACAGGTGAGGAAGCTAGAAAGTGACTTGCCCAAAGTGACATAGGCAATGAAGAAGAGAGTCAAGATTGAATTCCAGGCATTGACCCCAAATCCTATGCTTTTCCCACTGCCCCATAGTAGACAATGGGATTGCTGGGTCATTCTCCCCAAGCCTACCAGCTGTCTAGCTCTGACCATCAGGCCACCCTTCCAGGGTATTTGAGGAAAAGAAACTTTGAAAAGAGGATCCAAGGAGAGCTCTGGTGGGCTGGTCCAGCCTGGTTGGGAGAAGGCCGAAAAGGAGGAGGAAGTGTCAGGGTATTATTAGCCGGGAGTTTTGCAAACTTGCTAAAATTCCCACGTCGGGTTCCCCTGCGTCAGCACTTTGCAGAAAACACACAGATGGTTATTTATGCACCACAAGGCCAGGGCTAGCTTCCAGGGCAACAGGAAAATGGCTCTATCCGCAGCAGGGAGGGGTGGGGGAGAGCTGCCTGGGAGGCAGTCGGACATCCCAGGACCCAGCTGGCCTGGCCTGGCTGGCCCATGATAATCGCTGGGCTCTGCAAGCAGGAAGGCAGGGCGGGTGGCCTCACCCAGCCCCCAGTGCCCAAGCCTACTGAGAACTCCTGCTATTGTGATGGCCAGAGCTGTTTACCCAAAACCTTCCTTCCCTCTGCGGCTTCCCTTGCCAGGAAACCCGTCACCCCTCCTGGGAAAAGAGGCCAGGGGTGGGTGGTGGGGGCAATTGTCATGCTTCCAAGTCTAAAAGGTAAACGAGGCTCAGATAGATTCTATTCCAGAGACCCTGGAGCCTGATAACCTCCTTTTTATGAGAAGTAGAGAGGGTTTCTCTACCAGCAAAAGTGAAGAAGAGAGGTGGACGAATCTGTGGGGAGGCAGAGTGAGTCATTTAAGCCTACAGATGTCCTTCAAATTTCAGTGACCATCCTTTAGCCTTGAATACCCTTTTCACCCCCCACTTTCTGTCCAAATGTTATCCATCCTTTGAGCTCTACCTCCTCCATGAATTCTTCCCTGATTGCTGAAGCCTCCACAGATCTTTTCCTTCATTGAAAGGAGGGAATCCAGTGGATACTGGGCTAGGCTTGGAATCAGGAAGACTTGCACTCGCTGCTTATCTTCTGTGCTTATTAGCTGTATGACTCTGGGCAGGTCATTGAAACAGTCTCAATGTCCTCATCTATAAAATAAATGAATTGGTGGCTTCCAAGTCTCCTTCCAGTTCTACATACATTGATCTGAATTTCTACCCCATTGACTCCTTATTATATATAATATGGTATCCCCTTGATCAGTCTCCTCCCTATCTATTATTTCATGGGTTCCTTTTTTTCTTCCTACTCTATTGATATGTTGCCCCAGACTTAGCCCTTGGCCCTCTCATCATCCCTTTCCATATTCTTTTTGATAAATTCATCTACTATCATGTCTTCAGTGATGACCTCCTTATGGATGTTTCAAATATGTGTGTGTGTGTGTGTGTGTGTGTATCCAACCCTGACCTCTCTCCTGAGCCCAAGAGGTACATTTCTCCTAGGATGTCCCACTGCCACATCAACATATTCAAAATGGAATTTATTTCTTCTTCCAAACCTGCTCATCCTCATGATTTCCCTGTTTTTGAGATGATTCCACTATTCCCCCAGTCCTTCAAGTTTAAACTATCTATGCTTGAGTCATAGAGCTTAGAAAAACTGGGGACTCTCTTTCTCAGTTTCCTCCAGCCCCATATTTTGTGGTTTCTACCATTCCATAATGTCTTTGGCTTTGATCATTTCCTTGATCACTCCCTTTGTTACAATCCCAGTTGATTCCCCTTACTACCTGCTACCTGGACTGTTGTGATCACCTTCCTACTATTTTCCCTGATTCCATTCTCCCCAGATTCCAGTCTATCTAACAAACCTCCACCAGAAGAATCTTCCTAGTGCACAGCTCTGATTGTGTGACAGGATCATCGATTTAGCCCTGGAAGGAATCTTAGAGGTAATCTGGTCTTATCCCTTCATTTTACAGATGTGAAAGCCAAGACCTAGACCACCTGAAATGGGTTTTACAGACCACAGGTAGAAGGGTCAGTGTTGTAACTAACATTTTCTTATTTTAAGTACAATACATGCTCAACAGTAAAGCTGCCTCTTCTATCGAAAACCTTCAATGGCTCCCTATTTCCTTTTGAATGAAATTCAAATTACCCAGTCCAATACTCAAAACACTTATAATATGACATCAAAGCTGTCTTTCCAGCATTATCTCATATTACACTGTTTCATGGACTAGTCTACTTTGTAGTTGAATTGAGCCTTCAACCACTCCACATAAAGAGTCCACACTTTCCCAATCTGTGCCACTGGCCATAGTTCTCTACTACTGGTCTTTCACCTCTATACATTGAAATTCTACACAGTTGAAATGCCAGTTCTTCCATGAAGCCCTCCCTGATATCCCAAGTCAGAAGTTTTCTTTCTTTCTAAGGAGATACTATATAGCATCTTGTTTGTAAGTTTCCTGAGCTCTGATCATGTATCATATTGTATTGAGATTGTAATGCAGGGCCTTTTGGAAACTCAGAGGCAGCATGGTGCTGGGGGAAGAGCCCTAGATTTGGACTCCAAAGACTGGGATTCAAATCCTGTTTTCTTTTCTCTTACTTTACTACTTGTGTGACCCTGGGCAAGTCATTTAGCTTGTCCAAGCTAAATTTAGGTTCCTTATCATTAAAATGAGAGATCTAGATCGAATTACTTCTAATGTATTTTCCAATTCTGAATTTTTATAAATATGAAAATAGAATACCTTGCTACCTCAGGTTCAGGTGGAGTCTTTTGGGTAACCATAACTATGCACATCCCAGGGTACACTTTCAAATATAGGAGCCACAAATCAAATAGCAAACTATTTAATTAAGTCACAGGAAAAGAAATCAGAAACAGAATCTTCCTGAGCACTTGTCTCCAAGCCCACTCTTACCCCAACCATATGCAAAAGGGTGTATCTTTCTACAATTGGTGGTGAACAAGTGACTGCCTCTCCAGGGAGAACTGGACCAAAGTTCAAAATTTGAGCCTCTTTGCCAACAAGAACATGAACATCTCTTATAGCCTAGCAAAGTTGTATTCACTCCAACTCTGGCACAGGGTTACCAGCTCCCTCCATGTGGAATAGATCTTCTGGTCCATTCCTCTAGAGTCTCTGAAGCCTAAATGTGGTCAGTACAAGTAGGCAACAAGGTCAGCGTCTGCTATGACCAGCTGCATCATTAGTTTCTCTGCAATCTTTATTTAGCTTGCTCTCCAGTCACTAAAAAAGACATGCTTCAGGATTTGCCCTGATCAAGAGCTCAGCCATGATACTGTCAGCTCTGGCTCTAACTTTCTTCCTCCACTCACTCATCTGCCCAGCCTTTACCTCCTGATATAATAACCATATACAGTTATCCCTTCCACATCATGACTTTCCCCATTGCATTTTGGATATTTTGCAGGGTGGCATAAGAAATTAAATGGGAATTTTGGGGGAGCTTTGCAGAAGCTATAGATGACACAGAAAAAGTTTAGAAACTCAGAAATGCATAAATATATATCTATTATTGTGTAATATCAACCCAAATTTCGTAAAAAGATATGGTAAACACCTCTTAGAACAAAAAGGAAAAAAAGAAACTTCTCTGATATGAGGGGAGGGCCAAAAGAATTTGACACAGATTTTCCAGATTGTAGGGGTGCTGTGCCCCTAACCCTTGTGATGTGGAAGAGATAACTATCTAGGCACAAGTCTCATGGGTTCTGACATTCTGAAGCTTGCTACCTTATTGTAGACATATTGCTAACAAAGTTGGGTAAGAGTCAGCCAATGTGGTGGTCTGATCTCCCTAATAGTTCGTTGTATGCTTACATGCCTACAATCTACTAGAATGCAAGTTTAAGGACAGGGAATATTTATCTTTTTATTTGCCACAGAACTAGTTCAATGAATTACATATAGTAGGCATATATATGTATATATATCCATACACATACACATATATACACACATACATACCTATATGTATATGTATATGCATATATACATATATTTGTTGAAAGTCATTGAAATATTGTTTCATGTTGTTTTCTGATTTATGAGTCTGTCTCTTCTATCAGGGTGAATTCTCCCCAGTGACAAGGACTTTGTTTCCCTTATCATGCCAAGTTTCTTCCTTCTTCCCTTGGAATTCAGTCTCTGGGATATCCAGGAAGATACTTTGGGTCCATGAGGGCTACTTTTTTGCAATCAGGTTTTCTTGACTGCATTGCAGAAATCCAAGACTCAAGATTGGACTGGCTACTGCTTCTTATTTCTACTGAACTCATTATGTAGGACCTCAGCCCCTCACAGTCCCTTGTACCCCATGGCAGGGACTCAGTTCTGTCTCTGCTTCATCACTTTCTAACAATAACTCTAAGCTGAGTCATGAAAGCCCTATTCCAGATGCTGCTGAGTTCTGAGCCAACATCTGGATAGCAAGGGAGGGGTCATTTGTAGAGAGCCCTTGGGGAGGTTTAAGGATTTCACACATTCAGAGAAGGAGACAGACTGGTAAAAAGTCCAATCCCAAGAGGCCTGTATGGGTAGTAAGACTCAAGGTCCTGGAGACAGGAGGTCCAGTGGCCCCCACTGAGATCCTGATTGAATCAAGGTGTGATCTGGGTTCAGGGTCCATCTTCCCTTCCCCTTCCTGTCACTCTAGGACTTTCTGCCACAAACTGCAACAGAAACACAGCCAAATATCAAAATAGTAAGAAGGAGATTCCAGTAGTGTCTTTGAGAATAAGGAACCCAGAAAACTGGGGTTTTCAGAGGGGCTGGGGACTTTGGCTTGCTCCAACTAATTGCGAATATATCAAGATTTGCTGCTAATATTCATTTTACTGTGTTTCAAACACAATGAAGGCATTATAGCCCCTCTTTTTATCATCTTTTTGAGGACTTGACCTTGAATGCCAGGAGAACCTGGGGGGAAGGGGCAGGGCTCCACTACAGGCCCTTTAACCATGGGGGCTAAGCTAAACAACAGAGCCTTAGAACCTGGAACATTCAACTGTGGCTGGCTTCAGCAGAGAGACCCAGCCAGCACTGTGTGAGTGTGAATGTGGTTCTTTGTGTGTGTGTGTGTATGTGTGTGTGTGTGTGTGTATGTGTGGATCCTACTCCCTCTTGTCCATTCCAAAGGATTGCCCCCCACCCCCCGCCATCAGGTCAACTTTCTCTCTAATCTTCAGTCTTTCCCTATCTACTGGCTCCTTTCCTGCTGCCTACAAACACAATCATTCTCCCTCACCCTTAAAAAACAATTTGAGTAGACCTTACCATTCCTAGAAACTGTCGTCCCATATTTCTTCTCCATTTTCAGTCAAACTCCTAGAAAACTCCATTTCCCCTCCTCTCACTCACTTGTCAGCTCTTCATGATTTGCCTTTCCACCTGATTACGACTGAAACTGCTCTCTTCAAAGTTGCCAGTCATCTCTTAATCACCAAACTGGAATTTTCCCCTCTGTCTTCATCATTCTTTACTTCTCTGTAGCACTTGACACTGTTGATCACCCTCTCTTCCTGGTTACTCTTTCCTCTAGGGGTTTACAAGATGCTGCTCTCTGATCTCTCAGCCCCCTCCTCTATCTCTTTTGCTTTGTCTTATTATGCCCCCCTAATTATTGGGGTGTCCCAAAGCTCTGCCCCGAGCTCTCTCATTCTCTCCCAGGAGTTCTTAACCTGGTATCAGTAAACATTTTTCTTAATAATCTGACTTTTTTCCAATAAAATTGATTTCCTTTGTAATCAATCCAACGTTGAATTTATTATCCACCTTAAAAGGAAAGCAAACTGGACATAAAGAGATGTGTAGCTTTCATGTACAATCATTCTCTTTTTCTCTTCTTCTGTGTACATTGAAATGTGTGTTTTATTTGTATTTCATCTCAGAATTTTAAAACAAATTGAAATAAGAACATAAAAATAAATAGTCCAGGAAAGAGGTGATAAGGGAGTGAACCAAGATGGCGTCTGTGTGAGTAGAGAGGTGTCAGATGCAAGTGGTGCTGTGAGGACAGAAATGACAAGATCTGGCACCAGCTTTGACAGCTTGTTGGTTTTCCCTGCAAAGCCTCCCTTCTTTCCCACTTCCCTATTATAGTCAAGGGCACCACCATCCTCCCACTCACTCAGGCTCCCAATCTCCGTTTCATCTTCAAAACCTCATTTTTCCCCTTACCCCACATATCTGATCTGTTGTCCCATGCTTAGCAACAGCACTTGGCACATGATAAATGCTTGTTGACTTGACTTGTTGTCAAATCTTCTTTCTGTGTCCACAATCCCTCTCGTATATATTCTCCCTTCTTCTCTAACACTGCTACCACCCTAGTGTAGGGCCTCATTACCTGATATTTCCACTATTGCTGTAGCCGTCTAATCAGTCTCTTTAACTCTCTCTCCTTGACCTCATTCCATCCTCCACTCAGCCATCAAAGTGACTTCCTAAAGTATAGGTCTGACCATGTCTTCCCTCAAATAACTCCAGTGGCTCCCTATTACCTTCAGGATCAAGTATAAAATCATATTTGTCTTTTAAAGCCTTTAACAACCTGGTTACTTCCCACCTCTCCAGTTTTCTCACACATTGCTCCCCTCTATGTTTCACAGTGACTTCCTTCCTATTCCTCTAACAACCACTCCATCCCTTGACTCTATGATGTTTTATACCTGTCCTCCAAGCCTGGTATACTCTTCTTCCTCACCTTTGCCATCTTCCTTCTCTGGCTTCTTTCAAAATTTAGATCAAATCCCACCTTCCACAAGAAGTCTTTTCTGGTCATGTCCCCACCCCCACCTCACTGATAGTGTCTTTCTTCCTCCATTATCTGCCATTCACACAGTGGATATCTTGAATGCACATAGATTTTTGCATGTTGTCTTTCCTGTTAGAACATGAGCCCTTTGAGGGAAGGGATCATGATTTTACCTTTCTTTCTATCCCTGGAGCTTAGTGCAATGTGTGGTACATAGGCAGAGCTTAATAAAAGCTTGCAGACTGACTGATTGGAAGGGCTGGGAAGGGTAAGTTAAGAACAACACTTAGACTGTGGACTGGCTAGCTGGAAGAATGGTGGAGCCCTCACTAGAAATAGGAAAGGGCTGTATTTAGGGAGAGGGGCTGTATTGAGTTTGAGATGCCTGTGGTATATCCACTTTGAAATGTCTGACAGGTACTTATTGATATGATGATGGATCAAAACTCAAGAGAGTGGCTAAGTCTGGATAAATAGGTCTAGAAGTCACAATCATAGAGTTCCAATTAAACCCATATGTGCTGAATAATTTCTTGTTGACTGATTGTATTTTCTATATGGAGAGGGTATATATTGGAATGGGGGTTAAGCTATTTGTAAAAAGCACATAGCACTGTGCCTAGCACATGGGAGATGCTATATAAATTACTACTATTTATGATTATCCCAAACACCTGAACTTGAGGTAGTAATGGTTTCCATAATCATAGATTCATAGATTTAGAGCTGGAAAGGACACTAGGTGACTTTTCCAGAGTTACATTATTAGTCAGTAGCTGACCCAGGATTCCTGGATCTTAGTCTGGTGGTCTTTCCACTATGCTGCCCCTTTTCTCTTGAATAATAAGATGCTTTTAGTATGCTGGCTGAATGGGGCCATAGGGCCTGACTACCAAGAGACTTGTTAACTAGACCAGAGGCATATATTTGTTCTGACTGTGTGACTGTGACCTGAGGCACCTAGGAAGTCTGGTGTCTAGAGTGTTAGTCTTGGAGTTGGGAAGACCTAAGTTCAAATCCTGAAATACTTCCTATCTGTGTGACACTTAATGTCTCTCAGTCTTAGTTTCCTCATCTGCAAAGTGGGGATAATGAAAGCAACTACCTCATAGGGTGAATATGAGGATCACATGAGAGAGCACATGTGTAGTACTTTGCAAGCCTTAGAGTGCTGTAAGAATACTAGCCATTATTATCATGGTGAAAGCTATCACATTTTCCTAAAGAAGGTATGGTGTCCATAACAAAAGGAACAGCAGCAGGAATGGGGGTAGCACCACAGAGGAACAAAGCCTCCAGAAGCCTGGAAGTCTTGATGCTGAGCTTTTATCCTCTTCTGGATCTGAGAGGCAGAGAACCATGGAGTGGTGAGGGCGAAGACAAAACCAGGACCTGGTGCTTCATTGGTCTTGTAGACCATGGAAGTTCATGGTGGGGAGGGGAGAGAGGGATTGGCTCTCCAACTACCAACCAAAGGTTCCTTCCCTGCTTGGCATAGGAGCCTCAACCTCAGGTTGGCACTGTAAGTCTGGAGGGACATGATGGCACAGTGTGCAGATCACCAGATTTGAAGTTCAAATACCACTTGGGTGACTTGGAACAGTTCACTTTTCTCTGGGCCTTATTTTCCTCATTGATTAAAGTAAGGGGTGCTGGATTCTTCTCCTTTATAGATCTAAATCCGTGATTCATGAGCTTACAGGTCCCTGGGAAAGGTGAGCTTTATTAAAGGGTTTTTGACTCCCAAATGACCTTGACTTCTTTTCTGGAATGAGTGCTTAACCCTGGGGTTACACTACAAATTCACTGTTTATCCTTCATTTCCAAGAGGACCAATGACATCAAAGGTGATGTCTTGACTTGAGTATAAATTGGATTTAAGTGACACAGAGTTGCACAAAGTCATCAGCCTCACTCTCTCTTCCAAAGTCCCCAAAGTCCAGTGGCAAGACAAAAGTCAAGATGACAGGGGATGGCCTGGGATACAGTGGATGACCTTGGCATCTTCCATGCCAAACCAAGCTCTAAGCACTCCATAGTGCCTGCTTCAGCTGCCTTCATGGCTGTTGGAACAAATTGTTCTCATTTGCCCATTACACTGGGGGAAGGAAGTCTTCACATGCTTGAGGTAGACATCCCCCACCCTGGGCAGATTTCTGGGAAGAAGTTTTCTTAGATTTTTGTGTAGGAGGTCTTTCCATAGTCTTTGTTGTATGCAATAAACATGTTCCATATTCTAGACCTTATTAGCTTAGTGCTCTCAAGAGAACTGAAAAACCTAGACAAAAGTTAGGAATAAGTCAAATTCAGCTATTCCTAGAATCTCTCTGAGTGGGGACACAAGCCAGAGCTATCCACAAGAAGCCTCCAAAATTGAATCTGGTTTCTGTGGACCCAGAGTCATGGTTCTGAGCCAGAGAGTAAATAAGTCCCAAGGAATCAGATATACCTTCTAAAAAATATCTCTCCCTACTCTACCTCTAGTTATTTTGCCTTCTTCCTTCATTATTTGGGGCACTGTGTCTCCAACTAGAACTCGACAGGCTTTTTTGCTGGAAACTGGAACAAATTTTTCCTCTTTCATGTATTTCTGCTTGGTGTATGCGTGTGAATGTGTGATGGCCATATGGGAGCATGTGACTCTTTGTGATTTACTGTGCATGTGTTTCTGTGCATGCAAATGAATGTGGGACTCTGTGTGTATGTGTGATTTGACTATAAAAGACCAATGTAATCTTTCCCCCTTTCTCCTGTGCTGGCTTCACTATGAGACTGTATCACATATGAAAGAATGTTATTTGAAGGCCAAGATTCCTGGCCTTAGAATGGCTCATTGCACTGTGTTCAGTGGGACTCCATCTCCAGAAGGCCAGGGGATCTCTCCAAATGTTAGAACCCATCCTTCAACAATCAATGCATCAACAATAATTTATTAAGTAGCTATTATGTGCCAGGAATTATGATAGGCACTGGGACAGACAAAGGGAAAACCAAAACAATTACTATTCTCAATGAGCATACATTCTAATAGGGGAATATACACATACAAAAATATATCCATATATGTATAATATTTATAAAATATAAGCTTAAAGTAAAGCAATGCAAGTATATACAACATAGTTAAATATGAATTAGAGAAAGAACTTGCTATGGCAAGGATCCCAAAATGCTTCATGGAGTAGATGGTCCCTCAGCTGAGTCTTAGAGGAAGGGAGGGATTCTATAAGGGGGAGGTAAGGAAGAAATGCATTCCAGGCATGGGGAATGACCATGACTATGACCAAAAAGGTGCAGAGTCTTAAGGTGGAGTATTGTAAATTGGGGAACAGAGAAGGCCAGTTTGGCTGGATTGAAGAGTTCAAGCAGGGAATGATATTAAATGGGGCGTAAAGATAGTCTGGGACCAGGTTGTTCAGGGAGCTTTTAAAGCTAAACAGGAATTTTTGTTTGATCCAAGAGGTAATAGGAAGCCACTGGATGAGTAGGGGAGTCATGATCAGATTTATATTTAAGGAATATCACAGTGGGAGCTGCATGGGGATGGATTGGGGAGGAGAGAATCAGGAGCTGGGGAGATTCCTGGAGTGGGAGTGTAAGGAGGGGAGCAGTGGCAAATACAGCTAGTATTTTTGTGTTATTATTCAGTCATTTTAGTCATATCCAATTCTCTGTGACCGCATTTGGAGTGATTTGCCACTTCCTTCTCCAGCTCATTCTACAGATGAGGAAACTGAGGCAAAAACGATTAAGTGACTTGCCCAGGGTCACGTAGCTAGTAAGTGTCTGAGTCTGTATTTGAACTTGTGAAGGTAATCTTCCTGACTCCAAGCCCACTGTTCTATCCACCATGCCACCTAGCTGAACAGCACATATTTGGACTGAGAAAAGGTCACCGTATTTGGCAATTAAGATGCAGTTGTTTCACGTATGTCTTATATACATTTGTCTTTATACACATTGTTTTCCCCTAGCAGAATATAAACCCCGTGAGGGCAGAATAGGTTTCCCTTTTGACTTTTATCCCCAGTGATGATCATGGTTCTTGGCACACATTAGGGGCTCAAGAAATACTTGTTAAATTTGAATTGAATGTAGGCATACTGGTGGTGGAAAGAAGATAGAATTGAAAGTGATTTGAAGCCGTAAGACGCGTACAAATGGGAGATATGATTATGATTATGGTTAGGAATACAGGGTCCTACAAAGAGGAGGACTGTGAGCTGGGGAGGGAGGGGAAGCTGCTTGTCTTCCAGTCCTCTCCTATAACACAAGAGCAACTGTAGGGAAAGCAGCTGTGACCCATTTCATCTCTCTGTTTCTCTAAGGAAGCCAGCAGCATGCAAGCCCTCCTACAATCTAATTTCTTTAACTGTTTCATTGCCTTTCTCCTCTCATCAGACAGTCAGTGTCCAGATCTGGGCTGCTCTCCTGCCCTTGGCTGTGACAAAAACTCACAAGGGACTAACTTTTCAGAGGCAAGGAGATAGAATGCCAAGTGAAATAGACACCTAGATGTGTAGAACAGGTACAGACCTATGGAACAACCTAGGTTAATAGATAAGACGGCTATGACTTCTGAAGACCATCATGCACCAGTCTCTATCTTCAATGAGAAGAACAGCATCAGGGGAGACAGGTTTAAGTTTTAACAAGAGACAGAGATATAAGTGAACCCTGAAGTTCACAGGATCGATCATAAATGGCTTTGGAGGCCATGAAATCCAACCTTTCATGATCTGATGGTAGGGACTCAGGGGAGCTTAAGCAACCTGTCCTAAGGCACGTGGGTAGTCAATGGGCAAGTTGAGATTTCAGCTTACATCCTCTGATGCCAAATCTATTTTTCTTTTTCTTTTTGCTTTTTGGAGGGCAATTGACGTTAAGTGACTTGCCCAAGGTCACACGGCTAGTTTTTGTGCTGTGTCTGAGACTGGATTTGAACTCAGGTCCTCCTGACTCCAGGGCCAATGCTCTATTCACTCTGCCACCTAGACACCCCTTGCCAAATCTATTTTTCTTTGCAACAAATTTCCTGATCAAGTCATCAGACACCAGAACTGATAATTATGGTCTGTTCTGCACAATTAGTGCTTTGTTATTCTCTAATTGTGTCTTGTGTGTGAACCCTGTTTAGACAACTAATGTTGCCTCCTTCTACTGGGCTCCATTTCTTTTTCTTTTTTTTTGCTTTTTGGAGGGCAATTGGGGTTAAGTAACTTGCCCAAGGTCACACAGCTAGGTTTTTGTTTGTGTGTGCGTTAAGTGTCTGAGGCTGGATCCGAACTCAGGTCCTTCTGACTCCAGGGCTGACGCTCTACTCACTGCTCCACCTAGCCGCCCCAGGCTCCATTTCTTGATTGAGTGAGAGTGTTCCTGGATAGTCTTAAGACTCCATATGGAGTCTTTGATTATTGGGAGAAAATGGATCATACATAGATTTAGAGCTGGAGAAGCCTGTAGATGCCACGTAAATCTAACCCCCTCATTTTACAAATGAGGAAACTGCTCACCATCCCACCAGGGCAAGATTTGAACTCAGGTTCTCTTAATTCCTAATCTAGCATGGTACCCATTATGCCATACTGCCTCTTCAATGAGTAACCGATGGTCCCCCAAGCACTTATTGGACATTTAATGTATGCCCACTCCTGAAAATCCTCAGCCCTGCCCTCACAAAGCTTATAGTCTAGTAGGGGGATATGACATCCATGGATAATGATACAGAATAATACACCATAAGTTAATTGGGAGAAGGGAAAGATCAACATGGTCTGGAAAAGTCTGGGAATCTCCTTCCTGGAAAAGCTAGGACTGAAGTTGGGCCGGGTAGTATTTGGAGACAAGGAAAGGCAGGGAGGATGAAGTAGAAATGCCATTAAAAAGGGTTCTTTTATATATCAAATTCCAACTCCCCTCATGAGTTATGGTATAAATTGCTTCATCTCCCTCAATTTGCCCACCTCTAAGATGGGGATAATACCTAACCTGAAGACATCTCAGGTTGTGAGGATCAAATGAGATGATGAAAGTAAAAGAAATGTGGCTAATCCCTCGTCTTGAATAGTCATCCTCAGAACCAGGAATTTCCAGCTCCAATCAACAAACCTTTGAATAAAACAGGGTTCAAGTCCTGACACCTACAGGCTGTGTGACCCTGGATAATCACTTATCCTCTGAGTGCTTTGGGCCACTCTCGGAGAATATAAGAGGTAGAGAAGGCACCAACCTACATTTGGAGAGGGAGTCTTCTCATCTGGGAGTTTCCTATGTTATCCCAGGCCCCATCATATCCTTACATGCTGGGTACTATACTAGGCACTGGGGATACAAATACAAAGAATGAAACAACACCTACTCTCGGGGGCTTACCTTGTTTCCAAAATAGCAGGGACAGAAAGAAGGGACGTGGGACAGACAAGCTGGGGACACCTGGTCTGTATTAGCACCCATCCCCCCTTCCCATAGCATGATGGGAATGATTTAACTGGGTCCTTTTCATTCCCTACTCTCCCTCCTCCGACCCAGAATCTCTTGCCAAGATCCAAACCCTTCCTACTCACACTGATTGAGCCAGAAATCCTTACCTCCTTTGGTTGGCAGAGGCCAGGAGGGAGGCTCTGTGGCAGAACTCCATCTTTCCCCCAAGACTCTGGCCCTGGCCAGCAGACCCCCCTCCTATCTCCCTTTCCTCCACTCCCACAGAAAAGCTCACTTGAATGCTGATCAGAACCTTCCAGGGATATGTCAGGTTGTTTGTTCCCCCCAAATGACAAACCCAGCCCCCCACCCCCGCCCAGCTGCAGATGCAGGGAACTTTCCCAACATGAAGCCCCACACTCCACAGACGGTTGGCTTGATTCTTTTCCTTTCTTCTCCCTTTATTAGTCCCCCTGCGGAGCTGGACGGCTCCTGGCTCTCTTCCCCATCCTCGGCAGACTGTTGGAAAGAGTGATTGGAGAAGGCAACAGCCCAACAAACCACACAATGCCTATGGCTGTGTGGTTAGAGGGAGTTTGCTATTTTAAAATAATTTTAAATATCAAGCTCTTTGCCCCTGCTTGGTGACTTGGTCATCCTACTCCATTGTGACCACTCTATTCTGCTATGGAAAGCCATGTGGTCAGGAGAGACATGAAACAACAATACCAGTGGGGGGGGTTTTCAATTGTTCAGTGTGTGAACAGTTGGCAGTGGGCAGTGGGCTGAGGATGGTGGGATATTTACTGTGTAAATTGAAACCAATGAAATTTAATTTAAATACATGAAAATCATTCTTACCTTACCTGCCATACAAGATTGAGCCCATAGTCCAGAGTCTGCAGCCCTCCTCTAGATTATAGGTCCTTTATAGCTCTAAATTATGATCTTAAAGGAAAAGAGAACATTGAAAATATAGGGAAAGCATGAATAGTAGCATGGAGGCAAGAAAGCACAGGGTGTGTTTCAAGGACAGAGAGTAGCCCAACTTGGTTGAATCATATAGTATAGTGGATGAGGAACAAGTAGGAAGCTTAGGATAGCCCTACAAAGCTAGTGTGGTCTCAAATTGTAAAGGACCTTGAATGATCGGTTGGGAAATTTGAACTTTCTCTGTAGGTAATAGGGAGCAACTAAAGACTTTTGAGCTGAGGAGCTATGTAAAAGAAAGATTGGCTTGGCAGTAATATGAAGAATGCATAGAGAGTAGAAGCATTAAAGACAGAAGGAAATGAACAGACCTTAAAGAGCTACTAATCCTTGAGCAAAGTTAGCTCTTTGCTAAGATGCAAAGGTGGACTTTAGTTCTCCCTTGATCTGCTGGTGCCACATTAAATACTTCTAGATAATAGTTCAGATAGTTGGACTACATTTTTTGATTTAGCCTTTAACAGGGAGGAAAGAGAGAAGGAAAACTAGATCCTAAGTTTGAGAGCTGTGAGAGGGAGTCTAGACTGGGCTTCATATTCCTTTCCCTATAATCATAGACTATGCATAGTGTCTCCAGGGAATCATATGGCCTCAGAAATGGCATGAACTCCAATCTTGCATCACCAACTGATTACTGAACATTTCAACCTGGATGTCCCATAGGAATCTTAAATGCAGCATATCTGAAACAGAACCCATTATCTTTCCCCCAAAACTCACCCTTTCCCCAAACTACCCTGTTTCTGTCATGGGCATTACTAGCTTTCCAGTTACCTAAGTTCACAATTTCAACATGGTCCTTGACTCCAACCTCTCTCCAATATCCAAAATATCCAATTAACTAACAAGTCTTGTTGATTCTATGGACACAGCATCTCTAACATCCATCCCTCTTTCCTCACATGGCCACCTAATACAGGTTCTCATTACCTGTTCCTTGGTTTATTACCATGGACTCCTAATGAGTCTCCCTGACACTTCCTCTCTCTTCTCCAATTCATCCTCCACACAGCTACCACTATGATATTCCTAAAGCACAAGTCTGACCATGTTACCCACTTAATCAACTCCTAATACTACTATAGCCCAGATCCAAAGGCAAATTATTCCCTTTCACCTTACACTCTTGTAAATCCTAGTTTCCTTCAAAACTCAGCTTAGGTACTACCTCTTCCATGAGACTTTTCCTCATTCCCTTAGCTGTTAGTTTATTCCCCCCTCAAATTATCTTATGTTTATTCTCTCTAGATTTTTTTGTTATATCATATGTATATTTGCCACCATGATAGAGTCATCCATCACACAGTCCAGATCGTAGTTGGAATTTCTTATAGATAAATGGGGTCCTTCAGATGCTCCTGTTTTGGGATAATCTTGTGCCAACTGCATCAAATCCCAAGATACTGCAGAACTTCCTAAAAGATATCTGAAATATCTAAAATGAATTTTGCCCATCCATCCACACAGGAAAGACCAAGTGGAAGAAGAATAACTACAGTGCAGATTTCAACACATATTTGAATAGATACTTTATAGAGCTTGTCAAACAGTAGGTTTATCTGAGAGAGATACAGACAGAAATGAGCTGGGCCCAGAATTTAAAAGGAGGAAGAGGATGGTCTGAATTGCTTTTGGGAAATTATAATACGCTTTTACTGACTACAAGCTTTCCAAGAAAACTGCAGCTCATCTTTTAATTGCAAACATCTTTACCAGTGTTGTTACACTGAGACATTAAACAATAACGAAGAACTGAAGATAAGTATCAGAGGGCAAAGGAAAGGGGTATCCTGAGAGTAAGGATACAAAATAAAACTAACAAAGAACTTTGAAGAAAAGTATACCACTAGGATGCTAATGATGGTGAAAGAAATTGAGGAAGGTCCTCAAAGTTTTGGATGCATCTCTCTTTTGTGGTGAACTTTTGAGGGAAAACAGACAAAAGTCTAACAGGATGAGCAGGAATAGAGGCAGCAAAGAAAGGAACTTCCAGACAGATCAGATTACAGATTTGTATGACTATAAGAATACGTGGTGTTCCCTCTTTTAGAACATAGGTTATCTGAGGGCAGGGACTGTTTCATCATTGTCTTTATATCCCATGCAGTGCCTGGAACTTAGCAGACACTTAATAAATGCTGATGGGTCTATTTATTGATTGATCAAACCTGGCCATGTGACCAAACATGGGCAAAGCAGACAGAATTGGGACTCTAGTGAAGATTGACTAGAAGAATGCCTTAGTTATATAAACACAAGAAGAGAGAAATTTCAAGGATACAGGGTAGGGCTAGGCAGAAGAATAATCTTGAACAGAATTTAGAAACTAAGTTCCATAGCACTGTATATAGCCTGGGTCAGGTAGGTCCTGTTTGTGAGCGCTCAGGATTGTATAAATGATGTTGTATAATGTGTAGAGTATATGGTATGACATAATATGCATCTTTGCTTAGGAAAAGCTGCCCCCAGATTGATGCATGTGAATAGGGAAATCAGCAACTCCCTTCCAAAATTAATCTCCTTATTTAGCAGTAATGGCCCGCAGTAGAGTTAGGTACTATTGTGAGCCATGGAACTCCCAACCAGGCCAGTGAGTCTAAAACATTTCATTGGCTACTGGGTTTCCCAGGAGTGAGGGCTACATCTCTCCACAGGACTGGGTCCCATAGGTAGAGTCAAGCCCTATTGGACAGACCAAAGGGAGAAGAGACTGGACATTGAAACAATATCCACTTCACTCTGACCAAACAACCTGAACTGATGGGATCAGGCATGGGACTGTAACTGTGCACAACTACCCACCCCTTTATGCAAATGCACCTGGTGTCAGTAGGACAAGTCAATGCCCAGTATGTGGACAGCATTCAGATGTTTGGCATTGTGTAGACACAGCAACAGTTAAAGTTGAATGGGAAATGAAAAGAGAGAAGAAAAAAGCCTCAACATCTGAGTTCTCTGTGTAATCAATTTACTTTTCTAACATTTTTAGAAAGCAAGTACCCCATGATGTTTATTCAAGATTAAGCTTTTTAGCCCAGAAACAAAATCTGTCTCTTTATCTCTGTCTCTGTTTCTCTGTCATTCTCTGTCTGTCTGTCTGTCTGTCTCTCTCTCTCTCTCACACACACACACACACACACACACACACACACCAATGATCCCTGAGGATTGGCAGGAAGGAAAAGTACAAACCAAGGAAATTCATTGTGTTGAAGTTTGGTTTAAATATAGATTCCTTAAAAGAACATGTCAGAAATTCAGTGTATATGTGTATGTATGTATAATGCTTTTGTATATCTAGTGTTTTAAACTGTGGTTGTTCATAGTATGTTTGTACATACAGCATATATACCTCTGTCATATATAAAATATAATGTGTGTGTGTGTGTGTGGCGTTGGTAGGTGGGTAGAATCTGCTATCATGATTTGTAATGTCACAGTCTGAAATAACCCAGGGATAGAAGCTGGACTTGAGATTTCATTGGTATAGGGTCCTCTCAGTTAAGGAAATTCCCTCTTCCAGAGCAGGTAAGCACTCTCTCTGCAGCTTATTATTTTAGAGAGGTGCCCAGAGCCCTGAGCGGTTAGATGACCTGCCCAGGATGCATACCTAGTATGGGTCATCTCTTCCTGTCTCTCTTTCCCACTATGTCATGTAGCCCTTCAAAATAAGTGATAGTAATCTTAAAACTCAGAGTCAACATATGAACTCAGATGGATTTGTGATCTTAATAATGTGGCATTTCCCCCAACAATGAAGCTTGTTACTCATCCAAGCCTGCCTGTTCTGTCCACCTCTAGTCCACGTCCTCCCATAGGCTTGCCACTGTTCACCCTTCTCCACAAAGTCCACTTTGTGCACTAGGAGTCTGCATGGTATTCTCTTGGGTAAAGTGTTGGGATATGAATCAGAGGAATCCCTTATCAAATTGAGGAATTCCCTAATCACACATATGGGGACACATTGAATAAACCTAATGATTTTCTGATTAAGAAACATCTACCCTTCATTATGGTATGATGACTCATACAAGTAAGCTTGTCAGAATCTCCAGAGCTCTCAGCTCTTCAGGATTTATTTTTTGCCTTTGAAGTGTGCCTTCTTTGGAAGAGTAGTAGGGCCAAGGAAGGGATTTATCTTCCCCTTCTCTCCACCATCACCAGCAGCAATACTGGCCATTTACAGCAGAAGCACATGGTCTCATGTTACAGTCTGGCCTTCCTCTATCATGCCCTAGCTCTTCATCTTGAAGCCTCACTCCAGTCTTGGAATTCACATTTTAGAAGTACCCTCCTGGCCCTTCAACCTCTCTCTCTCCAGCTCCTCCCAGAACCTCCATTTAAGGAGGGAACCCAGGTCAGTCATGTTTCATTTCTCTCCAGGTTGATTTTCAATCTCGTGCCCCTAAGCCAGTCACCTTTGTTGTCCCCATCCCCTTTTCAATTTCTTTTTATGGTTTATCTTCTGTCATTAAAATGTAAGCTCTTTGAGGGTAGAGACTATCTTTCATTCTACTTGTATTTATATTATCAAAATTTAGCATAGGGCCTGGCAAATATTAAGTGCTTAATTAATTCTTGTTGACTGATTGACTGATGATAGGAGACACGTTTGTGTGTGTCTTAGGAGGGAATTGGAGGGCACTGTTCCTGAACCTCCTGTGTAGAGAAAGTGAGACTTTTAATTACCTAAGAAGCAAGATTCCAGAATGGAACCTCATTTCAGAGAAAGGATGTTTTCCTGAGCAGACCACCTTTGAGAACTGTCTTTTGAATAACCTGAAGTCCAAAAATTCTTTTATTCAAGAGTAGCACAAAAAGAAAGTTCAGGAATAGCACCAGGTCTTCTAAAGAAAGATGTCCTTAAGCAGAAGACTCCTTGGAGAAAGCAGACGACAGTCCACATGGTTTCTACACATTAAAAGTCCAGCTATTGAAGCTACTTGGACAGTGCAGGTCTGATGAGAAATGGTTTGCTTGTTGAGCAAACTCCAAAATGTGGAGTTTCCCTTTTGGGGGAAAGTTTAAACCACGGGGTACTACTATCAGTCAGCGTCTGGGAGACTCTGTCAGACTCTGTGGATAAGAAGGACTCATTGGAATGACTGAAGGCTGCCCTGATGCAACATCAAGTTCAGTTGCCTTCTCAGGGCAGGGAGGAACTGGGGAGATTTTTCAAATTAAGTCAAGTCAAGCCAATTATCACTTATTAAGCACTTATTATATTTCAGACTCTGTACTAAAAACAGGAGATACAAAAAAAACCCCAAAAATGTACTTTCAGCCATCAAGGAACTTCTAACGGGGAAGATAACATGTAAACAACTAGAAAGAAGATACAAAATAGATGGAAGGCACTCTGAGAGGGAAAGGCATTAGTAGCTAGGGACACTGGGGAAGTTCTATGGGAGTAGGTAGGATTTGAGGTGTGTTAGAGAAAGTCAGGGGAGCTAACAGTCAGAGATGAGGAGGTAGAGAATTCCAGGCATAGGGGTTAGCTAATGAGAAGACACAGAGACAGGATAAAGAAGGTTATATTTGAGAAATTGCAAGTAGGCCAGTGTTACTGGAAACAATTAAGAGTTCATGGAGGATAGTAACATACAAGAAGATTGGAAAGGTAGGAAAGTGTCAGTTTATGAAGAGTTTTAAATACTAGGCAAAGGAATTTATATTTGTTCCTAGAAGTAATAGGGAACCATGGAGCTCCCTATTAGAACTCATTGAGCAGGGAATTGATGTTGACAGAAAAACCGCCTTGTCAGATGAGTGGAGGATAAATTAGATTGGGAAGAGATTTGAGGCAAAGACCCCTTAGAAGGCTGTTGCTATAGGCTGTCTAGGTATGAGCTAATAAGAGCCTATACCAGGGAGATCGCTCCATGAGTAGAAAGAAGACAAATGTGAGAGATATTGTGAAGGTAGAAACAATGAGACTTGGCCACACATTAAATATATGAGGCAGAGGAGTCAAGAATGACATTGAAGTTGTGACCATTGGTGACTGGAAATGTTGGCATTAAAAGGACAGTTTTCATTCCTATCACTGAAATAGCCAGCCATACTTTCAGAGGGCCCATAATTAAATATGCTACCTACCTCCTGACAGAGAGGTGATGAACTTAGGGTACAGATTGAGATGTATTTCTTTGGACATGACCAATGTGGGAATTTATTTTGCTTAGCTATATGTATTTTTTCTTAAAGTTTTTCTTTTTTTCTCCCATTGAAGGGAGAAGGAAGGAGATAAAATTGATTTTTGTTAATGGAAAGAAAATTAAACTAAATTAAATAGAAAAGGACAGTCTTTGTCCTCCCCCTGCCAAAAGGTGAGTCTCTCTAGTGTAAAATTATACATTTCTTGCCCGTGTATCTCACACTTCATGACAATTAAATATGAAGGCCCTGAGAAGGAAGTTTGAGTCAAACCGAAAAAAAATCTAGCAATCTGCAAAGTTCTATTAAAATGTAGGTTTGCAGCTGGTTTCAGAGAGAAATTGCTCATCAAACTTTTTAATCCTTTCCTCCCCCACAGAAAGACAAGAAAAAGTTTCACAATAAAGCTCCTCTGGAAATCTAAGCAATTTTCATGATGGATTTGGATTTTTTTTTCTTTAAAAAAAAGGTATTCTGCTCTGCTGAAAAGAGAAGGTTAAGAAAAGCACTAATTATCTGCCCAGACAATGGGAGCTCCCAGTATAATTGTTCAAATAAAGGGCTATTTCAAGCCTGAAGCTTAGCTCCCACAAAATGGGAGATGACTTTGAATGAAATGGGAAGGTGAAGGAATTGAGTAAAATTAGCAACTTTTAATGAAACCCAGGCTAAATTTGCTTAGTGAATTGAACAATCCCTGTAACTAAGGAGCAGGACTGGGATCTAATTTAAGCTCTGTCACTTAACAAACTGGTGGGTGAGCCTGAACAAATCATTTCATGTCTATGGGGCTCAGTCTTCCATCTGCAAAAGGGCCCATCGGTATGATAATCCCTTCCCTACCTATCTCACTGGAAGTTCTGGGAAGAATCTGTGAGACAATGGATGTGAAAGCGTTTTTATGCTATTAAAAGTGCTGTACTTCTGCTAAGGACCCCCTACTGGGTCATACATATGATCACAGTGAATATGGGCTGGCTCTTTGTACTTGAAGGAGGTCAAAGACAGTCAGATGGACAGATTCAATATACTCCAAATATTTATAGCAGCACTTTCCATGGTGGCCAAGAAGTGGAAACAAAGTAGATGCCCATTGATTGGGAAATAGCTAAAAAAAATTGTGCTAGGTGAAGGAAATGTTCTATTACTAAGTTGTAAGAAACAGTCTATAGGAATAAGAAAAGCATGGGAAAACTTAGATGAACTGACACAAAGGAAAGTAAACAGAACCAGGAAAACAATATTCTCAATGACTATAGAAACAGAAAGAAAAATTGCAGCAAAGAAACTGAATTGTGTGTAATTTTAATGATAAAGTTGGAGATCTGAGAAAAGAGAAAACACTTCTTTCTCTGCAGAGGTAGGGGAACATAGGTGTATATAGTATGTGTATTATATATATATATATATATATATATACATATACATATATATATTATACACTCATATATATATATATATATATATACATATATATATATATATATATATATATATATATAGCTGATGTTTTGACTGATTTTGCTGAACAACTTTTTCTTTTTTTTCCCTTCATTTTGAAAGATGACTTTCTGGGGAGAGGTTAAGGGATAGAGATGATTAGAAACATAGACCATGGAGAAAGAGATGTTAATAATTTTAATAAGCCATACCTTTTCAAAAAAGTTTGACCTTAGCTGCAAAACAGCCTTGTGAAATAGCTAGATTCCTCTTCCAGCTTGTTAAAGAGCGACTCCAGGGGCGGCTAGGTGGCGCAGTGAGTAGAGCGTTGGCCCTGGAGTCAGAAGGACCTGAATTCGGATCGGCCTCAGACACTTAACGCACACACAAACAAAAAAACCTAGCTGTGTGACCTTGGGCAAGTTACTTAACCCCAATTGCCCTCCAAAAAGCAAAAAAAATAAAATAAAATAAAGAGCGACTCCAGTGAAGGACTCCCAGGTTCCATGCTATTTGAGTGTTTCTAAATGTATTCAGTTGCCTTTTCCACATATATATTTTCTCTAATTATCATAGAGAGATCTGGTAGCACATTTCCCAAACCTCTGGAGCTCCCTAGGAATGATATCTGGGTTAAGGTCCAGTACAAGGGAAGAAGAGCTTTACTATGTCTCCTCTTTGAAACTTCAGGAAGCTACAAAGGGTCAAACTGCTTAGATGGAGAAGACTTAAGAAGGGTCATAATGGCTGTCTTTAAATATTTGAAGGGCTTTCATTCTGCATGACCTCAGAGCGGAGAGCTAGCAGCGATGGGTGGAAGTTTTAGATTGTAAAATTTGGGAAGTGAAAGAACAAAAGAAAGAAAGAGAAAAAAGAAAGGAAGGAAAGAGAGGAGTAAGAAAAGAAAAAAGGAAGCTATAAAAAGAAAGAATAAAAGGAAAGAAAGAGGATAGAAGGAAGGAGGGTGGGAAGAAGGAATGGAAGAAAGAGAAAGAAAGAAAGACCATTTATTAAGCACTTAATTATGTGTTAAGCACTGGGGATACAGCCACAAAATGAAAGATATTCTCTTTAAGGAACTTAGATTCTAGTAAGAGGAAACAACTCATAAAGGAGAATGATGACCAGGAAGGTGTATTTTGGTTTGAAAAGTCATGGGATCAGTCAGTAGAGTCATACGGGAGTAGGTTAACCAAATCTTTTCAGTAGCAACAAGAGTACTGATTTGCTTATGGTTCCAGAACTGGAGGGGGTGTAGGGCAAAGCATAGAGGGTACAGGACTGACAGTGGCTGGCAAAGAGTAAAATGAAACCAGGCTGGGAGCTGCCTTGATACAATGGGCCATGTGAGGCACTCACCACTCAGGTGTAAGGCAGGCTGGTTGCCTGCCGCACGTACACAATAAAGTCAGGGATCCATCCTGTGGAATTAGTGACTGTGTTGAATTGAATTTCATACCATGTGACAGTCCTTCACATAGATGAAGGTAGCTATTTTGCTTTCTTTCATTATTCTCTTCTTTAAGATAAATATTCCCAGTTGCCTCAAATATTTCTCATCTGAAATGACTTTCCAATACTTTCACCATTTGTTTGTCTTTTACAAACAATACAATTGGCTGGCATCTCCCATAAAATGTGGATCCCAGAATCAGAGACAATATTTTACATGTGGTCAGACCAGTGAAGAATACAGTGGAATCAAACAGTCCCCCTCCTAGGTCAGTATCTGTCTATTACCCTGCCCCTATGGGGCAGGCAGAGGAGTCTGTAGGATCCAAATCCCCAGATACATACAGAAAAAATCATTTTTATGGTGCTGTGACCTCTCTCTCCTCACTTGTCCATCTTCTCTTTGGCTATTCATTTCTCTAATTTTCCTGACTTACTACCTTTCCCATATGTCAAAGCCCAGTTGAAGTCCAATTTATTGAATGACATTCCAAGCTGAAGTGATGTCCTTGCCTTTAAGCTTCTATAGCAATCCAATTACCTTTTAACAAATTTCTTAATCTTTCTTTCATTCCTTCTTCCCACCCCCTTCCTTCTATCCTCTTTCCTTTCATTCTTTCTTTCTTTTTATCTAGCATGAAAGGAATGATAAAAAAGCTCATTTATATAGCACTTTAAGGTTTACAAAGACTTTTCCCACAACAACCCTGTGATGTATGTAGTGGGATTTGCAATGGTAAAACTGGGAGGCTGAATGACTTTCTTTGAGTTGAATCTGTGACTCAAACTCAGTTTGCTAACTCAAAGACCAGTGTTCTTTCCATTGCACTAGGCTACTAAGTGCTGGGTTTTTTTTTTTTTAAGGTGGGTTTTCCTCTCCTTTAAGGAATTTATAATCTCCTATCATTTATTTGGGCTCTTATCATGCATTGCCTTATATTGTTCTTTAATACAGGATAAATGGAATATAATCTCAGAGAGGAAGGCACTAGCAGTTAGGGGTACTGAGAAAGAAAGGCCTCTTGCAGAAGGTGAGATGTGAGCAGAGGTTTGAAGGGAACCAGGAAAACTAAAAGGTAGAGATGATGAGAGAGATCATTCTAGATATGGGGTATAGCCAATACTAAGTCAGAGATAGGAGATGGAATATCATGTTGGAGGTCCTGAGAAAAGGTAGCTGGATTATAAGGGCATCCAAGTGACACTGTGGATAGAGGGCTGGGCCTGGAGTCAGAAAAGACCTGCGTTCAATTCTAACCTAGCTGTGTGACCCTGGACAAGTCATTTCACCCTGTTTGCCTCAAGTTTCCTCATCTGCAAAATGAGCTGAAGGAAATGGCAAACCACTCCAGTATCTTTGCCAAGAAAGCCTCAAATTGGGTCACAAAGAATTGAACATGACTGAGCAACAGCTGCTGGATTATAGACCTCACAAAGGAAAGTAAAGTATAAGAAAATTGAAATGGTAAGAAGGACCCAGGTTATGAGAAAATTCAAATGCAAAATAAAGGCATTTACATTTGATCCTGTGGGTAAAAAGGAACTACTAGATCTCCCTGGGGGGGGTGGGGGTGGACAGGTGAGCGCCATGATCAGACCTACCTTTTACAAAAATCAGGATCAGGAATACCTGTAGAAGAGTGAAGTGTAAGAAGATCAGAAAAGTAGGAAGGGACTGAGTTGTGAAGGTAAAGAAGACAAGATGATAACATATTGGATATGTAATATAGCTACAAGTGAAGAGTCAAGGATGTGACCAAGGCTGGGAGCCAATAGTAGTATCCTCTACAGTAAATGGAAAGTTGGGAGGGAGGAAGGGTTTGAGGGGAAAGATAATTGATTCCGTTTTGGGCATATTGAGTTTGAGATATCTACAAGACATCCGGTTTGAGAAATCCGAAAGGCAGTTAGTAATGGGGGACTGTAGCTCAGGAGAGAGACTAGGGCTGGGTATATAGCTCTGGGAATCATCTACATAGAGATGAAAATGGATGACATCGCCAAATGAGAGAATACAGACAGAAAAGAGAAGACGGTACATGAAGGCCCTGCTTTCCCCAAGTCAATTCTGTTTCTTCCCCTTATGTGTCTCTCTACCTTGCATCTTGTCATTTCCAATTTCTTTCTTGTAAGAATATTCCACATGACTTCACCACCTAGCTGATGTTTTCTCCTTTTCTAGGTGCATGGTATGATGGTGGGACATGTGGATAGATTGAAGCAGGGCTGGAGACAAATACTAACGATGAATAACATAATGCTTTAAAGATTATAAAACTACTTTGCTTGTGTTTTATCTTATTTGAGCCTCACAACTGCTCTGTGAAGTGAGTACAACAGGTATTAATACCCTCTATTTTTCAAATGAGGAAAGTGAAGCAGAGAGTGCTTTAGATGACTTGGCCTGGGTCACACAGCCAGAAAGTATCAGAGGTAGGATTCACACTCAGGTCTCCCTGACTCCAAGTCCACAGCACCATGGATTCTAACACCATGATATTCCACTCCACCTCCCCTATTGACAGGAGTGATTTATGCTAGTGCCCTATTCCATATGAGTTTTGTCTCCCTGGCTAGACTGTAAGCTCCCAGAGGGCAGGGACCAAGCCTCATCCTTCTATCTTTCTCTTAGCCCCAGCAACATAGCTTCCACAACAAGAAGCTCAGAATATGCTTATTGACCTGAAATGAATCTAGACTTTTATCCTTGCCCTTTACAGAAGAGCAAAGTTTAGTACATTTCCCAGTCTCTGTTTGCTGTGCAAACACATCATTATTCCAACAGGGAGATGGCATGTTTTGGTTTGTTCATTCATTCTTAGGAAATCTTTCCAATGTACCTTGGACTGGCCAGGTACTCGGGTCAACCAGGTGTCAATGTTTTTCAAAAACTGTTCCCAAATTGAGGTCTCCATTTTTCTCAGGATTCTGCTGCTGGATCCCTGGCAAAGGTCTCTCCTGTGGGACTGCTCAGACTTCCCCAACTCCTCTTTCTTTGCCAAGGAGCACTCCCAATGGAAGGGAGGGAGAAAGCCGGCTTCCTATTGGGCTATTGCCTCCACCAGCAATGTAAGCTGCTCATATGAGAACACTGTCCCCCAAAGAGAAGAATTTCAGGGACCTGTAGAAGCTGGGGACAGTGAACCAGAACAGCCTCACCTCCTCATGGTTGGTTTTCCCCAGGGTCTTCTTCTCTGGGGGCTGCTTCTCAAGCCAGTTATCATAGTCAGAACTAGAGGCAGTTGGGAAGGTTTAGCTTTAATCTGGCCCATCCCTCTGCTACCCCTCTGTCAGCACCTCAGGCTCAGGGAGAGCTCCCTAGAGGGAGAGGCCAAGACCCTGAGTGAAAAGCAGAGGAAAAACAACTCCCCACAAGGGGTAGGCCTTTGACCTTTCCCTGGGCTTGGCTTAAAGAAAGGCCTTTTTCTGGTTCAGCCCTGGATCTTGACTGTCCCATCTTAGAGGAGAAAACAGTTCTGGGGAACCACTTGCTTGGGTTTGACAGGGGTCAGGCCCTGAGGCATCAGGCAAGGAAAGGAAAGAAAGCAGAGGTTTTCCCTCCCAGGGGCCTCTGGGGAACCCTGCTCCCCACAACATGCTTTCTCCCTGGGGACTGCGGCTCCAGGGTCAGCTGTTCTCAGGAGAGGTTAATGAATCTTGGCCTAGCAGAAGGAAGGGTCAGGCCTGAGTGGCAACCAAGTGGAAAGGGAACCCAAGGTCTGGGAGTTTAATGAGATTCATTCCGCTTAATTGTGCCTAATGTCCTATTTAATGAGGGGCCAAGCTACTGCCAAATTACTCTAAACAATCCTTTACCCTCAATCCTGCACGGCCTATTCAAGGAATTCAAGAATGTTTTCTCACTTCAGAAGGACTGGCCCTCACCTTTCAGAGGACCAAACACAGAGACCAAGGCTCACACCCACCCTAACACACCCTCCTCTGCTACCAAAAGCACCTAGCCTCCAGATCTTTTTGTTATCTCACTCTAGAAAATGGCCACTCTTCTCCACCACCCTAAACCTAGCCTGAGACATAGGAGGAGTCAGTTGTTTGCTTTGCTTTCCTCTAATGGTGAAACCATTGCTGCAAACAACAGCTCCCACACTGGGTTTATCCCTTTCCCTGGGGAATCTGGGTAGGAGTTTAGGAATGGTTATAGCTCCTTGTTATTTGAGGAGGCAGGCCCCTCCTGAAGTTAAAATGTAGCATTTCCTCTCCAAGAGAACCAGGCCAGGAAGAGAAGGCTGTGAAAGACCTGAGTTGAGGTATGCCTTTCCCATCAGGTGAAGGGAATATTGGACTGGGGTGGGGGGAGAAAAAAGGGAGGAAGGGGGAGAGAGAAAGAGGGAAGGATGGAAGGTGGAAAAGAGGGAGAGAGACAGAATAGAGAAAGAGAGAGACAGACAGAGAGACAGAGAGAAAGACAGAGACAGAGATGAGAGACAGAAAGAGAGCACAGGGGACTGTATCTTTCTTAATATATCATCAGAAAATTCTGGAGTATCCATAAGGCCCTGTTGAGGAGAAGTCAGTGCTCTGGTTTCCAGAGATACCACTAATTCTTCACAGAATTAATGTTGCCTGAATAGTGTTCTTAGCATGGTCAAAGGATATAAGAACTGGAAATCAGCCATGTTTCAAACAATGCCTGGGGGAGACTAGGTGGCACAGTGAATAGAGCACTGGCCCTGGAGTCAGGAGGACCTGAGTTCAAATCCGACCTCAGACACTTAACACAAAAACTAGCCTGTGACCCTGAGCAAGTCACTTAGCCCCAATTGCTCCTCCAAAAAGTGGAAACCCTCCCCCACAAACCAATGCCTGGCACATAGTAGGCACTTATGTTGTCTCTTCCAATCTGTATCTGACTAGAAATTCCTTCTCTAACATTCCTAATGGGTGGCTTGTTTATCTTCCACTTGAAGGCCTCTAATGCTGGGGATCCTGCTCACTAGTTATTGCACTAGGCCATTTCCCTTTGGCCTGTCTCTGATATCTAGGAAGTTCGGGCTTCAGTTTAGCCAAAATCCATTTCTTTGTAGTTTCTGTCCATTGGTCCTGATTTTGCCTCCTGAAGTCAAACAAGACAAATTGAATACCTTTCTATAGGATACCTTCTTAGATATTTAAACAGTTATCACTTCACCCCTTTCTTCCCTTTTCCAAGCCTCCTATCTCCAAATGACCCTTGTTTGCCATACTTTAAAATCCCCTAATGTTCCTGGTCCCACATCTCTGGATTTGCTCCATATCCTGCACTTTGGTACTTAGAATTGACAACTTGATGGTGCAGAGAATAGAGCTCTGGGCCTGGAGCCAGGAAAATATGACTTCAGACACTTACTAGCTGTGTGACCCTGGGCAAATGACTTAGCTTCTGTTTGCTTCAGTTTCCTCATCTATAAAATGGAGCTAATTAGACCTGCCTTCCAGAGTTATTGTGAGGACCAAAAGAGATATTATTGTACAGAGCTTTGGGTCTTAAATCCTAATCATTCAGGATCTTTGGGGATTTCCATTTTATTATCTAAAATATTAGGGATCCTGCTCAGTTTCTTTTCACCATCTGTAAACTTGATAAATATACCATTGGGGTATTTTAGAAAGAATTAGAGTATGAAGACCTAGCTTCAAGATCCTGCCTCTGTCACTAGCACCTGTGTGACATTGAGCACATCACGTCATTGAGTAGCTGGGTAGTACAGTGGATAGACAGCTGGGCCTGGAGTCAGGAAGACCTGAGTTCAAATCTGGACTGAGAAATTTACTAGCTGTGTCACCCTGGGCAAGTGACTTAACCTCTGTTTGCCTTGGTTTCTGCCTCTACAAAATGGGGGAAATAGAAGCTACCTCCAGGATTGTTATGAGTCTCAAATAAGTTAATATTTGTAAAGCACTATATAAATACTAGCTATCATTCACCCCCTTGGATCCCAGATTATTCATCTGTAAAAAGAAGAGGCTGAACTCAATGATACTGAAGGTTGTTTTCCAGAGCTAGGGCTCTGATCCTATTGTCTCTTCCCTGCATGGGGCTGGGTACAGGGCAGGCTGAGTAAATGCTTGTTGATTGATTGACCTCCACCTCCAACCCAAGCCCTGGGAGAGGAAAGGCCAAGGGGAGGGATGATGAATGGGAGGGGGGCAGATCTGGGCTGGAGCCTGTTGGAGACTGTTGTTTTTAGGAGCACTACAGCTTGGAGAAGCCTGTTATTTTCTAGGAATTTCCTAGGGGTCGGTGGAGCTCTGGAATGAAAGCCAGCTGTGAAGGCTTGTCATCCTCAGGGGATACTTTATCTTGACTCCTCTCCCACCCCTTTCTCCTCCCCTCCCCCAGCCTGCTCTTAGCTGCTTGAGTTGGATGCATTAACAGGTAATTTATCGATTTCACCAGGATTTTGTTTTGCTTTCCGCTGGGGGGTAGGGGTAGGGATGGGGGGCAGCTGGGACCCATCTCTTTGGAGAGGGTTACCATATGACCTAGGAGGGGGAGGGGAGTCTCACCAGATCTGGAATGAGGAGAACAGGCTATAGGAAAAACTACTTTCCCCCACCCAGATACAAGAGAGGCAGCAGTGAATAGATCAGCGTCGGGTGGGGGGGGGGGGATATAAAGGAGTAAAGTTTTCTCTCCCCCATTTTTAAACACTATTCCAGCTTTTGCTCAGTCCTTCTGAGAATCAGAACAGTTAGGACAGCAGAGAGGTCCACACACTTGCCCCTGATCTGATGCCCTGGGTTTCTGGCAAACTTGTGGAGGGGCAGCCATCCTGTCATGAGTTCAGCTTGAAAAAAGGAAGCTATTAGATGAAGCTGGGAGGGAGAGGAGGAAGTGAGGTGATGTCTGAGGGTGCTCTGGAGCAGTGGGATGGTCTGGGAATGGTGGCTTGTCTTCATCCCAGCATTCCATGTTTGTGCAGGGAGGGTTTCTCATCTTTCCTTTTCAACCGTTCACCTCCCAACCCTTCTGGAGGTTGTAGAGGAATTGGTGACTGTGGGACGTGGACTTGTGAGCAGGATATAGCAGAAAGTTAGCTACAGGCAACAGGTTTCTGTGGAATAAAGGTAGAAAGAGCCCAGGTTTGGGAATTAGGGAACCTGCCTTCAAATACTGGCCATTCCACTTGTGTGACCTTAGACAAGTCACAGTCCTTCCATGGGCCTCAATTTTCTCATCTGCAAAATGAGGGGGATCAGACTGGAAGAGATGTAAGGTCCTTGCCTTTTTGTTGTTATCCCAGGATTCTGCCCCTCCCTTTCTATATAGCTCTGGCTGGTGGGGACCTTGGCAAGAGCAAGCTCAATTGGGGTGAGGTCCCTGATTTCAGAGGACCAATGGAGAGGTGAGTGTCCGCCCTATACAAATGACTACAGATGCTTTAAGACTAAGCTCCCCAGGAAGGTGTGCCATTTGGAGTCCAATGGCCTAGAAAAGGGAATGAATAAAATGCACATTGCCAAGTCCTGTGACTTAAAGGTAGATTTCCTAGGGAAAACTTCAAAAAAAAACTCCCAACCATAATATCAAAACCAGGAGTAACTGGAAAAAAAACCCAAAACTTGAGAGATCAAAAAAATCTGAAAACCGCTAGGAAAGGTGTTACTTCCAGGCCTGGGTAGGAGAGTAGGTTCCTGGGAGTTTGGAGGGAAATAGTTTCCTGTGGCTTTTTGGTTCAAAACACCAAGTATTTCTTAAATACCCTAGTGTGAGACACTAAGGTAATACTATATAATATTACTTAAATATTTAAATGTATCTATCATCTGATTAATTTGGAAATTCCCTCTAATGATGCAAATCAGATACAAGCCATCCACGCCTGCCCAACCTGGGTGACTCTTTGCCCATGTCCTCCCTCTTCAGTTCACCATGGTGAGTGGGCTGGGGTAGAGTGCACCTAACATTCTGGAGGCCTTTCTTGCTTTCTCCCAACATTTTAAGGGTACCCATAGAGGACAGAGAGAAGATGACCTGTCTACCTGTTACCTCACAGCTTTTCTGTGATCATATCATCTCTTTCATTCATAATTTTTGATGACTCTTTTCCTCCAGATCATAGGAGTTCCTGATGCATGATTTGATGTAGCCTGCTCATACCCACCATGTACCTTCATTGCCCTGGCAATTATTATATTATTAATTATTGTGTATTATATTATTATATATAATATTACATATTAAAATTACATTACACAACTCACTGTCATATAATGATACTTGGAGAATGAATTGTGTTAAACAAAAAAGATGAATCTTTTTGAGGATCAAATGAGATAATATTTACAAATAGCATTTAGCATGGAGTCTAGCACATTCTACATACTATATAAATATTTATTCCCCCCTTTGTTTTCATGGGAAGCTTGTAGTTAGTAAAGCAGCCTTTCAGTTTCCTGAAGGCAATCCAGTCCCCTCTCCTTCTGTTCAAATATGAGCCCAAGTTATTGTTCATCTGTACTGTCTGTCCCAGATATTCATACTTATGGAGAGGCTCCATCTAAACACAAGCTGAAGTCTAGGCAATAGACATTCATCATCCACTTGCTCTTTCCTATGTGGATGGTCATTCAAAACCCTTAGAAGTAGATGTCTTCTACTCAAAGTTCTGCAAAATTCTGGAGTTTGATGGAGGGCAATGTCACCAGGAAAAAAAGCATCTGCAGGACTTCACCATCCAATGGGGACCCTCTTTGACCTAGACTCTGTGCTGAATCTTTTTCCAACACAGTAGCAAAAATTTTTAGTGAATAAGTAGCTACCTATTTTACTCCTTGTCTGATTTTTAAAAATAAGAACAGGGTTATTTCTGTTGTCTTATCTTCAGCGAATCTTGAATGGTTCTGACTTATAGATGGGAGACTCCTTACTGGAGAAGAGTCTATAAGGCAGTGTTTTTTGTTCTATTAAATAAAAAGCTTTTTCATAACTGACAAATCATAAGTACAATGGGATCTTATTTTTTCTACATCTTTCAGTTAATTGTGAGAGGATAAAGGTGTGGCCCATTATCAAATATCATAAGATAGGGACAGGACCTGTGGTTTCACTGACAGAGGAAATTTTGGGGTGAGGAAAAATACAGAGGACACCATCTCCCCAACTTAATAGTCTTAGAGAATTGCCTAGAATACTGAGAGGTTAAAATGAGCCAATAGATTTTTTTTAATCAAATGAGGACGGTTTTTTTTTCCCTAGATAATTTGTGTTTTTTACTTTATCAAGTATTTGTTTATTGAGTTCTATTGTTTCTTATTCTTCCTTGTCTAATCTATTCCCTTGATTTATCCTTCTATTCTTTAACTAATGTCTCATGGTTTTGATGATTGCTGTTTTATAATATAGTTTGAGCTTTGGAAGCGCTATTCTCCTTCCATCCCTACTTATTGCCATCATTTCATTTGTTATTCTAGATCATTTTTTTACAAATGAATTTTGTTGTTATTTTATCAAGTTAAAGTAATTTGATTGGTATAGCTTAAGAGCATAAATTCATTTTGATAGTATTGTCATTTTTATTATATTGACATAACCTAGCCATGAGCACTAAATAGTAGGTTGTTCCTTATTTCTTTTGGGAACACTTTGCAATTGACTTTAAACAAGTCTTTTCTGTTCTTTGGTAGGTTGATCCCTAGATATTTTGTTGTTGTTATTGGGAATGGGATTTTCCTTTCTACTATTGCTGCTTATGTTTCATTATTATATAGAAATGCTGTTGATTTTGGAGGATTTATTTTGTTACCTGCAATTTTACTGAAACAATTACTGTTTCAATTAATATCTTTATTGATTTCCAAGGATTTTCTGAGTAAACCACCATATCATCAGCAAACAAAAATTAACCAATAAAAATGAATTGCCACAACAAAAAGACCAAAAGAGACTAGAAAATTTCTTAATCAGTAAATATTTAACTTACCGAAATAGAGTGAGATGCCTTCCAAAGACAACACTGGCTTAGCCTATAAACTCCTTTGTAAATCTTACAAAGAAGGATGATGAATAGTTACTGGTAGCATCCCTTCATAAAGCAGGAAGAAGCAGTGGAGGGTAAACCTAGTTTAAAGAAAGCTTGGTAAGATTGCCTCTCAAAGTCATTCCCAAGGACATGGAAAGATGAAAATGGAAGGAGGACCTCAAACATAAGGAAAAAATGGAAAAGATTTGCAAAAATCATTTTAGCAAACTGTTTTGTCTATCAAAAAAGAGTGGAAATACCACATTTGAACCCTAACATAATAGGCTTAGATGTTTTTATAGGGGAGCTATCAATGTCACTCAAAGGAACAAAGATGACAAAAATATAAGGATCGGACCAAGTATATGGAGATGCATGCTTAAGGAAACATAATTGGGATTGGTTGACAAAGTTTTCGGAGGGGAATCTCGGACCTTGTTAATGCCCTGTACCCAGAATCACACTGCATCCAACCTCATGCTACCGCAGTATCCCAGAACTCCTGGTGACAGTCCATGACTGCTGACCCCTAGCTCTGGGACATATATTCCAAGTGTTAAATGCTGACTCACTCACTACCTGACATGCTGAAGAAGCTCATTAGAGTAAAAATTCATTGTGAACTAGAGCATTCAGAGAAGGCTTCATGAAAAAAAGGTAGGATTTGAAGGGGTCTTCAGAGGATATATTGGAAGTAGAAAAGTGGAGGAGAGATGAGTGGGTATTACAGCGAGGAAAAACAAGCTGAGCAAAAACACTGAGGTTAAATGACTTGGGATCCTAGTCCTTCATAGTTTTGAGGAGAAAGTGGGCTGGTAAACTATAAGTCAGCAAATATGGACTGGTAAGTGGTCTCTTACAATGCCCCTATAGCACTATGGCAGTAACAGTAGTAGCAGTAGCAGTAGTAATAGCAGCAGCAGCAGCAGTAGTAGTGGTAGCAGCAGTAGTAGTAATAGCAGTAGCAGCAGTGGAAGTAGTAGTAGTAATAGTGGTAGCTGTACTAGTAGTAGAGAATTGCCCATAGAAAAGGAATGGAACATGAGATTGGATAGAATCCTCTCTAGCTTTTCCCTTAGTCCAGGCCCTTCCTAACTACCCTTTTCTATAAGCTTTGGGGTTAAACACAAATGCCCTTATAAGATGCACTGTCTTAAAGCCCTTTTCATAAGGAGCAGTTAATGATTGAAAAGACATAAAAAAGTACCTTGGCAGTATGGATA
The DNA here is from genome assembly GCA_011680675.1 of Gymnobelideus leadbeateri. Classification (NCBI taxonomy): domain Eukaryota; kingdom Metazoa; phylum Chordata; class Mammalia; order Diprotodontia; family Petauridae; genus Gymnobelideus; species Gymnobelideus leadbeateri. The sequence goes on from WOXC01006005.1 coordinate 373,873, forward strand.
AAACCTTGGACCTGAATTCAGGTCTTCCTTCAAACATTTAACTGTGTGACCCTGAGCAAGTCACTTAACCATTTCATGTCTCAGTTTCCTCATCAGTAAAATGGGGATAATAATAGCAATTACTTCCCAGGATTGTAATTAATCAAATGAGAAAATATATGTATAGTTCTTTCCAACACTTATTATATAAACAGCCAGACAGTGCAGTGAACTCTTCTGGGTCTGAAGTCAGGAAGCTCTGGGTTCCAGTCTGCCCTCAGACACCAGCTGTGTGCCCCTTAGCATGCTAAACCTCTGCCTGCCTGAGTTTTTTCAAATGGCAAATGCAGATAATAATAGCACCTACCTCCCAGGGTTTTTATGAGGATCAAATAAAATAATATTTGTAAAACTCATTTCCTTCCTCCCCCCTCCTTTCTGTCCTTCCTTGTCAGCAATATTATAGACCTTGTCAGCAATATTGTAGAGGGGATTCCTGTTTAAACAGGAACTGGGCTACATAGTCTATGATCGGCCTCACTAGGCTCAGTTATAAGGGGTAAAGGACTCATGTTTTTTCCTCTTAGCTGGGCAACAGACATGATTGTTCACAACACTTGGACATGCAAGGATTCAGAAGCAACATTTCTTTGGCTAAGATGGAGAACTTCCAGGCCTCTGCTCTACTCTTGGCATTCTAAGGTCCTCTGGGCCTTACCTTTTTCTCTATCACTGCGCCCTCCAGACTTCCCTGCTCTTCCATCTGACCTGTGATGAACCCAGGTACTTCCTGGACCTTGCTATTTACCCTGCAACTGAATTCTTTTTTTTTTTAATTTGATTTAATTTTCAAAAAAAAATTTTAACTGAATTCTTCTATATGTGTTCTCTCCTCCCAATTACTGTGTGAGCTCCTTGAGAGCAGGGAATTTGTTGCTTTTCTATTTATATTCCTTGGACTTAGCAGAATTCTTGGCACATAGTAAGCACTTAAATGCCTTTTATTTGTTTCATTCATTTCATTTATTCATTCAAAGGTAATGAAGAGGTCCAAAATGTTATACAGATTCTTCTAAATGTGTGCCTTAGGGGGTGGCTAGGTGGTGCAGTGAGTAAAGCACCGGCCCTGGAGTCAGAAGGACTCAGGAGTTCGGATCCGGCCTCAGACATTTAACCCACACAAACAAAAACCTAGCCGTGTGACCTTAGGCAAGTTACTTAACCCCAATTGCCCTCCAAAAAGCAATAAATAAATATATAAATAAAATAAATGTGTGCCTTAATCACACAGGGGACCCAATTGAGAGTAAGGATGCAGTGAAAATTTGCTCCATGCAGTCCTTCCCCACTGCTCAAGATACAAGTCAAAGTTTGTGTCCTGTTGATGGTTGATCATTAGTCTATGGTGCAAAGTGTCTGAGTCTGTCAGGCTTTGTAATGTTCTAGGATGAATCTCAGGTCTTTGCATGCTGGGTCAGCTTCCAGGGAATTGCATCTACTTCTCAGAACTAATCCCAATAAACTAGCCCTAGACCCCCAGATATTCACTTTCAAGATGTTCTAAACTTTCCCTAAGCACTGAGCCCCAGATGGAGACCTTGAGCCTCCTTGCCTTCTTGGTCCCTGAGACCGTTTTGTGCCCTGGGTTTAGAGATCCACGATCTCCCTTCACAAATTACCTATCCATCTTCTGCCATTGCTAATTGTCTGAGTCTGTCATCCACTTCCCCTTTCCCACCTTTCCCCAGTTGTCAAACACCCCAACCCACAGGAGTTGGCTAAAAGACATTTAACATGGTGGTTGGCACATAGTAGGTACTGTATAAATGCTTATTTCCTTTCCTTATTGAGGTAAAGAGATAATATATACATATATATGTTATATGTATATCTCTTATACAACATCCTATACACACACACACACACACACACACACACACACACACACACACATATATTTCTCCCTCTGAAGAGGGAGAAAGTAACACCCACGGAGGTGGTGGCAGCTCAGCTGAGCCTTGAAGAAAGATGAGGGGAAATAATGAGAAACAAAACTGGAAAAAGAGGCCAGACCAGATGCCAGGCTGAAGACTTTTGTGTTTCATCATAGAGGCAATAGAGAGTCATTGATAGTTTTTGAGATGGGGGTGGCATGATTGGTTCTGTGTCCCAAGAAGATTATTTGCATGGGTGTGGAGGAGAGATTGGAAAGGGGACACATTGGAAACTGGGAGACCAACTGGGGAGCTATTTCAGTAGTTCAGATTAGCGACAATGAGAGCTTAACTAGGATGATGGCTGTGCAAAAAAGACAAAATGGGATGGATGTGAGAGATAGAGTGTGACTCTTCTTGCTGATATTGTTGCCACTGGCATGGTGAGCATCCTCCAAACGTAGAATTCACCACAAGAAGTTTGGCAAGCACCCCCCTCCCAAAGTAATACAGTACAAGAAGGGAAAAGACTCCCCCCCACACATATTTATGGGGAAAAAACCAACACCACAAAGAGGCTGAAACACATCCCATGCAAGGCAGATCCAAGAGGATGCTGGTCATTAAGAGAAGTGAGGAATCTGGACTAGGAGGAGACAAGAAGAGAAAGGACCAAGAGATCCAATTCTAAGCTTTGGCCTTTTTTGTTTTCATAATAAAAACAATTAAAATGTCAACATGGTAATATTTATGCTCTTTGTCTCATATTGGCCATTTGAGGAGGGAAGAGGCTTGAGTAAACCAAGTCAAACTATGTAAAATTTTTCTCATGTTGGAGAAGTTAATTGATGCTTAAAGACGCAGCTGAGTATGTAGCCTTTGTCAGATACCCAATCAGGTTGGAATGTGGTTCACAAAGATGGATCATTCAGCTCAAAGTTTTTTGGTCATTCAGAAATCCCAGTTGTTTGGTGGGAGGAAGGATTGCCAGAGGGCAGCAGGGTGGCTGCTAATATAGTTGTTAAAGTCAGTTACTCACTGCCTATATGCCCAGGCAAACTGGATGTGGGGAAGAGGGATACAAAACAATAAAGACAGGGAAATCTTATCATCTAGTACTAATATATTTGGCTCAACCATATTGCCATTAAGCAAATCTGTGGTCAATTCATCAACTTCAAGGGTGGCCCTTACTTATAGTATCTTAATAATGTGGCTATTTCCCAAATGTACTTGGGTCAAATAATCTTCTCTGGAGAACTACTTAATAATAGTCAACAGTAGTCAGTCATTAAAGGCATGGTCTATTAATTGAGAGAACTGCTGATGGTGTTAATGTGATAAGTGGAGGTGGGAAGAGGCACCTATTAAAAAAGATGAAATAATAAGGAAGACTTGTATGGAGTATAGATACATATACATATATACATATACATATGTATGGAGAGAGTTATATTTATGTTGTCATACCCAAAGTAGGGTATATATATAAGCTCTACAAAGGCAGAAAATCTTATCTTTCCCCAGTGCCTAACATAGTGGTTTTTACACAGTAGGTACTTAATAAATATTTGAATTGAAGAGGGAAGGGATAGAGGGAGGAAGATGTTGTGGGGCTACAATTAACAGTCTAATTTGGTCATGTTCAATTCTCTGTGAGCCCACTTGGGATTTTCTTGGCAAAGATATTGCAGTACCTTGCCATTTCCTTCCCCAGCCTGTTTTACAGATGAGGAAACCAAGGCAAACAGGGTTAAGTGACTTGCCCAGGGTCACGTAGCTAGTAAGTGTCTGAGGCTGTCTTCCTGATTCCAAGCCCAGTGCTCTATCCACTATACCACCTAGCTGCCAGATACAATTAACAAGACTTGTTAGTTGATTGAATTTGGAAGGACTAAGTTGTGAGGGAGAGGGAAGATTCCAGGATAATCCGGAGATCCTGAACTTGGGTGACAAAGAGTGTGGTAGTGTCCTAAACAAATTAGGGAAGTTTGAAGGTAGAGAAAGTTCCTGAGTTCAAATCAAGTCAATAACAATTTATTAAGTACTTATTAAGTGTGAGGTGCTGTGCTAAGCATTTGGGGTACATCATCAGCCCCTGCTCTCGAGGAGGTCTTAATTTAATAGGGAATAAAACTTCTGAAAAAATATGTTCAAACAGATATATGAGATAAATTGGGGAGAATTTCAAAGGGAAGACACTGAGGTTAAAGATGACCAGGAAAGGCTTTTTGAAGAAGATGGAACTTGAGCTAAAACTTAAAAAAAATCCCAGGACACCAGTAGACAGAGGAGAAAGGGGGGGGGGGGAGAAAGAGAGAGAGAGAGAGAGAGAGAGAGAGAGAGAGAGAGAGAGAGAGAGAGAGACAGGCAGACAGAGAGACAGAGACAGACAGAGAGACACAGAGACAGACAGAGAGACAGAGAAAGAGACAGAGAGAGAGAGAGACAGAGAGACAGAGAGAGAGAGAGACAGAGACAGAGAGAGAAAGTTCCAAGCATAAGGGACAACCAGTGAAAATTCCTGTTTGATTATCACATTTGAGGAAGAGCAAACAAGGCCTCTTTCATCCTTATGAGTTCAGTTCTTACGAGTTCAAGATCAATTTGACATTTTTGTGAAGGATAGACTGGAAGAGACTTGAAGTAGAGAGACAAATTAGTGGGCTATTGAAATAGTATGGGCTTGGGGCGGCTAGGTGGCACAGTGAGTAGAGCGCCAGCCCTGGAGTCAGAAGGACCTGAGTTCAGATCTGGCCTCAGACACTTAACGCACACACAACACAAAAAAAAACCTAGCTGTGAGACCTTGGGCAAGTTACTTAACCCCAATTGCCCTCCAAAAAGAAAAAAAAAGAAATAGTATAGGCTTGAGGTGATAAGAATCTGCACCAGAATGGTGGGTGACAGTATCAGAGGAGAAAAGAGATATTGTGGGGATAGGAAGAGCAAGATTTGACAAGTCGAGTGAATAAGCATTTATTAAGCGCCACCATGTGTCAGACATTGTGCTAAGCACTGAACAACAGATTGGATATGTGGGGTTCAAGAGAGAGAAAAAAATGAGGTGTCAAGGATGATATTGAGGTTGGGAGCTTGAGTGAGTGGGAAGATGGTGGTGCCCTTGACAGTAATAGAGAAGCTGGAAAGAAGCTGGGGGTGGGGTTGAGGAGAAAGATGATGAGCTGCCAAAGCAATGGCCAGATTTTGTCATTTCTATTTCCCCAATATCACTTTCATTCAACACCTTTTTTCTCTTCACCAGACTCCATCTTAACTCACTCCTCCATCACTTCTTTGCTGGATTATTTATTTTTGTGGTCCTAGTTAGATGTTACAAAAGTAGAAATGGCAGGAGTTGGTAACTTATTGGATAGTAGAGGTGAGAATGAAGTGTTAAGGATGACTTTCTTAGGTTGAGCGTGACATTATGAGCCTGGGTTACTGAGGATGGTGGTCAGAAACAGGGGAGGTTTTGGGCGGGGAAATAACGAGTTCAGTTTTGAGTACATTCAAATATTTATGAAGCGCTTCTAAGGTGCAGGATGATTTGAGGGATAGAAACAAAAAAACATCCCTTTGTTTCTTCTCATTCTTTACAATCTTTGTGTCATTCCATACATTTTCTTTAAAGGGTGTGTTAAAGCCTTTTAAAGATGATTTGAAAGACCAACCAGTAAGACCCTAGAACTGTCCATTTTTAAACCCTCCCTCTTCCTTCCTAGGTGGCCCATCTCCTTTTCTAGTCCTAATACGTCTTTGATCATGGCATTTATGCTGTTTCTCACAAACAATTTATTGTTGGTGATATGTTAAGGCCTATTTACCCCCACCATGATTCTCTCCATTGCCTCTCAGGACACTAACAATTCCGATTCTTCTGCCCCATGATTTGCAAGTCATGTTGCATCACCAGGAGAAACCATGATTTGTGGTAGTGAACAGCTGGAATCATTGAAAATACCACATGTCTTGCAAAATGCAACCCAGTCCCTTCTTTTCCTCCTATTCAATTCCAGTTCCATCTTACTGAGCCTCTGTAGTGCCTGTCCAAGGATTATGTCCTGATAAGCCAACTCAATCAACTGGACATACAATAATATGCCTTAATCTGGGCAAGATGCATTCTTGGTCTTCTTTGCTTTCCCAGGGTAGATCACTGGGCTGATCTCTTCTCGGTAATCATGAATCTCTTTAAGGGGGTCCTTTAGTATGGGGGGACTTGATGCAATCAACACAATGTCATCCACAAATTGGAGCATCTGGAGAACTTCATCATCTACAATAAATCCCCCCTTTTCCTTGGACTTTGTGCCAGACAGTCTCCATGATGCTAGTGAACACATTTGGTTAGCATATGTCTCCCTGTTTGATGCCTCCCTTAATGCTGATATACATTGAATAAAGCTATCTCTATGGCCACATCTATCATAAAGGCTTACATGAGTTTAACATATGCATGGGAGACACCATGCTTAAGGAGAGTCCATAAGGTTAAATTTTGGTTTATTTTTTTAGTTTTTGTAATCAGCAAACAATAGACATATTGGGATCTAATTTTCTCCAAACCTCTCAATCAATCATTTGAGTGGGATAAAGTAGCCTACTATACCTATTTGTTTCTAATAACCTATCTGTTCCCATTTCATACCTTCATTAAAATGATATACATACATACATACATAATGTATGTGTGCGTGAGTGTGTGTGTGTGTGTGTGTGTGTGTGTGTGTGTGTGTGTGTGTGTAGCTAAGTGGTATAGTAGATAGAGGGCTAGGCCTAGAATCAAGAAGACCTGTGCTAAAATCTTGTCTCAGATATTTACTAGCTATGTGACCCTGGGCAAGTCACTTAACCTCAATTTCCTCTTCTGTAAAATGCGGATAACATTAGAACCTACCTCCTGGAGAGGTCGTGAGGATTAAATAAGGCAACATTTCCATACAACTTCTAGCTATTCTTATTAACTGTGTGACTTTGAGCAAGTCTTTTAACTTCTCTGGGATTCAATTTTACTGTCTATCACATGAAAAATTAGACTATATGAGCTATAAATGTATAATTCTATAAAGTCAAGGAAATGTTTTTATGTCCCCAGTGTAGCTATCAACCCTCTCAGCATATTTTCCCCTATGCCCATTTCTACCCACGATTGCTAATGATCCCTCTGACCTCCCCCGCCAATAATTCTCTTATTATCATGATTACCTGGGATCTTATATGCTTGCTTATACTAAGGTGCTATTGACTAATGGGATTCATTTATTAAAACCCTTTGAGCATTCACATGTACTTGAGGTTGATTAAGGGAAGCCCCTGTTCTATTTGCTGAGCTGCCTAACCAAGCCAGTAAGTTTATAGGTTGATAAGACTTTAGGGCATCTGAAAGGAAGATTCCCCTGGAGGGTATGGACATCCTTGTTGGTTACTTGTTTAGAGGACACAGATAACTACTCGGCGGCAGGTTGGGGGGGGGGGGGTCTCTTTAAAAAATAATTTATCTGTACAAGACTTAGCTACTCTGGTCAGTACAATGATCTACAATAATTCCAAAAGATTCATGATGAAAAATGTTATCTACCTCTAGAGAGAGAACTGATGAACTCTGAGTGCAAATAGAAGCATAGTTTAAAACTTTTTTTGCAATATGACTAATATTGAAATGTCTTTTGCATGACTTCACCTATATAATGAGTAGCATATTGTTTGCTTTCAAAAATGGGTGGGGGAAGGCCTGGAAGGAGGAGGATAATTTGGAATTCAAAATTTAAAAAAGAAAAATAATTTATTAGGAAAAATGCAATTACTGCATTATATCACTGCCACAAAGTTTTAGAAGCAAATAATAAAGTTGGGGTTAGAACCTGTGACTGGGAGCTGAGATACATGATTTCTATTGCTGATTCTACTCCCAAATTTCCCTTAGGTGACTGACCCAAAGTCACACATCCTTTTCCTAATTGTACTAAGGTTCTGATAAAAAAAAACTTTCTTTTGTTCACCATTCAAAGATTGGCTGAGTTTGCAAAGTGCTTTAATTTCATTGGATTTGGATCCAATGTAAATATGGGATGATGAAGCTTGATATAGTAGAACAAAGGAGATAACTGGGTTTAAATCCCACTTCTGACCCTAGCTATAAGAATGAATGAAAAAAAAAAAACATTAGGGGCTTACCATGCACAAAGCACTGTGCTAACAGGGAAAAGTATGACAGTTCCTACTCTCATTGGGCTTGCAAGTTAATAGTGAGAGACCACACATGAAGGAGGGCTAAGTCAGATGGCAAGGCCTCATAGTCCCGAGGCAAGACAGATGATAATGCATCTTTGCTGTCATTTCCATCAATAAAACCATATCTGTTTCTGATGTTGAACCATTTGATGGTGCCAAAGGCTTTGGTGGTGAGAACTTCGAAAAATTTAATTTAAAAAAATGTTTTATTGGTGTGTTTTGTTTTTACATTACAAACATTTCCAGATCAACCCAACTCTGTGAGAGGTCCCTTATAACAATCAAACAAAGCTAACAGTATAGTGACCTCATCTGAATGGACACGCAACATTCCATATCTGTGATACCCCTCTCCAACCTTTTTACTAAAAAGTTTAATGAACATAAATATATTTCTCTCTTCCTCATGTCCCCAACCCATTGGGAAAAAAAGGAAAAGAAAAACAAATTCTTTGTAACAAATATGCATAGTTTAGCAAAACAAATTCTCTCACTGTCTATATGCATATATGTGTGTGTGTTTGTGTGCATATGGATTCAAGGTACAGAATGGCATTATATGTATATATATGTGTGGGGGTGTAGAATGACCCTTGTGTGTGTATGTGTGTATGTGCCCATGTGCACACATGTAGCTAAGTCCCTCAATAGATAGAACATTGGTCTGGAGTCAGGAAGACTTGAGTTCAAATCCAGCCTCAGAACACTTACTAGCTGTGTGACCCTGGGCAGGTCACTTAACCTCTGTTTGCCTTAATCCACAGAGAAGGAAATGGCAAACTCCTCCAGTATTTTTGCCAAGAAAACCCCAGGGACAGTGCTGGTGTGCTATGATCCATGTGGTCACAAAGAGTCAGCTATAACTGGACAACTGAATGACAGCAATGTATATGTATATGTATATAGCTATGTGTCTATATACATATATAAATATATGTATATATATGTGTGTGTCTGTATATATGTGTGTATGTATTTCACTCATACTCTGAGTATATACCTCTGTTAAAAGGTAGATAGTAGGTTTCATCTTTGGTCTTCTGGAATCACAGATGGTCATTGAATTGATCATAGATCTTACACCTTTCAAAGCTGTTTCTCTTTTCCAAGTTGTTTTATAAATTGTTCTGGTTCTGCTTATTTCATCCTTCATCAGTTTACAAAAGTTTTCAGAATTGTTCATTTTTGTCATAGTGATGTTAAAGGATAAATTGTTCGTTTGGTTGTCCTCACTTCACTCTGAATCAGTACATAGAAATCTTTCCATGTGTCTTTGAAGTCATTTATTTCCTCCTTTCTTAATAGCACAGTAATATTCCATTGCATTCACATATCACCACTTATTCAGTCATTCCTCAGTTAATGAATATTCCTTTAGTTTCCAGGGCATTTTTTTGCTCCCACCAAAAGAGCTACCATATATATTTTTGCACATATAAAAGCAGTTTCTGATGACTAGGTCTGCCCCAACATGATTGCTTGGCTGCTTGGGGCACAAGAGTATGGACTCAGTCAAAGGAATTACCTTTCTATATTGGTCGATAAAAAAGAATGACAAACCATTCTCAGTCCTTTTTCTTTTTCTCCTTTCTCTGCCCAAAGGACAGAACAGAACCCATCCATCAGTTAGTCAATAAGCTTTGTTAGTCAATAATCGGTGTCAGGCACTGTGCTAAGTACTGAGGATACAAAGAAAGGTTAAAAGACAGGGCTGACCTGGGCTTAGAGTAGGGGTAAAAAGATGTGGGAGGAGAAAGTGGAGGAAATCTGTGCCTGCACAAAGTCTTATCCTGTAGGAGTTATTAGTAGCCATGTTGGGGCATAAGGACATTCACACATAGTTTTAAGATCACAGGTCAGAGACCAGACCTGATAGTTGACTTTCCAGCCTAAGATATGACAACAGCTAGGGAAATTAAGGAACTTGTGCAAAAGCATATGGCAGAAACAGATAGGTACTTGCCTTTGTGACTCAAGAGGAAAGTTGATGGCTAATGTTTCCATACACCAGTGTCCTTTTGTAGAGGAGGGAAAATGTGGACTCCTTAGGCAGCATGACCTTATGATCTAGCCATCTAGTCAGAAAAGGAAGATTGCTAATGCAACAGAAGCCTTGGGGGTTACCTCAAAAATGACCTTAAGTTAGTTTAAATTTCATACTTTATAGAAAGAGAAAGAGATTTCTTGGAAAAAGGAAAAGATTACTAACATAATGCCTGCAACTAGAAGAGCAACAAAGGTTAAAACCAAAACTTGGGGAAGAAAAGAATCTAGATCTCATCCCTCCTCCCCCATTATCTGCCTGGTGCCTGATATGTCATCATTAGACATCCATTTCATTGGACAGAGACCATTTTCCCTTGTTGCAATGTGTGTTTCTCAGAGCCTTCTCACCCCAAGAAAGTACAGGCCCTATAGGAAGAGGTTTACCCCTCAAGCATCCCCAACATATATAGTATTATCTTTGGGGGAAGGAAATGAACACTTATTAAGTACCTATGATATGCCAGGCACTGTACTAAGCACTTTACAAATATTATCTCATTTGAGGAGAAAGTCAGTCTAAACCACAGGAGAAACTACAAATCTGAGAGAGATTATGTAGGAGTATGTGGAAGAAAAAGGGATTTCCCTGGAATATTAAAGAGTAACTCTAAGACCAGTTCTTTCTGAGGGAAACTACTGTGGGTGTATTTGTTGTTTTCTGTATCTGTAAATGATTTGCTTCTTCATTTTCTATGTGGTGAAATAAAAGCTGTCCTCTATCCATATGCATTTGTTATCCTGAATGTTTGTATAGTATCTACATTTGGGGAAACCTAGGTGCTATCTATTCATGAGCTATAGCTGGAGATTTTCCTAAAGTAAAAAGTAAGGCAGTGAGTAAAAAAAAAAAGCAATTTTTTAGGAATAGCCACAAAGTTACCCTGCTGAGATCAGATCCAGTCTGTATGATCCTAGAGTCTTAGATTGGGGAGGAGGCTCTGGGCAATGGGTATCACACATCTTAACAGGGGATGATGGTGTCTATCTAAAGAAATCAATATCTAATGGAAGCATTTCAGATTGTGAGAAGATAAGGGAAGTTTTCATGTAACTGGGAGTGAAGTGCCTCCTGCTTCTCAAATCACTACCTAAGTATATGTTTCCTTTCTCCTCCGTTTCTGGATAGAATAGTCTTTGCTAGCCTTGACTGGAGAAGTGCTGCTTGAGGGAGATTCTTGTAGCAGCATCTTTAAAACAGTGAAAAAAGGGCTCCCATGATCTATGTAGCTGTGAGAGATGTGGACATTCACATATTATCTTTCTAATCCCTTCATACTCCCAGGCCCAACTCAGAATTTTGAACTCTATCTCTTCTGATTTCTCTCATCTAATACAGATCATCACTCCCTGGACTCTATGGGAAAGTGACCAGCTGTTTACATGAGCCCTGCCTGCTTTCAAAATGCTTGGTCCCCTGACCCTGCCTCAGTTCCTGGTCATGGGTCCAGATCTGTTTACGTCCTGTGATCATTTGCAGCAAGATATGGGAAGATTTCTTGGGTTCCCAGAACACATGAGGGATTAGACATTAACTTCTGAATTGTCACAGCAAAACTCTGTTAAACAGTACCTCAACTGAAGGGTAGTGTGTACAACAGCTTTTTTTGGGGTAGGAGAGTTGTAGTTCTGCCCTAACTATGCTTTTTCCAGTAAATATCCTTTTTATTAAAGGTAATTGATGTTAACTTTTTTTAATGTTATTGAAGAACTTACTGGTCAAAATCATATCAGGGAAATAATTACTGGTTAGATGATATTGAGGAGATATAACTGGTCAATTGATATTGAATGGTAACCAGCTGATTGATATTTCAGGGAGGTACACTATATGGGAGCTGTATGACAACCATCACAGAGAAAAATGCCCTCAGCTCTTTAGGGCTAGCCTTAGAACTCTGGGGAAGAGCACTAGCCTTCCATTGCAAGTGGGAGTTGGGATAGTGACACCTGCGTGCTCCATATGGGTTACATATTGCCGTGTGTGTGTGTGTGTGTGTGTGTGTGTGTGTGTGTGTGTATCTCCCCCAATAGAATATAAGCTCCTTGTGGGCAGGAACTGTCTCATTTTTGTCTTTGTATTCACATTGCCTGACACATAATGAGTGCTTAATAAATGCTTTCAGACTGAAAAAAAAAAAAAACACCACACCATAGATCCCATCATGCCATGGATGAAACAAGGATTCCAAGGAAAATCCCTGATGGGCTGACTTCTTTATTATAACAAGATTACCCTCATCCTGCAACCCCCGCATCAATATGAATTTATCTTTGTCTCTCCAAATTCCAACAAGGTTACCCAGTTCCCACTATAAAGGAGTCATTTGTGTGCCTTGACCAATAAGTCATAACAGGTCAGAATATATCTTGCTGAGCTCCCCAGTTGTTTGGGTGGTTAATCATTCATTCAGTCTATGAAACAAGACTCAGAGAGATATACCATCATGGGGGAAGGGGCAGATGGGAAGGGATCCTCTTGGTTTATTCATAGAGTACTCACCCAGATAGACACCCCTGACAAGTTTGCCTTCAGATGGACCCATTTGTCACAGAGAAGGAGGAGCTATGTCAAAGTCTTACATTGGTTCAGTTCAAGGACCCAGCCCCAAGGCTGTTATAGGATCACAGATCTAGCGTCAAAAGGAACCTCAGAGGTCATCTAGTCTAGTTCTCTCATTTTTCCAAGTTAAGAAACTGAGGCCCAGAATGGTAAAGTGGTTTTCCCAAGGTCACAAAGGTTATAAGTAATGTAGTATTAGGATTTAAACCCAGATGCCCTGAGTCTGAGTCCAGACAGGACACTTTCTGCTATACTATGCTACATCTGTGTTTTCTGAATTTTGTTTTGCTTAGATAATTGCACATTTTTGAAGTGGAGGAGTTTAACTAGCCTGAGGCAGCTAGATGGCACAGTCCATAGAGCACTTGTCCTGAAGTCAGGAAGACCTGAGTTCAACGATGGCCTTAGTCACTTTCTAACTGTGTGGCCCTGGGTAAGTCACTCAACCTATCTCAACTTTAGTTTCTTCATATGCAAAATGGAAATAATAACAGGGTTGTTATGAGGATCAAATGGGGTAATATTTGTAAAGGGCTTTGCAAACCTTAAAGCACTCTGGAAGGGTTATTGCTATTGCCGTTGTTATTATTAGTCCGATCCTAACCTTTCACAGATGAAGAACCTGAAGTCTAGATAGTGGATATGACTTATTTGGGATCACCCAGCTTGGAAGTGGCAGAGTCAGGATGGACATTCAAGTCTTTGGCACCAAGACAGGGGCCCTTTCTGCTCCCCACACTGTTGCCCAGATGTAAAGGAGCATTAGATTGCATGGGCGATGAACGAGGGGCTCCAGTAACTAGAGTAGAGAAGGGAGGGGAGACCTAGTCAAGAATAAAGCCCTACACAGCTTGGGTGACTTCCCAGAGCCCTTTGTGCCCTCTCTTCACTCCTTGGAACTGGATTCTCCTCTCCCAGCCCCCACACATGACCCTTCCCTCCTTTCTATAAGCTCTTTATGCCTGCTCCCCAGGGTCCTGCCCTGAAGATAAATGGAGTTAGTAAATGTGATAGGCACAGATTTTTATCTAATCGGATTCCTCAGCACAAGACAAAGTGCAGTGTGTTGAACTGGGATGTGTAATTAATTATCTCCCAGGCATGTAGCCCTTGGCAGCCTGGCCTGGGGTTGGCTTTGGCATTTTGGATGTACAGTGTGAGGAGTAGGGGAGCTCTGAGAATCAAATGTTGCAGGGCCCTTGGACTGCAACAAGAATGGGCACTATAAATAGAAGGCACCCCTTTCTAGGGCTTGGGAAAAGAAAAAGACCCTGGTCTGTTAGAGACCTTGGTGGCTAGCAATTTGTCATTTCTCCCACCCTGGAAAATTTGGGGAGGGGTGGGGGTATGGAGGATGTCACTAAAGGGTTCCCTTATTCATAAAAGATATAATTGATTGCTGTGTTTTCCTTGGAATCAATCAGAAGTCCCTCTGAGTGCTGGCTGTGATGCTCACTAAACATAAGACTTTGGGAAAGTCAATTTCCCTGAGCCTTGGTTTCCTCATCTGTAAAATGGGGGTGATATTAATGGCCATGCCTATCTCGGAGGGTTATTATGAAAACCAAATGAGATAGTGAGTGGAAAAAAGTTTGTAACTATAAAGTACATGTAAACCAATATTTTTAATTGAATAGATTTCTTTTATTTTTTTCAATTAACAAGCATTTATTTTCTTTCCCTCCAACTCCTTTCACTGGAAAAAAGAAAGAAAAATAAATCCCTTGTAACCAACATGCATAGTGAGATAAAATAAATCCCCACATTGGTCATGTCCAAAACCTATGTTTCATTCATCTTAATGAGAGTTCTTAAGTCCTTTGAAGTTGTTTGTCTTGTTGTTATTGTATAAATTGTTCTTGTGGTTCTGCTCAGTTTACCATGTATCTGTTCATACAAGTTGGAATAAATCTCCTAAGTGCTTAAAAATGTCCTAACTTTGATTGTTCTCCTTCCTGGAAGTGATTGCTGGCTTGGATAGTACAAAACAGCAAATAATTCAACGGGTCTATTTTCTCATTGCTTCTCTGTCCCAGAGATACAGTAGAAATAAAAAAAAATACAGAATGATGGGCAACTGGTGGGGTTCTATGGAGGTAAAATCAGGTGATTTCCTAAGCTTACCCTATTTTGATAATTGTTTTTTTTTAATGGCCCTTAAAGTCTAACTAAAGAGACAGACACATGAAAAGATAAATGATGATATTTGGTCACAAGACAAGAGGTGTCCAGAGATTGTATATGATAATTTCCAAATAAGTGGTAGAGGAAAAAAAGCTGCTAAGGTTTTGAAATCTTTTTTTTTTCTCACAGTGTCAAATAAATTGTAAGTACTCACTATATTTTTTAGGTTAAATAGAACTGAATGCTTCTGATAATTATATTTCCTCCAGTTTAAACCAATTCAAACCAGCCCAAACCAATTCAGTCTAATCAAATCCAATTCAGACTGGTCAAGAACCAGGTTCTAGTCTAAACCAATTCAATCCAGTTCAAAATGGTAGGAACTGGTTCAAACCAAAGCCAGTTGAAACCAGTTCAAACAAACTCTCAAGGAGTGCATAGTCTAAATATTAGCTACACACAACATTTAGACAGGATAAATTAGAAATAGTTAATAAAAGAAAGTCTCTAGCCTTTGGGGATAGGTAAAGTCTTCTTGCCAAAGTGGGATTTTGCTTGTGACTTAAGGAAGCCAGGGAAGCTGAGAGGTTGAGATGAGGAGAATATTTCAGACATCAGGCAGAACCAGTGAAAATGCATGGAGTCAGGAGATGGAATGGCTTATATGAGGAACAGCAAGGAGGCCAGTGTAACTAGATCAAACTGTACCTAGAGAGTTGGGGAGGTAGTAAGGTGTAAGAAGACTGGAAAGGTAGGAAGGGACCAGGTTACCAATGACTTTGGATGCCAGACAAAGGATTTTGTTTGCTACTGGACATAACGGGGAATCAATCGAGTTAATTGAATTGGGTGAGGTGGGGTAGTAACTTGATCAGATCTCTTTAGAAAGACCAGTTTGACTGCTAAATGGAGGGTGAACTAGAGTAGGAAGAGGCCTGAGGCAGGAAGACCAGCAGAAGACTATTTTAATAGTCCAACTGAGAAGTAATGAGGTCTTGGACCAGGGTGATGGCAATGTCAGAGGAGAAATGTGAGAGATGTTGCAAAAGTAAAGTCAACAGGACTTGGCCATAGACTGGATGAGTGGGGAAGGGTGAGAGATAGTAGAGACCTGAGAACGACACCTAGGTTGTGAGCCTCCAAAGTTACAGAAAAGATAGGAAGAGGGGAGGACTTGGAATGGGGCAGAAGGAGATAGGGTGTATATAATCATATATAGAACTATGTCTTAAAAGAAGTGTGGGATTCTACAAGGTGGACTTGAAGAGGGAGTATTTTTCAGGCATGAGGGAAGGCCAAAATCAAGCCACAGAGACTAGAGATGGCTTGTGTAAAGAAGGCCAGTTTGGCTGGATCACAGAAAAAGGGAAATCTGAAATAATATGGTTTTAAAAAATATGCCGAGGTCTTGTTTTGATATGCATTTGAAGCCGAACAAATGTTTATAGTTCATCCTAGAGGCAAAAGGGTCAGACCTCTACTTAAGGGAAAATGACTTTGGCAGCTATGGAGAGGACTGATTGGAGTGGGGAGACCCTTGAGGCAGGAAATCAATTAGGAGGCCATTGTAACAGTTCAGGTAAAAGTAAAAGGTAGCCTGAATTAGAATGGGTTCTGGGTAAGTAGTGAGAAAAGGACAGATGGGAGAGATGTTAAATAGACGTTCTGCAAGTCACCACATAGAAATGGCAAAATCTGGCTATAGATTAGCTATATGGGGTAAAGGAGAGTGAAGAATTGAGAATGAGATCAGGCTTTCCAATCTGATGCATGTAGTAGAATTGTCCTTGGCAAAGGGAAGGGCTTTCTCATTATCAGTTAACAGAATAAATGAGGATAGAATTGGGGTATGATATGAAGGGGATAGAAGCCTGGACTTGGAGTCAGGAAGACCTAAGTTTAAATCCTGCCTAACACTTACTAGCTGTTGATTCTATGCAAGTCCTTTAACCTGTCTCAGTCTCAGTTTCCTCATCTATGAAATGGAGATTTCAGGGTTGTTATGGGCATCAACGAAATATTATATATAAAATGCTTTGTAAACTTTATATCACTATATAAATGCTAGCTTTTGCTATAATCAAATCTTCACTTTATCTCTGTCCTATTTCTTGAGTTCTACTCAGAACATCTGATTGTAAGAGGCAAGAGAAGGTAATGGTGTAGGGCAAGGGAAGTCCATCCCCATACTTCCCCATAAAGATTTGATCTCCAGACTCATAAACTCTTCCCTCTCTTGCTCCATTCTGTTCTGAGGTTCAAGTCTCTCACCTAGGACTGGAAAGTTACTGTGTCTGATCTTGTCCATAGGCATTGGAGCCAGCAGAGGGAATGTTCAGCCAGGGCATACAGGGCTCCTCCCAGAGAAGAGATCCTTTGTAGCCAGCTGGACCCTCTGGCCAGCAGAGGTGCAAACAGAAACCACACTGCTGACCCCACCAGGAGGGAATTTACTTAAAGCTCCTCTGTCCAGATGTTGACCAATCAGATGCTATTCACCCAAACAGTATCTCAATCCAGGTGGAATTCCAAGAAGGAAGAAGTTACATTAGAAGCCAAAGGGAATATTGGTGTGGGGTGTCCTCAGAACCAGAACTTGACCCTTCTCCCTGCTATGGAGAAGATTCTCTTGCCCTATTTTCTTTTTTTTTTAATATTTTGAATAAAAAAGTTTATTTTTTCCTTTTTTTTCACCTCCCCAATGGGAAAAAAAACTCTTGTAATAAATATGCATAGTCAAGCAAAACATGTAACTACATTGGCTATGTCATTATACATATAGTATGTATGTATGTATACATACATATATGTATATATGACATAGCCAATATATACCACATACCCAAGCATATATAACTATTTTGGCTATATTTATATGACATATATACATATATATATATATATATGACATGGCCTATATATCATATACACACTATTTATTTATATATATATGTATGACATAGTATATATATATACACATATATATACATATATATATAAAAATATACACATGACATAGCCAATATATCATATGCACACATACATTTATACATATAAAATTCTATACCTCAAATCCATCACCTCTCTGTCAGGAGGTAGGTATCGTGCTATGTATCATTCCTCTGGAATCATGGTTGTTCATTGCATTGATCAGAGTTCTTAAGTGTTTCAATGCTGTTTATCTTTATAATGCTGTTGTTATATAAATTGTTCTCTTGGATTTATCCATTTCACTCTGCATCACTTCATGCAAGTCTTCCCAGGATTCTCTGAAACCATCTCCATCATTTCTTATGGCACAATAATTTACTATGTTATTTATATATCATATTCTGTTCAGTCATTCCCCAATTGATGGATACATCCACTTACTTTTCATTTACTACCACAAAAAGAGCCTCCATTGGGGTGACTAGGTGGCACAGTGAATAGAGCATTGGTTCTGGAGTCAGGAGGACCTGAGTTCAAATCCAGTCTCAGACATTTAACATTTACTAGTCATGTGATCTTGGGCAAGTCACTTAACCCCAATTGCCCTGTCTTCCCACCTCCAAAAAGCAGAGAGAGAGAGAGAGAGAGAGAGAGAGAGAGAGAGAGAGACTCCATAAGTATTTCTGTACATATGGGTCACTTCCCCTTTTTCTGAACTCTCAGATTTATAGACCTAGTCGTGCTATCACTGTGTCAAAGGACATGCAGTTTCATGCCTTGAAGACCTGTGTCCACATGGAAGACTTCACAATTTGAGCTCCAATATTACTGAGGCCAGGGCTATGGCTCAGAACCTGGGCCTCAAGAGACAACAGGGAATTTGATAGCATTTCTGAGTTTCCTGGGAGATGGTTTATGAGCAAGCTCATTCCTAGGTGTGGAGCCTGTGCATGGATCCTTGAGGTTCTATGCTTTTCTTTGCCTCTCCCAGGTTCCTAGCCCATACTTTTATTTGGGGGAGGCTGGGTAGACATGTGATTTTGTTGTTTTTAAGGCACTCTTGATAAGAAAACTCCTACCAATTGGTACCTGCTCTGCAACTTACAGATTCAGAGAGATGGCGGGGGGAGTAGGATACCAGAAGGTAAAGTGACTCATAGATGGTCATAAATTGAGAATGTATGAGAGGTAAACCTGAGCTTAATTCTACTTGACTCCAAGGCCACCTCTCTGTTTACTAACACTAAGTTGCCTCTCCCCTTATCTATAGTAGGCATTTAATAAATGCTTGTTGAATTGAATCAGATGTGTCAGTCTACATGAGTATCTAATTTCATTTGCTGCTGATCTTGTTGGCTTGTAAAAGTGCAGCATTTTTGAAACATTTGAGATGGTCATCCAAAGATTGGATGGTCATACCTTGCAGCAGGCCTCATCTTGTTCTATTTGTTCTTGTTTGGCCTACCCATTTCATTTGCACGGCAAGACCCAGAGGATCTTGGGGGACTGAGTGAAGTTGTGATATCTCAATCACATGCAATCTTTTACAGTTTGTTAGAAGGTGGCCTCTGAAATTGTGCAGAATTTAGGTTGGCAGTTGGGAATTTATGGGAATTAAAGGGTACTTTCTAACCCTAAATCAAATATAGGCTTGAGAAAATGACATGAGCCTTACTTGCAGCAGGAAGTGAACTCAAAAGATACATTTAATATACCTGTGGTCATTGTTTTAGCTTTTGCTTGGGCCCTTAGCTAGTTGTGGTGATACTTAGCAATTTACTAAAAGAAATATCAGCCTGCCTTTGTCAAAGAGAGGATTTCTAACCATTACACTTTGTTGAACAGGAGCGCAGGTAGCCCTAAAGAGGCAAAGTCCAGAAGCTTGTAGCAGAGAGAAACTTAGCAACAACATAGCCACAAAGGATGCCCAGGAGATGAAGCACCACGATGTTTCCCTGTGGTGTGAGAGGTATTAATCCCTTTGCACACGCATGATTTGATTAGAAATGTTCACTACTTATGTGCTCTCTATGCATATTTTCTGTCCATATCACTTCCTCCCATGTGCCTCTTTATGTATATTCCCTAGCTACATGTATGTTCTGGACACATTTATTCTCTTTATATGTTCCCCTCACACATAATCTCCACACATACCTTTTCTTTCCATCATAGTCTATGTATTTGTCTGAGAGTGTAAGTGGAGTGCTCAGAGAGAATTGGCCCCTCAGGTATGAGGGCTTGTTGAGCCCTTTTCAGGAATGGCTCATCTGCCTTTAGTCTCTGTCTTTCACCCAACTCTCACCTGTGACTCCAAGAAGCTGTAGCATGCACAGTAGCCCTACCCTCGTAAACCCATCTGTGGGCTTAAACCAGGTGGAGGGTAATAAGTATCAAACTTGTCGCTGAGTTAGGGGGATGTCTATCGTAAGCATGTGGAGACTTCCCCTGGTGGAATGAGTAGATGAGAACAATTTTTCCCAATGGCCACAAAGGTGGCTGAAGCCGGCACTATAGGGCACTGGGAGCTTGGTCAGACCCTGAAGACACCAAGGTCATCCACTGCATCCTGGCCATCACCAGTCATCCTGACTTTTGTCCTGCTACTAGACTTGATGACTCAGGAAGAGAAAGTAAGGCTGAAGACTTTGTGCGACTCATTTAAATCCAATATACACACCAGTCTAGACATCATCTGTGATGTCATTGATCCTCTTCAAAAATGAAGGACAAACAACACTTTGCCTGAGAATGTGCACGAGGTTTAATTCATATCTTGCCATTGCATTAAGTACCAGTGATTTTACCCAATTGTGTCCTCAGACAGCTGAGCAATGTATTGGAGAGAGCCCCAGATTTAGACAGGAAGACCTAAATTCAAATCTTGCCTCATACACTTACTAGCTATGTGACCCTGGGCAAGTCATTTGACCTACCTCAATTCCCTAGGAGATAATAATTATACTTATCTAACAGGGCTGTTGTAAGAATCTAATGAGATAATATAAGTAAAGAGTTTTGCAAACTTTAAAGTACTACTGAAATTTTAGCTAGTAGTATGACATTATTGGGGGCTCAAAAGCTATGGTTCTGAGATGTTAACCCACAGTACTTTGAACTTTGAATAACTTTTCTGAAGGGCCCACTTGTGTGAGACTGAGCTCCCAAGTGCTGCACATGTATGTCAGTAGGTATAACTATGTATCATGATGCTATGTATTCATATATCAGTGTATACTTGTACATATCAGTTTGTATTGGGGATATAAGAGTGTGCAACTGTATGCCAAACTGTGTCTGTGACTATGTCAAGTCTATGTTTATGTCTATATGATTCCATGAATGTCTATGTGTATATAAGGGTAAGCAGATGTCATTGTGATTGTATTTTGTGGTTCAGGGTGTATGTATTTGCGTGCCAATCTATGAGGATCAGTGAGTGTTTTCCTCACTGTATATGTGTATATTTATATATGTGTGCCCACATGTTTTCATTAAAGTAGAAATCATCTTACATTGGTACATTAACAGATCCATGACTTCACCCCTATGGGTACTCCCTCTACCAAGGCAAATTGTAGTCATTCTCTTGGGGTCCTCTCATCCTGTCTGTCCTGTCTGAGTCTTTCCATTCAAACTCCATAAAGAATAAAACCATTGAACTAGAAGTCTTCCTCTTTGTTTTGTTTTAATAAAAAAAATAAATGAACATTTACCTCTAAGGTATGATCGTGACACTGGGGATATAAAGCTGTGATCACTCAACCCAGTAAAGAGACTCAAGCTGGGCACTAGAACCCCAGGTTCTGCCGCAGGGACTAAAGGTTGAGCTAGCATTGCAATATCTCTATGGGCTCTGCAGATACTTAGGCTGGAATGCTGTGGAGAGAAGAATCTTAGTCCCATTCACCTGAAACATTTAAGAGTATTTTTTATGCCTCTCAACTTTGAACCCACCTCCAAGATCTCAAACCTCCCGTCATCCCCTGCCCTGTAAACATTGCCACTGTAATCAGGCAGGTGTTTGGCTTGAAGGTCTAAGTTAAGTAGGGGAGGGCCTCTAAAAGAAGCCCCAATGGTATTGAGTGACTCTGAACATAGCAGGAGCCCTGAGGGGCTGGGCAGAGCCCGCCATCAATCTCATCCTTCATGGTCCAAGCCTAGGGCTGTACATGAGAGAACTTGTAGTTAAAACCAGAGATGTATATGGCTGAATGGAAGAATCCATTCCTCCTATTACATACCTTGCCTTCTCTACCTCCTTAGCTATCCCATGACTCACTCCTCTCCCTGTCAGTCCCTGTCTTTTATTCATTTATTATCAGCCACTTATATACACAACACTATGCTAGGCATGAGGGTGGGAGGACTTGTAAATATAAATAAAATCTTCCCCTTGTCCTCATCAATGAAGCAACCCTCAAGAAGTCTGCATTCTAATGGGGTGCATATCTATAATCTTATGTGAAGTAGACACAAGGTAACCTGAAGCAGTATGCTCTCTCAGTTGAGGGTACTGGAAAAGGCTTCCTATAGAAGGTGGTGCTTTAAACTGAATCTTGAAGGAAACCATGGAAGTGAGAAGAAAAGGTATTCTAGGCATGTGGAACAGCCAGTGCCAAGGTCCAGAGGTAGGAGATAGAGTGCTTGGTGTGAGTAACATCTAATAATAATGCTATCTATGCCAAAGGATATTGAGAGGATCAAATGAAATAACATATGTACAATGCTTTGTAAAGCTTAAAGTGCTACATAAATGCTAGCTCTTATTACTATTAGCAGCATTTACATACACAAATAAGCCATCACTAAAGAAAACTGTGTAATAATTGTATTATCTGGTGGAAGAGATGGTTTCTCTTCCCACTGAGAGGATTTGTGCCAAATTAATCTGAGCAAATCTAAAAAGAATCCAGAGTGGTGAGTGAGGAAACAGACATAGTGATGACAGGAAACAACTCTGTTCCTTAGAATCCTTGGCCTGAAGGTAAATGGCAAAAAGACACCTAAGTCACATCCACACCCACACAGAAACGGAAAGGAGACAGAAAGAGATGCAGAGAGATGGAAATGGAGAGAGAAAAAGAGAGAGATGGAGAGAGACAAAGAGGGTAAGAGAGATAAGAGACAGAGCAAGGAGACAGAGAAAGAGAGAGAGAGAATGAGAGAGAGAAAATAAGAGAGAATGAGAGAGAAAGAGAGAGAGAGGGAATGAGAGAGAGAGAAAATGAGAGAGAGAATGAGAGAGAAAATGAGAGAATGAAAGAGAGAGAGAGAATGGGAGAGAGAGAAAATGAGAGAGGATGAGAGAGAGAAAATGAGAGAGAGAGAATGGGAGAGAGAGAGAGAGAGAGAGATTAAGTACCAAGTAGAAGAAGCCAAGCCTGCTTGAGCCAAGGTTTCCAGGACTGAGGGGGGCAGGGGTATTGGTCCTTAGACCAGTGCCTGAGTCTACCAGAACTAGGATCTATGAGAGCCATGCCCTGAGTGGGCTGTGTAATGAACTGTTGGAGAATGATTGGGAAGAGAGGAAGGGAATAAGCATTTATATAGTACCTACTATGTGTCAGGCACTGTGCTGAGCAATTTTTACAAGTATTATTTCATTTGGCCCTCACAGTGACCCTTCAAGGTAGATGCTATTATCATTTCCTTTTTACAATGGAGGAAACAGATTGTGACTTGCCCAGAGTCATACAGCTAATTAATTGCCTAGACCTCACAGGGACTTCCTTACTGTTGTGAGAGTTTGTCCCTTGCTACTAGACTTAAGTCTGGAATCCATTTACATCCTTGTCTGTTCTGTAATAAATATTTATGTTTACACCCAAAGTATTTGCAGATTGCCTTGTCCAGGGCATTCCCATCCTATGTCTTTGCTCATACCATTCCCTGTGATTCCCTTGAATCTCCCTTGCTTCCCATCTTTAACTATTGAAATGCTACCAATCCTTTAAGCTTTAGTTCTAATACCATCTCTTCCATGGAACTTTCTTTGATCCCCACAGTCCAAAGTGATCTTGGGGCCAAGGAATATTTCTTCAAATGTTTTATTTGTATCCTTAGAGCCTGGCAAGGCTTTCTGTAGGGAGGAGGTTTTGAGCTGAGCTTTGAAGGAGACTAAGAGGCAGGCTAAAAGAAGAGTGCATTCTGGGCATGAGGGACAGCCCATGGGAAGGCAAAGATGGGAAATGGGACCTCAGGTGTGAGGAACAGCAGCCAATGTTGGGGATGAGGTGGAAAAATTGGGGTACTAATTCACTGCTGGTGGAGAGAACTATGAACTGATCCAACTATTTTGGAGAACAATCTGGAATTGTGTCCAAAGAGCTATTAAGCTGCTTATACCATTGGACCCAGCAATACTACTACTAGGTCAGTCTCCAAAGATGATTAGAGAAAAGGAAAAGAACCTGTATCTTCTAAAATATTTACAGGAGCTCTCTTAGTGGTGGCAAAGAACTGGAAACGGTGGGGATTCCCATCATTTGGGGAATGGCTGAACAAGTTGTAGTGTATAATAGTGATGGAATACTACTGTGCTATAAGGAATGATGAGCCCAATGAGCTTAGAAAAACATGGAGAGACTTGCATGAGATAATGAGGAGAAAAATGAGATGAACCAAGAGAACGTTGTATATGGTAACAGCAGTTTTATTGCAATGCTATGTAATGCAATGTTATGCAATGCAAAATAGCACTGTTTTAAGAACAACTTTGAGTGGATAAAATCATTTTGACTATTATAAATACCCAAATTAGCCGCAAAGGACCTATGGAGAAAGATGATCTCTGTATCCAGAGAAAGAATGGATAAATAGAAGTATGTATAAAACAAGTTTACATATATACTTGTGTCTAATGGTAACCATCTGGATGGGGGAAGGGAATAAAAAAGGAAAAAAGAGAAATTTACATGATAATTCTATTTTATATTTAAAAGGAAGAGCAAGTGCACATAATAGATTTGTCATTTCATGTGCAATCATCTTTTTTGTTATACTACACTATGGAAATGCTTGTTTTAGTCCATAAAGTAAAATAAATAAAAATTAAAGAAAAAAAAGAATGTCCATAGTGCCTTACTTTCCGAGTTTCCTGCAGCAAGCTGCTTTTACGGTTGTTAAAGATAGAATGTATCATTCCGAGATCCCATGATGAAAGAATAAAAAAGCATTTATTAGGCATTTAATATGTATGAAACACTGCACTTCATGCTCAGGATAAAAAGAACCCACCTGCTTTCAAGGAGTTCACTCTCTCTTTGTGAGAGACCAGCTGCAGGGCAAATGGAAATGTCCAAAAGTCCTGTGGGTGCTATGTGAGGATGGATAGCAATGCCTAGAGGTCCTTAAGTTACATAAAGAGGTCAGCTGACAGTGTAATAGGACTGTAGGCTATAAAGGGAGGGCAGATGGTAAGGCCTGGTGGTCCTGTAGCTCCTCAGAAGGAGTGGGGCTGAGTATTCCCATCTCATGTAAGTCCTGTGAGCAGCCAGGCAGCAGCTAGGAAAGAGCAGGGCACATCTTCTCTCCAGTGAGTCTTCTCACCGCCGCCCCCCATAGGTCTGGGGCTGCTGTGGCATGATCAAGGAGGGGCGAGGGGGGATCCATGGCAGACAGGGCACCCTCTTGGTGACCAGTCTTCCCACTGCCTGATCAGCCCAGATTAATCCAGGCTTCTACTTCCCCTTCTTACTCCTTATAGAAAAAAGTCCAGAGGATGAATTTCATTGACCCTCAGGAATTCTAATATAGGATGACAGCAGGATATTTATTGCAGAAGGCACAAGTAAGGCATGGGGAGGGTATGTACTTAGCATTACAGATTACTAGAATGAAGAAGGAACTTTGAGATATTCCAACCAGATGGTCCAACTCCCTCATCTTAAAGATAGACAAAGGCCCTAAAAATGAAGTAATTTGTCCCACAACTAGTTTGGCTTTGGTCAGGGTCTTGAAGGTTCTGAGTATGACAATTTTATTTAAGATCACTCACCACATATCATGGGGCTCCCCCATGATCCTGAGTCCCATTGCCTGCTCCAGGATCCCTTCCTACCCTGTGAGTATTTGTGTTGTGTGTGTGTGTGTGTGTGTGTGTGTGTGTGCATCTGTTTCAGCTGCTGCCCCTGGCTGTGTTGGAGAAAAGAATGAGCCTTCTTCATCCACCAGAGGTTTTCTTGGCAAGACAACCTTTTGAACAAATGCTAAAACTTTTCCCTCCAGGAAGAAAACAAAAACAAAATTGAAATTGGTGCTGCTGTGTCAGATAGAAAAGTCACAGTCCACACTCCCAAATTCACATGATTGTGGGCCCCAACCCTACCTGCTGAAGGCTGCTCCAGTTTAATGGGACGATAGGGAGTGGCTAGAAAAGGCCTGGACAGGACTCTCATTAAGAAGAGTGTGGTCATGCTGCTTGACTTTTTCCAGCCCCTGATACACAGAGCCCTGAGGAACAACAATGCTCTCCATCCCCTCCCTCACCCCCAGTGCTTTCCACTTTCATGAAATCACTGGGAGAATTCTGACACATTTCTATATGGCAGAGTGCAAAGAGGAATGTCTAACCTACTTCCAGGTGTGGGACTATATTTAACCTGAGAAGCCTGGACTTATAAAGCCTTATTGCTGTACAGTTAGATCTGAAGGCATGGTCAGGGATGGAACTAATAGTCCCCCTCCCCAATTATATGTCTCATAGTAGATATTGTATCAATCAAAGAATTCAACACACATTTATGAAATACCTACTATGGGCCAGATACTGAACTAGGCCTAGCAGTTACAAGGACAAAAATTAAATAGTTCCTGCCCTTGAGGAGGAACTTAAAACTTAGGGGATACAACATGAACAGATATAAGCCAAGGAAACCTCCTGACCCTTGGATGTTTCTTAGAGAATGCTGCCATAGAGACATCCAACTAGATAGAGTAAATAGACTCTGTCCTGGGATATATCATCTTGGTGATTTCATATTGAATGTGGCCTTGAAGAGTAAAGGGAGGGAAAAACAGAAAGTTCTTCCATTTTGATTGTGCCATGGAGAAGGAAATATGGCTATAGTCAGTTACCAGATTTCTAGGTGCCTGCTCCCCTGGACCCATTCCCTTGAGACTCTAGTGAGCAGTGTGGACACAACAGTGAATTTACAAATCTGGGTGATCTGTAAGGATATTTCCAAGACCAAAGTAAAGTAAGGTAGAGTGAACTTACTTAAGGAAAGGAAGCAATATGATGTAGTAAAAACATCACTGAATCTGAAATCAGAAAATTTGGGTTTGAATCCCATGTCTACTATAACATTGGATAAGTCATTTCCTCCCTCTCTGAGCCTCAGTTTCCTCATCTGCAAAATGAAGATTATAATACTTGTCCTACCTATTTTATATATGGTTTCTCTGAGGCTCAGATGAACATTAGAACATATAGTGCTTTGTGAACCATAAAGCTGTATAGCAAGCCCCAAAAGTTCTGGTGTAGTTTTATACTAAAATTAGCTGAAAAGGGCACCAACATTTTGGGGACATATTATATAATTGTGAATTTTGATTAAGACATTTCAATGATCTATCTTGTCACTAGGTAGTGAACCTCTGATCAAGTCCTTCCTGTTCCATTTCCCCTTGTGAGGCACAGATCCGGAGCATAGAAAAGGCACTCTATAAGGACCTGGGGAATCAAATTGTCTGTCTGGGGTAGGAGGCACCACAAAAGGTGATTATTTCTCCATAGCCACAAAGGGATTTGTTCTCTGCTGCTGATTCATTACCCTTACTTAGGCTACTGTTCTAGGGATGCTTCTGGACCCTCAACCCCCAATACCCAAATCTAAGACTTGTTATCTCTATGACCTCCAGCAAATAACTTCCTCTCTCTGGACTTCAGGTTTCCCACCTGTAAAATTAGAAAGATAGCTTTTGAGGGACCTCTGTCCCTCACCTGGAATATTGGAATAGGCTTCAATCTGGGCTCACTGCTTTAAAGGTTTCCCAGCTCCAATTTGTCCCCCACTCAACTGGCACAGTTATTTTTTATCAAGTATAGATTCTATTATATTTCCCCTCCCCTGGTAACTCCCTAACCCAGGGATTGGGAACAGGTGACCTCAAGGCCACATGTGGCCCTCTGGGTCCTCAAGTGTAGCCCTTTGATGGAATCCAAGCTTGGATGCTCTCAAAGGGCCCCACTTGAGGACCTAGAGGACCACATATCCAGTCCATATATATGTCACATATAATGTAATTTTATGTTTGTACATGTATGTATATACACACACACATACATACATATATGAGTGTTACTACTTATGTACATGTTGTCTCCTCCATTAGACTATAAGCTCCTTGATGGCAGGCAGAGAACTGTTTTTACCTTTTTTTGCATCCCCAGCATTTAGCACTGTGCCTTGTGCTTAATGCTTATTGACTGACTTTCATTTCTGAGAGTCTATGACTATGACCCTTTAAACGGGACAAACACAGCTTTATTCTGTGGGTCAGGCCAGGGCAGGGTTCTCTGGCTGGAACTTATTTTCCCACAATCAGCTCTTTCCTGGTGCCCCATTGTGCCCCTATGGCTCCGTCAGATTCCTCTATCCAACCCAAGAGAGAACAATGTTTACAACAGGCAAGCAGAGAGGCAGGGAAGGAGACAGGAAAAAGAAAAAAGAGGCAGCTTTGGAATTTGGGCCCCTCCCAAGAAATCAAGGGTTGTTCATGGGAAATCAGCAGCACCTGCTTTTAATGGATATTTTAATAAACAACAGGGGATTTCTGGGAGTGAGCTGGAGGGGAAGGTAAAAGGAAGGAGGTAGTTTTGGAGGGGACTAGTCAGACGGGAGTGTGGCGGGTGTGGGTGTGTGTGTGTGTGAGTGTGTGTGTGTGAGTGTGGGGGTAAGTGTGTGTATGGAATATGAGACTCAGGCCTCACATCTAACTTAACTTACCAGTTTCTGAAAATATAAAGGTAGAGTTTTCATTAGAAAAATCATACACACCTATATATAAACACAAGAACAGGCACACATGCATATTCATGGTTAAACACATATGTGGGTACCCACAACGAGGTTATCCAGAATACTGTTGTATGTGGAAAGGGCAGCCTTGGACTCTTATCTACCTGTAATCTCTCTGCCAATGATTTCAGGACTCAGGTAGTTAGATACTACCCCCTCCAACCTTCCTAGTACAGTATGCCACCACCAACCATCAACCTGAGCCCTTGCTTAGGGAACCCCATGATGGTCACATGATGTAAAGGCCCTTGGAAAAGTTCACCCAAACACATAGCAAACCCCTACACTGTGACCCAAAGGCCTGTCATCACTTATTCTGATTAAATTTTTGAAGTCAGCACCCAGGGGAAATAGGAGAAAACAAAATAGGAAAACAATAAAAATGAATAAGAATGTTTTATGTATCCCAAATGGGGGTGCTGTAGGAAAAGCTAATTTAATTATAGGAAGATAGGAAGGTTATGGAGATCTACATGGAGATTGTGAAGGAGACTTTTGTGACCTTCGAGACACTAGTTCTATAGCCTAATTTCATTGTTCAACATAGATACAGGTTTAGCACTAACTCTAGTTTTACGCTTATCAATCAAATTAGGGTCACTTGTTTTGGTCTCACAGATGGAGCAAGAAAATAAAAAAGTCAGTTTCTTTTTTTTTTTTTTGGAGGGGGGAAGGCAGGGCAATTGGGGTTAAGTGACTTGCCCAAGGTCACACAGCTAGTAAGTGTTAAGTGTCTGAGGCTGGATTTGAACTCGGGTCCTCCTGACTCCAGGGTGGGTGCTCTATTCACTGTGCCACCTAGCCATCCCAAAAAGTCAGTTTCTTGAGGTAACTCGATGGTGATCCCATGATTCTATGATGAGAGTTCAAAGACAAAGAGGATTAAGGGAAGAGGATTAATGGCAATGTATTTGTGTATGTTTGCAGAAGAGACTTTAAGATTGTTGTTTTTGGTCCTTCATTCTCAAAGAGGACCAATGACAGGGGATGCCTTGTCTTGCACATGAATTGAATTAATGAATGAAAATTAAGCGAGGAAGCACTGTACAAAGGCTTCGGCCTCACTCTTTCCTCCAGTGTCATCCAAATGCAGCAGCAAGGCATGAGTCCAGATGATTGGTAAGGGCCTAGGACGCAGCGGTAAGAAAAGGAAGGAAATCAGAGCATGTAGACAACCTGCCTCCCAGAAGAAGCTAGTGTCTGAAACCTCAGATTAAGTAATTTCCCATGACGGCCAACAGGTAAAGCCATTGGCCCAAGACAGTTTGGTTGCAGGGTGGGAATATGATGGGGTGGAGAATAAGGGCAAAAACATAAAGGTCTCAGGGTGATTGGGCAGACTGGAAGGCAGCATTCAAATAAATGTTCATTTGTATAGGATGCTGACAGGTCAGATGTCTGTGACTGAAAGGACTGCTGGAATAAAGTAGCTGGGGGAAGTGATGAGTGCCACTTCAAGTAAAGCAGAGGATAGGAGGGATTGCTGAATTATAGACTTTAGAAGTGAAAAAAAACCTTACAAAGCATTTATCCAACCCCATAATTTTACTGATGAAGAAACTAGGAATTCAGCAGGTAAAGTGACTATCTCCAAATAGTAAATAAAATTGATCCACGATTCCCTACCAACCACATATCTGGACCCCTAAATGCCTGCTTGGGGGAGGGTCAGCCTAGATGAAAGCCTACTCAGGATCCTCTCTCAACAATTGATTCCAACTTCTAGGGGAGGAGGGGGAAGCTGAATATTAAATTATTTATGTTCTGATTATCTAAAATGTGCATTAGTTTGGTTCCTTTGCTGTTACCCACTTTTAGATCTCTTGATGAAGCTAAGTCTGTTTTTTATAACAGGAAGGAGGGAGCCTTGATACATTCCATTAAGTACATTTTGTGTGGGAGAGTCCTTAGATTATCAGGATAGTTCCATTATCTAGGAGATTTCAATTCTCAATCCTCCAGACCCAGATATCTCTCCTACTCAACTATTCTTCTCCCTAGCCCCGTGTGTGTGTGTGTGTGTGTGTGTGAGAGAGAGAGAGAAAGAGAGAGAACACAGATGATAATTGCACACATATACATACATACATACACACATACATACATATATACATACATATTTGCAGGTACAAATGACTGGGATGGGGCGGGGCGTGGAGACCATGCCATTAGAAAAATTGGTTAAAGGACCTGAGGATGTTTAGCCAGGGGAATCGAATACTTAGGGGATACAAGATAGTTGTGTTTATGTATTTCAAAGACTGACCACAGAAGAGGGATTAGATTTGTTCTTTTTAGTCCCAGAGGACATAACTTAAAGCAACAGATTAGATAATACAGAGAGGTAGATTTAGGATTAATGTAAAGAAGTAACCATCTTCCACATCTCACTAGTCACACTGGCTAAGATGACAAAACAGGAAAATGATAAATGCTGGAGAAGATGTGGGGAAAATGGAACACTAATGCATTGCTGGTGGAGTTGTGAACTGATCCAACCATTCTGGAGAGCAATTTGGAACTATGCCCAAAGGGCTATAAAAAAGTGCATACCCTTTGACCCAGCAATACTACTTCTAGGGCTATATCCCAAAGAGATCATAGAAGTGGGAGGAGGATACATAGGTACAAAAATATTTATAGCATCTCTTTTGGTGGTGGCAAAGAATTGGAAATCAAGAGGATTTCCATCAATTGGGGAATGGCTAAACAAGTTGTGGTATATGAATGTAACGGAATACTATTGTACTATAAGAAACGAGGAGCAGATGGACTTCATAAAAACCTGGAGAGGCTTATATGAACTGATGCTGAGTGAGGAGAGCAGAACCAGGAGAACACTGTACACAATTATAGACACATTGTATGTGTGATGACTAACTTTGATAGACCGGGCTCCCCTCAGCAATGCAAGGCTATAAGGCATCTCCAAAAGACTCATGATGGAAAGGGCTATCCACATCCAGAGAAAGAACTATAGAGTCTGAATGCAGCGTGAAGCAAACTACTCACTCTCTCTCTCTTCATTGTTTTGTTTTGTTTTGTTCCTTCTTTCTTATTCACTACATTGGTTATAATTCTTCTTTACAACTTGACTAATGTTTAATGTGAAGGTATATGTAGAACCTATATTGGATTCCATGCTGCCATGGTGGGGAGGGAGAGGGAAGGAGAGCGAGGGGGAGAAAATTTGGAACTCAAAGAATTGTGGAATTGAATGTTGTAAACTAAAAGTAAATAAATAAAATTTTAAAAAGAAAGAAATAGCTATCTAAAGGGAGAACGGAAGGCTACAGCAGATAGTGGCTTCTTCCCTGGGGTACACTAAAGCCAGCCAGCACAGCAGAGTTGATTGTTAAATTTTTAGTATGAGCATTTACACCTCAAAAAATCAGAAAATGCTACAAAACAGGGATTGATTTGTTGTTTTGCTGATTGTCTGGACTTATAAAAATGATGGAGAAAATATTAACAAGGTAGTGCATACTGCATATATATATATATATTTATACATAAGTCATACATACATGCCTGTATACATGTACACATACACATGTATGTACGCATGTGTGTGTGTTTCCCCACCTCCCCATGCCAGTTATAAAGAAAATTGACCAGAATACCTCTGGTTCCCCATCACTGGAAGTCTTTGAAGGGATTATGAGTGATATCTCAGGAGAATTGTGAAGGGAATCCTATTTTCCTTTCATAGCCAACTTTGGGGTGGGATGGATTTTCTTCAACCCACTCAGAGGATTTCCTTAGAATCTCTGAAGGAAGCAGTGCTTCTTATAAGAATCCTGGGGATGGGAGCCAAGATGGCAGAGAAAAAGCACACACTTGGCATGAGCTCCTGCTCCAATCACTTCCAATACATGTAAAAAAAGAATGACTCTAAACAAACTTTAGAGCTACAGAACCCACAAAGAGACAGAGAGAAACAAATCTCCTGCTGAAGTCAGCCTGGAAGGCAGACAGGAAGCATCTATCACACTGAGCTAGGAGCTGAGTGCAGTCCCACATGAGCACAATTCTAGTCCCAGGGCAGCCTTGACCAGCAGCAACCAGAGCAGACTTCAGGAGAGTGAATGACCAGCAGCTGTGGTGATTTCCAGACTTCTCAACCCATAAATACCAAAGACAAAGTAAAAAGTCAGTGTGGAACTCTGTTAGAACAGGGGGGGGTGGGGACTGAAGAGCATGGTCTGGCCCCTGCCCCCAGGGTGAGAAGCTCAGAGGCCTGGCAGCTGTGCAGCCCCACAGTGTGGCTGCCTCAGGAGCTCCTGGCCTGCAGATCACAGGGGGACCAAGTGACCATTCAGAAGATGGTCATTAAACTTTTGCTTTAACCTCCTTGGATCTGTATCATGGTCTTGGGTGGTGGTCCTGGGGTGTGTGGCCAGTAATACAGAGCTTGTGGAGGCTGTAAAGAGGGCATCCTTCTTTCAAGAAATTATCAAGCAAAATTGCCCTGATATTCTAGAACCAGAGGGCAAAATAGAAATTGAAAGAATTCACCAGTTGCCTCTTGAAAAAGATCCCCAAAAGAAAACTCCTAAGAATGTCATAGCCAAATTCCAGAGTTCCTAGGTCAAGGAGAAAATACTGCAAGCATTCAGGAAGAAATGATTTGAGTATTGTGGAAACCCAATCAGGATAACACAAGACCTAGCAGGTTCTACATTAAGGG
Source organism: Gymnobelideus leadbeateri (assembly GCA_011680675.1). Lineage (NCBI taxonomy): Eukaryota > Metazoa > Chordata > Mammalia > Diprotodontia > Petauridae > Gymnobelideus > Gymnobelideus leadbeateri. The sequence goes on from WOXC01006005.1 coordinate 407,395, forward strand.
ATCAAAGGGCTTGGAATATGATATTCTAGAGGTCAAAGGAGTTAGGACTAAAACCAAGAATCACCCAGCAAAACTGAGTATAATGCTACAGGGGAAAATAAGATAACTCAATGAAATAGAGGGTTTTCAAGCATTCTTGATGAAAAAACCAGAGCTGAACAGAAAATTTGACTTTCAAATACAAGAAGCAAGAGAAGCATGAGAAGGAAAACAGAAAAAAAAATCATAAGGAAGTTATTAAAGTTGAACTATTTATATTCCTACATGGAAAATTATTATTATAACTCATAAGACTTTTCTCAGTATAAGGATAGTTGAAGGGAATATATATGTGTATATATATATGTATATATATGTGTATATATATATGTATATATATGTATATATGTATATATATGTGTATATATATGTATATATACATATATAGGAGGGTGTATGTATATATAAATATATATGTGTGGGGGCATATGTATGTTTATGTATACATAGACAGAGGGAACAGGATGAGTTGAATATGAAGGGATGATATCTAAAAACTAAAATTAAGAAGTGAGAGAGGAATTATTTGGGATAAGAAAGGGAGAGATAGATTAGGGTAAATTATCTCATATAAAAGAGGCAATAGAAAACTGTTACAATGGAGGGGAAGAGCATGAAGATGAAAGGCAATGGGACAACCTTATTCTCATTGAATTTGGCTTAAGGAGGGAATGACATACACACTCAATTGGGTATCTTACCCTACAGGAAAGTAGGGGGCAAGGGGATAAAAGGTGGGATGATAGAAGGCAGGGCAGATTGGGAGAGAGGGTAGTTAGAAGCAAACATTTTGAAAAGGGACAGGGTCAAAGGAGAAAATAGAATGGGGGGGCAGGATAAGATGGAGGGAAATATAGTTAGTCTTTCACAATATAACTACTATGGAAATGATTTGGGTAACTACACATATACAGCCTATATTGAATTGCTTATCTTCTTAGTGGGGGCAGGTGAGGAGGGAAGAAGGGAAAAAATCTGGAACCCAAAGTTTTAAAAACAAATGTTTAAAATAATTGGGTGTTTGGGTTTTTTTTTTTTTTACATGCAACTGGGAAATAAGATATACAGGCACTGGGGTATAGAAATCCATCTTGCCCTACTAGAAAGTTAGGGAGGTGATGGGGGAGGATATAAGAGAGAACAGATCGGGGGAAGGGGTATTCAATAGGCTTGCTATTTTGGGGTGGGGATAGGGAAATGATGGGGAGGAAAAATTGTAACTCAAAATCTTGTGGAAATGAATGTTGAAAACTAAAAATAAATAAATTTAAAAATAAAAATAAACAAAAAGAATTCTGGGGATGGTTTTCTTGAAACCTGTGGAAATATGTTGTCCTTGGGCTATTAGGACCCTAAGGTTTTCAAGTCAGAATTCTCAACCCCTGGCTAACCTGGATGCTTCCCTTCAGCCCCATATAAGACATGGCTAGTTACTCAAGTATGTGGGCATGTAAACATTGGATATGTCCTTGATATTGCCCTAGGCACTGCGTTCCTAGGTGATCCACAGACAATTTTCTTCACTTGGTGAAGGGTCTGATGACAGAGGGATTTCTTACAGGATCTTCTCCTATAGCTTCTATGAAACTTTCCTGGCAGAAACCCTTCTGACCCAACTGCTTGCTAACCCTCTACATGTCCCCTACTCCCTCTCACTCACAGCTAACAACTGTCATGAGTGTGAGTTGTTGGGACTCACAACCAAAGTGAACATGATGTACTTTAAACCCAGAAGACCCAGGTTCAAATCCCAGTGTGATTTACCCAAGTGACCCCCTCTGGATCTAGGTGTCTTTATCTGGGACGGGAATTTGGAAATCAATTGGGAAACGTGTAGAAAAAGAACTAAAACATCTATACAATTTGACCTAAAGATCTCTGCTAGACATATATACCCAAAAGGTCAATGATAAAAAGAAAGGTCCCATATATACCAAAATATTTATTGTAGCACTTTTTGTAGAAGCAAAGAACTGGAAACAAGGTAGATGGGTGGAAACAAGGTAGCAGGAATAGACTAGCTAAAAAAAGTTAGGTAACCAAGGAATCCTGCTTGAAACACTTAGCCGTGTGAACCTAGGCAAGTCAACGAAACTTTCTGAGCCTCACTTTTCCTATCTGTAATTAATGATAAAAACAGCACTTATGTTACAGAGTTGTAAGGGTGGAATGAGATAAAGTCCAGAAAGTACCATGTCAGCTTTAAAGTACTATATAAACGTGAGCTGTTATTATTCCGGTATATGTTTCAGTAAATCTAGAAAGAGAACTCAAATCTTCTAGGGTTGGAAACAGGACTAGCTTTCTTGCTCAATTTTCTAGACCTAGGTTCTAGCTCTCTGCTAGGGAACTATATTCCACGTTCTAGGCTCCTGCATTGCTTAAGGAACGCTGAAAAGAATTATACAGCTTTTTTCTGTAGTAATCCCTACCCCCAAGTTTTCCAGTCTTTTATTTATTCCGTAATTGAAGACAGGACAATTGAATTGAGCTCAGTTGGAAAAATTGGGGGGGGGGGGGGAATGTTGCATCTGACCACAAAAATGCTTGCTGGGGTTGGGCCCTTCTCTTTCTGGTTTGCTATCCTCTCATTGTATTTTAGAACAATTGAACCACGGCCTCCTAAATTCTCAAAGCTTCTCTTGGCTCTCAAGACTTTCCTGGCCTGGTCACTGGCCTCCCTGCGGCCTATTCACTCTGCTTTTTCCTTTACCTCCACTGCCTCCCAAGGATTCTGAAAGGCCTGCTCTCTCCAGTCCCAATTCTTCAAGTTTACTTCTCTTCAAATGTCTCCCCTCTCCCACCAGTAAACGCCTACCCCCACCCCCTATCCCCCATCAGATCAGGGCTTCCTCAGAGTGACTTACAGAGAACTGCCATGTCACAAATAAATCAATCCACCAATCAAGAAGCATTTATTTTCTGCTATGTGCTAGGTCCCGTGCTGGGGATAGAAAAGGCAAAAGACAAAGCCTGTCCTCAAGGAGCTCACAGTCTAATGTGGGAAACAATATGCAAATAACTATGTACAAAGAAGCTATATACAGGATAAACTGGGCAGAGACTCCTAATGAAAGACTAAGGAGGACTGGGAAAGTCTTCTTGCAGAAAACAGGACTTCAGCTGATATCTGAAGGAAGCCAGAAGGGGAGATGAGGACAGAGAGTGTGCTAGGGCAGGGAGAGAACCAGTGAAAATGCTGCCAGTTGGAAGAAACAGTATAAGAAACAGGGAGGAAGCCAGTGGTACTGGATCAAAGTATACATGGAAGAGGGTAATGCATAAGAAGAAAGGAAAAGAAGGAAGAGGCCAGGTGATGAAGGGCTCTAAAAAGACAAACAGAGGCTTTTACATTTGGTCCTGGAAGTAATAGGGAGCCATTGAAGTTTATTGAATAAGGAAGGTGATGTAGTCAGACTTTAGGCAGTTTGAAGATCACTTTAACACTTAAGTGGAGACTGCCCTGGAAAGAGGAGACACATGAGGCAGAGAGACCAACACGAAGGTTATAATAAATAGAATACCAAGAAATGAAGGAGAAGTTGAATGAAGTCAAGCAGAGAAAAGAAAGCAGGATCAAAGCACTACATCTAATGATTACATCAGTACTCTGTCATTTCACTAAGAGAGAGGTTGAGGAAGAGGGGAATTATCTCTATGGGAACAGATGCCATTGTCTGTGCATTAGAAGATGGTCTTACAGAGAGGAAGATTCATCACTTTGAAGCAGCCAAGCTTCCAATGAGGCTTTCCAACTTGAGGTAGACTAGTCCTCAGGTGACATGAGCAGGCCACTGTCAGGCCTGTGCTCTCAAAGCCATTCCAGTTTGCTAGGACCTCCAAGGCTTTGACTCCAGCTTATATTCCCCTATCCTAGCCTTTGAGAACCCAGGGTCATCTTCCTACCAAAATGTGACATCAGAGTAGGACGGACAGACAATCTCAACATCAAGATATAATAATAATAGCAACAAAATATGAATTTCCAAAAGAAAGAAGAAAAAGAGATCAGAAAGATAAAGAGAAGCAAATAGGCTTGGGAGGATTGTTATTTTGTTATAATTAACATATACATTTTAAAACAAATTGCAAATAATTTAGGGTTTATATTTTAAAGAAAATGCTACAAAACAAGGACTGATTTGTTGTTTTGCCGATTGTCTGGTGTAGTTTTACACTAAAATTAGCTGAAAAGGGCACCAAGATTTGGAGGATGCCTTATATAATTGTGGGTTTTGATTAAGACATTTTAAGGACATCACGAGATAAAAGATCACAGTTCTAGAGTTGGAAAGGACCTCAGAGACCATCAAACCCAACCTTATTCATTTTACAGATGAAGAAACTGAGGAACAGGGAAGTTAAGGGCTCACTCATTTATGGTAGAGCAGATTGAGGATTGGCCTTAGAGTCAGAAAGCCCTTCCTCACTCAGTGTTGCCTCTGACACATACTAGCTGAGTTAAGTCACTAAATTTCTCAGTGGCCTGGGCAGTCCTCTAAGACTCTGAGAGAAGAACTACAGATCCGTAACTGTGGAAGGTGTCTCCATACTTGGAGTGCCCTGCACTGATGCAATGACAGGACCAAGAGAAAAAAAAATATTCTTTACATGATCATTTTCATTCCTTTTTTTAAGTTTATTTTTGTGGATGGTTAACAAATTTATAATAAAAGACTTTTTTTAAAAAGAGTACAGAAACTTCTTATATATTACAAACAAAACCCAGCAGAGATAAAGAGAAATTTCCTTTAAAATAACCACAAATACCATAAGAACACAATTACAAAATACTCTTTAACCAAATAAAGATCTAAATAATTAGAGAAATATTAATTGTTCATGGGTAGGTCAAACTAATATCATAAAAAAGACAATACTAAGGGGCGGCTAGGTGGCACAGTGAGTAAGAGCGCCGGCCTCGGAGTTGGGATGACCTGAGATCAGATCTGGCCTCAGAAAATGAGCACCCACGAATAAATAATGACTAGCCGTGTAACCTTGAGCAAGTTACTTAACCCCAATTACTTTAAAAAAAAAAAGACAATACTACTTAAATTAATTTATTTATTCAGTGCCATACCAATCAAGCTACTAAAGAGTTACTTATTAAGGAATGGAGAACTAGAAAAATTAATAACAAATTTTATCTGGAGGAGCAAAAGTTCAAGAATTTAAGGAGAATTAACAAAAAATTAGTTAAGAAGGGAACCTAGCAGAAACAGAGTTCAAGCTATACACCAACATCATAGTCATCAAAACAGTTTGGTACTTAGTAAGAAAAGAAGAGGTTGAAAAAAATTAAAAATAAAAGAATACCTAGGTGGCGCAGTGAATAGAGCGCCGGCCCTGGAATCAGAAGGACCTGAGTTCGGAGCCGGGCTCCGACACTTAATCCGCACAAACAAAAACCTAGCCGTGTAACCTTGGGCAAGTTACTTAACCCCAATTGCCCCAAAGGGGCGGCTAGGTGGCGCAGTGAGTAAGAGCGCCGGCCTCGGAGTTTGGATGACCCGAGATCAGATCCGGCCTCAGAAAATGACACGCATAAATCAAATGACTAGCCGTGTAACCTTGAGCAAGTTACTTAACCCCAATTGCTTAAAAAAAAAAAAAAAAAAGAAAAGAAAAGAATACCGAACTTGGTGTCAGGAAACATGGTTCTATCATGCTAATTTACTGTGAACCTTTGAACAAGTCACTTTATACTTCTTTAAAAGGTTATACTAGATCAGGGCTTCTTTATCTGGGGTCCATGAATTTTATACATACATACACACATATATAAATGTGTATATACACACAAATAGATAGACAGATGATAGATAGATAGATAAATAGATAGATAGATAGATAACTCCATTTCAGTATGACTGGTTTCCTTTGTAATCTTATGTGTCTTTGACAGCTACATGGATAGAAGTAGATAGAAGTCCAGGACTACAGGTGCAAATATAACCTCAGAAATTTACTAGCTGTGTGACCCTCAGCAGGTCAACTCTGTCTCAGTTTCCTCAACTCTAAAATGGAAATTATAATAGCATACACCTAATAGGGTTGTTGTAAGGATCAAGTAAGATAATATTTGTAAAACACAGTGTCTGGCATATAGTTGTTATTGTTCAGTCATTTCAGTCATTTCCAACTCTTCATGACACCATTTGGGGTTTTCTTGGTAAAGATAGTGGAGTTGTTTGCCATTTCCTTCTCTAGCTCATTTTACAGATGAGGAAACTGAGGCAAAGAGGGTTAAGTGACTTACCCAGGGTCACACAGCTAGTAAGTGTCTGAGGCCAGATTTGAACTCAGAAAGGTGAGTCTTCCTGACCTCAAGCCCCACATTCTAAACACTGTGTCACTTAGTTGTCCCTGGTATTTAGTAGGCATTATATATTTTATACATTAGCTACTATTTTATTTTATGCATTTAAAAACACTCTGAGAAGGGGACCATTAACTTCACCTGACTGCTCCAGGGGTCCTTGACACCAAAAAGGTTAAGAACCCCTGAACTAGATAGATCATTGTTTTGGCACCATCTAGTTAGAGACAATTCTCTAATCAGTTCGAGATCTCGATAAGATATTATAACACTAATATTGGGACACTAGGACTCTGGGGTGTGATGGTGTGACTGCCAGCACTCTGATTCCAGTCTCATAGGTTCAATCACAGCCTAGTACTTGCAAGTTCAGGAATCCTCCATTCTATCCCCCATTTGAGCCTCCAAGGGTGGGCAAAGGTTCCCTCCAGTTTTCTGATGAATCTGATCATCTAAGTGGTGACAAGCAGTAAAGCTGTGATTCATAAGGACAAAATTCACAATGGAGGTAAGTCAAGAGTCCCCTGTCTCTGTTGAAATGATCTCCCCCAGTCCTTCTTCTACACACACACAGTGTAAAGAGCTCACATCTGCACTCCTGGATGTGGGCCTCTGGGGCACTCCGCCAGTCAGTCATCTCTGGTGGGAGAGGCTGGTTGATTCACTGAAGCACTGATTTGTACCCTCTTTCCTAGGCTACTATTGCTCCCAGCAAAGGGATACTTGTCTTCGAGGAGCCTGGCAGGACAACCTGGGAGAGATCCAGCTCTCCCCACCCTCTGAAGGACATAATGATGGGGATAGCTCTCTCCAGGCTGCCTGCCCTCCCTGCTGGTAATTACGAGCCCCGACATGATGGCACATAATTCTACACAATTTGTTCCAAATCTGACAGTGGTGGATCTTGAACGCCGGGGAACCTCTAGGGAATGGTCAGCTGCACATCCATAAGCACTAACCAAATTCCAACCAAAGGGTGAGTGCCACGTGGCAACACAGGCCCCAACCATCCACTGCTGGCACCATTTTGGGTCAACCCTGTAGCTATTTCCCATGCCACCTTGGGTTCTCCCCACTTCCCCCTGTGCACCTAGCCCTGTGAGAACACAACATCACACTGAATTAGAGAATTGTCTAACTAGATAGTGCCAAAACAATGACCTAGTTCAGGGGTTCTTAACCTTTTTTGTGTCAAGGACCCCTGGAGCAGTCAGGTGAAGTCAATGGCCCCCTTCTCAGAGTGTTTTTAAATGCATAAAATAAAATAGTAGCTAACATTTATATAGTGACTACTAAATGCCAGGGGCAATAAGTGGCACACCAAATAGAGTGCCAGGCTTGAGATCAGGGAGACTCATCTTTCTGAGCTCACACCAGAGAGGGCTGGTGGGGTCTGAGTTCAGGGTCCAAAGAAGCAGGGAAGTGTGTCTGCCAGCCCCCAGATTGAATTCCAGAGAATTAAATTCCCAAGATTGTGCAAATAAGTAACAGATAGTAATTCCTATGGAAGAATCATTTGAATCCTTCTTCCTCCCCATGAAGATATATAACAAAAGCCAACCCGACATGTGAGGAAGGAACCTGGAGAACCAGGTTGGTTCTTAGTCTTTTTCCCTCAGCTGTGTTACAAGGGCTACTGGGTAGGCTAGATAAGAAGATCTGAAGGAGGGGGGAGAGAGACAAGATAGTGATTATATTTTATGATGAGAAGAGAATTAGGTAAGAGAATTGGACTTGTTTTCCTTGGCCATAGTGGGCAGAATCAGGAGCAAGCTAAGACCTCTGGGGTTAGTGGACCTGGGTTCGAGTCCCACCAGTTGTTTGAATTCTCCCCTCAGGATCTCAGTTCTCTTATTTACATACCAAGTCAGGACAACAAGCATTTATTTACAAAGCACTTACTATATGTTAGTTATGGCCTAATCATTGGGGATTGAAAGGAAACTAGAGGAGGAGAATAAAGGGGTTTAGCCTTCACCATCTACCCGGGAAGGAAAGAAAGGATGTGAAATCAGGTTTTCTGCAGTCCTTCACTGGGCTGTGGATGCCACTCATGATCTGTGGCAATCGCTGAAACAGCTCACACCCCTCCTGCCTTAGCAGTGCCCTCCATGAACTTGTACAGCCAAGAAAATCATTCTCTTATCACCAGAATCGTGGTGAGAAACTTCAGAACGTAGCCAGACTTCCCTTGGGTAGCCAGGTGACCTAATAGAGAAGGTACTGAGGCTGGGGTCAGGAAAACCTGAGTTTGCATTCTGGGATCTCCTGCTCAATAAACTCCTGTGGCTCCCTATGGCCTCCCTGATCAAATTCAAAATCTTCTGTTTGGCATTCAAAGCCCTTCCTAACCTAGTCCCTTCCTGCCTTTCCAGTCTCCTTATGCCCATATACATTCAGTGGCTTACTGGCTGTTCAGTGAACAGGACCCTCCATCTCTCTGCTTCAGGCATTTTCTCTGGCTGTAGCCTGTGCCTGCAATACTCTCCCTCTTCATCTCTACCTACTTCTTCCTTTGGCTTCTGATAAATCCTAACTAAAAATCTCCGCCTCTACAAGAAGCCTTTCCCAACCTCTCTTCTCTCCAGTGCTTTCTCCTTCTTAATCACTTCCTGCTTATCTTGGAGGTAACTTGTTGGTATATAATTTGTTTGCATGTTGGTTCCCCTCCCCCATTAGACTGTTAGCAACTTGAGGGCAGGGGCTATCTTTTGCTTCTTTTTGTATCCTTGTCGCTAAGCTTAGTGCTTGGCACATTTTTGTTGCTCAGTCGTTTTTCAATCATGTCTGACTCTTTGTGACCCATTTGGGTTTTTCTTGGTAAAAATACTGGAATGATTTGCCATTTCCTCCTCCAGCTCATTTTATAGCTGAGGAAACTGAGGCAAACAGGGTTAAGTGACTTGCCCAGGGTCACACAGCTAGTAAGTGTCTGAGTCCAGACTTGAACTCAGGAAGATGAGACTTCCTGACTCCAGGGCCAGCACTATATCCACTTTGCCACCTAGCTGCCCTGCCTGGTACAGAGTAGGCACTTAATGTTTGTTAACTGACTGACTTACCTTGGATGAGTCACTTAACTGCTACTCACTTAAGTTTCCTCTTCTACAAAATGTGAATAATGGTAGTGCTTGACTTGCATGGTTGTTTCAGAATCCAATGAGGTAATAGATGTAAAACTTTATATAAATGTTAGCCATTTTATCTTTGCTAATTGTGTGACTCTGGGCAAGGCACCTACCCTCTTACTGCATCCTCAATTTCTTCATCTGTAAAATGAAAATTATTATAGATCCATCTCCCTTTCTTTATCTTCCCATACCAGCCCTATCCCTGTTCTTAAAGTTTCCTCTCTGAAATGTCTTTGTACTTATTTCACATATGTTTTCTATGTACCTATATGTGCACATGTTGGTAAAAGCTCCTTGAAGAATAGGGACTATTCATTGTAGTTTGGCTCCCTTACTTGCTCAGGTAGTGAGTCTGGGTCAGGATATACTTACTATCACTCACTCTGACTTTGGACAAGTCATCATCCCCCAGGAGCTTCAGTGTGCCCTTCTGTAGCCAGGTTGGCAAGAACAGTATTTGGCCTCCAAGATAAGATAGGTCTGGGGGTGCAGGGGGAGGTGGCAATCACTCACCATCATACATGTGTGCAGAAATAGCATCATAGGATCCTAGACTCTCACATCTGGATGGGAGCTCAGAGCTCAGCAGATTCAATCTGTACCTGTACTGGAATTGGCCCAACAGGGCCTCTAGTGCACTGTCATCTATCCTCCCCAGCTCTTTGTTTTTTTGCCTTTTAGAGAGTTGGACCATAGGTACCACCACTCCTGGGCTTAGATGCTGTCTTAAAGGACTAGGGCCTCTTCATTCCCATTGGGGAAGTAGACCATGAGAGATGCTAATACCAGAGACCTGAAGGGAAGTTACACCCTGGCAGGCCCACAACCCCAGTGGCATGCAACTAATCCTAGGACTTCACAAGGAGGTTGGATGTGTGAATGACATAGGCAGGGGAGGTTGAAAAATGACAGCAGGGCTTCCCTTTCCCCTGCCTAGCTAGGCCTAGCTCATGTCAATGGAAGAGGAAGTAGAAGAGAGAGGGGAGAGAAAAAAGAGCTAGAGAATGGCAGAGAATCACAGTATTTCAGAGCTGGAAGAGAATTTTGTGATGGTCTGGTCAAACCCACACCTGGAAAAGAATCCTACTACAGTATATGGGACCAGAGGTCATCTAGTCTGCCAGGAGAGGAGATTAGGGAGAGGGAGAGGAGAGGAGGTGAGGAGAGAAGAGGGGAGAGGAGGGGAAGGGAGAGGAGGGGAGAGGAGAGGAGGGGAGGGAAGGGAAGGGAAGAGAGAAAGGAAGGGAGGGGAGAGGAAGGGAGGGGAGAGGAGGGAAAAGGAGAGGGGAGGGAAGGAGAGGGGAGGAGAGAAGAGGAGAGGAGAGGATGGGAGGGGAAGGGAGGGGAAGGGAGGAGAGGAGAGGAGAGGAGGGGAGGGGAGGGGAGGGGAGGGGAGGGAAAAGGAGAGGGGAGGGAAGGAGAGGGGAGGAGAGAAGAGGAGAGGAGAGGATGGAGGGGAAGGGAGGAGGGGAGAGGAGAGGAGGAGAGGAGGAGAGGAGGGAGAGGAGGAGAGGAGAGGAGAGGAGAGAAGGAGGAGGAGGGGAGGGAGGGGAGGGGAGAGGGGAGGGGAGAGGAGAGGAGAGGAGAGGAGGGGAGGGGAAGAGTCATAGGACAATAGAATTTAAAATTGGAAGGGGCACTACAGATCATCTAGTGATTGGATTCTAATCCAGCCTCATCATTTTCTAGATGAAGAGACTGATGTCCAGAAGGTTTAAGCAATTATTCACATTCACATAAGTAATTTGCAGAGTAAGTCAAAGCCCGGGGTCCAAACCAAATGCTCTTTTAACCATTTCAGAAAACAAGGGAAACACAAATAAAGAGAGAAAATCCAAGAGAGATACAGAGACAGAGATGGCAGAGCCTGGCATAAAGAGAAACAGAGAAAGGCAGGGAAGGAGATACAAAAAATCCATGATGTTGGGGGACAGATCTTGCCAGTAATGTCCGTTTGGAGAAAGGCAAGAGGCTTCCCCCTCTCTACCTTATTCTCTGTCTGCTCATTCCCATTGGACCAAGATATCAACAAAGGTAGTGCACAGATGCCCTCCCCCCCTGCCAGAGGGAGTTGAGGAATATGGGAAGTAGGGTTCCTCCCAGACTCATGGCAAGAGGGGGCATTGTTTAACTTCTAACACCACCCTAATCCCTTCTCCCCTAGCTACCAGCTTCCCACCAAAATGCCAGCATTGACTGTTCATTATTAGGTGACTGCTAGGGGAAAAGGTGAAACACCTTCTAATATCCTAAGTCAACACTGATTGCAGGGAACCAACCCAGGAATGTGGTATCAGGGAACATGCAATTATGGGGAATTAGGTTACAGCCCTAGTGTTGGCAGAGAGCTTGATGGCAGAAGATTAAAAAGGTGGCACCAGAAAAGGGTGTGTGTGTGTGTGTGTGTGTGTGTGTGTGTGTGTGTGTGTGTGTTTAATTTTGTGCTAACGGCACCATTGGCCAGAGGGCCTACAATACCCCTATTGTCAGCAGCCTGGCTCAGGGCCCATGGACTGCCAGACAGGAGCTGCCTTTCTGAAGAGGGAAGAAAAGCAAACCCCAAACTTCCTACAAGCTCCATTACCCCTGTTCTTATCAGGTGGGAGGGAGGGAATTCGGCAAAACTAATGTTGATTCAGGGAAAGGAAAAAAAAAGAAAGAAATCTTAACAATCATAGCAAAACTCCCAGCAATAGCTCTGGGGGTGAGTGAACCAGGCCACTGGCTCTGTCAAGCTGCCATTTTGTTAGAATGAAATGCTGGGGCTGGTGTGGGATGGGTGGGAGCACAAAGTGGGAGAAGAATTCCTCAACTACAAGTCTTTCCTTAGACCCTTTGGATGCCCCAACTTTTCCTCTTAAAAACTGAGGATATAAGAGAAAAAGGTAAAAGCTCACAGTCTAGTTGGGGAGATAAAATCACACACATGTGAAACAATAAGAAAATAATATCAAATATTGTAGAAACAAATGTTAGATTGGTCCTTGAAAGATGGACAGAACTTGGATAGGTGAAAAAAGGGAAGCAGAGCATTCAAGGGGAAGGGACAAGCAGAAATAGACTCAAAGGCAAGAATGAACTTAGTGTATGGGAAGAAAAGTAAGACTCCTATATAAAGGCACACGTTATGAAGACTTCATTATATATCTGTGTTCAAAACTTCTGTTCATGTGAGTCTTAAAAGGTAGGTTATATTTGTAAAAAATCAACATAAAAGGTTCTGGCCTTCTAAAAAATTAAAAATAAGTCTCTAGAAAGGTTAGTTTGTAGATCTGCTGGAAGCCTGCTACAAAAGTATTTTTAAAAAATAACAAAAACCTTTTCAATGGAAATTAGGCACTGGTCATAGAAAGAGAGAGTCAGAAAAAGTTGGCAGAACTGGTTTCCAGGGAAACATTCTCCAGACCAGGAACAAACCATCAGGCATAGTATATACTATGGACACATACCATAAGGGCCTGAGCTACATGAATCAGAATGCAGTTGTCTTTCATGCAAAGAGACAAATAAGTAAAGAGCATAGTGTGTCTTCCAGATTGGCAGAATCTTGTCCCAGATAGGTCTCAAAAGCTATAGACAACACTGTATACAGCTGGGGTCTGTGGACTTTTAACAAACAGTTAAAATTTTTCTCCTTAAAGCAGAATAAGGAAACGAGTTAGAACTAAGCAGTGATTTTTTTTGGCAGTTAAAATGAGAAAGATATCTAACTATATTTGTATTTCTTTAATCTTCCCGTAAATCACATTCTTCATGTGCAAATATTAATAACGAGAGAGAAGTATATATTTACACTTGTTATTTTGGTAGAGAATATTTTTTTCCTAGAGAGAGCACCAAAAAAGGAGAAAAGAATCCAATATTCTTCATTCTTGAAAATCCTACTTAATTGATCTAGTCAACGCCATTCACTTTAAGGCTCCTACTTGAATTGTTGATTCATCCTCTGAAAACTCCTTTCTCTTTCTACAGGAACCATCCTAGATTGAACTCCCAAGCCTATGTTTCCCACCTCTCAGCTCTCCCTACTTCAGTCTTTTCTCTGTGTAGACTACTAGAAAAATCTTTCTAGAAGTCAGCTCTGGTTATGTGACTCCCCTGCTCAAGGAGTCTTCAATAGCTCTTCAAATAAAGTATAAACCCATAGGCTGTCATTGCAGCCTCCTGAAAACATGACTCCATATTAACTTTTTTATCTTATTGGTCTACTAAATATTGTAGCCTTCATCCCTTACTACTTCCCCTCCAATTCTCAGTCACACAGGCAGATTGAGTACCCAGAGGATCACTGACTTAATTTCTCCCTCAGAGCTCTTGGGATAACCCTGAGGGGTTGGGATTTCTAGTGCTGTTACTCACAAGCCTCTACTCAGTGTGCTCTCTATTATTATTAATCAATCAGTAGAAGTCTATTAACATTTAGCAAGGGAATTTACTAACTGGATAGGATGAATAGTAATTATTTTTAAAATTATTAAAAACCAAACAACAAAGCAATCCCCTCAACCCAGATCCCCTTGCTCACAAAAGGTCCCAGGGGCTCAAATTTCAACAGTAATGAGTCACATGTTTAGAGAACATATTTGGCCAATGGGTATCTTCCAACCAACTTGTGAGCCCAGAAATCTTTTTCTTTTTTTGTGGAGGCATGAAGTTCCCTTTAGTTGTAACTTTCTGCTGGGCTCTGAGGATCACTACCTTTCTAGGGTTTATATCTAGAATTTCTCTCTGTCATAAAGAGTTGTAATCCCTGAAGCTACTTACATTTTCAGTGAACTGTCTTTCCACCTCTATCTCTTCCCAAATTTTCCCCCACTTCTCTTATCTGCTTCTTAAGGTCCTCTATGGCCTGTAGCCAGCTTGTATTTTCATTTGGGGCTTTTGGTGCAGGAGTTCTGACCTCACAGTCCTCCTCCATGCTTTGAGCCTCTTTGCCCCTAAAATAGGAGTCCAATGTTGAACTTTTCTGTTTATTTTGTTTCATTTGCCTAGGCATGTTGCCACTTAATTACTTGATTTTTGGGGGCTTGTTGCCACAGTAGGACTCTGCCACCAGACAGGGGAGCTTCCGCCCAAACATGGGGTCTTCACAACTTCTGCCAGTTGGGTGGCCTCTGTAAAGCCTCCACCCACTCTGACAAATTGGATACCCACCCCAAACTTCCCCCCCAGACCACAATTCAGATCCAGGCAGTTTAAAGCAAGAGCGATTAACCCCCCAGACTGATTGCTGTATCTCCCTACAGTTTGCAAACCAGGAGCTAGAGCCACTACTGATGCTGTAAAATGGCTTCTGTGCAGCTGTTTCTTCAGCAGCTTTTCACCCCCAGGGGAGGAAGCCATGTGTTCCCCAAATACTGGTCCCAAAGTCCATAGGGCACTAACCTCTCACTTTGTCCTAGGCATATCTGTGCTGATAATTCTGGAATCACCACAATTGCTGGTGTTCTGGGGTCCCTCCAGCCGGCTGAAGGCCCAGCCGCCCTGGGGCTAAAACCGCGGACCTGGGCTCGACGCTGCATTGTAGGTTCCCAGCGCACTGTGCTGCCTGCTCTCAGAGAGCTGCTCTGGCCTCTCCCTGCAGGGCTGCTGGGCTGTCCTCAGCAGGAGGTTAGCTTCTCTGTGCTGTTCTGTGGGTGCTATGGCTCCAGAAGCTGTTCGGAGTCCCCTTTCACATTATTTGAAATTTGTGTGGGGCAGAGCACATTGGAAATGCTGTTTCTTCCACCTCTATCTCTAGGGGTTTCCTATATTGTCCTCCCTTCTCTAGTGGATTCTGATCAGTCAATTAACCATTTATTAAACACCTTCAAGGTGCTTGGCACTATGCTAAGTCCTGGGAATACAAAGAAAAATGAAAAAAGCAAAAGGCCCTCCTTACCCCTCAAGGAGCTTACATTCTAATGGGGAAAGGCAACACACAAAAGCTGAAAAGAGGGGGGGGGGAAGGTACCCAGAGGTGTGTAGCCAAGTGGGAAACAGTTGGCCGGGGCATCCTCCTTAAATGGAGGCTCTTTGAGGAGCTCTCTAGCTCCACCTTCTCCAGTCAGAAAGAGGGGCCCCAGGGGCAGGGAGTACTGATAAGACTCTACATCTGAAACAATCTTGCAGGATGATATTTCTTTGGGAACAACCTGTGGAAAAGGAAAAGGAAACTATGGCTTTCCTCATCTGTAAAGTAAAATGATTAGGTGAAGTGATGTCTCAGGTTCCTTCTAGTTCCAAGTCTGTGGATAGACTTGGATTGAGGATAGACTTCCACTTTTCATTTGTGTATCTTAGCACCTAGCACAGAGCCTTACACCTAGTAGATACAATAAATGTTTTTTTTTTACATTGATTTTAGGCAATAAATATAAGAAACATTGAAGAGGGAGAGTCAACAGAACCTGGATTGACTAGAGATGGGAAAGTAGGAGGAGGTCCATCAGAAACATCCAAAACTTCAGTTGTTTCAAGCTGGGATGGCTGAGAGAATGGTGGCACCATGGAAAGAAAGAAAGAATTCAGAAGAGGAACATATTTCATAGGGAATATGAGGAGTTTAGTTTGGGATGTAGGGATGCTGGTAGGGTATCCAGTCAGAGAACCCAGCAGGCCATTCTCACAAAAGGGCTTGTCTCAGATATATTCTGTTTTTGAGGTAAAGGAACCATTTACATCTACTTATCTTTCATTGGCTCTCCCTTGATTTAAGGGGGTGAGGGAGGGCAAAGAAATTAAATGTTAGCAATGAGGTAGGAATGTGGGTGAAACATTCTTCATGTATTCAAGGAGCTGATTGGCTCGAGGGTAACCTTGACATTGTCAAATGGGCCAAGGAGTTTGTTCCAATGCCCTTAGGTGGGTAAATCCTAGTTCAGTGTAGGCAGATTCCATACTGGAAGTTCTCTTTGGGAATGAGCGAGCCAGGCCCTACAGACCTAGGGAAAATCCTGGCCTAGCTAAGTCTGGAGAAGTTTAATGGATGATTAGGTTAGGAACCTTGGCACTAACAAATCTAGCCTAGAGTGTTATTTCTGCTTTCATCCTTGAGTGCTATTTCTGAATTTCTACATTATTTTAAAAATAAGCTCCAGAAAATTCATTCTTATGGTCTGGAGTATGCGGCAGAAGAGACAGAGGGAATAGATGCTGGATTAGAATAATCGGTTATTGATTCATGTGATAATCTAGAGTTATGGCATCAATAGAATAAATATTTGGCAATAGCTTTTATAACACTTCAAAGTTTGTAAAGCAGTCTATGTATATTATCTCATTGTGATCCTCACAATCCTGGGAGGTAGGCACTCTTATCCAAATTTTACAGTTGAGGAAACAAGGCTGAGAGGGGTTAAGTGACTTGTCCACCTAGTAAATGTCTGATGCAGAATTTGGAAAACCTTGGTGACTCAAATTAGGGGTTGAATGAGTAGTGAATGTTTGGAAAATGAAAGCCTTAGGGCCAAATTAAAGGCTTTGGGACTAATTCCAAGGAGAAGTTGGTGCCCCAGGAAATTAACTGAGATCACTGAGACCTAACGTCACATTTTCATCAATCAACAAACATTTAATAAGCACCTACTATGTGCCAGGCACTTTTCTAAACCCTAGCTTCCTGCTCCAGGCATTTCCTGATCCTCCTTCCCTATTTCACCCCCATCCTCACTACTCTAATGCCTTCCCCCATTTACTATCTATCCTTATTATTTGTATCTTTCTTTATCCATTAGACTGTGAGCTCCTTGAGGGCAGGGACTATGTTTATTGCCTTTCTTTATTCCTCCAGCACTTATAGCACAATGCCTGGCACATAGTAATCTCTTAATAAATACTTTTTGGCCCTGGAATTAGGAGAATCTGAGTTCAAATCCAACTTTAGACACTTAACTAACTGTGTGAGCTTCTGTTTCCTCATTTGTAAAATGAGGTGGAGAAAGAAATGACAAACCACTCCAGGATCTTGACCAAGAGAATTCCAAATGGGGTCATCAAGAGTCTAAAACAGGGTGCGGAGCCAAGATGGCAGAGTAGAAACAGTGCGTCCAAGGCACTCTCCCCCCAGATCACCTCCAAACTATGTAAAAGGGGACTCTGAACAACTTTTGGAGCCCCAGTACCCACAGAACGATACAGAGAAGCTAACCTCCCGCTGAGGACAGCCCAGCAGCCCTGCAGGAAGGACCAGCACAGCTCTCTGGGAGCCGGCAGTGCTCTGGGAGCCAGCAGCACAGTGGGCAGAGAGTCGAGCCCAGGTCTGCATGAACCGTGGTTTTAGCCCCAGGGTGGCTGGGCCAGCAGTCGGCTGGAGGAACCCCAGAACACCAGCAGCTGTGGCGATTCCAGAATTATCAACTCAGATATGCCTAGGACAAAGAGGTTAGTGCCCTATGGACTTTGGGACCAGTATTTGGGGAACATGTCAGCTTCCTCCCCTGGGGGCTAGAAACCACTGAGGAGACACACCATTTTGTAGTTTTCAGTGGCAGCTCCAGCTCCTGGCCTGCAAACTGTAGGGAGATCCAGCGATCAGTCTTGGGGGGTAATTGCTCTTGCTTTAACCTCCCTGGATCTGGATTGTGATCTGGGGGGGAGGTCTGGGGTGGGTATCCAGCTTGCCAGAAAGCTGTGAAGACCCCAACATTCAGGACGAAAGCTCTCTTGTCTGGTGGCAGAGTCCTACTGTGGCAACAAGCCCAAAAGTCAAGTAATTAAGTGGAAACATGTCAAGGCAAAGGAAACAAAATAAACAGAAAAATGCAACATTAGACTCCTATTTTGGGGGCAAAGAGGATCAAAGCAGGGGACAGGAAGAGGACTCTGAGGTCAGAAATCCTGCTCCAAAAGCCCCAAAGGAAAATATGAGTGGGTTAGAGGCCATAGAGGACCTTAAGAAGGACTTTAAAAATCAAATAACAGAAGTGGAGGAAAAATTGGGAAGAGAAATGAGAAGGATGCAGAAAAAGTATGAAATGAGGGTCAACAGCCTGACTGAGGAAAACAACACTTTAAAAAATAGACTAGGGCGGCTAGGTGGCACAGTGAGTAGAGCGCCGGCCCTGGAGTCAGAAGGACCTGAGTTTGGATCCGGCCTCAGACACTTAACCCACACAAACAAAAACCTAGCCATGTGACCTTGGGCAAGTTATTTAACCCCAATTGCCCTAAAAGGGGCAGCTAGGTGGCGCAGTGAGTAAGAGCACCGGCCTCGGAGTTGGGATGACCCGAGATCAAATCCGGCCTCAGAAAATGAGCACCCACACATAAATAATGACTAGCCGTGTAACCTTGAGCAAGTTACTTAGCCCCAATTGCTTAAAAAAAAAATAAAAAATAAAAAATAGACTAACTCAAAGGGCAAAGGAGGCTCAAAAGGGCAATGAGGAGAAGAATGCCTTAAAAAGCTGAATTTGCCAGATGGAAAAAGAATCTCAAAAGCTCACTGAGGAGATTCATTCCTTCAGAGTTAGACTGGAGCAAATGGAAGCTAATAACTTTATGAGAAATCAAGATGCTGTTAAGCGGATCCAAACAAATGAAAGAATAGAAGGCAATGTGAAATATCTCATGGGAAAAACCACTGACCTGGAAAATAGATCCAGGAGAGATAATTTAAAAATTATTGGACTACCTGAAAGCCATGACCAAAGAAAGAACCTAGAAATCACCCTTCAAAAAATTCTTAAGGAAAATTGCCCTGATGTTTTAGACCCAGAGGGCAAAATAGAGGTTGAAAGAATCTGCAGATCACCTCCTGAAAAAGATCCTAAAAAGAAAACTCCCAGGAATATTATAGCCAGGTTCCAGAATCCCCAGATCAAGGAGAAAATACTACAAGCAGCCAGGAAGAAACAATTTCTATATTGTGGAAACACAATCAGAATAGCCCAGGACCTGGCAGCTTCTACACTGAGGGACAGAAGGGCATGGAATATGATATTCCAGAGGGCAAAAGAACTGAGAATGAACCCAAGGGTCACCTACCCAGCAAAACTGAGTATTTTGTTTCAGGGGAAAATATGGTCATTCAGTGGAATAGAGGACTTTCAAGCATTCTTGAGAAAAAACCAGAATTGAATAGAAAATTTGACATCCAGACACAAGAAGCAAGAGATGCCTGAGAAGGTAATCAGGGAAAAGAAATCAAAAGGAACTTATCAAAGTTGAACTATTTACATTCCTAGATGGAAAAACAATAATTGTGACTGATGAAATCTTTCTCAGTATGAAAATAATGGAAGAAGGGTGTATGGTCATATGAATACATATGTGAATGTGTGCATATATGTTTACAGTTATACATGGAGAGAGGGCATAGGTTGAATTTGTTGGGAAGGAATGATACTTAAGGGGTGAAATTATGAGGTGAGAGAGGAAAGTGGCAAGAGGAGATGGGGAGAGATAGGTTAGGGTAAACTATCTCATGTAGAAGAAGCAAGGGGAAGTGGCTGCAGGGGAGGGGAAGAATAGGAAGGCAAAAAGCAAAACCACATTTTCATTGAATTTGGTTCAGGGAGAGAATGACATACATACTAAATGGGATATCTCAACCTGCAGCAGAATAGGGGGAAGGGGGATGAGAGGAGGGATGATGGATGGGAGGGCATTCCTGGGGGGAGGGGAGGTTGTAAGTACCCACTATAGAAGAGGGACAGGTTCAAGTAGGGAATGACCAGGTGCGGGGGTGGGATGAGGGGGAGGGAATTATAAGAAGCCTTGTCCAATATATCTGCTATGGTAATATTTTGCATAGCTATACATGTACAACACATACTGAATTACTTATCTTCCCAGAGGGAATGGGTGGCAAGGGAGGAAGGGAATGGATCTGAAATTCAAGGTCTTAAAATTAAATGTTTCAAATATATAAAAATACTATTATCAATACTCTTTTGCATGTAATTGGGAGATAAGATGTGCAGGCATTGGGGCACAGAGATTCACCTTGCTCTAATGGAAAAGTCGAAGGGGGTATGGGAGAAGACATGGGAGAGAGCAGATTGGAGGAAGGGATATCTTGTGGGACTGCTATTCTAGGATGGTGGGTAGGGGAAAAACGGGGAAAAAAATTGTAACTCAAAATCTGGTGGAAATGAATGATGTAAACCAGAAGTTAATAAAGCATTTGTTTAATTTAAAAAAAAAAAGAGTCTAAAACAACTCAACAACAAAATACTTTTTGACTGCCTGGTTATAGATACAGAGGTAAAAGTGAGGCAGCCCCTGCCTACTCTCAAAGAGTTTACATTCTTGGTGCAGCTAGGTGGCACAGTGAATAGAGCAACAGTCCTGGAGTCAGGAGGACCTGGGTTCAAATTTGGCCTCAGAAACTTGACACACTTACTAGCTGTGTGACCTTGGGCAAGTCACTTAACCCCAATTGCCTTTCCTTCCCCCCTCCAAAAAGGAGGAAATTAATTAATTAATTAATTAGTTTACATTCTTTTTTTTTTCTTTTTGGAGGGGGGAAGGCAGGGCAATTGGGGTTAAGTGATTTGCCCAAAGTCACATGGTTAGTAAATGTTAAGTGTCTGAGGCTGAATTTGAACCAAAGTCCTCCTGACTTCAGGGCCAGTGCTCTATTCCCTGCGTCACCTAGCCACTCCAAAATATTGCATAAGTTTTAGGCTCAATTGATATTTTAGTTAGCTTTACTAATTTTTCCCCTTTTCTCTTTCTTTTGGAGGGGAGAAGGCAAGGCAACTGGGGTGATGTGATTAAGAGTTTACATTCTGATGGTAGAGACAACACACATACACACACACATACAGACACGGAATTAAAGGCACCAGAGGGGCAGGAGGGAAGCAAAAGGCAGGAAACCAAGAAATGCTTCTTAAAGAATATGACATTTCAGCTGAGTCTTGAAGGAAACCAGTGATTCTGAGAGGAAGGAGAGCATTTGGGTCATAGTGGATAAAGGCACAGAGATGGAAAGTGGAGCAGCTCTGTGGGAAAAGCAAACAGGCCAGGATGCTACATCTTTCGGAGCATTCATCCATCAGCTTTGGGTTCTTTCTCTGCCTAGTTAGACTTTCAGGATCATAGTTTGAGAGCTGGAAGTGATCCTAGAGATAATCTCGTACAATGCTCTTATTTTATAGACTTGCCAAGAGCACACAGATAGTAAAAATGGCAGAGTTGGGATTGAATCCCAATCCTCTAACTACATACTTTCCATGGTTTTTGTCAAGGGAGGTGGGGTAGGGGTGTGTCAACAGGGAGCAATGGTGAGTACAGGAGTGGGGAGGGGGGTCAAGAAGAGGTAGCTCAAGGGTGAGACCACCTTCAATACTATTCTTTCTAAAATACACCCAGGGTCCAGGCCTTGGCTTTCCTCGGCTGGCAAGAGCATCTCCATTGTCCTTAGAGTTTTTGCCTTATGCTCATCTGTCAACACCACCAGGGAAAGGTTAGTTACAGAATGAAGGTCAGTTTGGCTTAAAGTCAACATATACCCTATCCATTCCCCTAAATTCCCCCTCTCTCCTCTCTCCCAAAGGGCTAAGGAAAAACAGGGTGTTCCTTCATGATTGGAGGTACTTTCCCCAGATATGAGGCTGAGGGTGGAGGTCCCATTCCAGACAACCAGAGCCCCAGACTGGCAGATGATACTGGGGGGGTAGGGAGCAAAGGAAGGACATGGGCCCTGGAAGGGGAACAAGCATCCATTGTCTCCTCAAAGCATGTGTCAACACAATGAAATCCTAGTGCCATCCACTGTTAGATTTATAGCTGATTATGGATGAGTCTGACTTTGGGCAGACACATCGTGTGGGGGGGGGGGGGTCTCCCACAGGAAGTCCTTGCCACTGTGAGTGTTCAGGTATAGGTTTGCCTGGATATTATTTTATGTGTCTCTTTGTATCTGTGGGCACACATTTGTGCTCCTCTTCTCCTTTACTCTCACCCAACCTCACCCCACCTCCACTTCCCACCCCTGCCCCCAGACCTGCAGTCAGAGAAGGCAAAGTCTGAGAGCCTCTTCAAAAAGTGACATTTCTAAGGGATAACCCCTAGTCCCATCCTTGATCCACAGCTTCATTCTCCTCCTGCAGACAGGGCTCGTAGTGTCTTCTGGCAGCCCATCAATAGGTAATTTTCTTCATAAAATGTGTGTGGGAAGGGAGATTGGGGGCTACTAGTAGTCTGTAGGGCACTGGGGATCTGTATTCTTATTTGGAGTGCTAGGGTATTGGAACTCTGCAACTCAGATCTCTCTGGTTCTCTCCAGACTCCAAAAACCAATCAATCAATCAATCAACCAACCAGTATTTATTAACTGCCTACTATGATTAAGACACTATGCCAAGCTCTAGGGATACAAAGAAGGCCGGAAGTCCCTATTCTCAAGGAGTTCACAGTCCAAAGGGGCAGACAATACCCAAACAACTGTGTGCAAACAAACTATGAGTTGTTGTCAGTCATATCTGACTCTTTGTGACCCCATTTGGGGTTTTCTTGGCAGAGATACTGGATCAGTTTGCCATTTCCTTCTCCAGCTCATTTCACAGACGAGGAACTAAGGCAAACAGGGTTAAGTGACTTGCCCAGTGTCACACAATTACTAAGTGTTTGAGGTGGGATTTGAATTCATGAAGATGAGTCTTTCTGATTCCAAGTCTGGTACAGTGTCCCCTGTGCCCCTTAGCTGCCCCACACACAAACAAGCTACAGACAGGATCAATTGGGGGAAGGTTCAGAGGGAAGACACTAAGATTAAGGAAGACTAGGAAAGGTTTCTTGCAGAAAGTGGGACTTGAGCACAACCTTGAAGGAAGCCAGCAGGTAGAGATGAAGACAGAAAGAGTTCCGGGCATGAGGAACAGCCAATGAAAATGCTTAGAATTGGAAATGTGTCATGTACAAGAGAGGGTTTCTAGGTGGCACAGTGGGTAGGGTATCTTTCCTGGAGCTAGGAAGACTTGAATTCAAATCCGGCCACAGACATTTACTAGCTGTGTGACCCTGGGCAAGTCACTTCAACCTGTTTGCCTCAGTTTCTTCATTTGTAAAATGAGCTGTAGCAGGAAATAGCAAACTACTCTAGTATCTTCACCAAGGAAACCCTAAATGATGTCACGAAGAAACAAACATGACTGAAAAATGATTGAACCACAACACGTACAAGAAACACCATGGAGACCATTGTATGGGAATCCAGTTCAAGATGGACAATAGACAATTGGAGATACTGAAGGTCAAAAGAGACAGTTTAGGAGCTCCCCTTCCCACTTCCATCCATAAACCATCCCAGAAGAAAGAAGGAAGCTGTTGAATATTCATAGACTGTTAGCTGACTGCTGGATGATGCTTTCCCCTCAGAGATGAAAAACCAAGGCATGAGGGGAGTAAATGAAGTCACTTTTCCAAGCTCAGACCCCTCCCAAGGCTGTGCTGGGTACTGCCTGAATCTGTGGGCCAGGCTTCCCTAGACTCCTCAATCCCCCTCACCCCACATTTCCATTCAGTTGCCAAGTCTTTTGGTTCTATTTCCATAGCTTCTGATTCTCCTTCCTCCCACAGGGCCATCTTGGTTTGAGGCCTCCCAAGAGCTGGCTCATTGGTCTTCCTGCCTCAAGTCTCCCTTCTTAATCCATCTAGCTGCATCAGTGGCCAAAGCCATAGTCCTAAAACATTGGTTGGACCATAGCTCTCTCCTCCTAAGGAGCTACCAAGGCTACTCACCATTCACTTTTGCTACACATAATAATAATAGTAAGCATTTATATAAATTTTAGGCTTGCAAAGCACTTTCCAGATGTTATCTTGTTTGATTTTCACAACCACTTTCAGAGGTTATTTATCCCCATTTTACAGATGAGGAAGCTAAGGATGACAGAGGTTAGGGAACTGATCAGGATCCTATATCTAGGAAATGTCTGAGGCCAGATTTGAGGTCAGGTCTTGCTGACTCCAGGTCCAAAGCCCTACTCCACCTGGCTGTCTGCTCCCCTCCATGGCCTCTGCTGTTTTAGCAAGACATGACATCCCATCTACTATCCATAGGTCTGGAACACCCACCTCCTCACCTCTGCCTCTTAAAATTCCCCAGTTTCCTTCAAAACTCAGATCAAATACTGCCTTCTCTAGGAGGCCTTCTTTGATCCTCCAATTGCTAGAACCACCTTCCCCACAACTTACTTGTATGTATTTTGTATTTATTCATGTGTATGTATACATACTATTTCTCTTGATAGGATGGATGATCCTTCAGGATAAGGGTGTTTCATTTTTTGTCTTTGTAGGTATTTAGTAAGTACTTGATTGATTGATCTATTTTTCTCAGGCCTTCAGGGCCTAAGAACTTCAATTTAACAAACATTTACCAAATGCTTATTATGTACCAGACACAGTGTATGGAAGGGGCATTATACGGTCCCAATCATCAGAAGGTACAGGATGTCCCATCACCAGCATTGAGAAGCTAGTCCTGTTTGTTGTTGTTCAGTCACGTACAACTCTTCTTGAACCATAGCACACCAGGCCCTTCTATCCTCAAATGACTCATTTGACCTCCTTGCTGTCCAAGGGACTCTCAAAAGTCTTCTCCAGCACCACAATTCAAAAGCATCAATTATGTGACACTTAACTTTCCTTATAGTCCAACTCTCACAGCCATACATTGGTATTGGAAAAACCATAGCTTTGACTTTATGGACCTTTGGCAGCAAAGTGATATCTCTGCTTTTTAGTATACCATCCACATTTGTCATAGCTTTCTAAGGAGCAAGTATCTTTTAATTTCATGACTGCAGCTGCCATCTGCAGTGATCTTTGAGCTCAAGAATATAAAATCTGACAGTTTCCATTTCTTCTCCTTCTAAGGAAGTAATGGGACCAATTGCCAAGATCTTAGTTGTTGTTGTTTTTTACATTAAGCTTCAAGTCAGCTTTTACACCCTCCTCTTTCACCCTCATCAAGAAGTTTCTTAATTCCTCTTTACTTTCTGTAATCAAAGTAGTATCATCTGCATATCTGAGACTGTTGATATTTCTCCCAGCAACCTTAATTCTAACTTTTGATTAATTCAGTCTGGTGTTTCACATGATGTACTCTGCATATGTTAAATAAATAAGGCAACAACAAACCACCTCATCATACTCCTTTTCCAGATTTAAACCAATCAGTTGTTCTGTTTGGTTCTAACTGTTGCTTCTTGTCTCCATACTGATTCCTCAGGAGACAAATAAGATGACCTGGTACTTCCATCTCTTTGAGGACTTGCCACATTTGGTTGTCATCCACATAGTCAAAGGTTTTAGTGTAGTCAATGAAGCAGAAGTAGATTTTTTTTCTGGAACTCCCTTTCTTTCTCCATAATGTAGCTAACATTGGCAATTTGGTCTCTAGTTCCTCGGCCTCTCTGAAAACCAAACTGCTCTTCTGGTAATTCTCTGAAACCTAACTTGCAGAATCTTAAGCATAATCTTGCTGGCATGTAAAATTGGTGCAATTGTTCAGCAATTTGAACATTCCTTGGCATTGCCCTTCTTTAGGACTATTATGTAAACTGGTGTATTCCAATCCAGTGGCCACTGTTGAATTTTCCAAATTTGCTGGCATATTGAGTGCAGCACTTTAACAGCATCATCTTTTAGGATTTTAAATAGCTTAGCTGGAATCCCATCACCTCCACTAGCCTTACTGTTAGCAATGCTTGCTAAGGCCTGTTTGACTTCTTCCTCTAGGATGTCTGGTCCAGTAAACACACCATCCTAGTTATCAATGATGTTAAGCTCTTCCTTGTATAGTTCTGCATATTCTTGTCACCTCTTCTTAACCTCTTCTGCTTCTGTAAAATCCCTGCCATTTTTGTCTTTTATCATGCCCATTTTTGCATGAAACCTTCCCTTAATATCTCAAATTTTCTTGAAGAGCTCTCTTGTCTTTCCCATTTTACTGTTTTCTTCTATTTCTTTACCTTGGTCATTTAAGAAAACCTTCTGGGGCAGCTAGGTGGTGCAGTGAATAGAACACTGGCCCTGGAGTCAGGAGGACCTGAGTTCAGATCTGACCTCAGACACTTAATACTTACTAGCCATGTGACCTTGGGCAAGTCACTTAACCCCAATTACCTTGCCTTCCCCCTCCAAAAAGAAAACCTTCTTATCTCTCCTTGCTGTTCCCTGGAACTTTGCACTCAGTTGTGTAGATCTTTCCCTTTTGTGTAAAGCCTCACTAGACAACCATTTTGCTTTCTTGATGTTTTTTCTTTGGAATGTTTTTTTGTTGCTACCTCCTGCACAATATTGTGAACCTCTGTCTATAGTTCCTCAAGAATGCTACTAGATCTAATCCATTAAACCTATTCATCACCTCCACTTCATAGTCATAAGGAATGTCATGAGCAAACTGAGGCAAATAGGGTTAAGTAACTTACCCAGGGTTACACAGCTAGTAAATGTCTGAGGCCAGATTTGAACTCAGGAAAATGAGTCTTCCTGACTTTAGGCCCAGCACTTGTGCCACCTATGGTGGCTGAGCTCTTCCTAAATGATGCCTAAATCTGTTACCAGCAGCCTAACTGAGTCTCTGATAGTTTCTCCCTCCCTCTCCCCCTCCTTCCAACAAGTCTGGGCACTTGTCCAAGGCTATTAACATTTCTACTCTAAGTTATCAACATCTGCCCCACCCCACTCCCCTCAGGCAGATAGTAGATTCTCCCCTGCCCTTCTCAATGGCATAGCCACACAAAGCTCACTTTGTGGAATGGGGAAGGGCATCAAGTCTTAGGTGTACCAGGCCTTTGCCCAACACCATGGCCAAATTCACAGCACTGAAGTTTGCCTAGAAATTGCCCTCAAGTGTCCCTAGGATCCAGGGGAGTCAAAAGGATCAGGAAAGAGAGTCTTGGGAGTAGAAGGAAGGAGGCTACAGGAGGCAGCTTGTTATAGCTAGCTTTGGAGTCCGAGCACATGGGCTCAAATGCCATCTCTAACACTACCTATGCAACTTTGGATACTTAACCTACCTGGTCCTCAGTTTCCTCAGCTGTAAAAAGAGGTTGGACCAGGTGGTCACTGAGGTACCTAATTTAGAAGGATGACTAACACACCTCAAGCCTAGTCTCTTCCAGATTCCAGTTTACTAGGGGACCAATTCCTGAAAAACCTTCACCATAATGGATATCTGGTATGGATTTTCTCTCTGAACTAAAAAACTTAGAATTCTCCACTAAATGGAATAGAAATCTATTCATTCCCGAGGAAGCACAGCAGTTTGTCCTACCCAGATTCAGGGGGGCTCTTCCCCAGGAGACACTAGACTACAAGGCTAAGGGACTGTGGTCTTAAGCCCTATTGCTCCCTTTTGAAGAGAAGACATCCAACAGGGTCTATTTCCCACTAACCCCCGCCAGTATTCAACCTTATCTATGCCCCCCCCCAAAAAAATCAGGCTTCCTCTCTTTAGCCTTCCAACTTCCTCAAACATAAAGTTGGATGATTGATGAACTGAGAAGTTACAGTTAAAAAGTGACTTATCCAACCTTCTATCAACAATAAAAAATTCCACTGGCCAACATTTCTGCTGCCCTGAGAAGTAATGATAACTCACATGCACAGTGATAACTTCTCCATCTACAAGGTCAGTGTCAAAGGAGGCAATAAATCTTGTCTAGTGTCCTAGGCCCTATCCCAAATATTTCCCTGGTTCTCTGGGTCCCATACCTCCTACCCTCTGGCAGGAGAGAAAAAAAAGAAGGCCAATGTGTGTGCCAACCCCACTCCCATCCCACATTCTTGTCTCAGAGAAGGTACATAAGGAGAAAAGATGGTGCTATTCTTGGGGAAAGAGGACCCAAGAGCCACATATATCAAAAATTCAGGGACATACTGTGAGGAAAGGTTTCCCAATAAGGTTGCTGGTCTGGGCTCAAGCTGGGCAGGGATCTGTATTAGGGTAGCTGCTCTTGCCTTGAACCTTCAGCAAGTGCTGACTTAGAGTTGGGATGGATCAACTGACTTTGCCAGATACCTCCCAGTCCCAGGACCCCATGGGAGAGAACATTTGTTATCAAAGACAATTGCAGCAAAAGGATCAGAAACATTTTTACAGATATTTACAGCTTGAAGGGACCTCTCATTCTGCAGAGGAGGGTACTGAGATGGAATGGTGAGACTTATTTATGATCACACATAGTAAACATGGAACAAAGAGAGGACTTGAACTTGTGTTCTGATTCCAAATTTAAGGCTTTTTCCATTCTACCAGGCAGTGTCTGGTAGAATGTCTCGCCCTTTTTGTTGGAGAAGGAAGCAAAGATTGTCTATGCATCTCAATCTGGGTTCTCTAGTTTCCCACTGTTCTGTGTGGACTCAAGTGATGAGCTTTCTCAAAACTGATTATACTCATTGATTCTGTTTATGCTGACATGAACCCTTCAGGTGAAGGAGGAGGAAGAGGAGGAGGAGAAGAAGAAGAAGAAGAAGAAGAAGAAGAAGAAGAAGAAGAAGAAGAAGAAGAAGAAGAAGAAGAAGAAGAAGAAGAAGAAGAAGAAGAAGAAGAAGAAGAAGGAAGAGGAGGAGAAGAAGAAGGAGAAGAAGAAGAAAGAGAAAAAAGAGGAAGAGGAGAAGGAGAAGAATTGGAACTATCTTGACATCTTGAGGAAGCCCAAAAACTGTAAAGGAAAGTGTTGAGAGCACTGACAAAGCTTACCAAGTGCTCAGCACCTAGAGATATTGCCCAGGAGTCAAACTGGACTCTCCTCAAGTCTATCTTCTAAGGACACCTGAGTTTCATTTACTTTTAAGCTAAAGTGGGTGACTCACAAAAGTCCAGTCTCTCTCAACTCTCATCCAGTCCATTATATTTTGGTTCTGCAACTAATTAGCTTTAATTTTTGATTGAGTCTCTTGCTCAAGCCTCAGTTTCCTCTTCTGTAAAATCAAGGAGTTGGATCAGATGGTGTCAAAGGTCTATTCCAGCTCTGGCATTCCACAGACTATAGGGCCGCCTTTGCCCTAGTTGCTCCAATGGGTAGTTTAGAACCCCTCAGAAACCTGCCCCAACCCCCAATCCAGGTGCTGGTTTCCAGACAGGTTAGCTTTGTAAATGATTAACACTAATCAAACTGATCCCAGGCCAGCCCCTCCAGATCTCACCCCCTCAGGGTCAGGGCTGGACAAAGAAGTGACTGTGATGTAGATGGTGCCTCTTCCAGAAGAGGCCCTACCAATCACCACCAGGGGAGTCAAATAGCACCCCCTGCCCCGCCCCCACTGCCCCAAATCGAGAAGGAGCAGCTGCTGTGGCCCAGGTTACTGCTTAGCCAGGATTCAGCAACAGCTGCCAAACTGACGTAGAGAAGGGAGGAGTAGGGAAAGGGAATCAGGCCTGTCTATCTTCCTGTTTTCAAGCCTTAACTTCCTGTTTGCAAAGAAGCCTTAGGGTAAGAATAACAACTTATAGGATCAGACTTTAGAGGTAAAAGGAACCATAGAAATCATTCAGACCCAGCGCTTTCATTTTGTAGGTGAGGAAACTAAGTGTCTGAGAGGTGCCGTGATAAGAAAGAAATGGAAACTGAAACTGTGCCATCAGACCAACCATCCCACTCCAACAACTCAAGTTTCTATGGGATTTTAAAGTTGGTCAAGGACTTTCATCACCACTGGCTTGTGGTATAGACCGTGTAAGTATTATCATTCCCAGAGAGATGAAGATACTGAGGCCCCAGAGGCTAAATTACTTAACACTTCCAGTTAGTTCATATTAGAACTAGCAACAGATTCAAAACTGCCTTTCAATGCATTTCAGTCAATCTGGTCCCCTCACTATGCCCTGATCCTTCCTGCTTTTATATCTTTGCTCACGCTGAATTCTGTCCCTACTCGTCTCTTTATTTCAGTAGCATTCGTATTTCTCAGTAGAATACATAGATCGATGGCCCATTACCGTTATCTCCATCACTGCTGATTTATTTAGAAAGGCTTCACTATTTGAGGGCCTCTCACTAATCATATTCCTTGGCTTATTTTCCCCCACCATGGATTCTCCTGAAAATATCAATATCTGACTCATATCCTCACTCAGGATCTCCCTTGGGAATATAAGAAATTGGATCATTTCCCTCTAAGCACCCTCAGTTTCTATATAATCATTCAGGATAATAAAAAATGTGATATAGGACAGGATTTATTTAACTAGGCAGAAAATGCAAAGGAATCATTCCCAAGTCTGTAAATAATTCCAACTCCCTCCATGGCCCTACTCCCTAAGGACCTGGGGTATATGGTATATTCAAGGAGGACTAGCATCTCTGGTGTGAGGGCTTGCTGAGCCCTTTTCAGGGCTGCTCATTCACCGTGGGTGTCTACCTGATTCACCCAACTCTCACCTGTGGCTCCAAGAAGCTGTAGCATGTGCAGTAGCCACACCCCAATAAACCATTTCAGCAGACAGGCTACACCAGGTTGAGGGTAAACTGATGGGCCTCAAACCCATCTGTGGATTAGGGGAGTGTCTACCCCAAGCATGTGAAGACCTCCCAGTAAAATGGGTAGATGAGAACAATTTGTTCCAACGGCCTGAAGCTGGTGCTGTGGAGTGTTTAGAGCCTGGTGGGACACCTAAGAGGTCAAGGTCATCCACTGCATCCTGGGTCATTGCCAGTTGTTCTGACTCTTGTCTTGCCACTGGACTTTGATGACTCTGGGAGAGAGAGTGAGTGACAACTTTGTGCAACTCTGTCTCACTTAAATCTAATTCACCCAAAAATCAAGACCTCTGCTGTGATATTATTGGTCCTCTTCAAACAAAACAAAACAAAACAAAGGACAAACAATAGCCCTAGCAACCTATATAGTCATTATAACTTAGATATAGAACTGCTCTAGGAGAATAAACTCTCTCTGGTGACAATTCTTTCCCCAAGGACCTGCCACTGTTTTACAGACTTAGAGTCTACCCTAGGATGAGTCCTCAGTGAGAGGTATAAACCTGGGTTTGCTAAGAACTCAAGCAATTTTTTCTTCTGATGATTGCTTAGGACTAACCCAGGCTACATGACACACAACACCAGCAACCAAATAGGACTACATAACTCCCTGCTTTGTCTTTAAATACAAATAAACTTATAGATGTTTTTTGAATTTGCTTTACAATCATTCCTAGGGACCCAGTCCATCCCCTCCACCTCAAATTGAACCTTCCCTTGTAATTAAAAACAAAACAAAACAAAATAAAATTCTGAATCTCTAAAAGAACCCCTTCTTAGAATGCTTCTTAAAGAAGATGACCACAGGAAGGAAGATATGGTAACCACATCTGATTATGTCTACAACACTGTGCATCAGTGATCCCCTCTCTATTTGCTGTGAAAAAGGAGGCTTGTTTCATTCTATGTTCTATAGCAGAGATGTCCACCAAGCAGCCCAACACTCCAGAGTGTGGCTGGAATCAGATTAAAATTTAACTGAGAAATACCCAACAAAATAAATAAAAAGACAATAAAACATAGATAATATGACATTTTAAAACTAAGTCAATATAGGTCCCACAGGGAACCTTATATGAATGAATGGCCTCTGTTTCTAGTTGAGTCTGACACCACTTGGTCTTCCATTGACTTTTTTTGGTCATTTATTTAGAGGTCATTTTTCTTTTAGAGCTCTTTTTATTTGTGCTATCATAGTCATACACATTATACTTTTAATTTTACTTATTTCATTCTGTATTACTCCTTTAAATATTCCCATATTTATATGAGTTCCCTATAGTCTTTATTTCTTACTATGCAATGACATTCCAATATATTCATATGCCATAGTTGGTTTTTTTCCAGTCATTTCCCAATTGAATAACACCCACTTCTGATACGAAGGGAGAGACAAAGTCCTGTCCCACCATGTAGCATGACAGCTAAAGGGCAGGCATTGGCTTAGGAGAACTTGAGACTAGAACTCAAAGTCCTAGCTACCTCTTCTTCTTTGTTGAGTATAGATGACTGAGCAGTGATCCTGGGATTTTTATTACCAGTATTAGAGGCAACTTTACAAATTCAAAAGGTTTGTGAGTCCCTATGCCCTTGCTACACGTCAGTAGGAGCCCCCAACTACTATCCAATGCTTTTTTGGGGGGAAGGGGTGCAAGGCAGGGCAATTAGGGTTAAATTACTTGCCCAAGGCCACACAGTTAGCAAATGTTAAGTGTCTGAGGCCGGATTTGAACTCAGGTCTTCCTGGTTCCAGGTCTGGTGCTCTATTCACTATGCCACCTAGCTAGCTGCCCCCCACTGCAATGCTTCTTAAAGAAGATGACCACAGAGAGGAAGATACCTCCCCATCTATACCTCCCCACCTTGCTTGGAAAACATAGTCCCTTAAGGCAGAGCTGAGGTGAAGGTGATATATTACTTTCACAATCTCACAAAATATTTCATGTTTCAATGTTTTAAGTATCAATATCTCAAGAGAGTATATTAGTTATAAATAAATACTGCTTGTCAATGTGCACTTATGAGTCTTTTGGGTCTACAGTTTTTGTATGGAGGAAGTAAAAAGATGCCCTATATTTGATTTACATTATACATTAAGTACATTCTACTTCTTTTTGGGGAGAGCCTACACCTGAGCAAAATCTAAGCTCTAGGAACAAAAAAAATGGTGCATTAAAGGAATCTAACCCCTTCCTCTAAAGGCCAAGCTCCCCCAGTCTTTGTATGTGGGTTCACAGCTGAGAGGAAGGAAGAGGGTAAGTGTCCCAGCCCCAGGGATGGTTCTTATCATTGTCCTTGAATAATTCTGGATCAATATCCAGAACAGTTGGAACAATGGGTAGCTCCATCAACATTGCATTAAAGTGTCCATCTTCCCACATCTCTACCAGCATGGACAGATCCTCTCTTTTTCTCATCTTTGCCAATTATCATGGCATGTGGGGAAAAGTCAGACTTCTTTTAATTCACATTTCTTTTACAACTAGTGATGTGGAGCATGTTTTAATAATGATGAATTATAGTTTGCAATTCTTCTTTTGAACACTGTTCATAACCTTTGACTCCCTATCTATTGGGAAATGGCTTATAATATTGTCTGTTGATTCTCTAAATATCTCAGCAGACTCTTTTTGATAATATTACTTGTAAATATTTTTCCCATTCTATTTTCTATTCTTATCCTATCTTTATCAATTTTATTAATTCAAAAGCCTTTCAATTTATTTAATCAAAATGATCAACTTCATTTTTTTATCTGCTCTATCCTTTTTTTTAATCTAAGAATCTTTACCCTAGTCAAAGTTGTGCAGGGAAACTGTTCTCATTCCTCCTATTTTTAAATTATTAAATTGTTTACATTCAGGTCACATATCTATTTGGAGCTTATTATGGAATATGGTGTAAGATGTTGGTATAAAACAAATTTCCACCAAATTGCTTTACCGTTTTCCTAGAAATTTTCATCCCCAAAAGGAAACATTTCTTCAAGAATTTATGTTCTTGGATTTATAAAACATTGGTACTGTTTTCAGTTGATTCATTTTCTGAGCTACTTTCCTGGTTTTTAAACAACACTAAACAGTTTTTATTACTATTGTTTCATAATATACTTTGACATCATTTTCTTATAGTACAATTTGAGATAACTTTTCTCATTGTTTTCCTTGACATCCTAGACCTTTTTTCATCCAAAGGTATTTTTATATTCTTTTGTCTAATTCTTTATGGAATCTCCTGGTTAATTTGATTGGTGTCACACTAAATTGATAAATCAATTTATGTAGTATCATCATTTTTAATTATGTTGGCATGGCACAACCATGAGCAGAGAGCATCACTCCAGTTACTTATCTCTCTGTAGATGTATAAATGGTACTTTGTAGTTGTATTTCTACTTGCTGTTTCTACTGGTTCGTTTGTTTCATATGTCATGTCTCTCAGGAAGACCTGGAATCCTCTGTCCTTTAGAAGCCTTTCTGCTCCCTTTGTGTCAGCACCATTTACCATGATGGGTATGGTTCTCTGATCAAATCACAGACCTTTCTTCAAGAAATTAAAGTCATGGCTATATTTAGCTCCTCTGTCTTTTTCTCTATAACATCACCAACTTAAAGGCAAACCCCAAGAGCATATATAATTCAGGTTTGTATACTAGCCATGAACCTGAGTTAATTCAGAATGAAGCCTTCATCAGTAGCACAATGAGAACACAGGACACAGGGAATTTCCATAATGGCTAGGAAATTAGCACCCTGTCAAGAAAATACAGGGAGTAGCAGCTTACCATTCTGTTATTGGGGTGTCCTTTGGTGCACGTGCTATAAGCATAACTGGGCCGCATTGATTTAATTTAACATATAAACTGCATTTGGATTCAACTAAAGTTACTTATTTATCCAAATCTGCTAACCTAACACCCGGTGGCTGTCAGTCACCTGCTGGTATGGGGGGAGGGAAGGTTCCAATACCCTACTAGCTCCTAGGTGGACAGGCAGGTAATATAGAGGAAATAATACTGCTAGCTAACATTTATATAGCACTTACTGTGCTAAGCATTTCATAATTATTATTTCATTTAATCCTCAGAAGTAAATGCTATTATTTCCTCATCTTACAGATGAGGAAACTGAGACAAACATGTTTAAGTAATTTGCCCAGGATCACACAGTTGATAAGTGTCTGAGACTAGACTTGAACCCAGGACCAGCACTCTCATCTACTGTACCAGCTAGCCCTCTCAAAGGAAAGAAAGGGATATTTAGAATCACAGGACCAGGGCTCAAAGCTGGGCTCTACCACTGCCTACTTATGTGACTTTGGGTAAGTCACTTAGTCTTTTTTTTTGCTTTTTGGAGGGGCCATTGGGGTTAAGTGACTTGCCCAAGGTCACACAGCTAGTTTTTGTGTTAAGTGTCTGAGGCTGGATTTGAACTCAGGTCCTCCTGACTCCAGGGCCAGTGCTCTATTCACTGTGTCACCTACCTGCCCAAGTCACTTAGTCTTTATGAGTTTCAGCTTCCTCCTCTTTAAAATGATGGAGTTGGAATAAATGAACTGTAAGATCCTATTTGTAGGGGCGGCAGGGTGGCGCAGTGAGTAAAGCGCTGGCCCTGGAGTCAGGAGAACCTGAGTTTGGATCCGGCTTCAAACACTTAACATACACAAAAACTAGCCATGTGACCGTGGGCAAGTTACTTAACCCTAATTGCCCTAAAAAAAAAAAAAGATCCTATTTGTAGGAGCCAGGTTTCCCAACACCACCACTTCACCTGATTCAGTCATAGGTGTTATGGTGGATAGTGCATTGGGTCTAGAGTCAGGAAGACTTGAGTCCAAATCTGTTTTCACATACTTACTAGCTATGTGACCCTGGGCAAGTCACTTAAGCTCTATCTGCCTCAGTTTCCTCAACTGTAAATTGAGGATAATAATAGCACCTACCCTATAGTGTTGTTGTGAGATAACACTTATCAAGC
Source organism: Gymnobelideus leadbeateri (assembly GCA_011680675.1). Taxonomy (NCBI): domain Eukaryota; kingdom Metazoa; phylum Chordata; class Mammalia; order Diprotodontia; family Petauridae; genus Gymnobelideus; species Gymnobelideus leadbeateri. The sequence continues at coordinate 443,285 of WOXC01006005.1, forward strand.
TCTTAGCATGGTGCCTTGAACATGGTAGGCCTTAATAAATGTTTGTTTCTTTCCTTCATAAAGTCACATTAAAAGCAAAAGTAAGATGAATGTATACCCTGATTCCTTTATGAGGTGAGAATGCATACCTCTGGGTACTTCAGATACCTGTGCTCTGGATGAGTTTCAGAGCTCCAGAAACGGAGAGAGTTGTGGGGAAAATCCACATATCAGAGGGTGGCAAAGGTGGGAAGTGTGGATTCATTCCTCTCCGACCCCATTAAAGATGCTGGACCAATAGGAGATACTGAATCCAGTGAAAAACAGAGATGCACAGATGCAGTCACCTTAAGGGAGGAAACAGCTCCAAGGAATGTGACTCCTAGACAATGAAAATCCTGCGTGAGCTTATCCTCTGCTGGGCAGGCCTTTGAGAACCCAGTATCATCTCAAGTTCATTGGGGATGTAGTAGGAGGGTGGGGTGTATGTGTAAGGGATCAATACTTATGTAACCTTTCTATCCCCTAAAATTCTCAAATGGTCTATAACAGACCATGTATCTGATTCTTACCCACCCTAAGTCCCCAGCACAAATTAGTGATGAGGCTTTTAAAGTGTTTAAATCCTCACTATCCTAGATAGTGTCATTGGTAACAATAGACAACTTCTAGTTGCATGAAGTCACAACTTGGAGGCAGCCAGATGGCTCAGTGGATAAAGCACTGGGACCTAGAGTCAGAAAGGCCCAAGTTCAAATCTGATCTCAGACACTTCCTAGCCATGTGATCCCAGACGAGTCATTTAACCTCTTTTGCCTTAATCCACTGGAGAAGGAAATGACAAACTACTCTGTTATCTTTGCCAAGAAAATACTATGGATAGTATGGTTCACAGAGTCAGGAAGAGTCAGATATGACTGAATGAGAAGTTGTAGGGGGAGTATAGAAAAGTTCCCTCCACCTTGCCCCTTACAGATATGGCCCCTAAACAAGTCAAAGGATTGAGAAGCTATGATGAATACAGGACAAGGTCCCCTTGACCTATATTGTCCCTGAGGACTTAGATGGGTTGGATCAAGGAAGGTGGCTTTCTGTTCACATTTGAAAGCATCTGAGGCATCTGTGATCTCTTCAATTTAGGGAATTCCCAGTATGGGAACTTCCTTTACCAGTGAAGATTGCATTCTATCTATGGTTTAATAGATATAAATAAGAGAGTTCCTTCACTGTTACACATGGTAGGGTCAAATTTCCCTTGTTCTGGAGTGGTCTGTTAGAAGGTAGTAAAGTTTCCTCTGGAGTCAGGAGTTACTTCATGTAACAGCAAACACCCTAGCATACCCAGGATGACTGCTAGCACAGATTCTTTAATCTGCCTTACTAAAGGAAAGCAACTTTAAAGGGGTCAACAATCTTTAATTAAATACATGTGTGTGTGTGTGTGTGTGTGTGTGTGTGTGTGTGTGTGTGTGTATAAAATTCACTTAGTTCAGGGGAAAAAGTAAGCACCCTGAACTTCAGAAAATGCAAATAGAAATTACAAGTAGACAAAAAATACAGAGAAAATAACACAATTCAACAGACCAACAGACAGGGCTTCTAACTGTCTATCACATACCTACATAATTAGTTACCAGAAAGATAAGCATCAACAGGGGGCTCTCAACGGCTGCCCAGAGTCTCATCTGACCAAATCACACAACACTTTTCATAATAGAGCCCCAAAGCAAAACCTCACCTCAGAATATATATACCCTTCTTAGTGGTCAGAGGACATTACAACCTTCATGATCCACTGCCTAATTACAAAGTAACAAAAGGTGTGGACCTTCCTGAAGAACAAGCCTCCCCCCAAATCAAGCCCTCCTGCTGGGTTCCACTTGAGGTCCATTATAGTGCAGGGAAGATCTTCAAATTCCCTTACCATTACACCTCACCACTGTAGGTAGTGGTTACCAGAGGCTTGAACTCAGGGCCCCTGATCCCAGAGCCAGGTTTGGTATGAAGGAGACCCACCAGCAGTTGCAGTTGGAGCTTTCCTTTCTTAGCAGTCTTGATTAAAAGTCTCCCTCCTCTAAGAAGTCTTCTTTAACTACTGTCACACAAGGTGATCTCTTCCTATAAAAAGAAATTTTAAAATCTCCTATGTTTTTTATCCTAAACCACATGGGAGGCAATAACATGAGACTGGCTCTTAGGTCAGAGAACGTGAGTTCAAATGTTTCCTCTGGCTCATTACTACTCTTTCCCAAGGTCCAAATTTCAGTAAATAATTTGCCACTCCTGGGCCTCAGTTTCCTCATCTATGAATGAGGGGGTGGGACTAAGTGATCTTTGAGGGGCATTCTAGCTATAGATCTTTGAGCTATGGTGTTACTTAGTGTCTTTCTTTTTACAAGAGGAATCTATCTCTCCAACTGTATCATCAATTCCTTGAGAAGAGGCACCATCCATGTCTTATGATCTCTCTGCATATCTCTTTGCACTGTGCCTTTTCTTAGTAGGCACTAAATAAATGTGTGTTGATTTGTTTAGCAACATCAGAATCAGTCAGCTTTTTAAAGTGCAAAGTACTAACATGTTATAAATGATATAAATCAGTCACACAGTCATTCAAAAAACATTTAATTAAATGCCTAGTGTACATAGAGTAGGGTGTTAGATGCTGGCAGAGAAAGAAAGATTATATAAAATGGAGTCCCTGCCCTGAAGAATTTTATAATCTAGTAGGGGATGAGACAAACAAATGCCTAGAATACTCAACCTTACATGAAAAAGGCACTGACAATTTCGTAGGATTGTTGATTGAGTTGGAAAGGACCTTAGAGACATCAAGGCCACCCTCTCCTTGTTTTGGGGGTAATAGGGTCTGACACAGCCCCAGACAGTGTCCCTCCATGAGGAGGTTAGGGAGTCTCCTTCTAGGAGAGTTGTGATGATATGGAAGCGTGATGCCTTGGAAAGACTGCCAAGTACACATAAACATGGTCATTCTGTATCTGGTGGTGAAGATGAACATCTTTTGCTGGCTATGGAGGGATTCAAAAGGCCTTAGAAAGCTTCTGCCATGTCTCTCTTTTCTCTATTCTCTCAGCTATTTGGTTCATAGTTGCACTCCTTCATTCACTGTTACAAGGGAAGAGGTCTTAGGTCCTTCTCCCCACTGAGGCCATTTGGCCTCAATGAAATGGACCTCCATCCTTGGCCTCTTCATTTGTTCTTTTCCCTTTATGGTGAAGGGAATAGAGCCTCTGACCCTGTGAATTAAAGTCAGCCAAGTGAACCACAGGAATCCAAGAGTCAGTGCAGGCTGAGCTTTGCATCAATGCTTCAAAGAGCAAAGAATAACCTTCTGGACCAATGCCAGAAGAGACTGAGAAGAAAACGTATTGGAAAGTCATGCTACAAATGGACATGAATTTAGTGGGACGAGTGCTATGCAGGAACTGAGCTGCGTCAAGCCTACTCTGGTCAGAGATGAAGGCGGTGCCCTGAAAGTTTTTTGAGGGAAATGTCTGTCCTTTGTTTTAGATATATTTCTGAAGTAAACACCCCTTTGCAAAGCCCAATTGTTGTTAAGTGGCTACATAGAATTGGGTTTGCCAGCCAATAATACCTAGCAATGGGCTGGTAGGAGCTTGAGCAGACAGCAGTAGAGAAGAGAAAGCCTTCAGGCTACCTAGAACCCTGAAAAATAGATGTAGACTGCCTGGAACTGGGAGGGAGATCCAATGAAGTATATACTACAAATAGATGAGGACACTGAGATTCAGTGACTTGCCTAAGGTCACCCAACTAATAAATGTCTGAGCCAGGATTTGAACTCAGATTAATGTTACACCAGGACCTGGGTAAAAGGCACTGAAGTATGTCTGCTATACAATTTTTGTAGAGCATTCCATATTGGATATGATGACCCTCTTTCCCTGCCCTTGAGGCCCAGGAGAATAAAAATCATCAGATCATCTATACAGAATTTGAAAAGACCTTAGGGGCTACATAGTGTTGATTTTACAGATGAAGAGAGTTAAATGATTTTTACAGGATCACAAGAAAGTGTGAGAGCTGAGATTTGTACTCAGATCCTCTGACTCAACCATTAGCTTCTGCTGCCTTCCAGTGATGGGCCCAAAGAACTGAGACAGGTCTTTGCCTGGGTAGAGTACAGTAGCAGGCTGAATATGGGCAGGTAAGGGCAGGACCCTCACCCAATGGTAGCAGTTGTCAGTTGTTTTTCTGTCCTGTTTATTTGTGACTGTTTTAGGGGTTTTATTGGTAAAGGTATTCCTTCTCCAACTCATTTTATAGATGAAGAAACTGGGTTAAGTGACTTGCCCAGGGTCACACAGCTAGTATCTAAGACCAGATGTGAAATCTCAAGGCCCAGGAGGCTCTCCAGGCTCTATCTACTACACAACCTAGCCGCCTAAAGTGTTTATAATAGGGTTTCCACTAAGCTAAAAACCAAGATCAGAGATCGTAAGTATCACTCTCCTCCTCTAGGATTACTCCAAAACTAGGGGGCATCTGGGAAAGGGGAACATTCCTCAACAAGATTTCCCCTGTTCTGGTGGGAGGCAGTCCTCATTTTTTAAAGGCTTTTCATGTCTTATTCTAAATTTGCCACATAGTTCAGAGAAGAGACCTTCAAAGCTCTGTGTCTCAGCCTGCTCTCCAGAGAGCCACTGTAGAGTCCTCCAACTACCTGACAGTGTGTGAGAAAAGCAGGTTTGCCCCTTGATTCCCTCTTTGAAAAGATAAGCTTCTCTTTCATGACCCTTTGTTCTCCAAAGGCTTTTATCTGGAGGGGTCGAGGTTGGGTGGGTAGGGGACTTGACAGTGACTGAGAGACCCTCTTAGCCCAAAGCTGGAGGGAGTTCAGAGGAGTTGGGAATGAAAAGGCCTGGAAGCAGGGGGATGGATGTTGGGTGAAGGGTCTGTCGACAGAATTTGGGTTAGCCACCCCTACTGCAAGGGGCTTGGTAACCAACATAAAAGGACTTGCCAGCTCCAGACAGAACAGTTAGATAGGGCCACATGGGAGATGAGATGGTAAAGTAGAAAAAGTTCTGTCTTTAAAGGCAGAGAACCTTCATTCAAATCCCAGCTCCACTAGTCCATATAATAAATGGAACAACCCTCTGAGAGTGATAGTTTAAGCATTATTATTCCCAACCCATGGGGTTAGTGACTTGCCCACAGCTAGGATCTGTCAGGATTTGAACTTGAATCTCCTGACAGCAAGTTCACTACTCTCTCTACTCCATGCTGCCCCATCAGTTAATAAATAACCAATAAACATTTATTAAGTGGCTACTATGTGCCAAGCACTGTACTATGCCCTAGAACAGAGGTAGGAAACTATAGCCTCAAGGCCACATGGATTCAGTCAAAGGGCCTCACTGGAAGGCCTAGAGGGTCACATATGGCCTTGAAGCTGCAGGTTTCCCACTCCTGTAGAGGGTACAAAGAAAGACAAAAGACAGTCCCTGACCTCAAGGACCTTATAGTCTCGTGGGGGAGACAACATGCAAATGACCATGTATAAACAAGCTATACACAGGTTACATTGGAAATAATCAATAGAGGCAAGGCATAAGAATGAGGGAAAGGCTTCCTATAGAAGGTGGGATTCTGTCTAGGACTTGAAGGAAGCCAAGGAAGCCAGGAGGCCAAGATGAGGTGCCCAGATTTGGAGATGGAGTATCTTGTTTGAGAAACAGCAAGGAGGCAGATATCACTAGATTGAAGAGTCTTCAGAGAATGTAAGTGCAAGAAGACTGGAAAGGTGGAAGGGGGAAAGAAAGGTTAGAAAAGGTTTTGGATGCCAGAAAGAGGGTTTTGTATTTGATCCTGGAGGTGATGGGGAGCCACTGGAATCAACTGAGTCGGGGGGTGATATGGAACCCAGAAAATGTCTGGTTTTAGGAAAATCCCTTTTGTGGCTGAATGGAGGAAGAATTGAAGTGAGTAGAGACTTGAGGCAGCATATGGGCCAGCAGGCTATGGAGAGTGTCTAGGCGGGAGGTAATGGGAAGCCTGCATCAGAGGGGTGCCAGTGTCAGAGGAGAGACAGGGCCACTTAGAAGAAATGTGAAGAGGAGTTGACTTATTGCCAGTGGGGTCCTGGACAAATCCTTCCCCTTGTTTGGTCTGTAGTGAGCTGAATGAGAGCTGAATTCTTATTAACCTTCACAAGTCTCTTCCAGGTCCACATCAGATGTCCAGATTCTTTACAGGGAGGCCTAGCAATGGGGGCATCTCAGCTCCTTTATTTCACCTCTCCGTCCCACAAGTCTTTGGGGGCTCGTGTGGGAGAATCACTATACCCCCTTCCTATGCTCTCCCCATTTTGTATTTGCAGGGTCAAGATCCCTACTCTAAAGGGTCCCATGGAAGGTTCCCTCAACCTTACCCTTGCTTACAATTACCTAAATAAAAACAGACATGTCCCCCATGAATCTGACCATACTATAGACACACGAATGTGTCTATAAATGTCTTCCTTCTCAGATTGTCCTCCTCAACTTCTGTGATTTTTTTAAAATATAAAAATGCTATCCTTGCTCTCCTCCATACTCATATTTACCCTCTTGCATCCTTTTTCTTCCTGCCCTCTCCACAGCCTTGGCCCCAACTCCAGCGCTTGTGCTAGGCCCTTGCCTGCATTATCCCCTCCGATACATTGTCTCTCAAGTTATTGTTTTCTCGAATACACAGGGGGCTGCAGGCCCCTTGGCCCAGTGGATACAATGGTCCTGCTGGGCCCCAAAGGGTGAGGCTCAGGGAAACTCCCAACCCATTCATTTCTCCAGCTCTCCCAGGCTCTTTGAGCATTAGGGGGATTGGAAAGGGCAGAAACAAGCTGGGGAGAGGGCAGAAGATGCTGGAGTGGCAGGTACCCGCAGTTCTTCAGACAGACCCCAGGATTACTAAAGATCTTTCAGGAAGAAGTTGTGTGAGAGCTGGGGGAAGAAATTTCTTACATCATCATTTTTCCTGGTTTGGTTAAGAATCTTAGGTTAAGAACAACCTAGCCCCCTCCCTTTAAAAAATTAAATTCTCTAGTTTGGTGGCAAGCTCCCCCATAGAAGTTGGAAGCCCCTAATTCTCATCCTCGACCCCATCCCCAGAAATGAGCAAAACTTGAGACAAAAGCCTATTAGGGACCTGAGGAGGGATGGGAAGGGACAACATGAAAGAAATGAAGGGAGTAGACATGGGAAAGTTAGAGAACTTTTGGTGGAAAGAGGCTGGGCCCTGGGGGAAGCCTGGAAGTTGAAGGGAAGGTGGGAGAAGCAGAGATCAGGGAGAGGAAGGGACAGGTGGGGAAAGACAAGAGATTGGGAGAGACCCAGAGATAAAGGATGGGGAGAAACATGGGAAACAGGAAAAGGAAGAGATGAGGAAAGGGAAAAGACAGTGACTGGGAAAGACACATAGACAGCAGAAAGGGCAAGAGATGTGGAAAAGGTGAGACAGAGATTAGAGGGGGCAGAGATGGCAGAATGGGAGAGATGAGGGATGGAGACTGGGGAAAGGGGAACAAAGGGAGGTGTAGTGTAGGGGAGACAAGCTAGAGACCACATTCTGGGGCTCGGTAAACTTCTCCCCCAAGTTTTGTAGCTGGGGTGGCTGCTTGGCCCAAGAAAGTGTTTCGGGGAAGTCATTTTTTTCTTTTTGGTCTCAGGAAATTCCCAATCCCAGAGACATGGCGCCACCTGCTGTATACAGGAGGAGACTGTGCAGCATGGGGGCATTGAAATGGTGGGGTGTTGGCTGTGTGAATGGGAACGCACATGGCTTGGATCCGTGGCTCCTTTCCTGGGCTGAAGGACTCAGGCATTTGCTGGGTCTCCTTCCCACCCCCACCCCTTATTTCTGGAGTGATTGATGTAGTGCAGTTAGACTCTGTTTTTTTCTGTCACTCCCATAGATCCCCTGAGGATCCTGGGGGGCTCCTTTATGAGGCTATGACCTCAATCAATCAACAAACATTTATTAAGTGCCTAGTACGTGAGAGGTGGAGGGGCATCCTGACTGGAGAACCGGCCTGGGAGACAAGGAAGACCTGAGTTGGAGTTCTTACTTCTGCCACATAAGACTGTATGACCCTAAGCAAGTCTCTAGGACTAGAACACCAGGGGTGTGCTAATGTGCATTTGTACAGGGAGTCTATCCTACACCAAGGAGGTCACAGATAAGCCTCTCCCATTCCTTCAGACTCTCCTTTCATCGGGGAAAGAAAGCTATGCTTCCCAGCAGCCCTCACTGCTGACACAGGCCTGCGTTAAGCAAGAGACATACAAAGACATGAATGAAATCACCCCTATCTTCAAGGAGTTTGCTCAAGAAATTAATCCATTTCTCTTGTCTTTTACTGTATCCCTTCATTTCTGTTCCTTAGCCTAGGCCTTCATGAATTACGTTACATCCTCCTCCTAACTGGCCTCCCCACACACCATCTCTTCCCAATCTGATCATATTACTTATCTAGAAAGAACATAGAATGCTAAGTCTAAGAGTGGGAAAGAAACTGAAGTCGACTAGGCTGATCTTGTCATTTTGCAAAAAAGGTAAAGGAGGCCCATTGAGGTTTGGTCAACATCAATCATGCAATAAAACAGCAGAGGAAAGATCTGCATCCCAGAACCCAGACTGACTCCAAAGCTAGTGCTTTTTCCAGGGCACCACATGGCCTCTTTATAGATGGTCTAGGCCAAGCCCTTCGTTGTACAACTCCATCCTACAGACCCTTGTCAGGTTACTCTGACCAAAGCACAGATCTGACCAAATCGCTCTCCTGCCTGTATACTTTAGTATATAACAGACTCCAGTATCCCGGTACTTGGACAGGGCTGTGCTTTCACTGATGGGAATACCCTCTACAACAACCCAGAAGAGCCTCATTTGTGCCCACTGATCCATGCAGCTCTTTCTTCTGTCCATGCGTCTGTCCTTCCGTGGTAATAGGCCTGCCCATCACATTGTGGGAGTAGGAGGATTTCTCTTGATTTTGTGTGGATGCCCCAACTTACCTTTGTCTTTTAGATCAATGGTGTCAAACTCACATAGAAACAGGGGTCATGAAATAGTACCTAAGGGTTGGGGTGAAGGGGAATATTGATCAAGAAAACTACATGGCAATGTTATCATACATTTTCCTTATTTTGTTAAATATTTCCCAATTGCATTTTAATCTAGGAGTTTTGCATGTGGGCTGCATGTGGCCCACTGGCCGAGTGCTTGACACTTCTGTTTTAGATCTGATTACAACTTTTTCCTGCCTCTGGATTATGATGTGTGTCAAGCTACAATGCGACAATGACAGCATGTTAGTGGATGGTTTCCCGCATCAGGCACTGGGGGATGCAAAGTTTAGACAAAGTCTTTTTAATAGCTCTTTCAAGGTAGCTGGGTGGCACAGTAGATAGAGAGAAGGGTCCAAAGTCAAGAAGACTTGATTTTAAATCCAGCCTCAGACACTTACTGTGTGACCCTGGGCAAGTCACTTGACCTCTGTCTGTCTCAGTTTCCTTAACTATAAAATGGGGATCATAATAGCACCTCCCTCCTAGGGTTGTTGTGAGAACTGAATGCGATAATACTGAAAAGTGCTTTAACACAATACCTGGCACATAGTACGTTCTCAATAAAGGTTTCTTCCCTTGTTCCCCTTCTCTAAAATCTAAACCCCTGGCACCAAGGCCCTTCCCAATCTTTCCCTGATCTGCATCTCCAAGTTCTTCTTTCAGTAGGTCCCAGCATTCCATCCAGGTCCCAGTGATCTCCAGCACAGGCCAGTGCTGACTGGACAGATAGGTACAGCACTTGGTAAGCTCCTACTGGAGGGAGGCACTTTACTGAGCTCTGTGGATACAAACAGAACAAAAAGAAAGATAATGCCTGCCCTCAAGGAGCTTCCAGTCTAATGAGGGAAAAAACATCACTAAAAATGAAGTTGAAAGTGCTGGGGGACTGACTGAGAGAAGATTAAGATATCTGATTAGGGTGCTGGGCTTCAAAGTGCAGGAGATCAAGACCAGGGCCCTCCAGAATGAGAGGAGTGGGCTGGGCTTGTAGAGGGATATTCCAAAGGTGAGCCGGCTGCCTATAGGATGAAATACACTTTCCTCCACTTGACATCCAGGACTCCCTATAGTCTGGCTGTAAATTCTCTTTCTATCATAACTTCATAGGCCTCCCCTCCACAGACTCTGCCTTCTAGCTACTCCCATAGGTTATCCCAAACGCTCCTGAACATTCCCATAGACTGGCCTCCATATCTAGGGTACACTCTCTCATCTCCCCACCTGTTAAAATCCTTCTGCTCTTCCAAAGTGCACTTCAGGGGCTGCCTTGTCCATAGAGATGCCCTGAAGCAGGTACATGTCCAGCCACTTCTTAGGGGCTCAAGTCCTTGAGAGAGGGGGCCACACTGCTTCTCACCTCTGTATGACCAGGGCCTAGCACAACACCTTGTGCTATAACTTGGCTGCCAGATTAAATGGAGACAGTAACACCATCTTAGATTCTTTTCCTGACACAGTAAAAGTTCCTTCCATCCCAGTCTGAGGAATGTTTAGACTAGGGGTAGGGAACCTGCACCCTCAAGGTCATATGTGGCCCTCTAAGTCCTCAAGTGTCGTCCTTTGACTGAATCCAAACTTCATAAAACAAATCCCCCTAATAAAGAATTTGTTGGACTCAGTCAAAAGGCCACATCCAAGGACCTAGAAGGTCACATGTGGCCTTGAGGTCACAGATTCCCCACCCCTGGTTTAGACCAACTCTCTTTAGGTCATTTGATTCTTATGGCCTTTAGTTTTCTCTCCTGCAAAATGAAGACTGACCAGGTGATCTTATGGGTTCTTTCTAGTTGTAAAATTCTATTATGAATTGGGTGGTATAGTAGAATATTAACAATAATAATATTAGTCTAATAATAATAGTCATCTTAATAATAGCACAATATTAGTACAATATTAATAGTAGCATATTAGTATAATAATAGTAGCATAACATTAGTATAATATTAATAATAACATAATGTTGGTATAATAATATTAATATAATAATAATAAGATATCTGTATATATTAATAATAAATTTATTATAATAATAATAGTAGAATGTTAATAGTAGCATGATATTAGTATAATATTAATAATAATAGCTATCATTTATATAGCATAAAAGTGCTCTATGCATGTTATTTCATTTGATGGTATAGGAGACTATACTGGAAGTGGAATCAGGAAGACCAGGATTCAAATCCCATCCCAGCCTTTTACTGTCTATATGACCTTGTACAAGTCATTTAACCACTCTGTGCCTCAGTTTCCTCATCTGTAAAAGGAAGAGATTGGACTTGATACTCTCTAAGGTCTCTTCCAACTCTGTCTATGCCCCTATGAACAGGAAGACTCAAATAAATAGTCATGGGCTCATTCAGAGATCCCTGTCCGGCCTTCCCCTCAACCCCCATCTCAATCTCCTAGTGTAGCCCAGAACTTTCCCAGGACAATCTTTCACATTTCCAGAGAAAAGTGGATTTTCTCTTCACTTGCTTCTTTATCCTGCTGAATTTTTCTGAACTTGCCTAGTCACCCCCCAGTCACCCCTAGTCACCCCATTGGTTCATCTGGTTGATGCCAGGTAGTATCTACCTTTTCCCTTCCCCCCAAATTCCCCTCCCCCTGTTCCATACACATTTTCTAACCAGATTTCCTCTAGAAAATTATCAGACTTAATACCCCCACACACACACCCAATACCCACCCTGATCTCCTACTCACTTCTATTTCATATTTCCCTCACTGACATCTTTCACTTTCCTTCCACGTTTTCTTGGTTCATACCTTTCTGTCTCTGATCTCTTGCTCAGCTCCAGGCTCCAGACTTTCTTGATTCTTGGCTCCCCCATAACCCTTCAACATATGCAAATGTACACAAGCTTAGAATACCCTGAAGGTTACCTGCTATTGGTGGCCACGGAACAGCCAAGAAGAAATGGATAATGGCTCAGAGAGCTTTATAGCTTTGCTCCTAGATAGATTAGGGGTCACTCTGGGACCAGGCTCATTGCTCTTCATTCTCTACTTTCTGTGCCTTTGCTTAGGTTGCTCCTCATGCTTGGAATGTCATCCCATACCCCAATGTTGACTGCTCAATTCCTAATCATTCTTTAAAGCCCAACTCAAATTCTACCTGTCCAAAGAAGCCTTCCCTGATAGACCTTGTCAATAAACCTTGCCTCGTGGACTTCACATGGTTCTTTATTCTACATCTCTGTATTGTATTTATTATGTGTTATTGTATATTATCCTCATACTGGATGGTAAAATACTTGTGGGTAGGGACCATGTCTTCTAAATTTTTCTATGACCTCTTTCTAATCCTCTCTTCCCATCACTCCCAGCTCTAGTATTGTGCAGAGAATAAGAGGGAGACCAAGACCTGGGGTCAAGGTAAATTTAAGTGTGGATTTATTGATCAAGCACAAGACTGCCTGGAGTATATATACACTTAAATCAGGCAGCCCCAAATCGGGGTACATACAGTGTTTATAAAGGCAAAAACCCACAATTGGGGTGGGGAACTAACATAAGCAATGATGTACAAAAGCCAAGAACAGCCATTGGTTAGATCTATAGCTCAGGGCTGATTTGGGAAACATGGCACAAAGATACAAGGGTGCAACCTTCTTGTGACAGGGGTCCCTCCTAGAACAGGGTGGAGGGTACAGAGTGGAGGGCACAGGGGAGTGGAATTCCCCAGAACAGGCTAGGGTCAAAGAACAGGCCAGAGTCATGTTCTGGGTGAAGGGTATGGGGGTCCCTGCTTGGTCAGCATTCTGGGTGGAGACCTTGCTTGGTCAACATCCCAGAACAGGGTGGTTTTTGTACAGACTTGCACCTTGACTCTTGTACAAAAAGCTGCTTCAAGGCTTACTGATTTAGGGAAGTATTAATTCAAGGAAAGATAAGGGGCAGGGGACTGTACCTTGGGTAATTCACTTTTACCCCAGACTACATCTTTAAGCTCTTAGAAGCGGTTATGGGATTTAGGACATAAACTACAGATTTAGGACAGGAGCTAAAGGGGCTAAATGGTGGGCTTCAAATATTGTACAACACTAGGGATTAACACAAATACTCTGCACACAGTAGGTATTTAAATACTTGTTGAAAGGATGAATAGGGTTAAGGATTCAGTATGTATTGGGATTAGGATTTACTGTGTGACCAGGTGAATGAGGGCTCAATATATCAGTTTCTATCAGAGGCTTGTCCCTAGGGTAGAAACAGGTTTATCTAGCTCATTTTCCCCCTCTTTTTATTTTTTTTTCAAAATCATTTATTAAGCAGATATTATATTCTAGGCCCTGGGCTAAGTTTTCAGGTTACAAATATGGAAACCCTGTCCCAAGGTCCAGCTCCTAATGGTAGAGCTCCTTCATTATCACCCAAGGGGAAAACTCCCTCGAATCTGTAGAATAGCAAACTGGGAATATGGATGTGATAGAGACTGGAGCTCCTCTCAAATCTTCTAAAGTCTTTTCCTTCAGCAATCTGAAGTAGGGTTGGCCCCTTCCATCTTCTTTCATGACACTAGAAGCCGACTCAATGGTAAACAAAGACTTTCTTGGAAAGTCCTGAAGGGAGCTTACCAAGAACTGAAGCTCTCCTGCTCACCAATTCATCCCTGCCTCACATAGGGTAGGGGTTTCATCTCCACACATAGAGAGAGTCCCATACCAATGAACTTTGGGACACAGTTTACCAAGACAAAACCAAAACCTTGACACCATCCTTGTCCTCAGAGCTTACCTTCTATGGAACTGATTTCAGGAAGAGGAAGTAGCACTAACACCTGGAGAAACTGAGAAAGGCCTTGTAGAAAAGGTCAAACCTGAGCTGAGCTTTCCAAGGGGTGTGGGTGAGCAAGGAGGGCACTAGTTATGACTTCATCAGCCATGCCTAATGGGTCTTTTTTATCTGAACTCAAAGAATCTTAGAGACAGATAGACAGGCAGAGACAGACAAAGGGAGTATGTCGAAGACATGAGGGGGAGAGAAAGACAGAGACAGAGACAGACAGAGAGGAAGAGAAAGAGACAGAGACAGAAACAGAGAGAAAGACAGAGAGAGGGAGAAAGAGAGGGAGAGGAAGAGAGAGAACCTTCAGGAGAAAAATATATAGTGAACATAGGCCCGTTCTCAGAACAATCCCCCAGTTCCTGCTGTTCTCTCATAAAAAAAAAACAAAAAACAGGGCATTAGTCTAGATGATCCATTAAGGTCCCATCCATCTGTAATTTCTATAAATCTATATCATCTATGAACATCCCATTTATTCAGGTATAGGGAGGTTACGGTTCCCATAGAAAGAAGGCTAACTAAGCGCTGATAAGGGCCTGAGGTGTGACTCTCCCCAAGCAAATCAAAATTGTAATAATGGAGGACAATTTCTCAACCCAAAGGAATGTAACTCAAATGGTAGAATTTCAGACTCTGCAGAAGTCTAGAGATGGGAGTAGAGCCAGTCTGGGGAACAGGCTGTCCAGTCCTATCCCTTAACCCCCTAAACCTGCTGTCCCATAACCTGGTTGTCCCATGATCTGAGAATGGGCCCAGAGGAAGCCTCTTTGCCTGTACCCATAAACCTTCTTCAGGGGATATATTCTTTAGAAAGGAAGATTCCAAAGGGAAGTTCAGACTGTGTGTGCTCAAGACCAGAACAATAAAGGAGGAAACCAGCCAGAAATCATGTGAGTGAGGCTCTCTTCTCTCTATCTCTCTCTCCATTCCTTTCTGTCTTCTCCTTTGTCTGTCTCTCTCTCCCTTCATCTGTCCTCACTATTTTCCCCACTCTATATCTCTGTCTGTCTCTGTATATTTCTCTTATTTTCTGTGTGTCTTTCTCTGTCTCTGTCTTTTTCTTTCTGTCTGTCTGTCTCTCTTCTCTCCCCTCCCTGCCTTTCCTACTCCTGGTGTTCATCGGCAGACTCCCTGTTTGTTTTTCTGTCTCTGTTTTTCTCTGTCTCTCTTCTCCTCCCCTCTCCCTCTTTCCCACTCTGTAGCTTCATCTGCAGACCCCCTGTTCGCTCCTCCCTCTGTCTCTCTCTCCTTTCCCCTTTCCCCGCTGTTGGTCCTAGATCACAGAGACTGTCCCAGAGGTGGAGTGTGGCCCTGCTCCAGTCTCTAGGATGCTTCTCCCCGACTTTTGGCAGTTTCTAGTTGGTGTGTTATTTTTTTAAAACCATGATCACATGTCCCATCTTGTAACCTTAGCTTCCCCGATGCGGTTAAGTGCTTCTCATTTCCTCCCCAGGAAAACGGCCCAATTTTCCATGAGTTGGGTTCTGGCTACGGTAATAGTGCAAGACCTCGCACTGGCTGCCTCCACCCAGCTGGGCCTTATTCCCTGACCTGGGACTGGTGCAAATAACAGGCTGGTCTAAACAAAGTGGGGGAAGGTACGGCACAGAGACTGGGACCTAGACCACTTTTTTCCCTTAACAATGGATCAGGGTTTTTTTGTTTGTTTGTTTTTTAATGAGAGGTTAGCTGGAAAGCTAAAGGTTTGAGCCTGGGTTGACAAAGACCCAGGCTCCCAGTTTCCTTCCCCCTGACTTGCATCACCTAGATTCTCTCTAAAATCTATATTTCTTTATAGCTTTAAGGCTTACAAGATACTTGCTCAACACAGGTCTCTGAAGTATGCAGGATAAATGTTATTATTGTCATTTTACAGATAAGGTAACTGAGGCCCAGAAGAGTTGCCCAGGATTACACGGTTAGTAATTATCTGAGTCCAGATTTGAAACCAGGTCAGGCACTGTATCCCAGATTCTATTTGCCTGTTTCTTCATCTGTAAAACAGTATAGTGGAATTCCACCTCTGGCCAATATTCTAGCCTAATGATAGTGACAAAGTCATTATTGCTGAGGTCTAAACTCTGTGCTCTTTTCTATATGTCATAAAGTTTTTATCCATTGCCACCATCTAGAGGCCAAAGGAGAGAGATTTCTTTTTTTTTTTTGAGGGGGGAAGGCAGGGCAATTGGGGTTAAGTGACTTGCCCAAGGTCACATGGCTAATAAGTGTTAGGTGTCTGAGGCCGAATTTGAACTCAGGTCCTCCTGACTCCAGGGCCTGTGCTCTATTCACTCCATGACCTAGCTGCCCCTGGAGAGAGATTTCTTATTTGTGAACTATGCCCTAAGGGATCACTGGTTCTGTAAAAGAGGAAGGAGGGGGCTGACTTTAAAAATTCACTATCCTTCTAAGAGGTCTATGGGTTGAGGTTCCATCACTGCCCAAAATATGTGAAGTATTCAGCTCTAGGCTTTAGGCCTCATTGACCTTAGGCAGATTCCCATGGATTCCAGCTCTTTACACACTCTCCAAAGTTGGAAGGTCCCTCTGAGGCTATGGAGTCCAACCCATGTCTAAACATGAATCTCTACTGCCATATACCTCAAAAGTAGCCACCCAAACTCTCCCTGAATATCTCCAACATGGGAAAACTTACTACCTTCCTAGGCAGTCCATGAAACTCTGGGGCAACAGTAATTTGTAGCAATGTTCCCCAGCCCTCACCCCAACATCAAGTCTAAGTTTGCCCCTTCTCAATTTTCACCCCCAGCTCCTAGGTCTACATTGTACATTGTAATCTCTTTGGCACAATAGCCACTTAAACCCTTGAAATCATGTCTAGAAGCCTCTTCTCTGAGCTAAACATTCCTAATTCCTTCAACTGATCATCTTATGACATGATCTCAAAGTGTTTCACTATCTTGCTTTTTGATGTGGCAAGGAGAAGAACCATGTCTTGATGTGAGACTGGAGCAGGGATATGTTAAATTTTTAAATTCTCAGTGTGAACATTTAGATCTCATAAATCAGCAAACACTCTAAATCAGAACTTGATTTGTTGTTTTATTAACTGTCTAGACTTAAGAAAGTGATGGAGAAAATGTTAATACTGCAGACTAAAACCTTAAAAGTGCATTGTGTATACATTTTTTTTCTGGAAGCCAGTTATTAAACATTCACAAGTACATCCCTAGACTGGGTTGAAGGAAGAAATGGTAGAAGAAGGCATCTGAGTGATGTGAGATGAGGGGAAAAGAGGGATCTCTTGATGAACACCTGAAGTTTTTTTTCAGTGAAATATAAAATAAAATTCTCAGCAGAAAGGGTGAAGGAAAGGAGAAGTATGAAAAATCTGAGGAAGGATAAAAGGATTTGGAAAACCCTCTGTAGTGAGTGCAATGGTGAATAAATTAGAAAGGATTGCCTTGTCACAGCGAGGGCCCAGTTGAGATTATGTTGCATAAATTGATAGTAGATCCAGTTAGCATAGTTTTGTGATTTACTCCAGCTTTAACAGGATGTCAGTAAAAGTGAAGGCAATTAATGGTGAGAGTCATCCAAAATTGAGGCTTAGCAGGGCAAGATCTTTAATAGGATTAAGAGAGAGCGACTAGAGAAAGGGGGACAATGTAGAGTCATCAAGGGGTCAAAATGGGAAATGAAGGAGAATGTAGCTTTTGTTGGGGTGATGGCCTGGGAAAGAACTGAGGAGTCAAGAAATTAGAGGTCATAGTAAAGACAAAAACAGGGTGTGGGGTTGCAAGGCAGAGAGAGAGGTAGAGTAACAGATTATGATAAATTAAGGAAATATTAAAGTAAACATGGAAGTGGTGCATTGGTGAGTGATTAGATATAAGGTCAAGGGTATGATCATCTCTGTGTATAGCTGTGGTGGAGGTAGAGATGGAGCTCATGGGAAATTATTAAGTTGAGGAACTGGGAGGTGAGAGTATTTGAGAGAATATCAGTATCAAGTTAAAGTTAATATCAATATCAAGGTAAAGTCCCCTAGTTTGTGAGGGCAGGAGTTGGTGAGGAGAGAATCACCAAGCCAGTGCGTGAAACATTGAACTCATTAAGAGAAAAAGGAATTGTCCTGGAGGTTGGTAGATAACCGTTAGCAGAATTTTGATTGGGTGATAGATATGAATCGAGTGAATGTCAAAGGAGAGGTTCCTGAGTGATGGAGGCAGAGGAAGAGCTTAGAAGCAGCAATGGGGAACAAGGAGTACATTCCGATTGCCCTACTAGCAGTGTTAGGGGGTTGGTGGGAAGAAGGGAAATGAGTGAAGGTGCAACCAGTGCTAGAAAGATTGGCCAAGGAAGTGGTGGCATCAGGAGGCAGGCAGGTCTTAGTGAGGGCCTCTCACTCCAGATTTTCACCTTTCTACTTTGTTCTACACATTCCCTTATCAACAAATTCTAAACTTCAGGCACTAGTATTATTAAACTTCCTTGGTCCCTGAGCCTGTTGAGGTCACTGAGCTCAGGAACCCACTACACATCCTTTCCCTAATTACCATTTCCTCTTCTATTGTCACTGTAGCTTGTATTGGAGTTTGGCATCTGTTCCTACTTTCCCATCAACATCTCCCTGTATCCATGTACTCTAAACCACAGAAGTGTATTTCTAGGGTTTATTTACAAGAGAAAAGAGAATATACAAATTCAGAAACAATACCCCAGGGTAAGCTAATTAGAAGTGTGTAGAAAAGAAAATTACTCAGTCCCAGGCTGGAAGGTACTTAAGCTTTCTAACCTAGTCTTTAACTAAAGTTCCCTGGGTCTTACAAAATTGTTCATACCTTTTGACCCAGAAATCCCACAGTTGTGATTCTATCAAGGAGATTATTCACAGAAAAAAAAATACCAATACATGAAAATATTCATGGGATTATTTGTGAGAACAAAAAGCTAGACAACAATGATTAGAGAATGGCTTGCCAAATCATGGCATTTCATCAAATAATGAATAGAGTACTGGACTTGAAGTTAGGAAGACTTTGGTTGGAATCCCTCATCAGACACTTACTAGATGTCTGATGTAAGATAAGGCAATTCACTTCTGCCAGCCCAAGTTTCCTCATCTATAAAATGGCTATATTATTAGTTTGCATAATATCTTAAATTCTCAAATATATTTGTGGTCTCAACAATGTGCACCTTCTCTTCAATGATGCAGATTGTGACCCATTTATGCCTGGCCATTTTTGTATGCCTCTTATCCATGATTTCCCATAAGTTTAACACAGGGACCCTACCTCAGTTTTTATTCTGATATGGAGATAATGCCTTTAGGGGACATTAACTGTCCACTAGTTATCCCTCTCTCTCAAAAAATTATCAGCTTATATTTTTCAATCATCCATTTCTCTGATGGCAACTAATACTCAAGATTTTCTTCCTGTCTTCCTTCCTTCCTTTCTCTTTCTTTCTTTCTTTCTTTCTTTCTTTCTTTCTTTCTTTCTTTCTTTCTTTCTTATTTGTTATGTGTTGCAGTCTTCTTACAATCATCATGTGCTTTTGAAAATATAGGCATTTAAAATATGAGCTCTTGTTTCTCAGAAAAAATGAGGATTATTAAAAAGAGCTTTACAATTTCCCAAAAGTAATCCATCCCACCGATCTGTTTGATTCAAAGGACAACCTGTCTATTTACATTTGTATATATACATATGTACATATATATACATAATATATGTATACACATACACATATACATACCCCCAGAGTTTAGCTAGAGCCTGGCCCATAAGAAGTAATTAATAAATGCTGTATCATTTATTCCTTGATTAATAAATGTTTTTATTCATTCTTCTATTAATACATGTTTTGTCTTTCATTCATTCATCC
Source organism: Gymnobelideus leadbeateri (assembly GCA_011680675.1). Lineage (NCBI taxonomy): Eukaryota > Metazoa > Chordata > Mammalia > Diprotodontia > Petauridae > Gymnobelideus > Gymnobelideus leadbeateri. The sequence goes on from WOXC01006005.1 coordinate 463,000, forward strand.
ACTTGGTTTTTCCTGTGTAGACTCTAGAGCTGACAGGGACCATACAGACAATCTAATTTAATCTCTTTATTTTACAGATGAGGAAACCTTTTTTTACAGGAGGTGGCTGGCCTAAATTATCTGATGTAAGGGATATCAAGATATCCCCCCACCCCTTCCACATATGAGATTGCCTGAAATTTCCTCAGTAGATCTCTTACTCAGATTAAGACTTCCAGGTTCCTCTATTAAAATGCAAATTCTACTGCCTGCCAAGAGAAAACAGGAGGCCCTAACACCTCATTATAAATGAATTTGTCAGATATTTTCCCTGGAGGGGTGAGGGGACCAAACCGCTGAAACCCTAGAGAAAGGAGAAGCCAAGACAAACACTGCATCGTTCACAATCCTGCCTTAAAGATGAGGTCAGACAGCAGGAAGGAGGAGGAGGAGGAGGAGGAGGAGGAGGAGGAGGAGGAGGAGGAGGAGAGAGGAACGTGAATGGGCTTGTGCTGGCCCTCCCTTCCATGACCCTGGGATTGGATTCATTCGGTCCCTCACCAGAGAACAACTGGGAAACTTTTCTCTTCCCAAACCCTTGCATAAAGCCTTTGAAAAGGAGAGAGGTGGAAATAAATGGGGAGCCTGGACAGACTGGACAACAATCAGTTTCTCCATGATTTGGGGAATCCTGCCCTCTACCTTGTGGAAACCTAATAAAGACACAGGAGACTTTGAAGGCAGCTTAAATAGACTTGAGGCTCATTGGGTTTGGGAGAGAGTAAAGATAAAAAGATGACAGATTTAGAGCAGGCAGGACCTTTCAAAGCTAAGCCCCTCATTTTACAGGTAACTACATTTAGAGAAATTAAAATGATTTGCCAATGGTCCCAATGCCTGGAGTATGTGAACCCGGGTTTTTCCCAACTCCAAGAAAGGAGTCTGTGTTCCTGGGCAAAGCAGTATGAAGTTGCAGGACCTGTTGTTACTCCCATCTTATATCTGAGGAAACTGAGGCCAACAAGGGTTAAATGACTTGCCCAAGATCACATAGCTAATATGTGACTGAGGCTGAATTTGAACTCGGGTTTTCCTAACTCCAGGACTAGCACTCTACCTACTACAAAGGAGGGGAGGGGGAAGCTTTCATTAAGATCAGCTAGGGCAAGTTTCACAGAGGGAGGCAGCATCATGTTGGAGCTACAGTTGCAATTTATAATTGTAGCACTTACTGGCCCATCTCACTCTTACACATGAGAACTCCCAGACAGGCTGTAATTCTCTGGAGTTTCATCCATTTAAAACCATAGCTCTGCTAACATATTTAGCTCCCCCAGCAGGGTGTTTATTATCTTTTGCTGGTCATACAGAGAGTATAAATACCTAAAAGCTAAGGCATTTAATAAAGGGCTTAAGAAGAAGAGTATTTCCTCCAGAAACCTAGGGCACATTGTCCCTTAAACACACACCCCACCAGTGGGAAGTGTATACACATTTAAGGAATATAAATGGATGGGTAGTGTAGGGAATACATGTACGTGTATGGCCGGGATAAACTTGTGAAAGAGCACAAATGTAGGGAATGCAACCAAGATGCCCTTTTGGTGTGACAACTCACACTTCTGATGCTATAGGGCCACCAAGATCTTCCAGTGATGCCATATTGTTCCTGCCGTACCTGAACTCCAGTCAGAGATGTGCTTATAAATGTTTAACAACCAGTTCTCCAAGAAAAAAAAAAGCACCATGACACACTTTTAAGTTTGATCTGCACCATTAACATCTTCCCCATTAGTTTCTTAAGTCTAGACAATCAACAAAACAACAAATTAAACCCTGATTTTAGTGTTTGCCTATTTATAAGGTGTAAAATCCCACACTGAAATTTAACAATTGGCTATCAATTTGAGCTGGATCCAGCACATCCCTGAACCAATGGTTTCACATAGTGCATAGTCTTTGCCAAACATGCAAGCATCTTTACTGGGAATGGAAATGTGACATGTTGCTTCTCTTCTGTTTTGTCCCCTATGGTCTCATGTAGCCACCCCTATATGCTCCTCCACTGGACCCTTGGTTGCTGTTTGTCACTTCCAGGGACAGTTCCACTTGGCAAAACATCATGGAGCTTCTCATCGATTACAGCTTCCAAAGTCAGTTGGATGTCTTAGTTGAGACATTTTATCTTCTCCTAGGAGAAAGAATTGACTCTGTTATCTCTTCTTTGGATAAAAGCACAAGATCTTGACCTTGACCTTCTAGGAAGTGAGGAACCTCCTACACCTAGTCATCAGACTAGAGAAAAACCCTTAGTCACCTTTTCCTTCCCCTAAGGAGAAACTTTCAGTCCTCCAAGAACTGACTATGATGGACTTTTCCTCTTCAAAATAAGTCTTCATTTCAGGGACCATAATCTTCTTAATATTACAACTAGTTAGTTAGATAGTGTCCCCAGAGAATGTCTATTTTTAAACTTAAATTTTCTGATCATCAAGGATAACCTCTCTATCCCAAGCCTCTACCTGACTAAGGGCTAGAAATGCCTTGTTAAACTACCATTTAATGTCTAATTGCCAGAATTCACAAAATTGGCATTATTGTCCTATTCCAACAATTTTTTAAAACTCCCAATTTTTCTTCTCTTCCCATACAAATAAATGGGAGGGAGACAACCAAGGAACAAAGGGGCCACTAAAAGACTTTGTCCTCCATCTCAATTCTTTATTTCAAATACCTGTGTATAGGTATATGAATATATGTATATTATATGTGTGTACATATACATATGTATATGTATATACACACACATATATGCCTGCAGTAAGCCTTTCTGGAATTTCACCAGGTTCTCTATACAACAGACATTTCTTAATAGCCTAGGAGATGTACAAAGTTTAGTTAAAACATGGCAAATGCCATAGAGAGGCTTATAGGTAGTGGAGGAGGATAATAAACATAAGTAGTCACAACATATAATATTATATAATGCTTACATTAGAGAGTTACATAATAAAATGCTATATGAAGGGTGAGTTGCCACATTATTAGTGACCAAGAATATCAGGAAAGGCTTCCTGGAGACATTGGCATTGGGATTTGCTAGGTGAAGAGTGGGGAAGAAAGGCATTCTAGGCATAGAGTACAGCCTAAACAAAGACATGGAGGTGTGAGATTGCAAGCTACCTTTGGGCCCAATTCGATTAGTTAGATTATATGAAGGGAAATTATATCATGATTCTAGAAAAACAACATGGCATCACATTATGGATAGCCTTGAAAACAAAGAAGAGGAGTATGAATTTTACTAAATAGGGTCTAGGGACCTGCTGGAAATGTTTTCTCCAAAAAGAGATGTGACCAGATCTATATGTAAGTAATATTATTTACAAACAGACTAAAGAATAAAGGATGAGGAAGTAGTAGATATAAGAACACTTGTAAAGAGGGGAGGAGAAGAGAATAAGCATTTATTAAGTGCCAATTGTGTGCCAACCACTAAATTAAGTGCTTTACAAACACACCTCATTTGATACTTAAAATAACTCTGAAGTAGGTGATATTATCCCCATTTTATAGTTGAAAAAACTGAAAGAAAGAAAGAAAGGAAGGAAGGAAGGAAGGAAGGAAGGAAGGAAGGAAGGAAGGAAGGAAGGAAGAAAGAAAGAAAGAAAGAAAGAAAGAAAGAAAGAAAGAAAGAAAGAAAGAAAGAAAGAAAGAAAGAAAGAAAGAAAGAAGCAACAAACAATAAGCACCTACTTATGTACCAATCACTGTTGTGAGGGCTTTAGAAATATTATCTCATTTGATCCTCATAACAACTCTGTGAGATAGGTAGACAGAGGTTAAGTGACTTGCCCAAAGTCACACAGCTAGTAAGATGTCTGAGACCAGATTTGAACTTAGATCTTCCTAGCTTCAAGCCCTAGTGTTCTATGCACTTCTTTACTATAAATCTAAAGCTGACTGAAACCACAGAGGTTATCTGATCTCACTCTATCATTTTATACTTGAAGAAATCTTGACTGAATATGACACATAAATGGTAATTAGGTCCTATGTTGAGATACTATCTCACACCTATCAGATTGGCTAAGATGATAGGAAGGGAAAACAACAAATGTTGGAGGTGACGTAGAAAAATTAGGATACTGATACACTGTTGGTGGAATTGTGAACCAATCCAACCATTTTGGAAAGCAATATTAAATTATTCCCCCAAAGTTATAAAGCTCTATATACCCTTTGACCCAGCAATAAGACCCACTATTAAGTCTGTTTCTCAAGGTGAATAAGGAAAAAGGCAAACCTCCTGTATGTTCTAAATATTTATAACAGCTCTCTTTATGGTAGCAAAATTGGAAATGGAGGGGATGCCCATCAACTGGGGAATGACTGAACAAGTTGTGGTAAATGACTGTGATTGAATGTTACTGGGCTGTAAGAAATGATATACTAGTTGATTTTAGAAAAACATGGAAAGACTTGCACAAAATAATGAAAAGTGAAATGAACAGAACCAAGAAAACATTGTATACAGTAAAAGCAATCTTAATCGAAGAATAATTGTGAACAACCAAGTTATTCTGAACACTATAAATATTCAACTCAATCCACCTCCAGAAGGAACTAAAGTACTAAATAGTAGTACATATTGTATGGTTTTTACATATATTTATATATCTGTGCCAAATGATGACCTTCTCTAGTGAGGGGTGGGGACAGTGGGAGGGAGGCAGTTCAGAACTTAAAAGGTAACAAATAAATAAAGTTTAAATTTTTAAAAAGAGAGCCAATATAAGCATGCTGTTAGAGTTTACCATGTAAATATTTGGAAGAAGTTTGTTCTAAGCCTATGTTGTGCTTGTCCTTCATTTTCAAAGAGGACCATGGCATCAAGGAAATGATAACAGGACTTGCAGTTGACTTTGACTTGAGTAAGGGAGGGCTGTGCAAAATCACCAGCCTCACTTTCTCCTCCAGAGCCATCTGGATCCAGTGACCAGATACTCATCAGGATGACTGGAGATGACCCAGGATGCAATGGGAGGCCCTGGCCCTTTTAAGCTAATGCCTTTTCAGGTACTCATTTAGACAGAGGTAATGCCCATTCAGTGAAATAGGCCTCTTTAAAGGAATGAATGATCCCTTTAATTAGAAAAAAGAAAAAGATCAAACTGGGAGGGGAAGACCTAACAAAAGTAAATGCACAAAGGCAAGAAAGGACCAGACAATAAAAGCTAATCCCATTTTACTGAAACAAAGAATACATGAAGGTTAAAACACTGTGGGGAAAAAAGACTGGGAAGGTAGATTAGATCCAGTCATTGGGAAGGAGATCTGAAATATCAGGTTATATCGTTTGTATTTTATCCTGGAGGTAATAGGGAGTCATAGAAGGTTTTTGAGCAGGGGGAAGATGTAATAATTATTACCATTTTTATAGCTCTTAAAAATTTAGAAACTACTTTCTTCACAACCCTGAGGGAGGTATTGAAAGTATTATTATCCCCACTTTCTGGGTGAAGAACCTAAAACTGAAGGCAATTAAGTGACTTGTCCAGAGTTACACAGCCAGGAAGGTTTGGAGCCATAATTCTCACCTGGACTTGTGATTACAAGACCAACTCTTCCTACTGTACCACATCATCACAGATAGACTTGTGAATTCATGCAGCTATTTTTTTTTAGCAACTGTATGGAGGATGGACTGATAGCAAAGAAATTGGAGGCAGGAAAGGCAGTTAGGAAGTTATTAAAAATAGTCTGGGCTAGAGGTGATGAGGATGTGAACCAAGGTGGGAGCAGCATGAGCCAAGACGAGGTAACAGATGCCAGAGATGTTGGGGAAGTAGAATCAGTAGGAGTTGGCAACTGACTGTTTGTCAGAGAAGGTGGTGATGTGAGAAGGTAAGATCAGAGACAAGTAGGGTTTCAGGCTTGGATGACTGAGAGGATGGTGGTACCATCAAAAGGAATAGAGAAGCTGAGAGAAGGGAGTGGTTTAGGGAGAAAGATAATAAGTTCAGTTTTTTACTTGCTGAGTTGAGGCACTATTACAGTATCTGTGTGGAGATGCCCAATGGGCAACTGTAATTGTGTATCTGGAGATCTAGGAACAGATTAGGTCTAGAGACAAATGGATTTGGGTCATCTGCATCAAGTTAATCATTTAAAAGCCCTGGTTTTATTTTCCTTTTAAAATAATTTTAAATTTTAAAATAATTTTAAAGTAATTTTAAATTTTAAAATAATTTTATATTTAAATTTTAAAATGTTTAATTTAAAATATTTTTAAAATTAAAAATAATTTTAAATTTAAATTTTAAAATAATTTTTTCCAAACAAAATTCTCCCATTCCACATTAAGAAAACAAGAAAAATAAAACCCATGTTACAAATGTGCATAGCCAAGGAAAACAAATTACCACATTGAAGAGATCTGATTTTAGAGATAGAAGATCCATGTTCAAATCATACCCTAGTACTTATTATCTGTTGGGCAAATTATTTTACATCTCTGGAACTCAGTTTCTTCATCTGATGACCTCTAAGGCTCCACCCAACTTTCTGAAGTCATGGCATTGGGTGAGATCACTGAGGGAGAGAATATGGAAAGATAAGACAAGAATATTGAGGACAGAGCCTTGGGGGACACCCACTCTTAGGAGGAAAGAGATGGACCAATGAAGGAGACTGAGAAGAAGCCATTGGACAGTTGGGAAGGGTCTTTCAAGAAGAAAGCAATGTGATAGAAACCAAAGGAGGAGAGGATCCAAAGAAACTAGTGGTCAATAGAATTGAATGCTATAAGAAAATCAAGATGAATGAGGACTTGGAAAAGGTCATTTGATTTAGTGGCAAAGAAAACAGTTTCAATAGAGTGGGGAGAACAGAAGCTAGAACAGAGAAGTCAAGGAGTGCATGGGTGGTGGTGATGAGGCGAAGACATCAAATGTAAATGGCTTTCCAGAAGCTCATCAGTGAAGGGGAGGAAGGAAATAAGTAACTTAAAGTCTAGGGCATTTTTCTTTTCTTTAAGTGTAGGCAACTTGAATAGAGGCAGAGATAAAAAAAAACAGTAGAAAGAGAGAGATTGAAGAGGAAACGAGAGGAAATGATCAATAAGCTGAGGTTCTGTTTGTTTTAAGGTCTATGTGTGATGATTATGGGAATGCAGGATTGTGAAAGAATTCAGCACACATGGTCCCAATTTTTTTCCCAGTAAAATAAGAGACAAGACCATCTACCAAGAAAAGAGGTGTGGGGTAGGAGTCGGGTGATGTGAATAATGTGATAGTCAATTAGAAATGAAAGGAATGTGAGGGTATAATGTAGTTAAAAAGCATGAATTTCTAATGGACTGTATTGATATCATCAGGCTTTGAAACACTGCAGAGCCTCCTGACTGAGATTCATAATCACTCAAAATACGAGTAAGTATTCATATAGGAAAAATCAAGTGGATGAAGAATTCCTCTTGCCCAATTAGGATACGGAGTTAAATGGAGAGTCAATAGATATGGCCCTTTTGTTACATATATATTGGACAAACTGCAAATGGAAAATAAGTTGGGCCCAAAATTGAATAGGAGGAAGAGAACCTTTGGGAAATTTCAAATTTTTTTTAATGACCTCAAGTTTCATCCTGAAGCAAAGACCTGTATGATTATACAAATATTGATATATTAGATAGCTAGATCGTGTATTACAGTTTACTATGTCCAGGAACTATGCTAAGTTCTGGGAATAAAAGTAAAAGCAAATAAGACTATATATATATATATATATATATATACATATATATATATATATATATATATATATACATATATATATATATATCAGGGCAGGCAGGCAGCACAGTGGATGGAGCATGAAGCCTAAACTCAGGAAGACTCCAGTTCAAATCTGGTCTGAGATATTTACTAGCTGTGTGACCCTGGGCAAGTCACTTAACCCTATTTGCCTTAGTTTCCTCATCTGTAAAATGAGCTACAAAAGGAAATGGAAAACTACTCCCATATCTTTGCCAAGAAAATACCAAATAGGATCATGAAGAATTAGACACAACTGAAATGACTGACCAACAAAAATATATACCTCCACCCCAAGAAGCTTAGATTTTAATGGAGGAAGACAACACACATAACAGGGAATTGGGACTTAAGAAGGGGAGGGAAGAGGGGAAGAACATGGAAAGGAGGTGGGTCAAACTGGAAGTAAAGTGAGCATGCCTGGAGCCCCTCATAAAATATGGAAGGGACTAGGGACTCACTCATCCTGAAAGAGGTCCTCAGAACTATCTTCAGGATAGGAAGGCTGCTAGTGAAGAGGTGGGGAAGCTCAGAGAGTGAACACTCAGGAGTGTGGTATGATTGTGAGGTAATCAATCAACAAATATTTGCTGAATGCCTACTTTGTGCCAGACACTGCGCTAATAGCCAGGGATATACATATAACTGATTTCTACTCTCTAAAAAGTTATATTCTAATAGAGGAAACAAATATTTTAAAATATGTGCATCATAAAGGGAATAAATTTCTATGCATGCATAAATACATTCAAACATATATCTATTTCTATGTGTATGGGTGTTTATATACACACATGTACAAAGTATTTAAATACAAGGGAGTTGGGGGGATCAGAAAAAGACTTCATTCATAAAATATTGCCTGAATTTCATCTTAAAGGAGGAAAGAGACTATGAGGAAGATAAAAGGAGGGGGCTTATTCCAGGCTGGAAAGATAGCCAGTGCAAAGGCTCAGAGACAGGAGATGAAGTCATATAAACACTACAGTCTCTGAAGAATGAAAATTGAAAATCATGCAGTGGGAGCATCCATGGACAGAAGAAAGCCTCAACACATTACAAACGTAAGCCAAGTCCTCCTTATTATAGGACTTTTTTCTCATTGGTCAAGATCAATACCCTTGGGGTCATGCAAAGAAAAATGAAGGAAAGTTGAGCAAAGCATGTTGCAAAAAGAAGTGGATTGGTCACATAGTAAAAGAAGCAAAAGTAATGGATAGCCCATTGATCCCAACAGTGTCCTAAGGATTTTCCCTAGTTTCAAAAGAAAAGTTCCCCAGTATGTTGGATCCCCTTTCACTCTCCCCTAGGAAGAACTTACAGGAGGGCATGGGCAAGGAATTTCCAAAGGGACAAGATCACAGATCCAGGTAAATAGCAGTACAAATTAATGACTTTTCTAAGCAACTGTTAAGAGAGGTAGGAGGGGCGGCTAAGTGACTCAGTGAATAGAGCCCCGGCCCTGGAGTCAGGAGGATCTGAGTTCAAATCCAACCTCAGACACTTAGCACAAAAACTAGCCTTGTGACCTTGGGCAAATAACTTAACTCCAATCGCCCTACCTCCACCCCCTCCAAAAAAAAAAAGAGAGGTAGGAAAGGTGAATGGTGGTGCCAACATGGTGACCGAGGTTAGAGATTACTGCGGGGGGAGGGGGGGCAAGTAGAGGAACAGTAGAATAAAAAGTTTAAATGTTGAAAAGGTTAACTATAAGGTTAAGACTCTGAAAGGAGGGACTTAAACCCAGAACAGGGATTAGAGACTGGAACTAGATTTTTCAGTCCCTTGACTTTCACTATGAGGACAAAGAACAGGCTTCTTATGAGTGAGGAGGCAATAGGAAGTGGAAGGACAGGAGTTTAAGACTGGGGATGGTGGGGGGGGGGGTGCATTTATTAAGCACCTACTATTAGGCACTGTACTAAGTGCTTTACAAATATCTCATCTGATCTGTTTTAATTAGGGGGAAATTTTCAGTTTTAGTTGGAACAGTTTTCTGTGATGGCAGCGTCAAAATTGGCTGAGTATCCTGTGTTTAAGAAGATAATTTCAAAAGCAGGGGAAGTAGTCTTCCTTTTATTACTCAGAATTTAGCAATTAATATTCACAAAAGGGATGGGCATGGCATAAAAGTTGCCATTGCACCACTCAAAAGTGAAATTCAAACCTAAGCTATTCAAATGGGGCTTGTTGAAGAATATAGCATAGGTTTCAATGTAATTGGAAGGATATTGAAACACAACAACTCTTGACAGTCTTCCAATGCTTGTGGTGAGCCTCGGGGTCTTATCAACTCTCCAATCTATGGAGGACAGGCAGAAATAGGTCTTTAGTAGAAATTCCCTTCACTTAAGTGAAATCTGAAACCTAATCACTTTTGCTTAAAGAGAGGAAAAGGTTGGTTTGGGGGTGTGTTTTTTTTTTTATGTCACTTATCAGCAAAATCTTGCTTCACAATCTAGACTCCTAAATTTGGGAGAACTGCTTGACTAGGCTGAGTTCATGGTTAGTCTTTTGGGAAACAACCTTGGCACACATTCAACACCCTCAGCAGGCCCAGGTGGAGGTAACATTTGTCTAGAGAGGAGGCCTGTGTTGGGCAGTTTCTCATAATTAGACTAAAAGCTATCATACATTCATTAACCTTGAGAGGCTGTCTTCTCATCCTGTCTAGTCAAGGGCTTAATGAGTATTTGAAGACCTCAGAAGAAGTGACTGTTAACAGGAGACTTCTTGCATAAGTAACAGAAGGGAAAACCTGTTGAACTTTTTAGACCAGATAATAAGTTCCAGGAAGTTATGATCTACTTCAAAGAAAACTATTAATACTTAGGTGGTGCAATGGATAGAGCATTGGGTTTTGAAGTGTTTCACACTTAAATCTTGGCATCGTTGAATGACAGAGAATGAGGAGGAGAGGGGCTTAAAGAAGTGAGAAGAGTGGCCTGGATGTTGGTATATGGCATGGAGATATAATTGGATGGTGCAACCTTCAAAGAAAAGAGATTGTGGAATGACAATGGTGGAGAAGGATCTGAAAGTGGCAGTGGAGAGTACAGAGGATGCCAACTCCAATCCACCCTGGCACTGTAAGTCAGTGAGCATGAGAAAAGGAGCAGCTAGAGTACAGGAGGGTAGAGAGGAATTAGGTATCCTTAGGGAAAAAGAAATAGATTTGGGCTACAGCCAAGAGATGGAAGGGATAGAAGACTAAGAGAGCAAGGGTTAGCCCATCAAGAGGGTAAAGTGGAAAGGTCAAACCAAGATGGACAAGAACAGGTGAGGGGAGGAGGGAAGGCCAATCTTCATGCTTTATGTCATTGCCTGGAATGAGTCCTCTCTGAGCCCAAAAGGCTCCTCTGAATGGAGACTATATCAGACAAGGGCTTGTTTAAGAGAAAGGTCTATCTGTCCCATCAGACAAGGTGTTTTCAGAGTTTCATGCTGGTCACTTGCTATTTAACCTTGAAGAAATTGTTTTATTTCTCTCAGTCTCAGTTCCCTTGAGTCAGTCCGGGAGCTCTCATATCTCTTTAATCAGTCAACAAGCATTTATTAAGGGCTTACTATGTGCCTGGTATTATGTGCTAAGTGCTGGGGGTACAAAGATAGAGAAAAACACAGTCTCTGCCCTCAAGGAGCTCATAGTTTAATGGGGGAGACAAAGCACAAAGGCCTATGTACATACAAGATATGTGTCTGCCTCCTGACTCAGAGCCCAGAGCAGGGCTGCCCATGGCTTAGCAGAGTTTAATTCTCCCCAAACTGGCCACGTAAATGTTTGACCATGATCAAAAGGCCCCCATGGAGGGCGGTGGAGCATCCCTGATTTCTGTCAGTCTCCCAGCCCAGAGTTTCTATCCTTAGGTTCTTCTAATAGATCTTAAACTAGGCTTGGTGGGTCACTGAACGAGGACGTGCAGAATGTAGAGCCCTACCCGTACTCCCTGCCATCTGCCTCCAAGTGTGCTCTCTCAGTCCCTGACGATCATCTCCCAAGAAGGGGGAGGGACGCAGGAATGCAGGGCCAGAGGGCCTCCAAGAGGCACCACCAATTCCTGGAAATCAGAAACAGCCTTGGAAAACCCCTACGGGTGTGGTTCTTGCTCTGAGATGCCGCTGGGCGGGCCAGCCCAGCCAGGCGCTGAATTCCCATTCCCCACTGCTGTTTCCAACTGCCTCCTAGTCCTCCACTGCAGCTCAAGTGTGAAACCACAGCTGGGAGCTGGCCAAGGGGGGCTTGAGTTTCAGCACAAATGCTTCCCACGCCTCGGCCCCAGGCCAAAGCCTGCTTGTGGCCAATCTCCAGAATCTGAGGCTGGGAGGCATGAAGACCCTGTTCCAGCCCCACTCCGACTCATTCTGTTATTTCCTCTATTCCTGAGCCTTGGTTTCCCTGTTTAGAGACATATGGATCTGCCACCTGGGGAGGACTTCTCTAGGGGTGGAGAGAGAGGCCAGAGTCCTCTAAGATCCATGGAGGCTCATCTTAAAGCACCCCCCCTAACTGCAGTGACAAGGGAGAGACATAGGCTGAAACCAGCAGCTGTCGAGTGGAAGTAATCCCTGTTGCTTCACTAATAAACAACAGAATACAATGTCCTTTTCTGAAGAGCCGAGTAAGACCCTGCAGGCATTTGAGAGAGAGAACAGGCCACCTACCACAACAGAGGAAAGAGGAAGTTATGACACTGATGACTAGAGGGGTCAGTATTCATAGCTGAGAAAATTCTTGACCCTGTCAACTTCTCCAACCATCCCCTTCTTCCTAAGACTGTAGGGATTCAATAGAATCTTACAGCTGGAGCAGAACTTAGAGTTCATCCAGTCCTGGCTCTTCATTTAACAGACAAGGAAACTGAGACCCAGAGGAGGGAAGGGGTTTATCCAACACAACATTCTAATTGGTGGCAGAGCTAAAGAAAGGTAAATACTAAAGGAAAAACCTTAGATAGCTCAAGGAGATCCCAAGAGAAGTCTGGCCCCTTACACCCTCAGGGATTAGTCAAGGACATATCCAGACCCAATGGGGAACACGAGGCAGAAGGTCTTATCCATTAACCTGAGGTCCCCAAGGACTCCACCCCACTATCCCTAGGAGAGAGGGGAAAAATGCAAAGCCACTGACCCTTCCCCCAAAGGACTTCCATGAGGGACTATTTCCAAATAAAAAAAAATCTCTTCTATCATGCTAGGCTCATCCCAGGATATAGAGACGACACCCAAACCACCACCCAAAAGTCAAAGGGGTCAAAATAAATGAAATATTATTTCCTTTTAGGCTTAGAGAATATTTGGATGTTCCAGGGTTTGTTTTTGCTGATTCTGGTGTGATTGAGTTCACAGAACTTTAGTGTTAGTGTGTATCTCTGTATAATCTGTGTGTGTATGTGTTGTTGTTTCTGAAAAGCTCTTAATTCTGTCTGTAATTTCAGTTTAAAAACAACAACAGCAAGCAATATGTGGGTTCATTTATTTTGGAATTTGCCCTGGTTTGGGGTTCATGGTTCCAACTGATTCAAAAGCTTGGACAAAGAAGGATTAGAACTGGCTATTCAGACAAGGAATTCACGTTCTTTGTTCCATAATGCTCGATTAATCCCTCAATGCTAACACCTTTTGCTGATAATCTCCACTTTATCTTGTCTATAATAGTTTATTTGCACCTAGTTGTTTATATATAGTCTTCCCCCATTATATCCAATCCTTAAGGGCATGAACTGGTTTTAGCCTTCCTTTGTATCCCTAGTGTTGAGCACTGCGTATATAATATTAAACTCACGCAGATACTTACTAGCTATGCAACCCTGGGCAAGTCCCTTAACCCTCTTTGCCTCAGTTTCCTCATCTGTAAAATGAACTGGAGGAGGAAATGGCAAACCACTCCTGTATCTTTGCCAAGAAAACCCCAAATGGGGTCACAAAGAGTCAGAATGAAAGGAGTGAACAATAGAATTAGGTCATGAAAAGTTGGACAGACTGAAAAACGACTAAACAACAGCAGGAACTTGTACCTTAGATCCTGAAAAATGCTGGGGTTGGGCTAGATGGTTGGTTATATGTCTTGTCTGCCCAAATCCCATAGAGAGAGGAGAGATTCATTGAGACAGCACAGGGGCAGTAGAAGGAAACTCAGATCCAGCCTTTATCTTGACCAGCAATATAGCCCTGGAAAACTCATTTAATCTCTTTGGACCTCAGCTTCCTCATCTGTAAAATGGGGTTAGTAATACCTGCTGTAAAGAGGGGCACATCCCCTCACGAAGTTGTTGTTAAGTGCCGTGATGACTGTGATTGTTTAGAAGAGAGGGGTTGGGCTCAGCTGGGAACTGGAATCTGAGGCAGAGACTTACAGGAATAGTAGAATCCTTTTCATTGTCTTCTCAGTCAGACTAGGACGGCTAGGCAGAGCTTTAACCAGGGAGGGGCAAATGGGCCTTTAGCCCGGGGCATCATAATATAGAAGGTATTAATAAAACCACTGTGTCCATGCTTCCTTCCCCTTGTGGTTGCATCACAAGTGAGTGTCTTCCTGGGCTGCTCTCACTCTCCTTCCACAACCTGTAGCTGCCTCCCCAGCAGCAAATTTGCTTAGGTAGCAGGATCTCCTCTACCCCAAGTAGTATCCCAAGATCCAAAGTTTTCATCCCTTGTCTTATATTACAGAATTGCCAGATATGACTCCTCCCTCAAAGAACACTGGATTTGGAAATGATGGCCCTGGATTCAAATCTCATATTTGCTATTTTTCTACCTATGTAATCCTAGATGAATCCTTCTGTGTCTCAGAGTATCAGTTTTCTCATCTAGAAAATGAGAAGATTAAACTAGATAACCTCTGTGGACCAAGCTCAAAATCTAGGATCTGCTTTACTACCTCTACCACCACACACAAACACACACACGAACACATATACACACGAACACATACACGCACACACTCACAAAGTCTTTCATTTCCAAATATTCCTAACAATGGGGACCAAATTGTTTTGACTTGTGGTGTTTCAAAATCCAACAGATAGAATTCTTTTCTCCTCCCAGAAGGCTTTTCCCCAGAAAGGGGAAAAAAAGGTCAATAGCAGTAGAATAAAGGTGAAGGAGAGATTTCAAGAACAGGTCCCTACCCAGACGGGAGAAGCCAGAAGTTATTCTGGTTTGGGTAGAGTCCTACAAGACCAAGACCACAGCATAAGGCAGAATTTCTCACCTGATGTTACAAACACCCCACTGAGGCCTCCTCACTGGGGGTATCAGGAATATAGTCACAATTTCCTTTCTTCTTTCTCCCCCACCAGCAGCCCAGCCAGAAATGAAAGCCAAATAAAATCCGCTGTGGCTATTTTAAAATGAAACAAGCCTGGGAGAAGGAAAAATAGGCTCTGGAGTGGTGAATACGCTTTTGTGTCTCCCTCACTCAATAGGCTTTGATTGAGAGCTTGGTAGGTTCCAGGCCTCCAAGGCCTCATTTTCAATGGGGCATTTAGGAATTTCTTTTTACAAAATGAAAATAGCCAGAGTTATAAATATGGTACAGGCCCCAGTCCTTGGCTGCCACTGCCCACGCAGTAACTCACCCCAGCCCAGTTCGGACATTTTATCTTTCTTTCTAATGGGGCTGCCTGTTCACTGACTGCCGTACTCTGGAGGAAAAGGGCAGTCACTGTGTCAGAGAAGGCATAAAAGAACAGAATCCAAGAATTACAATGTCTCCTTCATTTAGGAGATGGGTTATCATTAGTGGCAATGAAATAAATGCTTCAACCCTGTTGACTTTGTTCTTCTCTGCCCCAACTCCTCCTATTTCCACCCCAAGACCCCTGGAACAATGGTACGGTTCAAAGTCCTCATATTCCCCATAATAATCACTTATATTTTTTCCATATGTATAAGCCTCATTGTTGGCACCCCTCAGGTCTATTATCTGTCTTAATCCAGAGCTCACAGGTTCTACTTTTACACTTTATTGTACTCACCAAAGTCAGAATAAAATAGGTAACATAATAAAGCAAAGGACAGTTACTTAAAACAGACCACAAGGTAAATAACAAGGAAAAATACTCTCCAATAAACAGAGTGGTACTCTTTTCTACCAATTCCCATGCCATTGGCAAGAGAGGGACTACTCATCAACTGGTCAACTCACACTAAGAAGATTGCATTCTCACTGGATGAAACCTCTCTACCTCTGAAATTTCCATTTTCAGCTTCCCCTCACATTTGTTGATGTTGTCTGTTGCTGAGTTATAACATCTCCTATTCCTCTACTAAATTTAAGCAGCCAATCAGATTATTTTCTAAAGAGGTGTGTTCATAGTTCTCCTATGAGTGGGTTTTTAAGACTTTTTCCTCTCTTTTGTGAGTCAGGTAGACAAGGAACCTAGTCAACACACCAAAAGCCCTCAGATCAAATTTGTCTTTTTGACTGAGTACTTTCCCCTCAGTGGGAATTCCTCTAAGCTTGCTTGATAGTTAGGTGGAATTGAACATATTTCTTTCAGCTCCCACCTTGCTCCTGGCAACTAGTACCAATGCAATAAGAATCACTCTGTAGCTTCACTTATAACCAACAGTGGACAGAGTGAACAGAACTGGAGACTTTTTTTCTCTCTATTCCGGAAGCTACATACTCAACAATATGTTCCTTATCTTTGTATAAAATTTTTTAATTTATCAAAGTGCTTTCTAATTACCTCATTTAATCCTCAAAACAGCCCCTTGAGGGGTATAGAATAGGAATTATATGGCCATTTTATGGAGAGAAAACTGAGGCCCAGATAGGTGAGATGATTTAGTCACACGGGAAGTAGAGCCAAGATTCAAACCCAGGTGCTCAGCTTCCAAATACATTTATCACTCTCTACTACTTGGTCTCTTGAAACTTAGAAAAACTTGGAAGGCCCTCCTGCCAGATCTTCAGCCTTGCTCAAAATCTGGTTTCTCCCCCATAGAAGGTGCAGAAGGGTTGATTTAGAATTTCCTGCCTTTTTGTCAGTTTGTGTCCAAAAAAACCCCTGCTTTTATTTAAGCCGTTGTGCAGAAGGCAGTGGGGGGAGGGGAGAAGGGAGTTGGGGAGACTTGCTTTTCAGCCTCCTTCCTTTAACTGCATTAAGAAGTAGAGTCTGAGGCATGATAAATCCTAGGCATTTAACTACCTGATTAGAAACACATTCCTGTTCCCTGCCCTGATGGGAAACTCATTTCTCAAAGGGTTAATTAACAGTCTTTACATGAGGCTGTATTTAGCTCCAAGTACAAAGCCACACACATAAATAATGTTTCAGGCGGAAGGAGCGGGTGCAGATGGTTTGTGACTTTGCCGTCGAGTGCATTTTCAACTGGCGTGAACCGTGTCCTGTCGTGACCCAGGACAATGAGTCAGGGTCAGGCTTTGGGGCAGAAGCAGCCCAGAACACTGGTTATCCAATTCGGTGCTCTGCAGAGAATCTTAAAGAAAAACAGACTGCTGAGCTAGGATTTGGGTCTGCCTAGTGAGGGAGGGAGAAAGAATGCTGAGGTGGGGGAACTGGATACACTGAGAAAGAGATGATAGAACTAATTCCAGATGGAAGGGGGATAAACTCTCCACCATTGTTGCTGGCCTCTCTTTTCTGAGACAGAAAAAACTAATGTGGACCGAATGGAGCACACACCAAGTCACAAGACTTAAAGCGGAAAGGGATGGTGGAAGACCAACAGGATTCTAGTCCAATACCCTTCATTTTGCAGATGGGTAAACTGAGTCCCAGAAAAGGAAAGTGACTTGCTCAAGGTCACACAAGCAATTAATAACAGAGCCAGGATTTGAAACTAGATCATCTGCCTCCAAAATCAACATTTCTTCCACTGTACCACAGTACCTTTACCTTTCCAGAATCAATTAACAAGCATTTTCAGGTACCCACTATATCCTAGATACTGTGCAAGCACCATTGGGATTGAGAGTCACTGGGGTCATCTGAAGGCAAACCTCTGCTTATAAAGGGTGTCAAGTCTCTAAAAAACAAAGGTGGTATGCAGTTTGAAAAACCTCCAGGAAGAACCACTTAGCAACCTCTCCAGAAAGCCAAACTCATAGACTCATGCTAATTCTGTGAGTGTGAAGTCAGGAGATCCCCAAACATGGAAACAATTCCAGCAACCTGAGAAAAGGAGGTTGGAGCATGTTGTTTGCAAAGGACAGGTCTCAGATTTAGGAAAGACCATCAGAGTGTGTAAAAACATTTCCAAGGCTTCAGGCATGTTGCTGATCAGGCCTCCATCTAAACTCCTGATCAGAAGTGTTCAGCTTTAGTGGGGGAGGATTTCCATGGAAATACATCTTCAATTTTATAACCAAGTCAATAGGAAAATAAAATTTGCTTTAAAGAAATTTGCTACATAGCCAGTTTAGGTGACTTCCAGCCAAGATGGCTGTCTGAACAGGAGACAGATCATCCAACTTCCACACAGCTATTCCAACAAAAACCTGACATTCACACTGGTACAGATAATGACAAAGAAATCCAATGAGAAAATTACAGTGAGTGACCAGTTCCACACCAGAATATCACACTCAAAAAAAAAATCATCCAGAAGCCCAAGGGCAACAGGAAACAGGGCTACCAAAAAAGCCAGGCCCAGGTCAGGGAAAACAAAAGCTTACAGCCTCCCAGCAAGACCAGAGACAAACCAGGTGTAGCCTGAAAGGCTTTGTGTCCAGAGGCAGCAGAAAGCCCTAAGAGAGACCTTGAAAGCCTCAAAGAGCAGCAGCAACCAGCAGCACTCAGACTGAGACAGTCCAGGTGCCTAGCAGCAATGCAGGCCCTAGGATCTGTCCTGAGCTGCCAGAGTGTCCTAAAGATCCAGTACTCTTGAGCCTCAAAGACCTGGGAGACAGAGGTTAGCACAGGAACCTAGGGAACTACCTCACTCAAATTCATGGAGAGGAGCAGAACCTGGTGCTGGCACAAAGTCCTAATTCTGGAGCTAAAGATGGGGAGATGAGCAAACCAATGAAAACACTGAAAATGGGATTATAGTCCAGAGATGTCCTAAATGCCATCCTAAAAGAAAGTAACTCAGGCGCAGTGAGTAGAGCATCGGCCCTAGAGTCAGAAGGATCTGAGTTCGGATCTGACCTCAGACACTTAACGCACACACAAACAAAAAAACCTAGCTGTGTGACGTTGGGCAAGTTACTTAACCCCAATTGCCCTCCAAAAAGCAAAAACAAAACAAAACAAAAAAAAAGAAAGTAACTCAGTAATGGCTGTGAGAGTAGACTCACAGGAAAAAATGGATTTTCCACAAGGACTACACTGAAAACCTAGAAGAAATTAAGCAAGAGACAAGAAATAAAATAAAACAAAATAAAAACTTGGAAGGAGAATAGTTTTAAAAAAGAAGAAAGAGGCAAATCTTACCCAAGCAATAGACTTCCTACAAGTTAGAATTGGCCAGATAGAAATCAATGACTCCATGAGACAGAAAGAAACCATAGTATACTTTGGTGGAATATAGTTCTTTTTTTTTTTTTTGGAGGGGGAAGTTAGGGCAATTGGGGTTAAGTGACTTGCCCAAGGCCACATGGCTAGTTTTTGTGTGTGTTTAAGTGTCTAAGGTCAAATTTGAACTCAGGTCCTCCTGACTCCAGGGCCAGTGCTCTATTCACTGTGCCACCTAGCCACCCTAAAGGGCAGTTCTTAAAGTAAGGAACACTTGTAGCTGAAAATTAGACAAAGAAAGGGAATGTGGGGAAAATAAATCAGTGAATGAGATAATATTTATAAAGTGCTTAACACAGTGCCATAGGCACTATACAAATGCTAGCTATTACCATTAATATTCTTATCACAGCAGATAATTAGGGTTAGGGTCTGGACCTTGTGGTTTTATTTGTGTAGGGAGCTCCTGTCAAGGGGCTTTCTCTGTTCCTGCAAGTTGGCACCTCCTCTTCCACTTAGAGTCTTAGAAAGCTGCCTAGAGCACTAAGACATTGAATGGCTTGCCTGGGGCAACCTGGTCTCCCTGGTTCTGGGGCTGGCTCTCTTTCTACTATGATAGGCTGCTGTACAGGTGGGGCTGCACCCAGAAGGATGCTGAAAATGAAGAACAAGAAGGAAAGAAGGAAGGAAAGAAGAGAACATCGGGTGGGGGCTATCACTTTCTTCTTTTTACCTGCTATATTTCTTTTTGTTCTTTTGTTTTTCCCTTCTTTCTCTGATATCCGCCTATCTGGATAGTCCTCTTTATTTTAATTCCTAATTTCTTTTTCTCTTCTTCTTCTTCTTCTTATACTTCTTCTTCTTCTTTCTTCTTCTTCCTTCTCTCATAACTTGCCCAGGATTATACAGCTAGGAAGTTTCTGAATCTGGATTTGAACTCAGATCCTCCTGACTAGTACTCTAGGTACTGGAACTCTAGCCACTGTGCCATCCAGCTATCCCCCCCAAACTTCTTAGGTTTATGGGAGTCTTTTTCTAGGAAGTTGGGAGTTCCAGAAGGAGTTCTCTTATGAAGATGCTCTTTCCCAAAGCTTGGTCATGTCAGAAAGGTCAAACACTACCCCTACCCCACCAGGACCAGTTGGTCCTTCTTCCCACCCCCACCCCGAGTCCTACCCCACTGCAACTCAGTTCCAGACTTGGAGCCACTGCCTACCAATCCTTAACCAGCTCTGCTTCCTTAACTGGACCATGTTTAAAAACACTCAGTACTTCCAAAGCCCTAGTTGTGTGTTGGAGGGAAGAAGGCAGGTTACAAAGAGAGGAGGACCACTGGAATTGGTGTAAAGCCAGCAGCTTCCCCAGGTTTCCTCAGATGGAAAGTGGAGATAATGATACCTATGGTACCTACCTGCAGGGCTCCAGTCACACTTCACCTCATTCTGGCTTCAGTTTTCTCTAGTTCCTCACCTCCCTTATTGCCATCCTTGTAACCCCCCAACCCTGGGCCTTTTTCTCTCCACTGTTGACTCTATCTCCATCTCTTGCCATCATTTCAAGAAGAACTCCAACCATGTTTCACCTCAACTGTCTCTGGGCCACACCTACTTCTCCCCTGCCCTCCCCCACTTTTGGCACTTCAGAATATGCTCCCTTCCTTCCTTAGAATGTAAGCTCTTTGAGGGGAAGAGTTGTCTTGCTTCCTTATAATACCCTCAGCAATTAGCATACTGCCTGGCACATAGTAAGAGCTCAATAAATGCTCTATCCATCTACCTCATGGGGTTATTAGGAGGAAAGTATTTTATAATCCTAAAAGTACTTTAGGGATGTGAGCTTTTCCAGTTTCAGACAGGGATTCTCACCAGTTTCAGACTGACACCTTCTGGAGATGTCTAAATCTGACTTTGCCCCCTACTCAGATGGGTTTATACTCTGAGCCTCCAGCCCTTTCTACTGACCACACGGTCTCTGGTGGCATCTTTGAGGTTGCTGGCTTTAGAATAGGAGGTAGGTAGCTATGCAAACTGACCTGCCCCCACTGTCCCTCACTTCCCCTTATCCCTTGGACTCAGCCAATCCCCAACTCCACAGTCTTCAGCAATGACTCCCCTATTCTACCTACCCCAGTCTAGCTCTCCCACAGGCAGGCAGGTTCAGGAAACCCCCTATACACCAACTTTTTGGCACCGGAGCCAATCTTTCTGTTTGCTCAGAAGGATCAAAGCTCCATCTCAACCCTGCCAGGAGGAAACAGTTTTGTCTCTCGCAAATATCTGGAGTCCATTTGGGACTTCACTTTGGTGAGAAATAAATACATGACCATCTGCAGATGATGGAAATATGACTTAAGTAACTTTTTGGTCGGGGCTCCTGGACCAGGGCCCAGATGGAAATAAGAAGCTGTATCTCTGTCTCCTCTGCACACTTATTTTTTTAAAGTTAGTGGAAATTGAAGTTCAAAATGTATTGTGCTATATTTCTTGGCATGAAAAGGGAAAAATAAACACCAAACAGCTAATCCATTCAAGTGGATGTTATCTTCTCATCCTTGCTCCTCTGGCCTTGCCAAGAACACGCTCTCCTCAACAATTCTCTGACCGGGATTTACTGGATATTTATTTCCCCTTGCCTAGAAATCATCTCCCCCAGCCCCGACCCCTTCCCTCTCCCTCTCGACCCTGCACAAGAGAGAAACAATAGGCCAGCAAATTCCCATTAGACAAAGGCCCCTCTCCCCCAGCCCAGAGGCACTAGGAGTGGGGATTGGGAAATCTGAGGCTATTTTTAATGTCTTATTGGTCTACCAGCTGTGGTTTCACCAGCATGAGAAACAGTATTGTTTGTGAAAGGTGTGTGTGTGTGTGTGTGTGTGTGTGTGTGTGTGTGTGTGTGTGTGTGTGTTCGTGCACGAGCTTGTGCCCACAAGTGAGTTCACAATTGCTTTCTGGGATAAAGCTCTGTACTTGAGACTTTCAGAAAAGGCAAAAACAATTAACTCCAATTACCATGCCTTGAGCTCTCTTCCCATTCCTCCATGGGGTGATGATATGACCCAGACACACCTGGGAGCTTTTCCCTTCATTCAGTCTCTATTGACCACGTACCACAGAGCTTCTGGAGTGGTTGTCCCTTCTCTGCCAGTGCCAACAGTTCCAAGATGAGTCTTTTTCTAGCCTTGGGAAGCCAAGAGGCAGAGGTGAGAAAAGAGCATTCCAGGCTTGGAGATTTCCCCTTCTATGGCCATTCTCACTTCATTCCTTCAGCTTTCTCTGGCCTCAACAACCAGACCCCTGGTTCTCAGATTGACATTTCAACACTAATGCTGTCACTACATATAAAGAAATTACCTTGGGCAAGAAGGGATCTAACTGTGCCATCCAGGGTATGGGCGTATACATAGGAGAGCACAAACCTCTTTAAACTATATCACCCACAAAGTTGATCGTGAATTTTTTTTTGTTTTGTCTGCTTTTTGGAGGGCAATTAGGGTCAAGTGACTTGCCCAAGGTCACATGGCTAGTTTTTGTGTTAAGTGTCTGAGGCCAAATTTGAACTCAGGTCCTCCTGACTCCAGGGCTGGTGCTCTATTCACTGTGCCACCTAGCTGCCCCATAAGTTTTTAATGAGTACCATCACCCAGAACACACTCCAGTGATAGCAGCATGCTTCCAACATGAGCTGTTAAAAAGAAGTCACAGTCTCAAAGTTGCCTGGGGGTATAAGTGGCCAGAAGATGAGGAAGGGTGGCAGCTAAGTCCTGAATTTCAGCTTCTAGTTGAAAGTGATCATGAGTATTGTGCCTAAGGGTAGTGGACAGAGCACTGGGCCTTGAAATTAGGAAAACCTGAGTTCAAATCCAACTTCAGACACTATCTGTGTGATTTTAGACAAGTCATTCAACCTCTGCCTCAGTTTCCTCAACTGTAAAATGGGGATTAGTAATAGCACTTACATTAGCACATTATCAGATGAGATAATTTTTGTAAAGTACTTAATGCCATACACACAACAGACAATAAATGCGTGTTCCTGCCCTCCTTCCCTTCCCTAGCTATGTGGAAAGGCGCCAGTACTTGCTAGACCACCCATCCTGGGTAGCCAAGGCAAGATGGAATGGGATATGCAAGCGTCTGGCTGACCTTCTGCCCCTGCCAGGTTGAGAATGTGGAAGGGGAGGGCATGTGCAGACTGACTGGAAGAACAGATCCTTGCTCCCAGCAGAAGTTTGGAGGAGGGAAGCCATTTGGCATGGGGGCTCACCTTGTTACCTTCTCTCCATTTTTCATATTATTCACATTCCATTCTCATCTGGTCCACACACCAAACACCATAGACATGGCAGGGTTACACTGGTAAGGACTAATGAGTCTGAGAGTGAATAATGAGACGTGCCTTCCTTGTGCCCTAAATGTCAGTCAATCAATCAATAAACATTTATTAAGTACCTACCTGTGCCTAGCACTGTGCTAAGCCACGAGAATACAAAGGAAGGTTTTAAAAAATGCCCTCTGCTCTCAAGGGGCTCACAGCCCAAGGCAGGAGACAGCATGCAAACAACTACATCCAAACAAATCACATCTAGGATAAACTGGAGATAATCAACAGAGTGCTCTAGAATTAAAGGGGTTGGGAAAAACTTCCCGAAGAAGGGAAGATTTTGACTGGGCCTTGAAGGAAGCCAGGTGAAGGTGGACGTGAAGATGAGAGGAGAGAGAACTCTAGACATGGAGGAGAGCCAGAGAAAATAGTTGGAGTTTCCTGTGAGAGGAACAGTAAGAAGACCAGTAGCATTGAATCAAAAAATGTGTAGGGGTGCTAATAGAAGAAGACTGACAAGGTAGGAGGGGCCTGGGTTACAAAGGTCTTTGAATGACAAACAGGATTTTATATTTGCTCTGGAGGTGAAAGAAAGGCACTGGAGCTGAGTGTGAGGGGGTGGCGGTAGGAATAGGGGTGAAATGGTCAGACTTTAAGATCAGCAGAGTGGGGGATGGACTGCAATGGGGAGCGAGTTGAGACAGGGAGACCAATCAAGCAGAAAGTTATTGCAATGGTCCAGGAGTGAGGTCATAAAGGCCTAGACCAGTGAATCCAGTTAGGTTAAACGTAAAACTGGTGTTCTGGGCTTTGAGTTACAGCTCCAAAATCTGCCCCCTTTCCTACCTGGGGTCACTTCTTTAGTTTGCCCATCGGGACTTTTTATCTGAATACATCTGGGAAGGATAGCTATCATCCATGGGCCAATGTTCCCATCCCTGCGGTGGTGGTGTGATACGGCGGCAAACATTCCCCAGAATCGCACTCCAGGGAGGTTGACTTACAAGGCAAGGGAAAGAGATGCTGATTAAAGGTGTTTACCTGGTTATCTTTTGTATTTCAATAATCAACAACACGTTTTGAGCCATGTGAGCTTGAGTGCTTGTTAAGTGAATTTGAAGACTGCTCTTGGGGAGAGTACCACAGTGGGAATTAGGTTTGGGGCAACAAGTCAGAAAAGTGAGGGGTTCCTAAGAGGTACATAGAGGGTAAATATTCAAAAGGAAATAGGTCACTAGGATCAATTATGCTACAGAATAAGATAGGGAGTCCCTCAGGCATGGGGGAATCAATCCAACCCTCTTTCTTTCTGTCTTTCAATTGCCACACTATCCTTATGCCCACCTACTATGTGCAAAGCCATCCCGAAACTGTTTCTTTTGAGTGTTTCAATCCCTATCGAGATAATTTCTCACCTGCTGCACACTCTTTGCGTGAGAAAAAAAGCAGTTACCCCAGAGTCTTTTTTCTCCCAATTTTAAAAACATTTTTTATTTAAAGTTTTGAGTTCCAAATTCTATCCCTCCCTCTCTTCCTCCCCTCTCCCCCTCCTGAGATAGTAAGCAATCAGATATAGGTTATGTGCAATTTTGTAAAAACATTTCTATATTAGTCACTTTGTACAAGAAGATTCAAATAAAAGAAAAAATATCAGTTCTTTCTCTGGAGGTTGATAGTATGCTTCATCATTACATTGGTCCTTTGGGATTGTCTTAGATCATTGTATTGGTGAAAATTCACCTTTTTTCATCAAACAGTGTTATTGTGTATAACATTCTCCTGATTCTATTCACTTCACTTTACATCAGTTCATTTAAGTCTTTCCAGGTTTCTCTGAAATCATCCCTCTTGTCATTTCTTTTTTTTTTTTTTTTTTTTTTTAAGCAATTGGGGTTAAGTAACTTGCTCAAGGTTACACGGCTAGTCATTTGATTTATGCGTGGGTGCTCATTTTCTGAGGCCGGATCTGATCTCGGGTCGTCCCAACTCCGAGGCCGGCGCTCTTACTCACTGCGCCACCTAGCCGCCCCCCTCTTGTCATTTCTTATAGCACAATAATATTCCATTACAATTATGTACCACATCTTGTTTAGCCGTTCCCCAATTGATGGGTATTCCTTTGATTTCTGATTCTTAGTCACCACAAAAAGAGCCACTATAAATATTTTTGTACAAATAGATCCTTTCCCCCTTTTGTGTATGTCTTTGGGCCCCAGAGTCTTGAAGCTCAGTGGTAAGAAGTTCCCAAGTCCTCCATGACCTAAGAAACCTCCAGACAAAAATACAGAGGAAACAATGAAGCCCCTTCACTGGTGAAGAGGCCAGGGCATGACGAAGAGAAAGGAGACTCTGAGTCAGACATATCAGACTGCAGGGACCAAGTCTGGCAAAACACTTCCATCCTTTAGGAAGGACAGCTCTTAGCATCCCCTACGTACATCATTACAGCATCCTCAGCTCTTTCCTTTCCTCCACATTAACCAAAAACCTGTCTCCCACAGGATATAAGAATAGCAGAAGTTTTCAAAGGGACCATAGTCCCTCAAAAAACCCCTTGTGTGCTTTTAAACAGATTTACTCCCTACAAGCTAGAGTGACCCAGCTCCTAGAGGCAGATGTTTAGCCAAACAGACAAATAAAAGCAAAAGCAATCTTTAAAAAAGCAAAAAAAAATGTTTCTCCTTTTTTAAGGTCCGTAGGAGCCTATTTGTTCATTCTTCCATTCAATGGAAGAGGCAGAAGAATATGATGAAAAGAAAGCTGGGTTCAAGAAGATCTGGGCTCATCTTGCCTCTGACACATTGCAGTTAAGTCACTTAGATAATCAGTACCCAAGGTATCTCTCCAATAAATTAAAGCCAAGGTGCCCAGTCGTGGAGGGAATTTTTTCACCAGAAGAAATCATAGATCTGAACCAAAAATAAACATTTTTAAAATTTCAGCAAATATAAAACCAAAGACTTGGAGATAGAAAGGAATGTAGAGATCATGGAATCCAACCCATTAGATTAAAGATAAGGAAACTGAGGTGCAGAAAGGTTATTTGAAGCTAGAGGCCCACAACTATGCAAGGTTCTACTTGTGTGTGGACACATAGTAGATGAGAAGGGGTGAGTACAGAAAGACAAGAGAAGGCATGGTAGTGGTGGTGGTAGTAGTAGTAGTAGTAGTAGCAGCGGTGGTGGTAGTAATAGTAAGAGCTAACATTTACATAGTACTTACTATAAGCCAGGCACTTTGCTAAGCACTTTACATTATCTCATTTAATCTTTGCAACAACCCTGGGAGGTAGGTGATCTTATTATCATCTCTCATTTTTGCAGATGAAAAAAATGAGGGAGACAGCATTTAAGTTACTTACCCAGGATCACACAACTAGTAAATGTCTGAGGCTGGATTTGAACTTGGGTCTTCCTGACTCTAGGCAGAGCAATATTTAGTAAGGTCCCTGATAGATAACCTAGGTTGTTTTCCCTCTATTGTCTTCATCAATCAATTGATCCAGGAAATTAAGGCTAGAACCATTGGTGAAGCTGCCTGGTCACTTAAGTATGAAAGCATCCTGCAGGAGTGGACATCTGCTGAGGCTTGGCATAGTATGCTGATTGCAGCACACTCCTGTGGGGCCTTCACTCAACTGAACCAAAGTTATATCCTTGCTGAATAGCCTTTCAATGCTACTATTAAGTGAAACTCTCTTTTTTTCTGAATTTAGATGGCCTATGAGAATCTCATTTTGTTCCAATCCTGGACACAGAACCACTGAAGAGGTCTGAGTCAGGTCTGTAGGAGGCAGCTAAGTAGTGCAGTAGATAGAGAGCTTGGCCTAGATTCAGGAAGACCTGAGTTCAAACCTAGCCTCAGATACTTCCTAGCTGTGTGACCTTAGACAAATCACTTAACTTCTAGCTGCCTCAGTTTCCTCCATGGTAAAATAACACACTCCGCCTTCATTGATGTGAAGATCAATGAGATAACATTTGTAAAGTGCTTAGCAGAGTGCCCTGCACACCGTGGGTGCTTAATAAATGTTTATGCCCTTCTAAGAAAAGATGGCAAAGGTATTGACTCAGCCCTAGAGGGACTTACAGTCTAGTTGGGGAAATAAGGAATGAGAACACAGAGACAAAAAAACAAGAAAATTGTTCCAAGGTCAGATACAGCCAAATGTGAGGCTGTGTACAGTACAAATGAGAGGGAGAGGGAGAGAGACAGATAGACAGACAGAGAGACAGAGAGAGGGAGGGAGCGAGAGGGAGGAGAGAGATATTTCTGAAATAATTCAAAGGAAAGGAATTCATTGTAAAGCAGTGTAATCAGGAAAGGCCTCATGGAAAAGGTGGGTCTTGAGATGAGCCATCTTTGAAAGATGTCTAGGCGCTGGTATAAGGCCCTAAAGAGGAAGAATAAGGAATAGTGACAAAATGATGCAAGGGGTGTCCATTTGTGGGTAGACAGAGGTGGGAAATTGAGGTAAGAAGTCAAGAAAATAGGGGATGAGGGTAAATGAACTAGCTCTTCATTTGCTGATCCTTGTATTTTTGAAAGTTTTAGAGAAACAGTATGGAAAGAAGAGGTCAGACTCTTGCCAAGTCTGACATCTTCTCCACCTTGGGGATTTTTTTTCCCTTAGACAAAGCATTTTGAAGAATCCAGGGCCCTGGCAGCTCTCGGCCTCTGTTGAAGCCAACTCCTTAGGACTGAAGCCCCACCCATTCCCACCAGGCCGGGGTCACAAACTATTCATGATTTTACAGCATTATAGAAACTCAAAGCTAGAACAGACCTAAAGGGCTATGTGGGCCAGCCTCATTCCTGAACAAGAATTTCCCTCCGCAAATATCTATATATCTATATCTATATGTATATATGTGTGTGTTTGTATATATGTGTATATATATATATATATACATACATGTGTGTTTGTGTGTGTGTGTGTGTGTGTGTGTGTGTGTGTGTGTGTGTGTGTGTACCTGATAAATGGCCATCCAGCCTCTACTTGACTATCTCCAGTTTGGGTAAGCTGGAGGTGTGGTGGGGGGAGCTGCTCTGGAAGCAGATCACTTCATTTCTGACGTCTCTAATTGTTACAAAGCTTTTTCTTACAAGTCTAAATCTGCCTTTTTGCAATTTTCACTCACTGCTGCTGATTCTGGCCCCTGGGGCCAAGCAGAATGGATTTAATACCTCTGCTATGTATCAGCCTTTCAAATACTTAAAGAGAGCTGTTATATTCCTCCTCGAGTCTTTTCATCTCTGGGCTAACCACTACTGTTTCCTTCAACCAGTTCTCATCTGGCATCAGCTCAAGGCCCTTTCACATCCTGGATGCCCTCCTTTGGAAGCTCTCCAGCTTATTAATGGCCTTCCTAAAAATGTGATGCCCTTAAATGAACACAGTGTTCCAGATGGGGTCTGACCAAAGCAGAGTACAATGGGACTTTCCAGAGCAACTGGGAATTCCCCTGCCCATGACAAGACAAGAGAGAATCCCAAGGGGAGAAAGGACATACTTTCCTCTTTCTTTTCCTCCTGAGACAAAGGTATAATTGAGAAGAGCACCATGACTTTGCCTTTATAATTTCAGCCTTAGACATCAGAAATTGTTCCCTTATGAAATGAAAGTGAATGGGAAAGGAAGGTGTGGTAGTATAGTTGGAAGTGTTGACCAGTGAGCACTAAACTTGGAATCACAGGACTTGAGTTCAAGTCTTCCTCATTCTGCCATTTATTCCATGTGTGACTTTGGAGGAGTCACTGATCTCTCTGAGCCTCTGTTTGCTCATCTGTAAAACCAGGGGGTTGGATTGGAAAACCTCTGGGTTTTCTTCTAGTTCTAGATCTATGATCCCTATATAAGGATCATGATTTTATACACCACAAACTGAAAGGGACTCCAGAAATCCAAAGTCCAGGTGCAGGACCCCAGTCCCCACTCTGGGAAAAGGTCAGCTTGTCCAGAGCCTTCATTTTACATATGAGGAAGCTGAGGTCCAGATAATTCAGTGACTTCTCTAAGGTCACCTAAGGGAATTGGGGAAGAACCAAGGTGGGAGCACAGACTTGCTGTCTCCTTGTCCATTGCTCTTCCACTAAATCATATTTCTTGTCATCTTCATCCCCAGGAACCTTTACAGAATACACTGTCACACAAGACTAGACAAAACCTAGAGAGAGGGACAAAGAGCCACTCCAACCTCTTCCCATCTGACCTGAACCACAGGAGTTGGTGGATTTCTAGGACCCCATCACTACTTCTCCTCTTCCCCCTCCTGCATGACCTTAGGTAACTCTCTTCCCCTCTCTGAGCCTCAGTTTTCCCATCTGTAAAATGAATGAGGTTGGAATCTATGACTCTAAAGTCAGAGGACTTCTTCCTACTCTAAATTTGTGAAACCTTTCCCCAGAAAAGGGGACCAGCTTCTGGACCTGAATTGTGGAAACTTTCCCAAATGAGAAAGAATGAAAATAGAAGAGCAGGGAGTCAAGAAAATAATGAACTGGGAGTCAGGAAATCTGGGTTCTAGCCCTGGGGCCACTGCTGACTAAGTCACCTTGGCTATAGCACTAAACCTTTATAGACCTCAATTTCCTTATCAATCAATCAAAAAGCATTTATTAACTACCTACTATATGCTAGGCACTGTGCTAAACACTAACGATTCAAAGAAAAGTTCATGTCCTCAAGGAACTCATTTAATAGGGAAAAATAACTTGAAAATAACTATGTGCATACAAAATACATAAGGAGTAGATGGAAAGGAATCTCAGAGAGGAAGGCTGCTAGTGCAGCTAAGGGAATCCATGACAGAAAGAAGGATTTGAGTGGAGTCTTGGGGGAAGGCAGGAATTCCAAAAGATGGAGGAAAGGAGGGTCATCAGAATATTGATACTTCCACACTAATGCACTATTGTTGGAGCTGTGAATTAGTCCCGCCATTCTGGAAAGCAATTTGGATCTATGCCCCCAAATTTCACTAAACTATACCTATTCTTTGACCCAGCTATACCCCTTCCAGGCTAATACCCTCAAATAGAACAAAGAAAGGAGAATAGGACCCATTCATGAAAATATATATATATATGTATATGAATTTATATAGTAGCAACAACATTGTAAAGACAAACAATGCTAAGAGACATGAGACATCAATGCAATGACCAACTATGATTCCAGAGAAACAATAATGAAACAGGCTACCCACCAACAGACAGAGAGAACTCAAGACACAGAATGATAGATATATTTTCAGACATAGCCAAAAAAAATAACAAGAAGAAAGGAACTGTGAATATGAATGTGTTATACAATGACTCTAGTAAGGAAATTAATTTGGAAATGAGGTTGTTGTTTTTTATTTAGGATGAAAGTATATTTATACATTTGATTCAAGAGTAGAAAGTAAAATGATGCATTCAGTCCAGAAGCTTTATTAAAGAATCTGAACCAAAAAAGTAACAATTATCAGTTATGACAAAGATGATTAATTCCTAATTTATAAGATGACTTTCACTTGTAAAATATCAGTAGCTAGAAACCTCTTTTATAATATCATTCACTACAGTGTGAAAATAAGGAAAAAGAACCCATTCCAAAGGGGTTTTTTTAATTTAAGAATTTTTTCCAATTACATGTAAAGATTATTTTCAACATTGATTTTTATAAGAGTTCCAAATTTTTCTCCCTCTCTTCCTTCCCTTCCCACTCCCCAAGACAGTAAGCAATCTGATATAGGTTATATATGTACGGTCATGTTAAACATGGGTTTTTCATTATGATATTTCAAACACTGCTTATTTCCTCTCTAGGTGACCTAAAAGAAGAGGAAAGAGTTCTAGAGGAGATGCAAATTCTTCCATTTACATGCATGATTACACATCGTGTTTATAGGTGAGAGAAAGAATGATTAATGTATAGGGAATCTTCAGCCTTAAGGCCATATATGGCCCTCCAGGTCCTCAAGTGCTGCCATTTGACTGAGTCCAAACTTCACAGAAAAAAATCCCCTTGATAAAGGATTTGTTCTGTAAAACTTGGACTCAGTCAAAAGGTATAAGGATATAGAAGGCCACATGTAGCCTCAAGGCCATAGGTTCTCCATCCCTGGTTTAGGAAATCATCAGCTAGATTTGTAAGAATACTCAACTATTTCACATTCAGAACAACTCTATGAATACTAATAATATATCTGGGAATGGTGAAATCTTAAGTGATGACATTCAAGAATCAACTCTTTCCCACTGATAGACACACAAAAATGTATGTACATACGTGTGTTTGTATGTATGTAAATGTAATGTCAGGAAAATCAGAATATATTATATATTACATATATAATGTTTACATGTAATATATAATGTGTTATTTATATGTTCATATTTATAATATATGTAACATATATTTATATATATTCATTTATGTGAGACAGAAAGACTCATTCCTGAGTTCAAATTGACCTTACCTAGCTGTGTGACCCTGGGCAAGTCACTTAACACTATTTGCTTCAGTTTCCTCATCTGTAAAATGAGCTAGAGAAGGAAATGGCAAACCACTCCACTGTCTTTGTCAAGAAAACCCCAAATGGGGCCACAAAGAGTCAGATACTACTGAAAAACAACGAAACAACAAAACACCCCATAGGTGGTACTAGAATCAGGAAACCTTGAGTTCAAATCCAACCTTAGACACTTGCTAGACAAGTTACTTAACCTTTCTCAGCCTCAGTTTCTTCACTTGTCAAATCAAGATAATAATAGCACTTACTGCCAGAGTTATTATGATCAAAGGAGATGATATTTATAAAGCATTTAGCACAGAGCCTGACACAGAGAAGCTGAATAAATGCTTTTTCCTTCCTTTCCTTGCTTTCTCTGCCACAACCATGTCCTCACCCTCTAATCCAACCTCAGTTTATTTCTGCAACAGTTTCTCTTTTCTTGGATTTTTTTCCTTTGGCTCCACATCCACAAGTGACATATCTTGAGGTAAGGATGAAACCTCCAATATTATTTCCTTGAATACTCAGTGTTTCCGATATTACAGGCTCTTAGTTCTTCGGGGCTATTTCCCCGGTTTTAGAACATGCCTGTGATTCTCCTTGGGCTCCATTCTTAAATTCAATTGTTCGGTTTCATTAAAAATCTCGTGAGTTTCACCCTAATGGTGCTGCCAACCTTTTGGTTCAACCCATTCTAACTTGAGCATGGGTAGAAGGAAACTTGACCATGTTTTTAAAGGGAATGTAGAATGATACACAAATGAAAGTTGTTTATATACATTAAAGATGATAATAAGTTGAATGTTGAATTTGCTCTAGGAGTCAAGTTTTCACCCCAAGACCTCCCCAGTTTGGTGCTGTTCATGCTTCTATGGGTCTAGAGCTGGAAAAATTAAGAGGGTATCTCATCTTATTCATCCATGAGATCATAGGTTTAGAAGAGGAATAAATATTCCATATTACTCAGAGGTAAACATGCAACCCCCTCATTTTACCACTAAGGAAACCAAGGCATAGAGAAAGATTAAATTACTTGCCCAAGACCACATAGGCAGTAAGTGAAAGAATTGGGATTTGAACCTAGGCCCTTAGATTTCAAGACTTTTCCCAGTGGCATTAACAAGGACATCATAATTAATAAGGACATTAATAAGGACAATCATAATAACAGCAATTAAAATGGCGATTATAAATAGGATGTGGGTAGATGCAGCTTTCACTGGCCTTAAAAAGTGATCTGGAAGAACCACATGGCCACATTCTCACCTGTGTCTACCAACTCCCCCCCTCCACTGCCATCCCCAGCCCCTTTATCAGAAATAAAGGAGGCCTTGTGCAAAGGGATCCTAGAGAGCCCAGGATAAAATTAGACATGCCAACTTGGCACAGTCTGTCCTGGCCCAGGCTTTTGGCCCAAGGCCACTTTCCTCAAACACCAGTTTTCCAATGAGCCTTACTTACCGTCCCTCCTTGAGGCCTGCCAAACATTCCTGGGGAGGTGGCTAGAGGGAATTAAGGGGATGGGGTGGAGGCTCAGGGTATGATTGACTCTCCATTTGAGATGATTGGTGCTTTAAATCTATATCTGGGGGTTGGGACAGGCCTCTAGGCAGGGGGACAACGTGTGACAGGGAGAGATACCAGGGAGGAAAAATCAAAAGGTCCGGATGCCTAGAGAATGCCTGTGGAGGAGTTAATGAAGTCAACACTAGGCCTAGGATTTTTTCAGAGCTTTACAGGGAGTGGGGAATGTAGGGGGAGAGGGTCAGGGCCTGTGAATGCTTCGTGTTTAAATTTCCTCCATTAATCCAAATTCATTTTAGGGAATTGTCTGGGCCCCTGAGATATTAAGTGACTTCCCCAAAATCACAGAGCTACTGTATATCAGAGGCTCTTCCTAGCTCTTAAGCTCTGGGTTCAAGCTTTGCTTCTGAAATATATTAACTGTGTGATATTGGGGAAGTCACAACCTCTTAAAGTCTTTTATTCACTATATCTTACTGTTCAGATGAGCCAGTAGTTCATGAGGCAGATGGAGTGCAGGCATTGAGTAATGGAGAAGGGGTTTCAAATTCTGCCTCAGACACTCAGTAGCTGTGTGCACATGTCTTAGTTCACTTAACCTTCTATTTCCCGCCCCCAGCTTCATATGATTTAAGTTGTGGTGTTTAAAATGTACTGAGTGCTAGATTTGGGGTCAGGGAGACCTGAATTGGTTTGTTTGGTTTTTAAAATATGCTTTTATTTATTTCATTAAATATTTCCCAATTACATGTGAAAGAAATTTTAACATTCATTTTTTAAAATTTTGAGTTCCAATTTTTTTTCCTCCTTCCTGCCCTGCTCTTCTCCTTGAGAAGGCAAGCAATTTTATATCAATTATACATGTGAAGTCATGTAGAACATATTTCCATGTTAGCCATGTTGCAAAAGAAAACGCAAACTAAATAAAATAATAAAATTAAGAAAGCTTTTTAAAAATTTGCTTTAATCAGAGTTTATTACTTCTCTTTCTGGAGGTAGACTGCATTTTTCATCATTGGAATTTTCTTGGATTGTCTTGGAATTGTCTTGGATCATTGAATTGATCTGAGTACCTAAGTCCTTCACAGTCATATACTGTTGCTGTTACCTTGTTCAATTGTTCTCCTGGTTCTGCTCACTTCACTCTGCATCAGTTCATCTAAGAGGAAAACCTGAGTTTGAATCCTATCCTAGACGCTTGAACAAAACTTGTGTGTGAAATGCTTTGCAGACTTTAAAGCACTACACAAATGGTTACTACTATTATTTCCACACCTAGAATTTCCCCCAAGCTGATGAAATCACAGGGCCTTTGTGCTAAATTCAATAAGAAGTACTTTTAAGGGGTGGCTAGGTGGCGCAGTGAGTAGAGTGCTGGTCCTGGAGTCAGAAGGACATGAGTTCGGCCTCAGACACTTAACGCAAACCCAAAAAAAACAAAAACAAAAAAACCTAGCCATGTGACCTTGGGCAAGTTACTTTACCCCAATTGTCCTCCAAAAGGCAAAAAAAAAAAAGTACTTTTAAGTACTCTTAGGTCCTAGGCTCAGATGGGGGCTTAGTAGAGATGGAGGCCCCAAACCCATGGCATCTCAGGGAGGTCCAACAACACCTGAGTAGACTGAATGAGTCAGATGGCCTTAGCTGTCTGAAATCTGAGCTGGTTTGTTTGTGGTACCCTCCTCCCTTTGGGGCTGGTCAGACCAACTGGAAATACAGAAGGTATCAGGGTAGATAGAGTTTTCCTCTAAGAACAGGGAATTCCCTCTTCTCCTCCTCTTCCCCATTCCTCCTCTCCCTGCCCCCCACACTAGAGTTCTTCATGCTTCTGTGGGTTAAGAACTGAAACAATGAAAGGGTGTCTTAGGGAATTCCAACAGGAAACCCTTAAGAATATTCCCGCTCTGGAGATTATGCTTCAGTCCCAGTAGAAAGTCTAATGAAAAGGCTAGAGGTCAGGAGAGAACAGAGGCTATGCCCTGGCAGAGGCCACCGTGGGTGGGGAAAAAGAAGGGAAGCTTCATACTCTGTGAGGCTGCGGGGAAGCCCAGATGGGACCAGGAAAGTAGTCCCTGACTACAAGTGGCTACCAGTCAAACAGGGGAGACACAGCCTCCATGTTTAGGGACCCCCTAGTCTGAAAAAGGAGGTGGTGTGGTTCCCATTCTCCTGGAAATCAAAGCCAATGTTGCTTTTGGCAGGCTTTCCTTTGGCGTGTCTCTCCTCCCTCCTCCCCCCTCGCTGCTCCGACTCCAGGAGGGAGTCTTTGGGAAACACCCAGGTCCAGGGTTGCTCACCAGCCTCTCTCTGTCCCCAGTGCTGGCTCCCTCCGAGCAGGCATCCCGCCAGCCATCCCCCAACCCAGCAGGCCATCACCACTTCAAATGTTTGACTTTTCATGACTTCCTCTCTCCCTCTACTCACCCCCTGTAATCAGATAGCGTGAGGATTTGTGAGCATATTAAAAACTTTCCTGTAAAACTTAATCACTGCCTGGGCATGTGTCAGCCAGAAAGGCTTGTGTCTGGAGAGACATAGGCAACTCAATCCAGACCCCCTTTAATCCAGTCCATCTGAGCACCTACTGTGTCCCCCTAGCCCTGTGGAAGATCCTGGGAGGAAGACAAGAGAAGGTTTCTGCTCTTAAGAAAATTACAATCTAATTGGGGAAACAAGTCTCAACCAGCCAAACAAATGTGAAAACAATATTATAATATATAATAAGTGCTAGATATTGTGGTTCAGGTATGAATTGCCAGGGGAACTCAGTGAAAGTGGAGAACAGAGAAAGTGTGCCCTGGAAGTCAGGGAAGACTTCATACAGTTGCTGAGCCTTGAACAGGCCTCAGCCCTCTGTCTATAGCATCCTTCTGGTCACCAGGGTTCACACCCATAGAGTTATCCTCTACCTTCATTCTCTCCCAGCTCATAAAGCCTATCAGTGGCAGAGTTCAGTTAGTTTTGTCTCCACAACACCTCTTGAATCAACCCCCTCTCTGTACTTACAACATGGTCACAATCCCTAGTTCAGGCCTTCATTACTGGTCTTTGATCATAGCCTCTAAGTTGGTTTCCCTGCCTCCTGCCTCTTCTTTCTCCAAATCATGCTCCACACACCTGCCACAATTGATATTCCTAAGTATAGGTTCAATCATGTCATACAAGAATCTTTGATGAGTCCCTATTGCCTCCACAATAAAACAGAAGTACTGTGTTAGAGGGAATTCGGTGTAATGGATAGAGAGCTAGACAGATCAGGATTCAAGTTCTGCCTTTGAACCCCAACCTCAAATCACCTTGGGTGACCTTGGGCAAATGACCCAACCTCAAAGAGGTCTAGGCAACCTCTATGACTATTAGTTGTAGGGAAGGTATTAGTAGAGAAAGTTCCTCACCAGAAACTTCTTACACTAATGACTAATGGAATCATGGGTCCAGTCTTTAAAGCCTTTCACCTTCTGGCTCCAACCAAACTCCCTAGATTAAGTTCATATGACTCCTCCTAATTCACTTTATGTCCCAGCCAAATTGACTGTTTTCTATAGAAGACTTATTTGTGTACTCATCAAATCCAACTCCTTATCCCCCTTAAGCTATTTCTAGTGTGTGTGTCCAGATCTGAACTCAGATCTTCCTAACTCTAGGCCCACTGCATCATCTAGCTTCAAATCTGCTGTTATTAGTCCCATTTTGTGAATGAGGAATCTAGGACTGAGAAAGGTTAAGTGACTTATCCAGGGTCAAACAACATTTCTGTGTTTGGGGCAGGATTTGACTTGAGTCTTCCTGACTATGTTCAGCTTTCCATCTACTTTTGTCACAGCTGCCACATAATAATAGTATTTTAAGGTTTTCAATGGCTTTACAAATATCTCTTTCTATACTCACAGAAACATTGTAGGTGCTAATACCTGTATTACCTATATCCAAAGTTGTCATAACAATTAAATGCCTATAAAACAATTTATCTTTATAAACTTGGATTGTAAGCCCCTTGAGGGTAGGGATCATTTCTTTTAACTTGGTATCCCCTTTGATGACCTAGCATCATTGCCTTGCTAAGTAGTTCATAACCACTGTTATATTGAAGTTACTTAACCTTGACAGCTGTCTACAAAATTATAATATTGCCTCCTCTGCCCACATCTAAATAAATGATGAAGCCATAAGAAACCAAAGATCATGTCTGAGGTGCTCAAAAAAGATTAAGTATTACAAATATGGGAGCAAATACGATTATTGAAGGAATAGGGACTGGACCTGTGATTACATTGGTACAGAGAATTCCCGGGTGAGGAAAATACCTCTACCTATGCAGGTTACAGCAATTCTGCTTTTTAATAGTCTTCCAGCATGGCTTGGAGCATTGAGGGGCAAAGTACTTACTTAGAGTCATGCAGCCTATAACTGTTAGAAGGAGGGTATTACTGAAAGCTTTCCTTAATGGCACTTGCCTTTTCTCAAAGCTGAGAGGAAGAGTATGATAGCCACAGAATCACCAGGCATTGGAATTAGAAGAAACTTTAGAGTTCCTTTATTTAATGAGTGAGTCAGTCAGTCATCAGTCAGTTAGTCAACAAGCATTTATTGAAGGTTTCCTATCTGCCAGGCATTCTAAGTACTAGGGGAACAATTAATGGGGGATGGGAGAAGTACAAATCTCATTTTACAGCCTTCTTGTATGTATATAGATATTTGCATGTATTCTTTCCTATTTTAATTTAAGAATTAAAATTAAATTTAAATTTAAAATTTAGAATTTAATCTCCTTGAGGGCAGAAACCATACTTTAGCTTTCTCTGTCTCACCAGGTCTTAACACAATGCCAGCACAAAGCATTATTGCTTAATAAATGCTTGTTTGTTTCCTATTTAGCCCATGGAAATTAGATAAGGGTGGGAAGCAAGGAGGACACCACAGGAATGAACATGTCTCAATATTTTCCTGCCTTGGGTCTGAGCCCTGACTACTAATAGTCATCAATTGCTCAGTTAAGTGAATAAGGATACTAGGAAAACTAGGAGGCTTCTTCCTCCCTCCAATTCAGCAGAAATAGCCTCATCTATCCATTGGATTAGAAAATGAAACCAGAGTTCACCCACCACCATTAGAGTTTTGAAGCATTCTGGGGAAAAGAGGAAGAGGATTTGAACCAAAGGTACCATTGGTTTTCAGTGGGCAAGAAAACATAATAAATCCTCCAGTCTGATCCTTTCTTCTTGTTGTTTGTCCTTCATTCTGGAAGGAGACCAATGATATCAGGAAGGTGATGTCTTGACTTTGCAAGTGAATTGGATACAAGTGAGACAAGGCTGTGCAAAGTCACCAGCCACCGCCACAAAGGTAAGAAAGAAAGGACAAGAGAATTCTTTCTCAACAGCTTTGGGGAACCTGAAATGAGAAGTTGCCCTTCTCTCCTCGAAGTTCTTGCCCCTCCCCTTCAACTATCGGTCCTCTTGCCCTTCTAGGGGTTTGCCCTAGAACTATGAGGGTTGAGAATGTAGGAGGCAGAGAGATGTGGTCCCTGGTGACTCTACAGCAATGAAATTATAGTCTGGGTCTCTTTCCAAATTGTCCTCCACCCCTTTCAATTTGTTGT
Source organism: Gymnobelideus leadbeateri (assembly GCA_011680675.1). Classification (NCBI taxonomy): domain Eukaryota; kingdom Metazoa; phylum Chordata; class Mammalia; order Diprotodontia; family Petauridae; genus Gymnobelideus; species Gymnobelideus leadbeateri. The sequence continues at coordinate 502,160 of WOXC01006005.1, forward strand.
TCCACCCTAGTCTGTAAAACTTTGAACCAATAAAAGTCTGTTGTAAGTGTTGGGAAGAGTTGTGCAAGGCCCCCTGATGTTATGTGGTCTGAGCTTTTGTAACCAGAAATTCCCCAGTGGTCAGGGAAATCTTTGAGTCCAATGCTAACATCACGGGAGTACCCACAGCCCACTGACCACAGGCACATATATTAGCAAGTTTCTCAAATATCTATCTGCCCTATCTCTTCTCCAGTGGTTCTCTACTGCCAACCCTCTGGCCTAAATGGGGCTGGTGGAGTCAGTGACCTCGGCAAATCGTGCTCAGTCCCACCTGCATGCTTTCATTCATGCTGTTCTCCCTGCCAAAAATATCTCCCCACTCCGCCTTACTCAGATTTTGCCTAACTTTCAAAACCCAGTACAAATCCCCATTATTTCTTCCAAAACTTGAATGGGGCGGGGGAGGGTGTCTTCAACTTTGGCTGAGGGTATTAGGCAGCAATCACCAAGTGAAAAACAGTTTTAAAAAAAGAGAAAAAGAAAAAAAAAGACGTAAGTATAAATACAAGTCCCCTTCCCATTCCAGGGACCAAAGAAAATTAGGGCCACCAACTCAAAACCAGAAATCATCAAGGCATTAGATCAAGGAAGCCAGGCAGGGAAATATCTGAGTTCAGGAGCAAAGGAGTCAAAATTAAGAGAGAGTTTTAGAAGATCAGGATCAGGAAAGCAACATCAGTCAGGGAGGGGGCCCTTTTTATTAAGGTTTTACTTTGCTCAAAAAATATCCTAGAAGAAATCCAGATTTCCTGGATGCTGGCCCTTTCTCCTCTGAATAAATGGCAGTGTCCTCCTAGCATCCTTCAAACATGGGCCCCTAAAGTTACAGCCTTGTTCAAGGAGTGCTTTTAGTCAATACTTACTCAGAACCACAGTTCATGAACCCCCCAGGTGATGTTCCAGAACAAACCAGAGAACACACTACCTCAAAGTAGGGATATTTAATTCAACAAAATGGCAAGGTAAATAAGGAAATGACCATCAAGAAGGACATACTGCCCTCCATCACCTGTGGGAGAGGGACCACACATAGCCTGCCCTAGACAATTCATACTTCCAGAGCTATGTTCCAGCTAGAAGATGTTTCCAAACCTACCATTGGCTATTTCTCTACAGGACTGTTGGTGTCATCTGCTGCACTGCCATATGCTGGCTAGCTGTCATCTGCACTGTCATCTGGCATTCACTGTCATCTGCTAGTTTCTATCATGAATTGCAATGGCTATGCATTCTCTTACAGAAAGGACAGGTGAAAGCTCTTTTGGAAGGTGGTCCATAGTCCCTGGGCAATTTCATTTCTTCTAAGTTGAATCTACAACCAACAACAGAGATTCTCTCTGGTCAGATCTCTGTTTTTTATCCCTTTGGTTGTACCTTTTACTCCCTTAGGTTGGCCTAATGTTTGGGTTGGAAGAAGTCAATTTCTTTCAGCTCCCATTATGCCCCTTGCAGTAAGCCAAAATCCATACAGATTACCCAGAAGTTTCACTTAGCCAGTTTGGAGGGCAGTAGTGTTAACTGATCCCTCTTGTCCTACATTCCTATAACTGTGTCCAAGTTGCTACAGTGGCGATTTGGAAGGTGTAAGGAGCCTGGAAAGCTGTGATTTCCACCTTAGTGTCCAGCCACACTTAGCTGCTGAAAGATGAGTCACTGGAAAGAGTGTTGGATTTGGAGTGAGAGGACCTACATTTGAATCCTAGTTCTTCTAGTTACCTACAAAATCTATATATGGCAAGTTAAATAATAAGGAAAACATCACCAAGATAAACATACTGTCTTCCACCACTGATGGGAGAAACCATACACAACCTAGACAATATCCTTCGGAATAAACTCTGATAAACTCAAAGATCCTTACAACTTCTCTGGTGTATTTAATCTAAGGTAGCTTTTCAGAAAGTCCAGAAAATCTTCCAGTCATTGATCTTAGACCCATGATGAATAATTGTGGATGATATTGGGCAAGTGACCTCACCTCCCCAGGCTTCAGTTTCCTCATCTGTAAAATGAAGAAGACGGACTGCAATCTCTCTGAAGATCACAGAATCATAGAATCTAAGAGTTGGAAGGACCACCAAAGCCATTTAACCCAGTCTAGAGCTGAACAAGAATGTCCTCAAGTAGCAACCTGACCCCCTAGCCTCTGCCTGATAATCTCCTTTGAGGAGGAGCCTACATCTTTATTTTTTTTTTTTGAGGAGGGAGGGTAGGGCAATTGGGGTTAAGTGACTTGCCCAAGGTCACACAGCTAGTGAATGTGTGTGTGTGTGTGTGTGTGTGTGTGTGTGTGTGTGTGTGTGTGTGAAGTGTCTGAGGCCGTGTTGGAACTCAGGTCCTCCTGACTCCAGGGCTGGTGCTCTACTCACTGCACCATTAGCCTCCCCAAGCCTACATCTTTCAGAGACAATCCATCCTGTTTTTGTACAGCTTTAATTTTTAGGAAGTACTTCCCTACATCAAGCACAAATCTGCCAAGCTCTCCTCCCCTTCTCTATCACAAATTCTGAGATGGAATAGTCATTTTTCCCCAAGGAAGAAAATAGCTTTCTGCTGCAGCCACCAGTTTCTCCTTGTTGGGTTATAATTAGATCAACAATATTAAGTTCCTCTTTGTCACATTCTGAAGATTATCTCATAGGCTGGTTGAAAAATTATCTGCTGGTCTGGGAGGAAAGGGAGGGAGACAGATAGAGACAGACATACAGAGACAGAGACAGCCAGAAGCAGAGACAAAGAGACAAAGAGAGAGAGAGAGAGAGAGAGAGAGAGAGAGAGAGAGAGAGAGAGAGAGAGAGAGATAAGGAAGGGAAAGGGAAAGAGAAGGATACTCTATTAAATGTCTATGGTTGATGTTCCCCACCACTACTATATCATACCTCAATGCCTGGTTTGTGATACTTCCCAAATTCCTCCTCCATTTCTTCCTTCTGCACAAATGACATATAATAAACTCTCTTAACAATCTCTATATTGATCTTCTTCTAAGTACTTTCAACCATGCTCTCTACCACTATTGCCCCTGTTCTGACTCCTAGATTTCATCACGTAAGTTTATCGTCAGTATAAAATGACACGCTACTGTTCCTTTTCCTTTTTCTGCTCCATTTGGATAAAGTGTATCTTTCCACAGTTATATGTCATACCAGTCATGAGTTGCGTTCTACCAAGCTTCAGGGAGACACATGAGGTCAAGTTGGCCTCCTCAGATTAGGATCTCTACTTATCCATACTTTGCACAGTTGTATTATAATTATCTAAGGCCAAGGGTTTTATTCTTTTATGCATTCTTTCATTCCCCTCAACCTCTCTCTTTGACACTGTTGATCATTCTCTCTTCTCTCTAGGTTTCTGGGACACTACTATCTCCTGTAGGTTTTTCTCCTATCCACCTGACCAGCCCTTCTCTGTCTCCTTCGCTGGATCCTCTTCCAGATCACACCCTCCAACCATAGGTGTCCCACACGGTTTTGTCCTAGGCCCTCCTATCTTCTCTTCTCCACTGCTTCACTTGATGGTCTCATCAGTTTATATGGATTTAATTACCACCTCTATGCCAATGATCCTCAGATCTGCCTCTCCTGCCCCAATCTTTCTGCTGACTTCCAAACTCCCATCTCCAATGGCCTTTCAGACATCTTGAACTGGATGTCCAGGAGACATCTTAAACTCAATATAAACAAAATAGAACTCAGTATCTTTCCCACCAACCCCTCTTCCTTCCTACCTTTCCCATTATTTTAGGGGGCAACACCATCCTTCCAGTTTCTCAGGCCCACAACCTAGGAGTCATCCTGTATTCCTCACTACCTCTCACCTCCCCATATCCAAGCTGTTGCCAAGGCCTATCTATTTCACCTTTGCAACATCTCTCCCTTATCACCTCCTACCTGGACTATTTCAATAGCCTGCTGCTGAGTCTGTCCCACTCAAATCTCTGCTTTGCTTATAAGGCTGAGAAACTGGGTGGATAGAAACACAGATTAACACATGTATAGTTGTATCATTTTTGTATATGTATACTATCATTCTAAAATGTTATCAGTAATCCTTATAGTTAGATTTAAGGGAAAAGAATAAGTAGGCAGTGAGCTAAGGGCTTTTATAAATATTATCTTAGTTCATCCCTACAATTCTGAGAGATAGGTGCTATTATGGCTGAGTGGCTGGAGTGCTGGGTCTGGATTCTGGAAGACCTGAGTTCAAATGTGACCTCAAGTAGCTGGGTGACCCTGGGCAAGTCACTTAACCCTGTTTGCCTCAGTTTCCTCATCTATAAAATGAGCTGGAGAAGGAAATGGCAAACCACAGCAGTATCTTTGCCAAGGAAACTCCAAATGAGGTCCCAAAGAGTTAGAAATGATTAAAATGACTGAACTGCAATCTCCATTTTACAGGTGAGAAAACTAAGGCAAGCAAAGATTAAGAAACTTGCTCAGTCACATGGCTAGTAAGCCTATAAGACTGGATTTGAACTCAGATCTTCCTGACTCCAGGTCCACTGCTCTATTCACTATGCCCCCAGCTGCCTCCTTAAGGAATATGAGTCAGTCTCTCTCTCTCTCTCTCTCTCTCTCTCTCTCTCTCTCTCAACATATATATGTATGTATTATGTATTTTCCTCGTGATCAAAAACTGTACAAACTCATTGAACTCTAGAGGTCATCTGTGATGGAATTGAATTATTATGAGGGTTTTTTGCGGTGGTAGGAATACTGCCAATTGTATTCCTACATACACACAAGCCATTGCCTAAGAAAGGGGACCATCTGGTTAGATAAGTGTTTATAAAGGAATGTGGGCAGAATGCCCACAAACTATCATACCATCCGGGGCTTCCTAATTGGGTGAGAGTAAACAGGGAATTGTTAAACAGGCAAATGAGCTCCAGACAGTACAGCAGTCTCAGAGTCTGAAATCAGCCTGAGTTGCTTCTAGGACCCATAAAGGAGCTAGATATTCCCAGACTCAGAAGAATCATGGTTAATCTAGGTTAGGCAACGGTAACTCCTAAAATAGTTAAAAAGGATGGGACTGGGTGGTTTTCTCCATACCCCATTTTGATGGCTACAGAAGAAGGTTGCTGTTTTTGTTGCTGGCAGATATGCAGCCAAAAGGAAGGCCCTCAGCTCAGGTACTTGGGCTCTTGTTTTGCCCTAACTTCATTTGCATGTCAGTAAAAAAGAGTGTGAGAGAGGTTTAGTCCTCCTTTCCTCCTTCCCTCTCCCAAGCTTCAGAGGGGTTTTTGTTTATTTGTTTGTTTATTTGATTTGGTTTAGTTTTGGGGTTTGGGGAAATGTTGCAGAAATAGGACTTGAGACTATGGACTCAATCATGACTGTGATAGGAGTTACAAGGAGTTACTCAACTCTGAGTTATTTGGAACCAGACAAAGGCAGTAAAAGAACAGACTTACTCATAGCCCAAGGTTACTCTAGTGGCTTTTCTGGGCTACTTTGGTTGAGTATAATTGATAGCTATTTGGTGCAATGAATAGAGTATAGGACCTGGAATCAGGAAGGCCTAAGTTCAAATCCAACCTCCAACACTTACTAGCTGTGTGAACTTGGGCAAGTCACTTAATCCTGTTTGCCTCAGTTTCCTCATCTATAAAATGAGCTGGGGAAGGAAATGGCAAATCATTCCATTATCTCTGCAAAAAACCCCAAATGGGGTCATGAAGAGTCAGATATGACTGAAAATGACTGAATGACAACAGCAAACACTCACCTTCATCAGGTACAGGTTATTCTATACCATTACTCCTAAGTAGAAGGCCCTGGAGAGCTAAAGTCTAAAGTGATAGCAGAGATGGATTTGTCCACCACAAGACGAACAAGTCGAGGACAATAACAACTGGATGGAGAGGGAAAGCTATGATGTGATGCCCAGGAGAAGCTGAAGCCAAATACCCAGCAGAAAGTAGCAGGCTGGCATCACCAAAGACCTTCAGCAATCCGAGGCATCAACAGTATTAGCTACCTAATTGTGTTTGCTCTTCACATGTCGGCCCTAGTTACACAGATGCAAGCGCCCCTTTGCTTATGTCCCCTGGAGATACACATGTTGTTCCCTATGTTTTAGGGACTATTCCCCTACTGAAAGTAGAATGAACTGTGGGAGACAGTACTTCATGTGTGTTTGTGTGGGGAGGATCTTTTCTTGTTATTTTATTTGCTTTGTTGTTTGATTAAATGTCTTTTATTTTGGACGAATAGGTCCTCTAACTGGCTAGTAAAAGCCAACATAGCTTGCCAGCTACAACTTCTAGAGGATACTGTGATACTAAGTGTCACAAACCTGGAGGAGATTTTCTGAGGGGCTCGTATATGAGGGGGTGCCCCAGGTGCTACACGTTGATGTCTTTCATTTTTCTATCACAGTAATTTCTCAATATACTCCTCTTCCATCCCTGATGAGGCTTCTCTTGTGACAATAATAAAAACTGTGAACAAAAACCAAACTGGTAAGAAAAACCCTGACATCAACCATGTCTGACAATATACACAACACTCCTCATTCCTAGGCACCAACTTCTCTAATGAAAAGAAGGAGATTCATTTCCTCATCCCTTCTCCAGGGCCAAGACTTTTCATGTCCCCAGAGGGTGACTGACTACTTCTCATGAGCCCCCACCAGTATACATCTCATTGATTATCAGTGAGACTTAATTAGCTTTTAGAAAGGGATTTACTAAAACAGACATAGCAAAGATAGTTGTTTGAAAATAATTCCCACAGAAGTATGAGGCATATTTGAACCTTGTACACACAAGGTTTTGGGGTAGAGTGGGCTCAAACTCTAGCTGGTAGTCCTTTTGTCTCTTTGTAGAATCCCCATGAAATTCCCCAAAGATGCAGCAATCTGATGGGCCAGTGCCCTTGGAGATTCCTAAAGCTTCCTTTCCTCAGTGTGTCTAATTTATTCTCAATGTGTCTGACAGCTAACAGTTCAGACACTGCAATCATCCACTGCTTCCTGGGAGATGTTGTCACTGGTTCCAGGGCACACTGCTACTGATGACAATAGGACCTTCAGGTCTTCCAACTTTTCAAAGTTCATAGGGTTGTAACCTAATCAAATTTGTCTCTGGATACTTAATTGCCTTTTTTCAGGAGACTTTTTGTTTGCTCTTCACAAATCTGTCTCTACTCCTGGTTGAATGAGTTGTCTGCTCCTAGTCTGGTCTCTCTGATAATATATATGCTCAATGGAAAATGGGACATGAAAATGAGAGACACTATCTTCTGTTTCCAATAGCAATTCCTTCTCAGGGTCCTGGAATCCTCACCTCCTACATTTGGAGTCCTTTCCCACAGTCCTACCTAGCCCTGAGATAGCTTGCTGTTTATATCTGTCTCAACAGGTGTGATGATCTTCAACTAATCCAAATGTCTTTTACATTGACTCAAAACCCTTATGACTCTTTCAAATTGATTGTCAGCTTCCTCATATCTAATTTACTTTTGATTGACTTGGGATGTCTGGGCTTTAGGTAATTAATTGTGGTGGAGGTAAACCCCACCCTTACATATGCATCCACATTTCTTTGTACACATAGATATTCAACTGAATGATTTTTCATATGCAAGGAAACAAGGTTTTCACAGCTCCTCCCAGAAACTGAGTTTATTTGGAGATGCCAAAGGTGAATCCTCTGTCTTTCCTCCCTAAGAACCAGCCTGTGATATCCTGAGTACAATTCTTACTTTTTCCTGGATATTCAGCAATGCATTTTAAGCAAGTTTCCTGAAACTGGTTTGAATCTTCTAATCTTAGGAGCATAGAACCCTGTCCCCTCCCCCTTCCCCACCTTCACTACCCGACGGGAACACATGCTCTCTAGTCAGACAAAGAAAGAAACAAAATGGAGCAAGACAGAGTCAGAGAGCCAAAGTTTCATTAGGCACAGCTGAATATAACTGCATATGCAGAAGGATTCCTACTTGTCCATGTATGTCTCTGTCCTGAATATGTATTATGACTGCATATCTGGGATCTCATATTTATATCTGGGTTTGAGCGAGAGGGAAGAAGAGCAACAATTCCTTCCCCCCCCCCCTCCACCAGAACTCTTTAATTCCTCTCAAAGTTTCCAGAGCACAGGACATATGCTGGCCCAGCCTGGCCGTGCCAATGGCATTACTGTGGGGGACATCAGAAGGATGTTGGACCCAATCCCAAACACATCCTGAACCTCTCAGCAAAGAGCAACTGAAACTCAAGGCCGTGGGAATGGAGTGTTTTCCATGGACACTCTGAGTTTGTGGAGTTAATCAAGCATTTTTAATAGTCTCTTTGGGGAAACTGGTCTCTGTATTTTTAAAACTTGCTATTGTGTTCTGTTGTTTAAGTTAAAGTTTAAATGGTCATAAATTAAGCAAAAAATAAGAAGTATTTAAGTAAACTCTCTAAAGCAAGAAAAGGAAAAATGAGGACTGGGATGAAGTCTCCCTAGAGTCAGGGAAGGAAACCACGCAGAAGGCGTCTGAGAGTCCCCACAAGCCTGATAGGAAGCAGACACAAAGCAGGTCCAAGCTAGGTCCTTTCTAACAAGGCCAGAGCATTCTATGTGCTGTCAGTGCTGCCCAAGAAAGCTTAGGTTTGGGTTTGGGGTTGGTTGATTGGTTGGGGTTTTTGTTTTGTTTTGTTTTTTAAGCACAACTCTGGAATGAAGGAACGCTTTCTTTTTTCAAACTAGAAGAGAAGGTTAAATTCAGCAAAGAAGAGATGAGCCATGAGTGACATAACCTGAGCCTGAAGCTCAATATAGTCCTACAACAAGAGTGAAAAGAGCACTGGGCCGGCCATCAGGAAACTCGGCTCTGTAACTTAAGCAAGTGACTGAAGCTCCCTGCGCTCGGTTTTCTCTTATATAAAATGAAGGGGTTGCACTAAAGGGCTTCTGAAGGCCTTTCTAGCTCCATATAAGTGATCCTAAACCTACAAAACTATCCTTTCCAGCTCTAAAATGCACATAGACCACACCATTTGGACTTCTACTTCATAACAGAGCATTCTCGCCATCTGGTGGCCATTACTTCTATAGCAGGTACGAGGCCCCTGGAGAGCTCCTGCAGACCACCCATATGTGGGTAATGCTACTGGTGCCATCTAAATTCAGAAGAATATACCACTCAAAGGTTGGAATGGTTTTTCCATCCCACGTAATGGAGTTTATAACAGCAACTGCATCATGAGACATCCCAAAGACCCTCAGAAACAAATAAAACACCACAGTTACACATATATTGATGTTTCAATGGATCTGGGACCCAAGTCTTGCAAGAGCAGCCCCTCTTATACTCCCATAAACATTCCAAAGAGGACCTCCTAAATGCACTGAAACCTTTCTAGGTCTTCTAACACTTCACTAGCTCAAAACTGTCCATCTGTTGTCCCTAGTATTCCCTACAGGATTGGCCCATTTCCGTATGGACTCTGTGTAGGAGTCCATTACATAGATAAACACCGTTGGTGAGCATACATCTCTCAGTTTTATGACTCTTGTGATACTGATAGAGGATTATGGAACAAAGTCATCTTTGTGGCTACATCTATTATGGAATCTTGAACAATCTCAACCTGTGTATAGGAGGTAGTTTCCTAGAGCAGAGCCTCTAAGGTTGTACTTTGCTCTACCATATCAAGTGCTTTTATTCTGCAACTACCAAGCAGTAAACACTATAGGATTTTTCAGTCTTTATAACTTTCAGTAAATGTGTGGTAGAAGTTGTTATTGTCTGCTATAGAGAATCATTTGCAAAATGGTATAGTTCCTTCTTAAATTTTAATAAAGTATTTCTTCAATATGTTCATAGATCATCCCTATAAAGATTTTATAGTGGTGGAAAAATAGATCAGAAGGTCTGTTGAAAGCCAGGCCACCCCCTTTTTTTGCAGAGAGGAGTAAAACTATCCATGGTTTTTTTTCTTCCATTCTTTTGCTGTTTTTCCCTCTTTGAGATATCTTGAAAACCAATCCCTGAGAAATAATGGGGAAAAAAACTGAATAAAACTTCCAGAATTCAAATTAAATTTAAAGTGGCAATTATCAAAACTTTTTGATACTGGTTAAAAAATAGGAAGGTAGCTAAATGGAATAGATTAGATAAACAAGCATTTGAAACAATCTAATTCAATAACCAGTGTTCAACATCCAACAACATAAATTACTTGAGAAGAACTCCCTATGTGACAAGCACTGCTGGGGAAATTGGGAAGTAGTTTGGCAGAAATTAGATTTAGACTCACATCTTACACCATATGCAACAACAAACTAAAACTGGACATGGGACCTGAATATAAAAGGTTATAACATAAAATAATCAGAGAACAACTTCAGATACTTTTCATTACTATGGCTAGGGGGAGAATTTTTAATGAAATAAGAGATAAAGGAGATCACAAAATATAAAACAAATCATCTTGATTTAATAAAATTAAAAAGGAGGTTTTTTGTTGCTGTTGTTGGGGGGTTTTTTGTTTTGTTTTGTTTTATCATACTCAAGGGAAGTGTATATTATGTTGTGCATCCTTATTGTCATGGAGACATCAGTCTAAAACACAATCCAGGAATGACTACTCCCTGATGTTTTGTCTATATTGTTCCTTTCCTAGTCTAAAGACTCTCCTATTATTGAAAACTGCCTTCTTGATTCTAATGTCTAGACATGAAGTTACTTTTACCTCCAATTTAGCTCATCCTCAGGGTGCTTGAGGGAATGAAGGAGACGTGTTCTGGCTGGGTTTTCCCCACCTTCTTCCCAAATTCTTGGCCTCCCTACTGTCATACCCAGACTAGGCTAGCTCTCTAATATGGCCTTGGGCAGTGTGAATATAGTGGGATATTTTTGTTGGAATCAATTTAATTCTACCAGTAGGCATTAAACATTATCTGCTTTATAATCAGCCATGAGTAGAGGGAAGAAAAGGAAAATATTAGATTCCTATCCTCAAGAAACCAAGAGTTGGATTGAGGAAGAAAAGAATTATGAGGAAGAAATCATTTCAGGAAAAGAGCCTAAAGGTTTACAAAGAACTTTATACTTATATTTGATCCTCAGCACAACCCTGGACAGAAGGTACTAGAACTGATGTTGTTTTACAAATGAGACATTTTGAAGCTCCAAAGTTTCCAGGGTCATAGATCTAAGGCAGTATTCAAACTCAAATCTTTTTAACTGTTCTATGCCAGAAATTCTGGTTCATTTCCCTTAGGCAGATTTCAGATTAAGGGTGTTAGGAATAAAACAAAGAGAACTTCACTCCCTCCACTTGGACAAGAGACGGTGCAGAAAGGGCACACTAAGTGAATTATAGTATTGGAAGAGTTGTTAGAAAAAGGCCTATACTTGCTCTGCTTGGCCCTAGAACCAAGAACAAAGAAGCACATTTAGTCTTGGTCTCAGGGGAAAACTTCCTAATAATTAGACCTATCTATAAGTAGAATGGGCCATGTCAGGAAGTAGTGGGTTCCTCCATACTGGAAGTCTTGAAGGAGAAACTGGAAAATCCCTCTTGGATGTGTTATTGTTAGATACTGTTTTTCAGTCATGAATTGGACTAGATTTCAGCTAATGTCCTTTCCAACTCTAAAATTCTGTGATGCTGTGATTCTAATTCTCATTTCCATCTATGTAAGAGCACTATGGGACAGGAGACATCAAACAGTAAAAAGGAAGTTTCTTAAAAGTTATGAACAGTCTCCTCACTCCAGCTCTGGAATTCACATCCTGGAGGTACCCTCCACCCCTACCTCTCCCTCTGATGGAATGGCTTCTTCCAGAACCTCCATTTAAAGAGGCTCCCCAGGCCAGCCAAGTCTTATTCCTCTCTAGGTTTCACTCCAGATTTCCTCTTTCTATGTGTTGTCTTTCTCCATCTGAATGTAATCTCTGGAGGCAAGAGTCAAAATGGAGAATAGGAATCAGTATAGAGATCTTCTTCCCTTTGACCTTCCCCCCTCCTAAAAAAGCTCCTTCAGATAGATCTAGAAAATGCATCAGACCAAATCCTGATGGGAAATCCAAGAAAAAGTTACACTGAGGCATGAAAATGAAGTCTGTGTACACTAAGGCTAGGTCCAGCTGGGAGAGCTTATACAGAGCATCCCAAAGTAGAGAGTGGCACCAGGCCAAGAGAAGGTCTCAGACCCATATCAGGGCACCACAACAGCAAGGGGAGGCCAACTGGGAAAATTGCTCCCCTTTACCCAGTTCTGAGTCACAGATCTAGGTCAGACTGGGGGGGGGGCTGTACCCAGCAGTGTCAGGTATCAGTTCCTGGATAAGGAGTGATCCTAGGCCCTCAGATGAACAACTTTAGGAGAAACCTGCAGTTATGTGACTTTCATCCCAGGAGCAGACTAAAGTCTAAGTTCTAGTTTTTATCCCAGGCTGACACATGCAGAGAATAATCAGGGCAGGAATCCCAGTCCAAAGAAAAGACTGCAGTTCTATCACTCCGAACCAGTAGAACTTCCTACTGATTGACAGTGGCTAAGTCCAGAAGTGGTCTACTTTTCCTTAGACACAAACCTAGGTCAGGAACTTGCAGTTCATGCCAGAGAGGCAGTCATCAGACTTTGCTGTAAATGAGATCACTTCGGGAACAATGAAGGCTCACAAGTCCCAAACCTGAGTTGTCCCTTACAACCTTAAATAACACAATACTCAATACCCCAAGCAAGCAGCAACAAAACTGGTCCAGATTTTCCCTGCAGAAGTGCACTGAGTCTCTTTCTAAGATGAAATTCAAAGTCATAAAGTAGGCTGGAAGAATAAGCAAGCAAAAAAAAGCATCCCTCAAGAAAGTTTTATGGTGGTAGGGATGATGAAGATACAAACACAGAAGAAGAAAATTACTCCAGAACATTTACGAACACAGCTTCAAAGAAGAACACAGAGTGGGCATAGACTGGAAGCAATGAAAGGAGCTTTTTTAAAGAGTTTAAAATGCTTTTATCAATGAAATGAGAGATCTAGAGGGGAAAATTAGAAATGAGAGCTTTGGAAGAAAGAACTGGAAAGTGAAATGGAAGAGAAAGTTTGATATAAAAAGTAGAAAACTATGCCCAAACAACAAACTACTTGAAAATTAAAATGGACTAAAATGAAGCTCAATGAGTCCTTGAAACAATTAAAAAAAAAAAAGAAAAACAACTAAAACAAAGCCAAAAGATTGAACAAAAAAAGAAAAGAAAATATAAGGTAGCAGAAAAAACTTAGAAAATAGATCAAGGAGAAAAAATTTAATAATCACTATCTGAACATCATGACCAAAGAGTCCAGACATCTTATTTCAAGAGATCTTAAAAGAAAACTGCCCGGCTCTCTTAGAATCAGAAGAAAGAGTAAAAATAGAAAGAAGCCTCCAAATGAAAATTCCCAGAGACATCATGGCAAAAATCAGAAGCTTTCAGATTAAGAAAAAATATCACAAGCAGTCAGAAAGAAATAATTCAAGTACTGAGGAGCTACAGTCAGGATCACACATCATTTAGCAGCCACCATTAAAAAGGAGCAGAGAGCTTGGAATATGATACTTTGGAAGGTAATAGACTTACAGCCAATAATTATTTGCCTAGCAAAACTGAGAATAATTGTAAAGGGAAAAAATAGATTGGTAATGAATTAGAGGGCTTCCAAGCATTCCCGATGAAAAGATCAGAGCTGTGTAGAAATATTGAAGCTTAAACATAAGAATTAAGAGAAATGTAAAAATGTAAATAGGAATAGACAACCATAAGGAACTAGAAAGGATAAAAGAGGGTGGTTTCCCCTCCCTCTACCTCTCCTTTTTCTGTTCTTCCCTTTCTATTTCTCTATTGAGTAAAATGCATTTCTTTACCCAGTTGTGTGTCTGTGTATGTATTCTTTCTTTCTTTGACCAGTTCAGAGAAGAGTACTTACTTTCAATATGGTGAGATGATACATTTCCCCTCTGAACCCTATCTTTAGGGGTCATAGAGAGAGTTGAATTAGACATGACATGGAAATGGTTCTGTTATGTCTTGACCAATGATGAAACATACCACCCTCCTCCTGATAAGGAGGTGAAAGACCCAGAATGCAGAATGAATCATAGTTTTTGGACATTACCAATGTGTAAATTTGTTTTGTATGACTATATATGTTTATAACAGATGTTTTTCTTTCATTCTTATTTTTCAGGGGGTGGCAGGGATAGATGGGAGAGAAAGAGAAGACAGATTTTTGCTGATTAAAAAATGTGTGTATATATACATATATTTATATTTAATTTTTTTAAAAAAGAATGTAAGTTCATTAAGGGCAGGAACTTTCTTCTTGCATTTGTATTCCCAGAACTTACCACAGCACTTGGCAGATAATTAGTGTTTAATAAACATGTATAGTCTGCATACTTGATTGACTGACTGACTGCTATAAGAGAATAAAACAATGAATAGAGAGGTGGGAGACTTTGCTTATAACCTCAGCTCTGTTATTAGCTCATTATATCACTTTGAGTAAGTCACTTTCCCTCCATGGGTCTCAGTTTACAAATTTGTAAAAGGAAAGGGCTGGATTAGATAATGTTTAAAATCTCTTTCTACTAGCTGCTCCTAATTGGACTTATGGCCTGAGATATGCAGACTTAGGGAGTTTCTGTTGTTGGAAATCATTTATGTGTGTTCTTTTTGTCTACTATTTGGCCATTAGACAAAAGCTATCTTATGTAAATTTGTATTGGGTAAGAGATTGAAATAGAACAATGGATAAGGGACAGGAAACCCAGGTGTGTGTAGGAGGGACAGAGGGAATCAAAGAGAGAAAGGAGAGGTTGGTGATAACAGTAAAAAGGTGAGAAAATGGGGAAACAGTGAATCAATCCTGATAGACACTGGAGAGACCAGGCTCTGGGATATAATCCAGAGTAGATACCTAGGGACAAATTCTAGCTGTAGATGCCAGAGAGGATTTAGTAACTAACACAGGTGTTGGGGACTATAGGGAGACCAATTCTGACCTGAACCCAAGGGTTATTCCAGGAGAACTGGCTAAAAAGAACCTTACATACTCCTCAAACACAAACAGATGAGAGAGAAACAAAGTAAGAGACAGAGATAGAGAGACACTGACAGAGAAAAATACAGAAACACAAAAGTTGAGGGAACTGAAGCTGAATGGATGGGAAGAAAAGAAGTTAAGACTTTTGTGTTAATCTGAATTTAGCAGGACTCTATCTATGTAATAGCAATAATAATAATTGTCTCTTTTGATCCTCACAACCCTGGGAGGTAAGTGCTATTATTACTCATTTTACATTTGAGGGAGCTAAAATTGAAAGATAGTGGGCATCCTACACAGAGTTATAGAGCTGGCAAGTATCTGATCCAGATTTGAATGTGGATCTTGCTGACATCCATTGCACTATGTGGCTTATGCCCTGAGCTTCCTTTAACAGTAATAAATGGGCCTCTTATGCTCAAAACCAAGTATTCTTAACCTATTTTTGGATCTTGGACCCCTTTGTCAGTCTGATGGAGCTGGTGGATTCCTTCTCCAAATAATGCCTATAAATACATAATTGAAAACCTATAGCATTCCAAAGGAAACCAATTATATTGAAATGAAGTTATCAATGTATTTTTAAAAATAACTTCTTGGACCCAGGTTAAGAACCCTTGTTTTAGATCAATTGACTTGAATCAATACATAGCTAATGATTTACAACGGGCAATAGGCATTGACCAAAAAGCAGGGGAGTAGCTGCTTCCTTCACCCTGCCCCACCTTAATTCCTTGGCAGTTGAAGGTCAAAGTGACCAGTACTGAATGTAGAGGACCTTCTTTTTGGGTGGTACCCCTGACATTTCCTAAGATTGCTATCCCCTGCATGCACTAGGCTGCCACGCTGACTCTGGGGCACATTACCCATCAGAAGCTGGCATGGGCATTCCATTTTTAGCAGAGACAAGCAGCAGATCTAGGAGCAAACAGCTCCATGTGTCTCCAGCTGCAAGCTCCAGTACTCTCCCCTTTGGGGCTCCTCCTCTGGTGTTTACTGAACCCCGGCCTGTTTAATGGACTAAGGGCTCTGATAAGAACCCACAGACTGTTTGCTGAGTTAAGAACTCTGGACTCTCCACACCAGCTGACATGCACCTGCAGGACAGAGCTATTTTCAGCCTTCCTCCTCCTCCTCCAAGCCATTTCCTGTCCTTCTGCCTGTCCCCCTCCTTCAGAACATGGAGCCTTGGTGATTGTGTCTCTCACATCACACACCCCTCCCCCAAAGTGCCATCTTTTCTTTCTAGAAAGCCTTCCAAACCTGCAAACCAGAGAGGAATCTCAAAATTCAGCAGCCCAGGGGAAGAGGCTCCAGACCCAGCTCAGTCATTGCTTTCAGCATCAAAGGGACAATCTACCCTGAAAACAGAGGCTTTTGAAGTGTCCTCTCCCCAAGTGTAGCTAAATTAAAAAGGGAGAGCTGCTCACATACAGATATGCAGGCATAGATATATACATAGACACTTCCCACGTGCACGCAGAGTCCAACTAAAATCCCACCTTCTATAAAAGGCCTCTGCCAATCTCTCTCAATTTTGGTGCCTGTCTTCTATTGATTTTCTCTGATTTATCTTGTCTATAGCATGTTAACATTTAGCTGTTTACATGTTGTCTCCTTCCTTAGAGACAACATGTCTTTTGCCTTTCTTTGTACTAAACAGTATATATAGAAGGCATTTAAGCAATGTTTACAGATGTCTGCCTACCTAAAATACATAGGATTACATAGGGAATCAATTACATTGAATTAAAGTCATCCAAACATTTTAAAGTTAAGATACCCCAAGTTAAGAACTGCTGCTTAGACTAACACTGTAGTTAGGAGCAATTTATACGTACATACCCATTAGAAGGAATCTGGCATCTGTCCTCTCCTTGTGGAGTATGCCTTCAAGTGGGGGAGATATGTAGGACAACAGCCAACAATATGGCACATTTCCACAGGGAAATGGTGGGATTTGAGGATAAAGAAAGAAGAATCCATTGTCTATGCCCTGTATTACCACATAAGCTTGTGCATGATGGGGGAAGTGAACCAAGAAGGGAATGGCCCCATGTTTTCAGAAACCTGCATATCCCTATCTCATGAGCTCTATCTACCATTAAATAACCCAGGACCTGGAATAGGATGCAATAAGGAATATTACAAAAAGGAGGGACTTCAGAAATATAGTCCATCCCTGTTCTTTCACAGAGCAGAAATGTTCCTTGTGAAAAGAGAAATGATTTGCTCAAGGTCACAAACCTAGCTCCTCTATTTGAGAACACCAAAGTGTGCAAAGTGTTTTGAAACCCTTAAAGTACTATGTGACTAAAATGCCCATGCCCTTTGACTCATAGATCCCACTGCATGGGCCCCAAGGAAGTCAAAGACAGAAAGAAAGGTCCCATACAGGCCAAAATATTCATAGAAGCACTTTTTTATGGAGGAAAGAAATGGAAACAAAACAGATGTCCATTGATTGGGGAAATGTCTAAATAAATTGTGGCACACAAATGTAATAGAACATTATTGTTCAGTAAGAAATTACGATTCAGAAAAGTGTAGGGAGACTTTGATGAACTGATTCAGAGTTAAATAGATATATCAGGGAAATATTATATATAATGGCTAAAAAATGGAAATAGAAAGAACAAAAAATATGAGTTTTGTGTCATTATAATGACCAAGTTTGGCACTAGAAAAGAAGTGAAAAAATTACCACCTCTTTTTTTTTGGCAGAAATTGGCTATGGATAAGGAATGTTGCATACATTGCTACTCTCCATTATTGTGTTAGTTGTTTTTGTTAAACTGCTTTATTTTTTTTAAATCAGAGATGCCTCATTGGGTAGGGAGGGAGAGGGAAAACATGTGAAACTGGGCATAATATAAAAATAAATGATAATAAAATTAAAAATTAAAGCAACATAGAAATATGTAAGTTTAATTATTATAAGAATTCACACATTCGGGGTGGCTAGGTGGCAAAGTGAGTAGAGTGTCGGCCCTGGAGTCAGAAGGACCTGAGTTCGGATCCCGCCTCAGACACTTAACACACACACAAACAAAAACCTAGCCATGTGACCTTGGGCAAGTTACTTAACCCCAATTGCCCTCCAGAAAGCAAAAAAAAAAGAATTCACACATTCAATATTTGAGGAGATCTGTTTACTTTTCAGAAGAGCATTTCACTTTATGGAAGCATTAACTTTAAAAACCATTCTAACTATGAACTTCCATCAGAAGGACAGGAGAGGAGGAGATAAGAGGGAAAGAAAAGAGACAAATAGACCCCGAAAGTCCTGCAGAGAAAATCTTTTCAGTGTTATGTTACTAATCATAGAATCTCAGAATTAGGAAAGGATCTCAGAGATTATTTTATTCAATTTTTACAAGAAAGAAAGAGAGAGAGAAAGAGAAAAAGAAGGAAAGAGAAAGAAACAAAGAAAAAGAAAAAGAGAGGGAGTTAAAGAAAGGAAGGAAGGAAAGAAAGGAAGGCAGGAAGGAAGAAAAATAAGGAAGGAAAGAAGGGAGGAAGGAAGGAAGAAAAAGAAGGAAGGAAGAGAAAGAAAGAAAGAAAGAAAGAAAGAAAGAAAGAAAGAAAGAAAGAAAGAAAGAAAGAAAGAAAGAAAAAGAAAGAAAGAAGAAAAAGAAGGAAGGAAGAGAAAGAAAGAAGAAAAAGAAGGAAGGAAGAGAAAGAAAGAAAGAAAGAAAGAAGGAAGGAAGGAAGGAAGAAAAAGGAAGGAAAGAAGGGAAGAAGGAAGAATGGATGGAAGGAAGAAAGGAAGAAAAAGAAGGAAGGAAGAGAAAGAAAGAAGGAAGGAAGAAAAAGAAGGAAAGAAAGGAGGAAGGAAGGAAGGATGGAAGGAAGGAAGGAAGAAAAAAGGAAGAAAAGAAGGGAGGAAGGAAGGAAGAGAAAGAAAGGAAGAAAGAAAGAAGGAAGGAAGGAAGGAAGAAAAAGAAGGAAGGAAGAGAAAGAAAGGAAGAAAGAAAGGAAGAAAGAAAGAAAGAAAGAAAGAAAGAAAGAAAGAAAGAAAGAAAGAAAGAAAGAAAGAAAGAAAGAAAGAAAGAAGGAAGGAAGGGAGGAAGGGAGGAAGGAAGAAAAGAAACAAAGCCAAAAAAAAGGAAGATCTCCTCTTATTATAACAGACCCACCAAATGGCCATCTGGCGTCTCTTTGAAGACTTCTAGTGAAATCTACCAGAGGTAACCCATTCTGTTTTGAGAAAGGTGAGCTGAAGTCTCCCAAAATGTCTTTTGTTAAGAATGGAGGAGAAAATAAGCAACAACAAAATCTAGCCAAAGGTGC
This sequence comes from Gymnobelideus leadbeateri, assembly GCA_011680675.1. NCBI lineage: Eukaryota > Metazoa > Chordata > Mammalia > Diprotodontia > Petauridae > Gymnobelideus > Gymnobelideus leadbeateri. Next base: position 521,527 of record WOXC01006005.1, read on the forward strand.
AAGGAGATGGCTGCAATTGCTACTGGGAAAAGCAGAGAATGGGAAAGGGAGGGTTGACTTGAGACTCCAGCAGCCAAGCACAGAACTGTCCCAAACTCTCTCATATCTGCAACCTTGCTCCCAAGATTGCCCCCAGCCCCAAACCATCCATCACTGAGGAACCAGGGTCTACCTGGGCACCTTTACATGCCCGATACCCCTCACTTCTACCCTATATCTGGTCTTGGGATTTGTTCCCTAGAGGCCATGCCTGGCTTCTCCTGACATCAGCAGAGATGGAGATCTGCTAGCCAAATTTCATAATTGATGGATGGGATTGAAACATAAGCATCATGTTTTATTAAGCACAGCTAACTCCCTCCATTTGAGCCTATGTTATCCTTATCTGTTCAGTGATCACAGTCTTTAAAACCAAGCCCTGAAATACACCAAACTTAGAATTAGACCTTTGGGGGAGGCTAGATGGTGCAGTGAATAGAGCATCGGCCCTGGAGTCAGAAGGACCTGAGTTCAGATCTGGCCTCAGACACTTAATGCACACAAACAAAAACCTAGCCGTGTGACCTTGGGCAAGTTACTTAACCCCAATTGCCCTCCAAAATGCAAAAAAAGAAAGAAAGAAAGAAAGAAAGAAAGAAAGAAAGAAAGAAAGAAAGAAAGAAAGAAAGAAAGAAAGAAAGAAAGAAAGAAAGAAAGAAAGAAAGAATTAGAACCTTTGAATTGTTGTATCCCAGTCTTTAAATCAAGATTTTCAAAAATAATAAAGCAAATTCAATCACATTGATGTCACTAACAATAGCCAATAATATATATGTATAAATATACATGTATGTATGCATGTGTGTATATATGTATATATATATAACTTCATTTGATGCTTACAATAGCTCTGTGAGATAAATTCTATTATAATCCCATTTTACAGATGAGAAAACTAAACAATGAGAATGCATTAAAGTAACTTGCCCAGGATTGCACAGTTGGGAGTGTCAGAGGCAGGATTCAAACTTGGGTCTTCCTGACTCTAAGTATTTTGTCCACTATGTCACCCTGATATCTAAAATATTATAATATCGTATAATATTAGAATGTAATGTATAGATCATAATACAATTTGTAATAGCACAATATGATCTTATTATAATATAAAGTATACTATTCTAAATTAGAGCAAAAATATTTGTACTATTATAAAACAAAAATAAAACTTATTTTTAATATAGCATTTATTTCAACATCATCTTCTCCTTTTTAATTTCTTGTTATTGTGTATGTTTTATAATATACATAATATATTAGTCCAATAGTCTATGTCTAATTCTCCTTCTTTACAGCAGCCCTCCAGATGCATGGAGACAGCTATCATGTCCTCTCTGAGCCTTCTCTTTCTCAGCTAAATATCCCTAGTTCTTTCAACCAATGCTCATATACCTCCCACTTCTCTGTAAGCTCTCAAGCTAAACACCACAGGAAACCTTTCATAATGTCCTAGCTTTTAGAGCACTTTCCTTTATCAGACTAAATTGTATTTGTTTACGTGTTTGAATATTGTATTTATTTGTGCAATATCTAAGCTCTTTGGGATCAGGGACTAATTTTCATTTTTCCTTTGTATCACTAATAATAATAATAATAGTATAACAATTTCTAGCCTTTATATAGTACCTTGAAGTTTACAAGGTTCTTTACATGTTGACTCATTCGATCCAGCAGGCACTTAATGAATGCCTGTTAATGAAAGATTGAATGGGTGAACCTCTGGTGGAACAGGACATTCAAGGGTTTGATCTCAGGTGACCCTGAGATAAGCAAATATCCCTAGTCCTAGATGACCCTTAGCTGAAGAGAAAATGGAACTGTGCTTGGCCACAAGCCACACACGTCACTGACTTGGGCTCCCCAGACTCAGCTCTGGTTTAAGGGATGTCCTTGCCATCCCGGTACCTCTAACCCAACAATGTCCATTTCCTAGGACCTCTCCTGGTCTCTCCTTTGCTATATAATCTGTCAAAGCTCCTGGGGTTGGTTGGGCTGGTTGATTGATTGGCTTTGTTTTTTTTATTTTATTTTTTTAGCATTGGGCTAGAAATTTCTCTGACTCTCCAACAAGTTGAGCCATCTCAATCCAATGCAAGTCAACAAACATTTAATCCTCACCCACTTTGTACAGAGCACTGTACCTAACTAGCACTGTGGATAGTAAGGTAAATAGGATTCCACCCTACAGTGGCTAACGTGTTGACTGAAAGATCTCACTGCTAGATATATACCCCAAGGAGGTCTTTGACAAAAAGAAAGGCTCCATTTACACCAAATGTTTTAGTAGCACTTTTTGTGCTAGCAAAGAACTGGAAACAAAGTAGACACCCATTGAACAGGGAATGACTAAACAGATGGTGTTACATGAATGGAATGGAATATTACTATGCTATAAGAAAGGATAAGGTGAATAGAGAGAAACATAAAAAGATTTACATGAGCTAATGCAGAGTGAAGTGAACAGAGCCAAGAAAATAAATGCAACTACAAAAAGAAAAACAACCTCAACCAACACAAAATTATTGAAAAATAAATGTGAAATTACCAAAAAAACAAATTTGGCCCCAAAGAAGATAGAAGAAGATACATCCCCTTTGCCTTGGCAGAGGTCTGGGAGTGGGGGATGGGAAAGGGGTAGCTCAGGAGTACGGAACATTCCATGTAGTGTCAGATTTTTTTTTTTGATGTATTAATTTATCTTACTGAACTTTTTTTTCTTCCTTCTCTTTTTCTTTTTTTAGAAAGTTCCTTACTATAAAGTATGACTCTCTGTGAGTAGGAAAGAGAAGGGGTGTAGGAGAAAATCTAGGCTATATGAAAACAAAAGATATCAATAAAAATCTAATTTTAGAAAGATACTGTCTGTGTCCTAATGGAATTCAAAACCTAGAGCAGCAAGTAAAGGTAAGAGCTCTGGATTTGGAGTCTGAGGCCTCTGGTTAGAGTCTAGCTCTGCTCCTAAATCATTTCTTGTTGTTAAGTCATTTCAGTCACCTCTGACTCTCCATGACCCCCTTGGGGTTTTCTTGGCAAAGATACTTGAGTGGTTTGCCATTTCCTTCTCCAGCTCATTTTATAGATGAGGAAACTAGACTAAAAGGGGATAATTGACTTGTCCAGGGTCCCACAGCTAGTAAATGTCTGAGGCCAGATTTGAGCTCAGATCGTCCTAACTCCAGGCCCAGCACTCTATCCACTACACCACCTAGCTGCCCCAATACCTGTATTACCTAGGGCAATTAATTTAACCTCTTAGGGGCTTGATTTACTTCTCTGAAAAAGCAGGGGGTTAGACTAGATGAAATCTGAGATCCCCTCCAGATATAAATCCATGAGACCGGTAGTAGGAATACAATATCTCCAAATGGATTTATCGCCATACTGATATAGATGTTTCTACCAACCACAAAGACCACAGTCTTTCCAGGCCTGCCCATTTGGTACAGTTCTGGTTTCTACCCTCCCATAAGTTCACCACAATGAAGCCACCCATCATCCTGGGGGCCTTCCTCACTTTCTTACAAAAAGTCCTATAGTGGAACATAACAGGCTACCCATTGGTTGTGAATTCTTCTCACTATAAGAACCCACCTCTTTTCTCAATTAAACATTTCTTTGGTGACGTCCTTCATTCCTGTTCTTCCTCACAGTCCCTTTATTGTTGGGCTGCTATCTTTCTAAGCCCATCATGCATTTCTCTGTTAATGTTTTAGTGATGCTGATCTTTCATGCTCTGGAAGTCCATCATGCCCCATGACTAACAGAACTATAATAATAGTAGCCTATCTCTATTAAAAAGATGGATTCTCATTTCAAGGGAAATTTGGGGGTAATAAAAAGGAGCTTTGCAATTTCCCAAAGGCAATCCACCCTGCTCTCCTCCTGTTAAACTCTTAAACCAACTCAGGTTAAGTGACTTGACCACATACACAGTTTATGTCAGAGACTAAACTTGAAAGCAAGCTATACTACCTACTATACTACTTAGGTATATACATATAAAATAAAGAATGGTTAGGAATTCAAAAGAGGAAGAGGGAAAGGGAGAGGGTTTTTTTGGCCTAGGAAGCAAAAAATTTTTTTAAATTTATTTATTTTTAGTTTTCAACATTCACTTTTGCAAGATTTTAAGTTTTAAATTTTCTCCCTCCCTCCTCACACTCCCTCCCCAAAACAGCCTACAATCTGACATAGACTGCATATCATATTAAACACATTTCCATATTAGTCATGTGGTAAAGAAGAATTGGAACCTAGGGGAAAAACCACAAGAAAGAATGAAAAAAGAGAGAGAGAGAGCAAATAGTGTGCTTCAATCTGCATTTAGACTCCATAGGTCTTTCTCTGGATGTGGATAGCATTTTCCATCAGGAGTCTTTTGGAATTGTCTCAGATCGTCTTAGATCATTGCATTGCTGAGAAGAGCTAAGTCTATCAAAGTTGGTCATCACACAATGGTCCTGTTGTTGTTTTCAATGTTCTGCCGGTTCTGCTCACTTCACTCAGCCTCAAAGAAGCAAGACTTTTAAAAGTCCTGTAGGCATGAAAGCCCAGGGAGTGTTCAGAAACAAGAGTGCAGTCCATTTTGGCAGGAACATACAACACATTGAAGGGTGGAGTAAGAGATACACTGGGGATAGTAGGATGGTGCCAGATTGTGTAAGGTCTTAAATGTCAGAAAGAGTAGTTTGAATTTTATTCAGTAGGCAATAGTGGGCCAATGAAAATTTTTAAAATAGGGAATAATATGACCAGATCTATCCATAGGAATGGTTAATCTGGCAAGGATATGAGAAGAGCTGAGACAGGAAAACCTTTTGCAACAGTTCAAGAGGGGGAGCTGAGACTGGAGCTAGAGAGAAGCAGGGATGTCTAGATGGAATCCAAGGGATCTGTTAACTGATTGGATAGGTGAGAGAGATGGAAAAAGAAAAGACAAGGGAATTCATAGAGTGATATAAGCAGAAAAAGAAGTAGGTTTACAGAGAAAGAACGAGCTCAATTTTGGACATGTGGAGTTTGTAGGACATATAGGTGGAGATGTTGCATCATCAATTAGAGGTATGGGAATTGGGTAGGAGAGAGTTCCGGAGTTGAGGTATGGATTCAGGAGTTATCCCTAGAGGGACAAGATTGGAAGCTTAGAAAGTGAATGACATTAACAAAAGTGAGGGAAGACTGCCAAGGAGATACCCTTATCAAACATCCATACAATAATAACTAGCATTGTACAAATTTGCAACATTATCTAATTTGATCCTCACAACAAGGAGGAGGAGAGTGCATCTAGTAGGACCAGTGCAATAAACAATATGAAGAGCCTCTCAGAAGTCAAGGTGGGTAACTGAAAAAGGATCATTAGTTCTGGTGATTAGGAGCTCGTTGGTAACATTGGAGAGAAGCTTTAGTAGATTAATGAGAGCAGAAAGGAGGATAAAATTGGTAGGGAGGAAATGGCAGTATTGAGTATAAACAACATTTTCTGGAAATTAAACAGCAAATAGGACCCCAGTTGAAAATAATAGAAGTGTCAAAGAAAACTATAGGATAATTATTAACAAAATGCTAGGCCAGGTCAGAGAAGACAAAGATCATCTACACTTGGGGAGAATCAAGGGGACCTTCCAAGAGGAGGCAGCATTTGAGCTAAATCTCGAAGGATGGATAGGATTTCAATAGACAGAAAAATAGAGGGAAGATAAGAAGGAAAGTATTCCAGAAAGGATGGTGTGAGCAAAGGTATGGTGGTGGGAAAGCATAAGACATCGTATGGGGGAATAATGACAAGTCCAGTTGGCTAGAATAGTTTGTGGAGGCAAGTAATATGAGGTAAAGCTGGAAAAGCAGAATAATTCCAGAATATGGAGAACACTATTAATCAGGCTAAGGATTCTGACTTTATTGTTTTTATAGTACTTTAGGAAAGCCTGTCTCCAAGATTCCACGACCACCCCATACACACAGAGGTTCAGTCAGCCCCAATATCACCACTAAGGAGAGAGCACACATGCAGAAAACATACATGACCATAGAGTACATATAATGAAGGAATGAACATGAAGAATTCCCATGGGGACCATGTAAAACCAGAGAACACACAAAAGTAGGTACATATATCGGGTATACATACATCTAAGGCACATATGTATAGCCAGGGCACATGTATAAGAACACATGTAGCCAGGAAAACTCATAACTCTGACCCTATTGAGTCATAAGTGTCCTCTGGTGATTTCATAATGTTCTTCTCTTCTCTCCCCTGGGCATCACTTCACCTCTGCTGGGTATGTTATTATTGTTCTCTACCTGGCATCACCACTGACCTAATATTACCAATCTGTTCCCCACTAACAACAACAACAATCTACTAAAATGTAGTAGCTAGTAAGCCTCTCCATGGTAAGAGAGGAATAATGCTTGATGGAGGTCTATGAGCTGCCACAATTGGCCAGGTATCAACAAAAATAAGTAGAGATCCCCAGGCTAAAATTAATTCTATCATTTTGGCTACTTTTCTCCTTATGCCTTCTTCAAGTCCTTGGCCCCAGCCAGCTACCTGGATTGCGGTTAAAACACAGATTTTTTAGTCTGCATCCCTCAAACCCAATAAAACATTAGAAGAGCTATATGGGGGCTGGGTGTTGATCAGAGTCCCCTCAGCTTTCAAAATATTCCCAAATAAAACTAAGAACCAAAGTAAGTAAAAATAGGGCTAAGGCTTCACCTTTATTCTATATTCCTGCCCCTATTAAGAATTATAGCAAGCGGGGGGCGGAGCCAAGATGGCGGAGTAGAAACAGCTCTTCCAAGCCTCTCTGTCCCCAGATTCCCCACAAACTATGTAAAAAAGGACTGTGAACAACTTCTGGAGCCCCAGCACCCACAGAACGACACAGAGAAGCTAACCTCCCGCTGAGGACAGCCCAGCAGCCCTGCAGGAAGGACCAGCGCAGTGGTCTGGGAGCCGGCAGCACGCAGAGCGCAGGAGCCGAGCCGAGCGAGCCCAGGTCCACGTGAGCCGAGGTTTTAGCTCCAGGGCGGCAGGGCCAGCAGCCGGCTGGAGGAACCCCAGAACACCAGGAGCTGTGGCGATTCCAGAATTATCAACATAGACATGCCTAGGACAAAGTAAGAGGTTAGTGTCCTATGGACTTTGGGGCCTGTATTTGGGGAATGCGTCAGCTCCCTCCCCTGGGGGCTAGAAGCCCCTGAGGAGACACGCCATTTTGTAGTTTTCAGAGGCAGGTCTGGCTCCCAGCCTACAAATAGTGGGGAGATCCAGCGATCAGTCTTGGGGGGTAATCGCTCTTGCTTTAACCTCCCTGGATCTGGATTGTGATCTAGGGTGGAAGTCGTGGGTGGGTTTACAGCTTGCCAGAAACGGAAGTTGCCCCCACACATTCAGGACGAAAATTCCTCTATCTGGCCTTAAAGCCATAGTGTGGCAACAAGCCCAAAAGTCAAGTAATTAAGTGGCAACATGCCAAGGCAAAGGAAACAGAAAAAATGCAACCCTAGACTCCTATTTTGGGGGCATAGAGCGGGAAAAGGACTGTGAGGTCAGAAGTCCTGCTCCAAAAGCCCCAGGGAAAACATGAGTGGGTTGCAGGCCATAGAGGACCTTAAGAAGGACTTTAAAAATCAAATAAGAGAAGTGGAGGAAAAATTGGAAAGAGAAATGAGAAGGATGCAGGAAAAGTATGAAATGAGGGTCAACAGCCTGACTGAGAAAACAACACCTTAAAAAATAGACTAACTCAAATGGCAAAGGAGGCCCAAAGGGCAATGAGGAGAAGAATGCCTTAAAAAGTCGAATTTACCAGATGGAAAAAGAATCTCAAAAGCTCACTGAGGAGATTCATTCCTTCAGAGTTAGACTGGAGCAAATGGAAGTTAGTGACTTTATGAGAAATCAAGATACTATTAAACAGATCCAAACAAATGAAAGAATAGAAGGCAATGTGAAATATCTCATGGGAAAAACCACTGACCTGGAAAATAGATCCAGGAGAGACAATTTAAAAATTATTGGACTACCTGAAAGCCATGATCAAAGAAAGAACCTAGAAATCACCCTTCAAGAAATTCTCAAGGAAAACTGCCCTGATGTTTTAGATCCAGAGGGCAAAATAGAGGTTGAAAGAATCCACAGATCACCTCCTGAAAAAGATCCCAAAAAGAAAACTCCCAGGAATATTATAGCCAGGTTCCAGAATCCCCAGATCAAGGAGAAAATACTACAAGCAGCCAGGAAGAAACAATTTCAATATTGTGGAAACACAATCAGAATAGCCCAGGACCTGGCAGCTTCTACACTGAGGGACAGAAGGGCATGGAATATGATATTCCAGAGGGCAAAAGAGCTGGGAATGAACCCAAGGGTCACCTACCCAGCAAAACTGAGTATTTTGTTTCAGGGGAAAATATGGTCATTCAGTGGAATAGAGGACTTTCAAGCATTCTTGAGGAAAAACCAGAATTGAATAGAAAATTTGACATCCAGACACAAGAAGCAAGAGATGCCTGAGAAGGTAATCAGGGAAAAGAAATCAAAAGGAACTTATCAAAGTTGAACTATTTACATTCCTATATGGAAAAGCAATAACTGTGACTCATGATATCTTTCTCACTATAAAAATAATGGAAGAAGGGTGTGTGGTCATATGAATACATATGTGAATGTGTGTGTATATGGTTACAGTTATATATGGATAGAGGGCATAGGTTGAATTTGTTGGGAAGGGAGAATACTCAAGGGATGAAATTATGAGGTGAGAGAGGAAAGTGGCAAGAGGAGATGGGGAGAGACAGGGTAGGGTAAACTATCCCATGTAGAAGAAGCAAGGGGAAGTGGTTGCAAAGGAGGGGGAGAATAAGGAAGGCTAAAAAGACAAAAACACATTCCCATTGAATCTGGTTCAGGGAGAAAATGACATACATACTAAATGGGATATCTCAACCTGCAGCAGGATAGGGGGAAGGGGGATGAGAGGAGGGATGATGGATGGGAGGGCATCCTTGGGGGGAGGGGAGGTTGGAAGTACCCACTATAGAAGAGGGACAGGATCATGTAGGGAATGGACCAGGTGGGGGGTGGGATGAGTGGGAGGGAAGTATAAGCAGCCTTGTACAATATATCTACTATGATAATGTTTTGCATAGCTAGACATGTACAACATATACTGAATTGCTTATCTCCCAAGAAGGAATGGGTGACAAGGGAGGAAGGAAATGGATCTGAAATTTGAGGCCGTAACATTAAATGTTTCAAATATATATAAATACTATTATTAATACTCTTTCGCTTGTAATAGGGAGATAAGATGTACAGGCATTGGGACACAAAGATTCACCTTCCTCTAATGGAAAAGTCGATGGGGGTATGGGAGAAGGTATGGGAGAGAGCAGATTGGAGGAAGCGATATCTTGTGGGACTACTATTCTGGGAGGTTGGGTAGGGGAATAATGGGGGGGAAATGATTGTAACTCAAAATCTGGCAGAAATGAATGATGTAAAACAGAAATTAATAAAGCATTTGTTTAAAAAAAAAAAGAATTCTAGCAAGCAACAAAATGGTTGTTTAGCATTTTGGCAGGCACAAAAGTGTTCATCTTTCTACATATGGAAGAGCACTGAATTTAGAGCTAGGAAGAGACTTAAAGTTTAGCTGTTATTAACTAATTATATTAGCTATTCTAATACCATTTTATTGCACATCAGAACAAAAAAGCCCAGAGCAATAAAATGATTTGAAGTCAAGATAAGATTTGAACACAGGTCCTTAAGCTGCAAATCCAATTGTTATTGTTGTTTTCTAATACACTCTGATGAAAAACAGCTCAGGATGTGTGAGGAAGGAAGAATGTAGTGTAACAAAAATGCAATTGTATTTGAAATCCAAGAGATCTGGGTTTTGAATTCATGTTCTGCCATGAACTTCCTTTCTAATCTTGTGTAAATTGGGTAACCTCTCTGGACCATTTCCTAAATCATAAAATTAGAATGAAGCTACAGTACTATATAATACACGGGGTCCTTATGAGATATTTGTAAAAATGCTTTGTAACCACAAAACACTATTCACAGGCGATTGTATTAATGATAATAACTATCAAGAGTCTCAAAGAGCCTAAGGAAGAGACCACTAGGTCCATCCCTCTGTCTTCTGTCAGTATTTTATCACTGAATTAACTGTACATGCCATCCCAGAGAGAAGACCAGGTCTGACAAACCCTAGGATATGGATTGGGAATGTTAGTCACTTATTTACAATACTACGAAAAGGTCTTCCAGCAAATGCCTCCATGAACTTTGCTTGGAATAGCTAAAGATTCACCTCCTATTAAAAGGCAGTTTTTCTAATAATTTTCTTAACCCTGGCAATGAGGTGTGCTAGAGTTCTGCTAAACTGTACCATAATCTACTTCTCAGGCTCAATACTATACATCCTGCCTTCATAGTTTCCCCCAAGTCATACTCGGAGCATGGAATGTGCTTTCTCCTCATCTCTCAGAATTCTTGTTCTCCCTACTTCCTCCACAAAGCCAACTGGCTGTTGATGCTTTCTCCTTCTTCAGACTTCCTTATACTATTCTTACTTGTATAACTAGGCCCAAGACTAGAATATTCAGCAAGTGTCTGTGCATGTAGAATTAGACATAACTCCTAATTAGTGGAGAGAATGCTAAAGCTGTGTATATACATGAGGAGAGGAGTTGCTGCCAGAGCAACTTGGGGGAAGGACACATGTGGTTCCAGGGACTCTTGGGAAGGCTAACATCAAGAGAGAAGAAAAGACTTTAAAAGTTCAACATAGGGGCGGCTAGGTGGCGCAGTGAGTAAGAGCACCGGCCTCGGAGTTGGGATGACCCGAGATCGAATCCGGCCTCAGAAAATGAGCACCCACACATAAATAATGACTAGCTGTGTAACCTTGAGCAAGTTACTTAACCCCAATTGCTTTAAAAAAAAAAAAGTTCAACATAGAGAGAAGAAAGGGTTTAAAAACCTCAGGCACATAGGAGAAATCAGCTCAGCAGGTCTCTGATGTCCAATTTGCTTCCACAGAGATTTTGTAGATTCCCTTGGCCCTCTTTACTGAGGAGAAATCTTGCTTTATCTCATTAAAGAGCTCATATATTTTCCCTATGGTATATTCTAATATGTGTGTATAAATGTATATGTGGGGGTGGCTAGGTGGCACAGTGAATACAGCACTGGCCCTGGAATCAGGAGGACCTGAGTTCAAATCTGGCTTCAGACACTTAACACAAAACTAGCCATGTGACCTTGGGCAAGTCACTTAACCCCAAATTGCCCTACCTTCCCCCCTACAAAAAAAAAGGCAAAAAACTAAATAAATGTGTATGTGTGTGTATATATATGTACATATATACACATATATACATATACACGTACGTGTGTATAAATTAGACTCACATTCCTAAACCAGGAATAATTGGGGGTTATGGGGAGGTTCTAGTCCAATACCCTTCTTGGTGATAAGCAAGGGAAGGAACAAGTGCCTAGTCATGACCCTTTTCCAGTTTCCCTCAAAGTGAAAACTGTAGTATGCCTGGGAGAGGAGTGGGTTGGGTTCCAGATTCTATCAGTTCATGTTGCCAACAAGCTATGTTTAGATAACCCACGTAGACATACGTGTCTTATATCACTTGTATATATGTTGTATCCTTCTAGTAGAAAATAAACTCCTGGGGGCACGGACCTTTTTTGTTTTTGTCTCTATGTCCTTAATGCCTTGCATATAGTAGGCAACTTAATGTTTACTGGATTGAATTGAGTTGGCATAAAAACACTGGGTGCTGGGAAGAGTCATATATAAAATACATATTCTTCTGTTTTGGTTATGTTCACCTCATGTCAGCTCTTATATCCTAGTTGAATGGGAATGCAGAGATAGAAAACATAAAACTATATTTTGAAGAATTCCCAGTTTGGTGATTCTTGGTTAACAATGGCATCTTCCTGTGTGCAGACCTATCACCCAAGGTCAAAAGAGATTGGAGTCATGGCCAAGTCTAATACTGAGTAGTCTCAGAAGGACTGCAATGGTATCTTGCTTAGTTATGAAAGATGGGTTTAAGAGGAATCAACAGGGGGGGCGGAGCCAAGATGGTGGAGTAGAAACAGCTCATCCAAGCCACTCTGCCCCCAGATTCCCCCCAAACTATGTAAAAGGGGACTCTGAACAACTTCTGGAACCCCAGCACCCACAGAACGACAAAGAGAAGCTAACCTCCCGCTGAAGACAGCCCAGCAGCCCTGCAGGAAGGACCAGCGCAGCACGCAACGTGCAGAGCACAGGAAGCGGAGCCAAGCGGAGCCCAGGTCCTCCTGAGCCGAGGTTTTAGCCCCAGGGCGGCAGGGCCAGCAGCCAGCTGGAGGAACCCCAGAATACCAGCAGCTGTGGCGACTCCAGAGGTGACTCCAGAATTATCAACATAGACATGTCTAGGACAAAGTAAGAGGTTAGTGTCCTATGGACTTTGGGACCTGTTTTGGGAGGAATGTGTTGGCTCCCTCCCCTGGGGGCTAGAAGCTGCTGAGGAGACACGCCATTTGGTAGTTTTCAGAGGCAGCTCCAGCGCTTGGCCTGCAATTAATGGTAGGGAGATCCAGTGATAAGTCTTGGGGGGTAATCGCTCTTGCTTTAACCTCCCTGGATCTGGATTGTGATCTAGGGTGAAAGTCGTGGGTGGGTTTACAGCTTGCCAGAAACGGAAGTTGCCCCCCACACGTTCAGGACGAAAATTCCTCTAGCTGGCCTTAAAGCCATAGTGTGGCAACAAGCCCAAAAGTCAGGTAATCAAGTGGCAACATGCCAAGGCAAAGGAAACAGAAAAATGCAACCATAGACTCCTATTTTGGGGGCATAGAGCGGGAAAAGGACTGTGAGGTCAAAAGTCCTGCTCCAAAAGCCCCAGCGGAAAACATGATCGGGTTGCAGGCCATAGAGGACCTTAAGAAGGACTTTAAAAATCAAATAAGAGAAGTGGAGGAAAATTGGAAAGAGAAATGAGAAGGATGCAGGAAAAGTATGAAATGAGGGTCAACAGCCTGACTGAGGAAAACAACACCTTAAAAAATAGACTAACTCAAATGGCAAAGGAGGCCCAAAAGGGCAATGAGGAGAAGAATGCCTTAAAAAGTCGAATTTGCCAGATGGAAAAAGAATCTCAAAAGTTCACTGAGGAGATTCATTCCTTCAGAGTTAGACTGGAGCAAATGGAAGCTAATGACTTTATGAGAAATCAAGATGCTGTTAAGCAGATCCAAACAAATGAAAGATTAGAAGGCAATGTGAAATATCTCATGGGAAAAACCACTGACCTGGAAAATAGATCCAGGAGAGACAATTTAAAAATTATTGGACTACCTGAAAGCCATGATCAAAGAAAGAACCTAGAAATCACCCTTCAAGAAATTCTCAAGGAAAATTGCCCTGATGTTTTAGATCCAGAGGGCAAAATAGAGGTTGAAAGAATCCACAGATCACCTCCTGAAAAAGATCCCCAAAAGAAAACTCCCAGGAATATTATAGCCAGGTTCCAGAATCCCCAGATCAAGGAGAAAATACTACAAGCAGCCAGGAAGAAACAATTTCAATATTGTGGAAACACAATCAGAATAACCCAGGACCTGGCAGCTTCTACACTGAGGGATAGAAGGGCATGGAATATGATATTCCAGAGGGCAAAAGAACTGGGAATGAACCCAAGGGTCACCTACCCAGCAAAAGTGAGTATTTTGTTTCAGGGGAAAATATGGTCATTCAGTGGAATAGAGGACTTTCAAGCATTCTTGAGGAAAAAACCAGAATTGAATAGAAAATTTGACATCCAGACACAAGAAGCAAGAGATGCCTGAGAAGGTGATCAGGGAAAAGAAATCAAAAGGAACTTATCAAAGTTGAACTATTTACATTCCTATATGGAAAAACAATAACTGTGAGTGATGATATCTTTCTCACTATGAAAATAATGGAAGAAGGGTGTGTGGTCATATGAATACATATGTGAATGTGTGTGTATATGGATAGAAGGCATAGGTTGAATTTGTTGGGAAGGGAGAATACTCAAGGGATGAAATTATGAGGTGAGAGAGGAAAGTGGCAAGAGGAGATGGGGAAAGACAGGGTAGGGTAAACTATCTCATGTAGAAGAAGCAAGGGGAAGTGGTTGCAAGGGAGGGGAGAATAGGAAGGAAAAAAAGGCAAAACCACATTCTCATTGAATTTGGTTCAGGGAGAGAATGACATACATACTAAATGGGATATCTCAACCTGCAGCAGAATAGGGGGAAGGGGGATGAGAGGAGGGATGATTGATGGGAGGGCATCCTTGGGGGGAGGGGAGGTTGGAAGTACCCACTATAGAAGAGGGACAGGATCATGTAGGGAATGGACCAGGTGGGGGGTGGGATGAGTGGGAGGGAATTATAAGCAGCCTTGTACAATATATCTACTATGATAATGTATTGCATAGCTAGACATGTACAACATATACTGAATTACTTATCTCCCAAGAGGGAATGGGTGACAAGGGAGGAAGGAAATGGATCTGAAATTCGAGGTCTTAACATTAAATGTTTCAAATATATATAAATACTATTATTAATACTCTTTTGCTTATAATTGGGAGATAAGATGTGCAGGCACTGGGACACAAAGATTCACCTTCCTCTAATGGAAAAGTCAAAGGGGGTATGGGAGAAGGTATGGGAGAGAGCAGATTGGAGGAAGCGATATCTTGTGGGACTGCTATTCTGGGAGGTTGGGTAGGGGAATAACGGGGGGAAAATGATTGTAACACAAAATCTGGTGGAAATGAATGATGTAAAACAGAAGTTAATAAAGCATTTGTTTAAAAAAAAAGAAAGAAATTAATAAAACATTTATGCAGATAAAAAAAAAAAGAGGAATCAACAGGACCAGAGGATCCAGAGCAGAGTACCAGACAATATGATGTCTGCAAACTGGGCAAACTACAGCCCTCCAAAAAGAAAGAAAAAATTGCTGACTAGAAAAAACTACCTGGTGCAGAGGATAGAGTGCCAGATCTTGAGTCACAAAGACTTATTTTCCTGAGTTCAAATCCAGCCTCAGACACTTAGCAGCTGTGTGACCCTGGGCAAGTCACTTCACCCTGTTTGTTTCAGTTTCCTCATCTGTAAAATGAGCTGGAAAAGGAAAGGGTAAACCACTCCAGGATCTTGCTAAGAAAGCCCCAAATGGGGTCATGAAGAATCAGACATGACTGAAATGACTGAAGAAGAAGAACAATGAGAAAACCAAGGGTTTATCACCTCATGGGTGATGAGGAGTGTAATGGAGAGAAGGAAGGAATCTTTTGTATAAAGAATTCTCGGCCGGGGAAGCTAGGTGGTGCAATGAATAGAGCACCCACCCTGGAGTCAGGAGGACCTGAGCTCAAATTCAGCCTCAGACACTTGACACAATTACTAGCCGTGTGACTTTGGGAAAGTCACTTAACCCCAATTGCCCTCCAAAAAGCAAAAAAGAAATTTTTAAAAAAGAGTTCTCAGCTTCTATGCTGTGGAATAGAATTACCTTCTCTGGAAAGTTTTGAAAACAAGGAGACTGATCCTGACCTAGAGGCAGGGGAATAGGCTACATCAGCTGTGTCAAACCCACAGAAGCAGTGTCCCTACACTGTACATAAGGATCTCTACTAGCACACATTGACTTGGAAAATCACATGTTAACATTATCTATATTTTATTATATTATTGCTTGGCTAAATCTTTCCCATTTATGGTTTAATTCAGTTCAGGATCTGAAGCTCCGGTGGTAATTCTGAACTTCAGTGGAGTCTTTGACACTTCTGGATTAGATAACCCCATGAGCTCCCTCCTAGCCCCAAAATTCTGGAAAAGGATAGGCTTTAAAAGGCAGTGAGACTCAATACTTCCTGTAGTACCCAGTCCCAAATTAGGTTCCATCAAGACTGGAAGGGGTAGTTGCTGCCCTCAGAGAGTTTACAGTCTAGCTGGGACACACATGAAAAAATCAGAAAATGATACAGGATAACAAAGACATATTGGATTCCACTGACTTTTAAGCCTACCCCTTGATTCAAAGCCAAGGAAGGAGCTGGGCTTTGAACTAGGCCCAGAAATATGGAGGGAGGGAGGAGTAAGTATGAAACAGTTAAGTAATAATGCAAAACAACAGAGCGGCTAGCTGGTGCAGTGAATAGAGCACCAGCCCTGAAGTCAGGAGGCCCTGAGTTCAAATCCAGCCTCAGACACTTAACACTTACTAGCCATGTGACATTGGGCCAGTCACTTAACCCCAATTGCCCTGCCCTCCCCCCTCCAAAAAAAAAATAAAATAAAAAATAAAGATTTAAAATAAAAGAAAATAATGTATAACAGTGTTAAGATATGGGCAATCAGAATGGACCTTTGGTTTGATGGAAGGATACACCAACAAGGCCCTAAATATCCAAAAATACCTTCCCCCCAGACACCTAAAATTCCACTTGTTAAGTAGAATGTCATTTCTTTTAAGCACCACCCTTTCCAGACTCCTTTTTAAACAAGCAAATCTTCTAGGAAGAGGGGACCAAATCAGTCCCTCACCCCTCAATATAAATAAGTCAAGTGACCTTTTTTTCCTGAAAGTACCCAGGACAAAGAAGCATTACTGAAGGAACAAAGGGAGTCACTAAAAGGAAAAAGGACTCAGAAGTGGGGAAAAGGTAAGAAAATGGAAGAGCAGCTTTGCTGACTTCATCAGGCTTGCTGTGCAGGGATAGCTTTCAGGGAGGAAGATGTGTCTGGGCTGTCTCAGAACTTAACTCTCACTCCTGTTCTGGTCTTGATCTTACTGCTTTTCAGCCCTGTACATGGAAACTTTCAAAAACTAAAGGAAAAAAGCAATAGAGGACAAAGGAAAATTCTCGGAGACCCAAGCTCTTGGAACCAGAGTTGGTATTATCTCTTCCAAGAAAAACTCTCCTGCTTAAATTCAAGCAGTGACTTCTTTTCTGCAAATACTAAATAGCAGTCATATGTGAGTCCTAAAAGGGAATTTTCTGGACCTCATCCCCAACTGGGATAACAATGTGGGTAAATTTTCTTCTGGCTCTACATGTCAATTTTCTCTCACTACAATTGATTTCCAGAGTCTTAATTGTAGGACATATTAATTCTTTTATAATGCATATACTCAAGGACCTCACAGTCTAACAGAAAACAAGGAGAAGGAGAAGGAGGAGGAGGAGGAGGAAGAGAGGAAGGGGGAGGGAGAGGGGGTGATGAAGAGGGAGAGGAGGAGATAAGAAGAAAAAGAAGCAGCTAACATTTCTATAGGGCTTTGAATAGTACAAAGAAATATATATATATATATATATATATATATATATATAATGTCATTTGATCTGATTCTTACAATAATTAAATCAATAAATATTTGTTAAGCACCTACTCTGTTCCAGGCACAGTGCTAAGTGTTAGGGATACAAAAAGGGACAAAGGACAGTCCCTGCCCTCAAGGAGCTCTCTTTCCAATGGGAAAGACAGAAAAAAAAAAAGGTACAAACAAGCCACATACAAGAGAAATTTAAAAAATAATTGACAAAGGCACTAGAACTAAGAGCCAAACAGTAGATGCTACAATTATCCCCATTTTATAGATGAAGAAAGTGAGGCTGAGAAAGATTAAATGAGTTGTGTAGAGTGACACAGTAAGCATAGTAGAATTTTAATTAAGGTCTTCCTGACTCCAAGTCCAGTGCTGTGTAGATTGTGCCACATAGCTGCCTACATAGTGCATTGAAGAAGAGCAGAAATTGCTGGATAGAAGGTAATCCACATGTTCAGGGCTGGTGGGCATTAACTGTTGGGTTTCTGAGCTAAAATGAGATTCTCAGGAGCATCAGCAACCTGATTGGACTCTCCATTTAAACAGGTATGGTGGACAGACTGACCAGAAGGAAGCAAAGTGAGAGTGGCTCGAGACTTCCAGGGAAATCCAGAGTGGGGGAAGGCCAGGACAAAGAGAAAACGCATACATAGTCTTTATAAAAGAAGCTACAACTACACCCATGCATGATGTTGTGAGTTTGTTTGGGTCAGAGCTCCCTTGATGTCCTTATCCATTTTGTGGTCCGTGTTTATGCTCCAAACATTTCATGGTTGCCTTGGCTGTTAGCAGGAGAGCTGGAGAGACCTAAATTTAGAGGTTTTCAAAGGTCAGAGGCCCTTTGTTTAGGTGGGGATAAGACATGAACCATGTGAGAGTATTCATTAGTGATAAGCCTGTAACACTGAACTCAGTCCATCTGTCCTCAATCAACACGTGGGCTCCAAATGCATACTGATTTTTCATTGGATCTATTACAATGAATGTGAATTTCCCGGCCATGCTCCAATGAAGAAAGGCTCAGTTACGGTGCATGTTGATTTCCTGTGGCCTTGCTACAATGCATGTTGATTTCCCAGGGTATCATTAAAGATCCATTAATTCACCTGTGGCCCCTTCCTAATGCATGTCCATGGCATGTTAAGCATTCCATGACCCAATAATCACGACAACTTTCCTGTGGCCCTATTACAGGCATGTTCATTTCCCAGGAGCCATTACAATGCAGATTAATCTTCCTGTGGTCCTGTTGTAATATTAATCTTCCGGTGGCCCTGTTACAATATTAATTTTCTCATGGCCCTCTTCCAACCTATGTTCATTTTCCGTTGCCAGTGGAGATGCCCCCAGCATAGTGGATCAACAGACTCAAATAATTTAGATTTATTATGGAAAGTGGACCTAGAGATTGAGGCAATTTACTGCTTAGAAACGGATTCCAACTTGTTCGTTAAACTGCCCTGTTTCCCCTTCCCACTGCTCACTCACACCTTTCCAGTGTCAGTATAGTATAGATTGCTGCATGTACTGATAGCATATGGATCCGGCTTTAAGTGAGAAATAATACTCAAGGTTATAAATAAAGGGAAGCAGCAAAAACAATTTCCAGATTCCTTCCCGTGAAAAGAAATTGTTGCCTAAAATTTCCATAAAATGCTAGAAATAAACAGATTTTCCCTAGCATACTTATTGACATATTTGAACCTCTAGAGCCAAAGCTCTAGAGACTGGTGAAACCATACAGCTTCCAAGATGAAGAATACTAACTTCTTGGAAACCCAGAGCCAGCAGGACCATTAAGAAGTGACATGTAGTCCATCTTCGTTCTTCTTCCTCCTCCTCCTCCACATCTTGGCCCTGGTTTAAAGTATCCAGGACAGATGAATTTTTGTGTGAAACAAAAAGGTATAAGAGACAGAAAGGGATATCCATAGACAAGGGAGCCTTTTCTTGGTCCCTTCCTTCTAAGATTACCTTTCATTTACATAGTATGCACAGAATTATTTCCATGATGTCTCCCCTAATTGAATGTATGCTTCTTGAGGACACGGATTGCTTTTTGCCTTTCTTTGTATCCCCAGAATTTAACTTGGTGCCTGATATGTAGTAAACGATAGCTTTTAGTAAACTTAGTAGTTTGTAGTAAACAAGCATTTGCTTGTTGACCTGTTTATTGATTGTTGGGGAGAAGCAAGAAGACCTCTGCTGTCCATGCAGAAGTCTCTCCTGCCCTGTTTCCCGGAGGCCCAAAGGGACTCTGCTAGAATAGCAGGCACACAGTTAGACCCTTGCATCCCCTAGGATTATCTATTTGACTGAGATGGGTCATAAGGCTGCCCACAGAGTCCCTTCACAACTGAGGACACATCTAGGAGCTTGCCAAGGTCCTACTTCTAGGGGAGAGGTCAAAGCCCAGGAGGAACCTGAGGGTAATCCTTCCGGGCTGAGAAAATCTTTCACCTCTCAAGAACTCACTTTCACCAGATCAGCTATTGTGGCGGGAAGGGCTGGCCTTTCTCTTCTCCCGAGAAGGGGAATCCTTCTTCAGGTTCTATCTAGCCTTAGGGACAGGGTCCCATTAGCCTCTCAAAATAAGGCATCTAACCACTGTAAAGACTAGATTTAAGCATTACAAAGCCCTTTTCTCACAATACTCCAGCTGCTAGACCTTAAAAGTTACCTACCTTCTGAATGGGCCTATTGATATACTTTACTGTCTCCTCTATTAGAATGTTAACTCACTGAGGGCAGGCACTGATTTTTGTTAGTTTGTTTTGTTTCTTCTTTTTTTAATCCCTAACATCTAGCAGGCACAGAAGAGGCATAGAGTCAAAAGACTCAACTTCCTGAGTTCAAATCTGGCCTCAGACACTTACTAGCTGTGTGACTCTGGGCAAGTCACTTCACTCTGCCTCAGTTTCCTCATCTGTAAAATGAGCTGGAAAAGGAAAAGGCAAACCACTCCAATATCTTTTCCAAGAAAACCCCAAACAGGATCATGAAGAGCCAGATGTGACTGAACGACATTTGGCATGGTGCTGGGGCCCTAGTAAGTAATTAATAAATGCTGATTGATTGAAGTGACAGTTCCAGTAAAATAGGAATAATAGTAGTAGTAATAACTACCCAGAGTTCTTAGGTCTTTGTCTCTGCAAAGCCTTCCTTAAAGCATAAAAGAATATACAAATGTCAGTTTTTATTATTGACATCATTATATCCAAATTTGTTGTTTGATCTGACTCCCCGTGACCCCATTTGGGGTTTTCTTAGCAAAGATCCTGGAGTGGTTTGCCATTTCTTTCTCCAGCTCATTTTATAATGACTTGCCCAGGGTCACACAGCTATGAAGTGTCTGAGGCCAGATTTAAACTCAGACGCTCTGTCCATTGTGCCACCCAGAGGCCCTGATGAGGAAAATGAAGATGTGAGTTGTAAGACTTACTCAGGGTCCCTCAGTTATAAATGCAAGAGATCAGGCCTAGCTTAACTCCTGGCTGTTTTTGCTATGCCAACATCTCCTCCAGACTCTCTCCAAGCCTGGAGTTCTCATCTGTGGCACGAGGAAGAGCAGGCCAGAGCTTCTAGCAAAGGGAACAAGCCTCCCCCACAGACACGCAGAGGCCAGTCCGGCCCCATCCAAAGATCCCACCCATGGGCCCTCACTACACCTTTCAAGGCTGCCTCTCCAGCTACCATATCTGTGATGATCTCTCCTTTCTTTCCCACACCAGTTCTTTATGCTGAAAGGCAAGCCTTCCCAAGTAAAATGTACAACACCCCCCCTCCCCTCTTTCCCCTGTAATCAAACAGCAACCAGGTAACCTTTTCCCCCCTGTCTCCCTCACCTCCCTGCAATTTCCTCCACCGGCCTCTCAAGCAAATGAGCCTGCAACCCAGGCCTGGCTGGGAACTCCTGAAGCCAGTCATTATGTTGTCTCCCTCAAGCTGCAGAACCAGAGTTATTTCTATCATCCTAGAGCAGAGATTGAGGGTGATTATCCTCCAGGTTGTACCTAGGGCAGGGTGGTAGAGTTGGGGGTGGGGTAGGGTGGGAGTGTGTCAGGGGGCAGGGTGATGGAAGTGTGGATGGGTTGGAGTGTCCCAGCTCTCAGCCTAGGCAAATGAAAATGCATGGAATTAAGTAGCACCTTGAATCACCTAAAGCCAGGAAGATTAACTGCTGAAACAGATGACTGTCCAGAACAGCTCTGGTCAATTAGCTAATGACTCTAACCAGGGTCTGGTATTTTTTTGTTAAACTCTCAGCTATCCCAGCTATCATTATAATCTCATTTCCCTTCCTGTCTTTAAGCATTTGTGTAAATCTGTAACCAGCCTTCCAGCTTTGCAACAAATTTAGAAAGCCTCACAATCTTGTTTAATTTCCTAGACCCAAGCCTTCCCAGTGACCAGCCACCAATTATCAGCCATCAGAGCTCCCTTTTTCCATCTCATGAATCTCAGGGCCCTAGGCAATGCTTATGGAGGGGGGAGGAAGAGAAAAAGGGTCCAGATGGGCAGGTTGTTGTTGTGGTGGTGGTGTTTGTGATTAATGCCTGAGGCCATGAAACAGCTAGTTGTTTGCTATTTAAATCCATACCCCCTCCATCCTTCCTTCTTTCATGTTTAGGATCCATCCGAGAAACATGGGGCAAGATTTGAGAGGAGTTTCCAAGAGAACCTTCAGGACCTTAATCTGGGTCTCAATCCACATTCTTTGGCAACACGCAGATTATTCTTTCCCTCTGCCCACCCTTTTAATGTTTGTTCGTTTTTTCCTAAGAGCTGAACATTTTTCCTACTTAATTTGGCTTCTTACTTGTTTCTCCTCCTGACTCGCCTGATCCTTTAAGCAGAACCACCATCTTCCCAGTAACCCAAATCCAAAACCTGGGAGTCATCGTCCTCTTTTTTTTTTGGAGGGGGAAAGGCAAGGCATTTGGGGTTAAGTGATTTGCCCAAGGTCACACAGCTAGTTGTGTCAAGTATCTGAGGTCAGATTTGAACTCAGGTCCTCCTGACTTCAGGGCTGGTGCTCTATGCACTGGGCCACCTAGCTGGCCCATCTTCCTCTTTAATATGGCCACGAATCTCTCTGTCTGTCCTGTGAGAGACCAGACCAGACTTTAGGACATACTGTGGTGGAAGTAGTCAGAGCACCAGAGATCAGAACCTTACTTTGTTTCTTACTCCCTACCAGACCCTGGACAAATCGCTTTACCTCATTGAGCCTCAGTTTTGTTATCTATAAAATGATCAGTAAAGAAGATATGAGAAGACCCTTCTCCCCACTTTGTCTAGGTAGGGGGATGAGTCCCTACAATGGAATACTGCATGTAATTCCAGATTTTTTCATTTGTTTCTGAGTTTTACTAATTTTTTTCCTTTCTTTCACTTTTTCTTTTTTTCCCTTTTTAAAAAAAACGTTCTTTGTTACAAAGATAGCTCACTTCGAGGGGGAAGAAAAGAGATATACAGGGGGAATCTAGGTGATCTAAAAGCAAAAGATAGCAATATAAATCTGTTTTTTAAAGGATTGCTCAGCACTTTGCAGTTCTAAATTCTGTGACCTTTATTTCACTCACCCCAACATCCAATCAGTCCACAAACCCTGCTGATTCTACCTCAAAAATGTCTCTCCCATACTCCCCTTCCTCTCCGTCCTCAGAGCCACTTAGTCAGGCCTTCCTCAACTCTCACCAGAGCAATTACTGTTTCATTCTTTGCACTTTGATAGACCAAGCAGGTAGCCTAGTTAGCTGAATACAACAGTAAGTGTTAATCAATGCATATTGATTGAATCGTTTCCTAACTGATTTCCAGAGGCTTGTCTCCATGCCAATCTCTATAGATCTATCAGATCAGGCAAGGGGGGCTGGAAAGTAAGCAAGGTTTGGGGAAAGGGGCATAGAAGGAGATTCCTTCCCTCCCCATTGTTGCCCGGGGATTATACATTATTGTCTTCCTTCTGGGTGTTTGGCAAGGTCCAGAGCACTCTGTCCAGCCCGGGTTTATGCCTGTCAAGGCCTGCCAAGCTGGGTTCCCCTGTGGGGAAAGGGGAAGATTCCAAGAACGAGCTGAAACTTGAAAAGGAAAGGTAATAATGAAAACCTAGCTTCAAGTCCCACTTGTGAGTAAGGGTCTGAGAGATTCTGTGGTTCCCTCAGGTGGTGCCATGAAGGGATCCCCTACACCAAGGCCACAGGGCCCAACTTTGACTTCCCTGCTCAAAACTCTCAGCAAGAACCTCCTGCTTACCTGGAGGGCTTCCCATGGGCTCTGGCCTTAACGTGCTTTTCCAGATATTTTTCTCTTATGATTCCATCTAACAGATAAATTCAACTGACTGGACTTTACTCATGATGCTCCCTGTGTCTATGTAACCAGCAGATGGCATTAATAGCCACTCTCTGGGGAGTCTCACCCTTACCCTTCTCCTCTCTGCCTGTTGGCTTCCTTCAAATCTGGGCTACAATCCCATCTTCTACAAGAAACCTCTCCTGATCCCACTTAGTGCTAGTGCCTTCCCCCTACTGATTATCTCTAATTTATGCCATGTATATATGTGGTATATGTATGCACAGCACCTGGTGCTATATAAATGTTAACTTACATATTGACATACATCTACAGCATATGTGTGTGTGTGTTGTTGAGTTGTTTCAATCATATCCAACTCTTCGTGACCTGATTTGGGGTTTTCTTGGCAGACACTGGAGTGGTTTTCCATTTCCTTCTCCAGCTCACTTTACAGATGAGGGAACTAAGGCAAATAGGGTTAAGTGCCCAGGGTCACACAGCTAGTAAGTGTCAAGTGTCTGAAGTCAAATTTGAACTCAAGTCCTCTTGACTCCAGGGCCGGTGCTCTACTCACTGCACCACCTAGCTGCCCCCTTTTTCCTTCCTTTGTATCTCAGTGCCTGGTACACGGTAGGTACTTAGTAAATGCTTATCGACTGGGTCAGTTACTTTCCATGACAGATAGCTTGGTACAGGGGATCAGGAAGACCTGAGTTCAGAAACCATCTGACCTAGGTTAAGTCACTTAATTCTCTGTGCTCCTGGGACCTATCCCTCAGCTTGCCTCTCTATACAGTGTGGCATCAACTCATTGAGGGCAAGAAATGTGTGAATTTGGGGAATCAACCCAATTAGAACTTGGAGCTACTATTTTTCCAAGGAGTACAAGCCCTGGGACTGCAACACAGGTCGATTCATACACAGAAGTCGACAAATGTGAATACCACGTGCATTATTTTAAATCTTAGCACAGAACTGATAAGCAGTTAAATAGTTCATAGGAAGCAGGAAATAATGCATAAGAAAACTTCCAAATATCTACCAGGCAGCGGGGAGCTCATCCCTCTCCTAAAACCCAGAAATACCCTGCAAAATCCTGAGGTCAGTCAGCCCCAAGGAGAGCCAAGATGGGCACAGTTGGGGTTTCATTCAGTTCTCTATGGCCGTGCCCCTGTGAGAGAAGATAACCCACACATGGGCCGTCTTTCTCATCTCCACCCATCAGAAAACAACCCATTTTACCAGGTTCACCCAAGTGCCCCCTTTCCCAAGAAGCCTTCTCTCTCCCTCTGACTTTAATCCCATTTAAGCACATATAGAATGCCTGGGTTTCTCATTGTATTTCCTTCTCTCAACCACTCATCCTCACTCCACTGAAATGTAATCATCTCTCCTGGGTCCCTATTTATCTCCAGCATAAGGCCCTCTGCCTGGCACCTGAAGGTCTTCATTGCCTGACCCCACCCTACCTTGTCAGGCTTCTTCTTCTTCATCTACTCTATGGATCTGGCTTCTCTTACCTAGATGCTCTTCCTCACACACCACACTCCATCTCCTGGGTCTTTCCTTTGCACTGGCTTAGGCTGGGAATGCTCTCCCTTCCTCGGTTCTAGTTTCCTGGCTTTTTTTCAATACTCCATTCAAATCTCATCCTTTGCAAGAGGCCTGGTCCTCCCCAGCTGCTGGGGCTTCTTCTCTGAGATCAGGGTCCATCCACCCTAGATATATCTTGTACACACCTAGTTATTTACCTGTCTTTCTCATTTGAAAGGGATTTTAGGTCAGGGATTATTTTTACCTTCCTTTTTATCCCCAATACTTAGCCCAATGCCTGACATGCACTAATAGCTTATCGAATGATTGATGCCCCATCATTCAAGTCCTGGGGTCTTCCAAGAATTTCAAAGCCCTAATGCCTTATGCAGACCAGGCTGGGACCCTGGCAACTCACCCCACCCTGTGTGCTGGGGAAGGAGAGGAAACTGAGACACACAGACCAACACAAAGGTTTCCTGCTGATTTTGCGGTTCAGTTGAAGACTTGTTCTTAATTATCCAAATAAACAGTTTTCAGCCCTGAGGCCAGGACCCGCCAAAACATGCCATTTCTATTTACTGTGACGTCTGCTTGCCTGCCTCCTTCCCTCCCTCCACAATAACCAGCAATGGATCAGATCAGGGCAGGCAGAAGGAAGGCTGTGGGAGGGGTAACTCTGGGGTTAGGGCAGAGAGGGTGCTGTGTAAAGACAAGTGTGCAGGAATGAGGGCTTAGAGATTTGGGCTCGGCTCTCAGCTTTACTGATAACTACTGCCCGACACTCAGTTTCCCTATGTATAAAACAAGGGGGTTACAGGAGATGATTGCTAAGGTCCTTGCCAATTCTAATATTCCCTGATATTTTAGGTTGTTATTGTTCAGTCTGTCCAACTCTTCTGACTTCATTTCAGATTTTCTTGGCAAAGATATGGAGTGGTTTGCCATTTCCTTCTCCAGGTCATTTTCCAGATGAGGAAACTGAGGCAAATAGTGCTAAGTGACTTACTTGCCCAGGGGTCACACAGCTAGGAAGTGTCTGAGGCCAGATTTAAACTCAGGAAGATGAGTCTACCTGACTTCAGGCCCAGCATTCCATCCACTGTGCTGTCTACCTAGCAAATTCTGATTCTGACCCCGCCTCTTCCCCTTAGTACTGGGCCCTGCTTCAGTCAACTGGATATCCTCCATTGATTGTGGTATCTGATTGTACCAACCAAGTCTGGGATCTGTAGGAAGCTGGGGTAGCCCAGCTCAGGGGTATGTGTGTGTTAGCCAATGACCATTGATTAAGAGCTTACTCTGTTATCAGGACATTTGGGATACCAACAAAGGCAAAACCTAATCCTCTGACCTCAAGGAGCCCCCAGTTATCTTCCAGAGGCAAGATGATAAATTAGAGATAATGAGCAGAAGGAAGGTCCTAACATTCAGAGGGACTGTATATGTGCGAGTATGTTGGAAGAGGGGGGAATGGGGGCAGGGGCCAGGGCCAGGAATTTCTGAGCTTGACACAGCAATGCTAGAAGGCTGCATTCAGGCATCAGACAGCAGAACTAGGTAAGTAAGGGCTAGACACTGGGCAAGGTCAGGCAGACTGGGCTCAGGACTGTCTCTGGGCATTATGTTCCTCTCCCCTTTGCCTGGACCAGTCTTTCAGAGCCCAGGTTTAGGATCCAGGGAAGAGCTATTGTCATCAGCATCCAATGGGACAGGCACAGACACCAGGCCAGTGACAATCCCTAGGTCAAACCCAAAGGCCCAGGGTAGAGGTGGGAGGGGAGGAGGATTTGGAAGAAGATGAGACAGGCAGACCACCATCCTGTTTTACAGGTTCCTGGTTGTTCAATACCTCCTAAAATAAACAATTCACCAGCTCCCTGGGAGACGCTGATATTCACTTGGAAGGGCTGCACACCCATCAAAAATAACTGGATTTCTAGTGGGACTGCTATTCTGGGGTGGTGGGTAGGGAAAAAATGGGGGAAAAATTGTAACTCAAAATCTGGTGGAAATGAATTATGTAAACCAGAAGTTAACAAAGCATTTGTTTAATAAAAAATATATATAAGAAAAAAAATAACTGGGACCCTTTTCCAACTGACCCCAAATTCCTTAGTTTCACAGTGCCAAAGGGCAGAGGATTTCAGGTAGGTCACTCAGCACCAGTTACTGGGGAGAAGGTAGGGCAGGGAGCAGAGGGAGGTGGGCTGATTAGCAGCTGTCTCTAATCCCAAAGAAAGGTTTAAACCAAAACCCCCTTTGGAGGCAGAGCAGCAGCCTCAGGGTTTGTTTGGGGAAAACCAACTAATCCCATAATATTTCTGCTTTGGGCTACATTTTTGTCCTCTGTGTGGAGTCAAGATGGGGACTTCAGGGGCCCCCTGATGATGCAGAGGAATTTATTCTCTTGAAAAACACACAAATGAGTGAGTTTTCAATAGTTTTCTTTGTTCCAGAAAGCTACCATTCAGTTGGTCAATGACTCACTTGAGCTTCCCCTACCCATCCATCCCCTTGCCCAGGGTGCCAGATTCTATGCCAGGTGTTTGGGGAAATAGGGCAAAGTGCTTAGTATCTGCCTGAAGGGCAGGGAACGATAAGCAAAGGGCCAAGATAATAGTAAGAGTGTGGCAAATAGGTGGCCCAGTGAATGCACCCAATGTGCAGTCAGAAATACCTAAGTTCAAATCTGGTCGCAGACACTTACTAGCTCTATGATCCTGGATAAGTCACTTAACCCTTTTGCCTCAGTTTCCTCATCTATAAAATGAGCTGGAGAAGGAAAAGGCAAACCACTTCAGCATCTTTGCCAAGAAAACCCTAAATGGGGTCACAGAGAGTTGGACATGACTGAACAAGAATAAAAATAATAATACTCTATATTTGCATATCATTAAACACATCTCTCAATAACTCAGTGAGGTGAGTAGGGCAAGCAGGTTAATGTATTCTTAATAGAGCAGAGGAAACTGAGTCCTAAGAGGTTAAACCACTTGTCCAAGGTCATTGTTGGTTCCACCACCACCATTACTACTACTACAACCACCGCTGCTATCACCACCATCACTACTACTATTATTACTGATGACAATGACAGGCATTTAGATCATTTTAAGAATTGCAAAGACCTTTGTATGTATTATTCCATTTTAACCTCCCAACAGCCCTTTGTGGTAGGTAGTATAAAAATTATCTTAATTTTACAGGTGAGGGAGGAAACTGTGACTCAGAGAGGCTGAACCTCTTATAAAAGTTACAGACCTATGATAAAAACTAAGGACATCTGACCAGACCTAATGTAGGACTGGAGCTCAGGAAAGAGACTAAGTCAGGCTGTAGAGACTGGTTTTGTGACAACTATGGGACACCACAGTGCACAGAGTGCTGGGCCTGGAGTCAGGAAGACCTGAGTTCAAATTTGGTTCTTTGCTCTATACTCAATTTAAGAAAAACAATTCTGGGGCGGCTAGGTGGCGCAGTGAGTAGAGCGCCAGCCCTGGAGTCAGAAGGACCTGAGTTCGGATCCGGCCTCAGACACTTAACGCACACACAAAACAAAAACCTAGCTGTGTGACCTTGGGCAAGTTACTTAATCCCAATTGCCATCCAAAAAGCAAAAAAAAAAAAAAGAAAGAAAAGCAATTCAATCACCCAATAGGTATATAAGTGCCTACTATGTGCCAGATATGGTGTTACCTTTCCAGTCTTCTTACACTTTACTCACTCTTCCAGACAACTTTTCAGTCCAGTGACTCTGGTCTCCTGCTGGTTCCTTACCCAGGACAAGCATTTTCATCCCCTGTCCTCTAGGCCTCTCCTTTCTCACCTCTGTCTTTTGGCTTTCCTGGTTTCCTTCAAGTCCCAGCTACAATCCCACCTTCTTCAAGCAGGCCTTTTCTGGATCCCTTTTAAGACTAGAGATTTCCTTCTGTTGATTATCCCTAATTTATCCTGTTTATAGCTTATTTGTTCAATTTTTTAGATATTTTCTTCCTTGATGGAAGAGCTCCTTGAGAAATGGAGTCAGTCTTTTGACTGTCTTTGTAGCTTCAGGGTTTAGTATACTACTTGACTTAATAGGTGCTTAATAAATTCTTATTGACTTAATGTAGGAGCTTACCTATAGAGGGAAACAACAGGTATAGATAATATGCAAATAAAGTAAACACAAGACCTTGGTTGGGGGTTTGAGGAGGAGGGGAAGAAGCCCAATCAACTAGGGAATCAAGAAAAGTGCTGCTCCCATAGTACATATCCCTTGAGCTGAGTTTTACCAGAAGGTAGGGATTTTAAGATAGCTACAAAGAGTGCATATGACGGCAGGTTGTCTATTTCATACAATGTCTGTGTTCCTGGAAAAATTATGTTTAAAATTGAATTTGTAAACCAAATCATATTTCCTATTGAATTCTGAATTCAGACAAGTGCTCTTTAAGAAAAACTATTTATCCCAACAGAAGGACAGTTTGAGGGGTAGGACTATTTTATATTTTTGTCTAATGCCAGCATAGTGCTTGGTACATAGTAGGCCATTAGTAAATGCTGGTTGGTTGATACCACAAACTATCACATGTAAGCCTCATAGAACTTTTAGAGTTAGAAGGAACCTTAGACATTTAATCCAACCTCCTGGTTTTACAGATGAGGAAATAGAGGCATAGACAGGGTAAGCCAGTCAATAAATGTTTAATAAGGACCTACTATGTGCCAGGCACTGTGCTAAGCTCCAGGGATACAAAGAAAGGCAAAAGACAGGTCCTGCTCTCAAGGACCTCACAGTCTAATGGGGAGGGAGAGGAGGGGCTGCAGCTTTCAAACAACTACATCTAAACAAGTTATAGGCCAGATAAATTGAAGATAATCCTTCATTAGGATGTCAGTGGAGCACTTGGACTATCTCCCTCCCATCCCCAGCCCTTCACTTATATAACCAAACTAACCCTTATAGTGTACATTTGAGGTCTGCCAAGTCTTTGACATAGAGCATTACACTGGACCTCTGCAGCAGGCCCCAAGAGGCTGGGACTAACCTGGGGTCACAGATCAAGGGTCAGATTCAGAACTTATCCCCAGGTCATCTGACTCCAAGACTCCCACTCCATTGGGCCCCAGCTATTCCACTGGATTCTTCAATGTCCCTTCGAGGTAGGCTGGGTAGTGATTATTATTCCAGTTTTACAAATGGAGAACACAGTTCAGGAAGGATAGTCTCTATAGCCAAGTTCTCCTAATTGGCTAATGGAATGGCCAACACCAGGAACCTGACATCTTGGGTCTCAGTCTATGTCCTTTCCACTACACCACGCTGAGTCCAAGCCCAGAGAATACAGAGAATCTCCCTAAAAATTTCCCTACCTTCTTCACATCTTTCCCAACTCTGCACCTGGGACTTGCCACCCAAGAGGTCAATGAGGACCTTCCAAGCAGTGTCAGCCACTGAAACCAGTGAAATCCCCAACCTCAAGATGACCTCTCTCATTATCTGCAGAGTCCTGTAACTTCTGAGAGGTTTGTCCTCCCCATATTAGGCTAAACAACAGAGTAACAGCTGACATTTACGTTTGCTTTAAAGTCTACAAAAACCCTTTGTATAAATTATGCCACTTAATTCTTACAATAATTTTGCAGTGAAGAAGGTAGAACAGACATTATCATCCCTGTTTTTACAGATTAGGAAACTGAGGCCCTGAGTGGATTAAAAATTCTACTTAGAGTCACACAGCTAGTATGCTTTAGAGTGATAGTCAAACCCAGACCTCTCTTTTATTACAAGGCCACCATTCTTTCCAGTCATGACATTTGTGTAGCTGCCAAATCCAGCAATAGCCCAGACTCTGTTCTTCTATGCATTGAAATCCCTATCTAGTTACATTGAAGACCTTGGCTTTTTGATACACTGCAAATCACTATGGAATAATAGCCAGGTATATCATCTTGGATTTCTTGGGAGTGATCTGACTGTCTTATCCTTGGCCCCAATCAGGGCTCTGATTTCTAACAGTTTTCAATCTGGAAGGGAACTGAGAGACCATCTATCCCAGCTACTGGACATCTTGATCCCTTTACCACTTAACAAATGGAAATTGAGTCCCAAACACATTTAGTGACTTTCCCAGGGTCACACAGCTAATAAGTTTCTGTGGCAAGATTTGAACTCCAAATCTAGAACTTTATCTACTGTGCCATCTAACAAAGCCTTCCTCACATTTTAAAATTTCTGGTCACCGAGGGGAGAGTGAGACAACAATAAAGATGAAAAAAAGTTTTTTAAGAGGGCCAGGAATTATTTTACTTTAATTTTTAATTAAATTAAAATTAATTTTAACTTTTTTAATATGCAGAAAGGAGGAAGCACAGATAAGTTGGAGAGCAACATGTAGGATTTATTATATACTTTTTAAAAAAAACAAATGGCATGAAAAGATTTTGTGTTTCCTAGAGGAACTTTTGTATTTTCTGTTATGTGAATAGAAATATTCTTTATTGGTGTTTTAGTTCAGAATTAAAATAAATTTTTTATAAAAAGCTACTCACCTTCAAAAATCTCAGCTTCAACTTTTTCTTGTGATAATCATTTCTAAAATCATAGAAACCTAGGGCTAAGAGGGACAAGAAAGGAACCATCACACCCAGGTATTCTTAACCTGGCGTCCACAGACAGAGGATTTGTAGTATTAGGTGGAAAAGTATTAGATTGGTGTTTTTCCTAACCTGTAATTTCCTTAGGAATCCTGGGTATTTTATTTTACACTTTTTAAAAAATATTTAATCTGCTTTACTAACAATTTCTCCATCACTTAAGATCAGACAATCAACAAAACAATAAATCAAGCCCTGATTTTTAGCATTTGCTAATTTTTGTTTGTTTTATTTTTAAAGCTTATTCATTCATTTATTTATTTTTAGTTTTCAACATTCATTTCCATTATTTTACCCTTTTAAAAACGTTATTCTGAGAAGAGGGCCATATAGGTCCATGGCGAGTGCACACACACATACCACACACACACACACACACCTCTGATCTTGTCCAACCCTTCCTAATTTTACCGATGTTAAATCCCAGAAAAGTTAAGAGACTTGCCCAAGGTCACACAAAAGAGAACCCAGATCTCCTAATTTCCATTCCCTCCCCTGCTTTATGCACTATGGATGTTCTATCCAGACCTTAGAGTCTCTTCTTGTCCTGTATTATGAGACCAGGTAAAACTGATCATTGGGTTCACCATAACTTTGGCATCTATTGCTGTTGTTTAGTTCTTTCTACTCTGTGACCCCATTTGGGGTTTTCTTGGTAAAGATAATAGAAGGGTTTGCCATTTCCTTCTCCAGCTTACTGTACAGCTGAGGAAACTGAGGCAAACAGGGTTAAGTGACTTGCCCAGGGTCACGCAGCTGGTAAGTATCTAAAATTGGATTTGAACTCAGGAAGATGAGTCTTCCTGACTCCAGGCCCAGTGCTCTATCCCCTACACCATCTAACTCCCAATTCATTAGATAACTCAGAATTTATTTAGAGGGCCTGGATCTTTGGGGGAAAACCCCTCCTATGGTTTCTCCCAATTCCCCTCTGCTAGCTTATGATTTTTCCCCCATGTAGCATCTACTGCTGCCTGAATTAATCTCCTTTTAAATGTCTCTCTGCATTGAGTACCACAAGTTTGGTCATAATCAATGTAGGGGAAGGCTGGTCATACCTTAATGACTTGGTGTTTCCAGTTCATATATGAGATGAGGACACGTGATTCTGGATGACACTATGGAATAGTGGGAGGGTAGTTAAGGAGGAAAATTCAGAAGAGCAACCTGGCTTGAAAACATAGGATAGGCCATATATTAACCTCTGGAAAGTTATGTGGTATAATAGAGACAGCACCGGATCTGGCATCAGGAAGACCACAGTTTAAAACTGACCTCAGACATTTGCTAGCTGTGTGACCCTGGGCAAGTCACTTAACCCTGTTTGCCTCAGTTTCCTCATCTGAAAAATGAGCTGGAGAAGGAAATGGCAAAGCACTCTGGTATCTTTGCCAAGAAACCCCAAATGATGTCACAAAGGGTCAGACATGACTGAAACATCTGAACAAATATATTAACACAAAGTGGCCCTGTGTAATAGATTATTATGAAGTGCAATATGAGGAATATAAGAGAAAACCCTGTCCCCCAGGCTCAACTTCTCCCTTTATTTCAGTGTCCCTGCCCCCATATCCAATCAGTAGCCAAGTCCTGCTGATTCTACCTGCATAGCATCTCTGGTACAAGACCCTTTCCCTCCTCTGATACTATGACTGCCCTGGTGCAAGCCCTCATCGCTCCAGACCCTGGACCTTGTCACTGCCAAGCCCAGTTGCTATTATGGTGGGGGGGGAGGGGGGAGGGAGAGAAGGGAAGGAAAGATGCAGGAATGAATGTGATATGAAAACAGAAGTCACCAACAAAAATAATATTTTAAAAAGAAAAAAAGTTGAAATCAGGAGATCCTGGGGGAAGTTGAGGGTTTTGGGTTCACAATGAAGTTACTGATCTAGGCTGGAGAAGGAAAGTTGGACAGGAATGTGGCCCTTCTCCTGAGGGCAGCTGGTCCTGATGTTTCTGGAACTAGTTCTCAGAATATACTTTCATTTCACAGTCAGAGGATTAGAGGAACAGCCTTATAAATTAGATTAGCATGCAGAAGCTTAAACCTCGACCATGCAGGCACAGAATCTAAATCCGTTGTGAAGGAATATGCCTGAGGAGAGAGAAGGGCATTCTGGCCTCACCTATTTGACCACCCAGGAGGTGGTGAATGTCTCCCTCCATCTCCCCCACCAACTCTCCTATGCTGGAAGCAGCATCCATTTATCTAAAGTTACTAATATCCATGGCCCTGCTGATGACTCCGAACAGCCCCTTGTAGGTTCTGTTCTGCGGCTCTTTCTTTAGCCCTGTCCCCCAGAGCCTCCATTATCAAAAAAAAAAAAAAAAAACCTCATAGTTTTCCAGTATCACAAGGTTATTTTCAATCTCCATGAAAAACTTTGCCTTCCAGGACCTCTTCCAAGCTGTAACAAACCATTGGGTTCTTAGTGATGCTTTAAAAGTTGGAAACTAGACCCCATTCCCCAGGGCAACTCCACTAGGAGACAAACACAGGAAACTAGGCCATTATCACTGGCCTGAAATCCCCAAATGGAAACAACACCCCATTTCTCTGTCTTGTCTCTAGGCTAGGGCTGCTGAACAGACTGTGAGTAAATGTTTATTCTGCTGATCGTTTTCATGGATTCCATTTACTCTCCTTCCCTGCAAGTGGCTTTGGGATCGTCCAGGGCCGCAGAGTTGCCCCAGAGAGGTTGGTGGTCACCAGGGAAAGGGGAAAGAGAAGAAACAAAACCCAAATTCGCCAGATAGAAACAACAAAGGTACAAGTCACTGGGGTCCAGCCTTCTGATCAGCAAACCTTCCTCCTCCCAGGCCCGAGTGAATAACCTTTGGCAAGGACTAGGCCAGAGTCTGTTTGCTGAAAGCCTGGCCAATAGCACTTCCCATTCCTGCCAGCCACACACTGGGGACTCCCATGTCGGCGTTGCTGTTCTCAAAGAAAACCAGGCTTTCTTCCAGCGGGGAGGGCACCGGAGGTGGCATGGAGGGTGTGTCAAAACAGACCTCCTGAAAGGCTTTTAAGGTCCTGCAGTTTGGACAAGTAAATATTTTCCCATTCAGATGAAAGGTGCAATAATAGCTGTTTTTTAATTACCTTAATTAGAAAAGATTGCCCTAATCTCTGACTTATCTGTACCATTGTGGGAACTGTCAAAAATGAAACAGAATATAAACAGGTGGAGTTCGACCTTTGCTCCAAGCCTCTTAAATTTCTCCAAGGCTGGTAATTAGGAAGAATTAGAAATCCCTGCGGCACCTTTCACACACAGCCACAGGCACGGACTCACACAACACATGCATACACACACACACAAACACACACACTCACAAACACAGGCAAGACTCACAAAGGTATGTACATACTTGTACATATTGACACACACATACATAGACACCTAAACACACAGACAATTCAACATGTGCAGGCAGGGGCACACACACCTACCTACCCACAGACACACAAACATCCTCACAAAGACATGCCCGTACTGGCACACCTCGACATCCATACAACAATAACCCAAATACCCAGACAAGGGCTTACACATGGATGCAGATCAATGTTCATTTAGACATGCACACTCAGAAACTCACTCCCAAGTGTGCACTTGTGCACACACACACCCTCACACACACGCGCCCGCACACACACACACCCTCACTCTCAGCACTGAGTGGAGGGAGGGCTACTCATAGAAGGCCCAAGCCTCTGATACTTTGAAAAGCACATTTCTGCTCCTGGGGCCTGGCCCATGCATAGCTTAGTGCAAGAAAGAGGTGGAAATGCTTTTAATGAGCTTCCCAGGGCCCTGGAATGATTAATTAAACAGACAGTTCCCTCTCCCACCAGCCTCTTCCTCACCTCCCCCATCATGAAACGGAAACAAAGTAACGGTTTGTTTTGAGGGGACCACAGGGGCAGTTGGGAGTGATGGTGTAACAGCCGGGTAGGACTGAGAGGCAGCAGATAAGGGGCTGATAACAGGGCGAACACCAACGGCCAATTTAACAACCACCAACAAGCCAATCTCTTCCCAGAGTCTTGCTGAGCTGGTCTCCTTTGGGACACCCCCACTGGCTGGCCAAGCCCAGCTAAATGGGAATCTCTGATGGCCAGCTGTGTCCTGAGAGAGGGACACACAAGCCAACCCTTACCACTCACACACCCAGAAGAAAGCCACCCAGAGCCTCAGAAGGAACGTTTCCTCTTGACTTTCCTGGCTTGAGTCTGAAAGAGGGTAGGCCACCCTCGTCTAAAGTATGGGACAGTCCAGCTGGGAGGAACAAAGGCTGCCCAGACAACAGGGGAGGAAAGCAGCCAGACATAGGCTGCAAGGCCTAGCGCCAGCCCTTGGCAAACCTCAAAGGAAGAAAAAGTCCAGCTTTGCCTCCTTCCCCACTTTCAGGGGCTCTTCTCCCACCCCCACCCACCCAGGGTCAAAGTGTCCCAAGACCTCAGAGATGGAAATGCGTCAGAACCCATCTAGGCCAGCCCCTACCTGACCAAGAATACTCTCCATGGCATATGGGACAAATGGCCTTCCAGCCTTTGCTTGAAGACCCCCCAGTGAGGGAAAGCATACAGCCTCCAAAGAGCCAGGGATCCCTCTGTGGATTAGGGGACCCTGTTCTGTTTGGACAACAGTCAATTTAACCAGAGCTAAATTGCCTGGGGAAGTTTCCTGGAGAGTAACCCAACCACGTTCCAAGAGCCCTAATTGTTAGCAAGTTTTTCCTTATATTAAGTTCCTCTGAATGTAGCCTAAGATTACATTACCTTTCTCAGCAGCCATTATACAATGTTGACTCACATTTAGCTAACAGTCCACTGACGTTCCAAGTTCCTTTTGGGATAAACTGCTGTTGAGCAGTGGCTACCTCTGTTTTAGACTTATCAATTCTCTGAAACCAGTTTGAGATGTTTCCTTTGACCCCTGTCCTCATAAATCACTTCTAAGTTTCACTCCTACTTAAGGGCTCCCCATTCTTAAGAGCATTTACATTATTAATAAAGAATTCCGGGAAATGTAAAAATCTTCAAGGCCCAAAGAAACAGTGCCCTAATGGTGGAATTTCAGGCACAAACAATGGGGGACATATTTTCCCTCCAGGCAGTGGAGTAGATATTTTTGACCAGGAAGGCATTCTTTACACCATTCCATGTGAGTAGCTGCCAAATTCAATATCAGACCTAGTTCTGGCCCTTCCTCTGCATGCTTCAGAGTCTCTAAGATAATGCTGGGAACTTGGGCTATTGTGCGGTCTCAGGGGGTACCCATAGGTCATCCCCTATGTTTCTTGAAAGAAAACAGAATTAAACTTGGAATTAAGAGTTCAAAGTTTTGAAAACTGTGGTTCTGTCTCTTATTATATATATGAACCTGGGCAAGCCACTTAATTTCTATGAATCTCAGTTTTCTCACCTGTAAAATGGGGATAATGATGCATGTATTACCTACCTCACAGAGTTGATATTAGGAAGATGCTTTGTAAATATCAAAAATGCAATATTAGTGCGGGTTTTATTCTACCCCCAAATTTCCTTTAACATATACATGGTGGAGAACATTGGATCTGCCTTTCCTCTAACCCTGGGTATTTCTGGGAAGCTAATAAATATAGGTGCTTTAGAAAGACTGTCTACTTGAAGAGCCATCACAGTTTTCCCCATCTGTAACATGGTCTTAATGCTCCCCAAGTTTTGATGGTTTGGGATCACTCCTAAGGTCAAGAACTCTACCCCTCTCCATAGGTAAATCCAAAGAGGATAGCAGAGGTGGTCCTCAGAGCCAAAAGACTCCCCAGGAGAGGACAAGGCAAAAAAACAAACAAGGCAAGTGTCAGTAAGAGGTCACTTGATCATGGGATTTTAGGATGATTCTGTCACATTTTTTTACCCAGAGTCAGTGATCTCCATAGGGTTTAGGAGGCCCATTCCTCTCCAGACAGTAACCAACTGAACCAGGACTAAGTCACCTGGGGAGTAAGACCAAGCGTCCTTTTAGGAGACCAAGGCAATGGGAGCACCCACCCCTTGGCTTACTGCGTAATCCTGGATAAATCACTTTAGCTCTTAGATTCTCATTTTTCTCTTTTATAAAACAGGGCTACTGGTCCTTACACCCCCTTACTTCACAGGTTTCTGCACTTAGAGACTTTGTAACCTGGCCTCTTACTACCTATCCTATCTTCGCCTCCAGACACTGTGCTCCACAATTCTGGCCTACTTTATAGTCCTCATACACAGTTCCTCGGCTGTGCATTTGTACCAGCTGTACCCCATGCCTAAAATGCTTTCTCTCCTTCCTCACCTTAGACTCCTGCCTTCCTCAGCTTCCTGCAAGACCCAGCTCAAATCCCACTCTCTGCAACAATCCTTTCCTAATTACTCTTGCCACTGGTCTTCTCACTGTATGATGGATTCCCTTCTGCCTATCTTGCATTTATCTTCTATATACAGTTACTTCCATGCTCTGTGAGAGTAGGGACTATCTTTCTGCTTTTCTTTGTATACCCAGTGCTTAGTGCATTATCCCCTGGCATAATGCAAGGACTTCATAAATGCCTATTGTTGTACTGTGCTATAAGAAATGATGAGTTCGATGGTCTTAGGAAAACATAGAAAGACTTACATGAAATAATGAAGAGCGAAATAAGCAGAACCAAGAGAACATTGTATACAGTAATGGCAATATTATTTTAAGAACGTCTTTGAGCAACTAAGTCATTTAGACCATTATAAATACCCAAGTTAACTACAAAGGACATATGAAGGAAGATGCTATCCACAGACAAAGAAAGAACTGATAAGAAGCATGTATAGAATGATTTTACATACACACAAACACATATTTGTATCTAATGGTGGCCATCTCTAGGATAAGGGAGAAGGGAAAAAAGAAATTTATGTGATAACTTCATTATTTGCAAGGAATTGCAAGTTGTACATAATGGATTTGCAGTTTCATGGGCAATCATCTTTTTTATTATACCATGTTATGGAAATGTTTGTTTTATGCCATAAATGAAAAATAAAATCAATTTTTAAAAACAATTAAAAATGCTTATTGACTGACAGGGTTATTGCAAGAAAAATCCTTTATTCATATTTAAATGTTGAATTGGAGTTGTTATTATAATGCTAGGACCTACCCAACAGAGTTGATTCACCAAGACCTCTCCTTTCAGCTCTATGGGGCCAAGATAACAGCTTAATATGAAAGCAGCAGCCATGGGGAATACCCTTTCTTACTTGCTGCCCATTCCCCAGAAGACAGAGCCCTCCATTATAATGTGTATGACAGGAGGTGTTAGGTGTGTATGTGGTGGTGTGCCAGAACCAAAGCCACAACACACTCTTTCCTCTTTCTTAAGTCTGTGGTGAACAGTGGGCTGTGACATAATTAATCAGCTGGGGGAATAATGCAGATTTTGGCTACTAGTCCAGTGGCAGCATCAGATAAAGTTAGTGTCCATGTGCAGGCTTTCCCAACGGTGCAGTAATCCTCACTGATCACCATATGGTACTTTGACAACACCTGCGTAAACTATATCCTCCTTCTACCTCCCTTCAACCCCAGCTCCTGAGTTCTAGATCAGTCTAGAGGTACGACCTAGAATATTCACTGAAATTACAAAAAAAGAAAGAAAAGAAAAAGAAAATTTCTCATCTCTGATCTCAAACCTCCATCCCCATTATTTAGATTTTCCTTTCATAGGACCTAGACATTTTTCTTTTTATTAAAATAAAATTTTATTACTCTATTTTTAATATCACCAAAATTTCTCTCAGCATTCAACCCCTTTTCCCTTCTAAAGTTGCCCATTCGTAACCAGTGGTATTTTAGACACAAAAAGAGACAGAATAAGCAAAACTGATCAATACATAGCAAAATTTTAAAATATGTACAATATTCAATGTGCTCATGGACTCCCAGTTCTGCTAAAGGGCTAGGTTGGTAAACAGTGGGTCTTGTCTTTGGTTCCATGATTGTTCTTGTAATTTTGTGACATTCACTTTTGGTTTTTTTAGTTGTTCTTTTCATTTATACTGTTTCTGTTCAATATACAATAAACTGTATATTGTTTTCTAGGTTATACTTACTTGACTCTGTTTCAGTTCATAGAGATCTTTCCATGTTTCTCTGTATTCACCTAATATATCATTTCTTGCACTAATTCATTACATTCACGAACCACAATTTGTTTAACCATTCCCCATTCGATGGGCATCTACTTTGCTTCCAATTCTTTGCTATCACTAAAAGTACGTCCATAAGTATTTTGGCATATATGATGATTCTCTTGTTGTCAATGATCTCCTGTAATGGAAATGCAAATTTAAAGATCTTCCCTGCCCCTAGCTTAAGTGCACCTGGAGCCTGTGGTGGGAGGCTTGTTTTTCAGGGAAGCCCACACCTTGATACTTTGTGATTGGGCAGTGGGTCAAGGAGGTTGTTACAATCTCTGAGCCAGGAGAAGGCTATATAAACTCTGATGAGAGGCTTTGCTTTGGGGCTCGCTTTGAGAAGTGTTGTGTGATTTGACCAGATGAGACTCTGGGAAGCCGCTGTTGAGAGCCCCCCAGCTTTGAAAACCCAGATGTTGAT
This sequence comes from Gymnobelideus leadbeateri, assembly GCA_011680675.1. Lineage (NCBI taxonomy): Eukaryota > Metazoa > Chordata > Mammalia > Diprotodontia > Petauridae > Gymnobelideus > Gymnobelideus leadbeateri. Next base: position 562,067 of record WOXC01006005.1, read on the forward strand.
GCTTCCCTCTCTGGTAACTGTGATTTGGTATTGATATAATGGTTGAACAGTTTGGAAGCCTGTTTGATCTGTAAGTTCTGTAACTCTGAAGTTTGGGGTGCTGACCTTTTTCCCCTGAACTAGGTAATGTATGTTTGCTTGATTAAAGTGAGCTTGTTAACCCGTTTTGAGTTGCTTTCCTTTTCAAAAGCAGATCTAAGAACCTGTGTTGGCAACCACTCTGGGGATGCTAGGGTGCTTGCTGCTACAGCTCCCTGGGGTATAAACCTAGCAATGGAATCTCTGAGTCAAAGGTTATAGACAGTTTTGTCACTTTATTTACATATTTCCAATTTGCCTTCCAAAATGTTTATACTGATTTGCAGTTCCACCAACAATGTACTAATATGCTTTTCTTCCCACAATTGACAATTTACTATTCCATGGTCATGTAATGCACAGCAAAGTAAAGGTAGTATAACAAAGAACAAAACTGTACAAAAGCTTTTGACTAGCAAGCTGCTAGTCAATACAGGATAAACTCCTCTTCATTTCACTCCTCTTCTCAACCAATAAATGGGAAAGAATCAAGAATAGGAATTGTGAGCTTTAAACAGCCAGGCAAAAACCATTGGAGAAAAGAAGGTGGGAGCACCAGACAGGGGCACCATTTCCTATTTGACCTCATTATGGTGCCAATCTGGTCCATTCTTTCTACTCTGGTTCCTTGGAAAGAAACAAAGAGAGCAGGGCATCTAACTGTTCTACTCTGTTTCTGCCTCCTCTAGATTATAGGTCTATAATTACATCCCCACCTCCCCTCAGTGTTTTCCAGAACAGGCTGAGTCTCCAGGTCTTCCACTGTGCTGGCCACAGGAAGCTGGGATTGTAGTTGCAGCAAGAGTCTCATGTGAAAAAATCAGGACTGATCAAACCCTGCCACTGACCAGCATTGCCAACAAGGCACTGTTCTTCCTCTTATGTCCTTCCTCTTTCTTCCCAAAACTCAAGTCAGAAAGTCTCCTAGAAGGCAAAGGAACTCTGGGAAATAGGAGTTTGAATACATCTTACCTTCCACTCTTCTCAATGATCCATTAAATCATTTCCAGGAATCACTGGAAGTGACCCTCAGTCACCTTCAGGAGACATTAGAATACTTTAGTGTTGGAATTTTAACCCTCATTGGCTATGGGCAAAAGGCACATACAAACACATCCTTGGCCATGCTAACATTTGCAGTGAGCCAAGCTGAATATCAAGAGACAGAAAAAGAACTGTGGCATTGGATGATTCAAAATAACATCTCCTTGAGCCTCAGTTTCCTCATCTGTCTAATGAGTTTTGACCAGAGGATCAAAGAGTCCCTACCAACTCTTAAATTCTCTGATTCTGTGCATGTTGGTGTGGAGATGTTTTGAGGTTAGGAGGCTGAGATGTGCTAGCAGCTAGTAGTAAGGAAGTTAGGGTGACACAGGCTCAATTTTCTGGGTGACTTCATCTCTCAGCCTCATTTTCCATATCTATAAAATGAGGTTTGTCTGGATAGTCTTTAAAGGACCTTCCAACACTAGTATGTCCTGATTCAAGAATCTGTTCATAGACACACAAATATGTGAACAAAATCATACACTATCATCACATACAAAAATTCTAGGTCATAGAATTTGAGAAATGGATGGGACCTTTGGGGCCATCTAACTCAATACCCCACCTTCTCATGTTCTACAGATGAGGAAAGAGATGACTAGAACAAAATGGCGAAGAGGAGAGGAGGGGAAAACTCAATTAAGTCCTGAATTCCTCCATGGGGGCAGCTAGGTGGCGCATTGAATAGAGCACCAGCCCTGGAATGAGTTCAAATCCAGCTTCAGACACTTGACACACTTACTAGCCATGTGACTTTGGGCAAGTCACTTAACCCCAACTGCCCTCCAAAAAGAAAAAAAAAGAACTGAATTACTGTGAACCTGACCATAGAAGACCAAAGCCAGGAGAGAATGGGGCGGCTAGGTGGCGCAGTGAGTAGAGCATCGGCCCTGGAGTCAGAAGGACCTGAGTTCAGATCCGGCCTCAGACACTTAACACACACACAAAACAAAAACCTAGCCGTGTGACCTTGGGCAAGTTACTTAACCCCAATTGCCCTCAAAAAACAAACAAACAAACAAACAAAAGCCAGGGGAGAGAAACTTGTCAAAAGACGCCATTGATTGCACTGACATTGGACCAGCACCAGGAAGAATAACTTCCACCTTAAGTTGGGGCCGTACTTTGAGCCCTCCCAGAAAGGGTGGTGTCTCCTCAAGGACTGAACCAGAGAAAGAGAGCTCAGGGGCACAGATTAGGTAGAGCTAAGGAATACTTTTTGTTCCTTTCTGAAATTCCCTAGAGTTTCTAGACTGAATTTCCTGTCAAGTAACAGACACTTATTCATGACATCTGTTTGTTGTGCCTATCTGTCAACATGTAAGTCTGTCTATAGGAAAGTCTTTTTGTGCTGCTATCTGTACACATTTACAGCTATACCTGTAACTGTCTGTGTATCCTCATTTAGATGTGTGTACACATGCGTATGTACTAGTCTCTGTATTAGGGCATATATGCCTTCCCTGATCCATTGGGAAGAAGGAATAATAGCTAACATTTATATAACACTATGTGCCAGGTGGGCAGCTGGGTGGCACAGTGGATAGAGTGCTAGGCCTGGAGTCAGGAAGATTCATCTCCCCAAGTTCAAATGTGGCCTCAGACACTAATTAGCTGTGTGATCCTGGGCAAGTCACTTAATCCTGTTTGCCTCCTCTGTAAAATGAACTAAAAGAAATGGCAAACCATTCCAGTATCTTGGTCAAGAAAATCCCAGATGGGGTCATGAAGAGCTGGACAGAACTAAAACGATTAAACAACAATATGTACCAGGCCCTGTGCTAAGCATTTTATAATTATTATTTCATTTGATCCTTAGAACAACCTTGGGAGAGAAGGGCTATTATTATTCCCATTTTACAGATGGTGAAACTGAAGCAAATAGAAGTCAAGTGACTTGACCAGGATCACATAGCAGATACATACCTGAGGTCAGATTTGAACCCTGGTGTTTCTGTCCCTTGCACCAGTTGCTGTACCTGTGGAGCTTTGTTTTGGCTTTCCCCTATAGCACTTCATATAAATGTAATCTCCTTGGGGGAGGGGCTGCTTTTCATTTTGTCTTCTCTCTGGAGCTTAACATAGTGTACAATCTTATGTATTTAGTAAGTGCTTACTCATTGCTTCTTGGATTGGATTGGACTCATATATTCTGTCTTGTGTTAGATAACAGTACGTATGACATTTTCCTATACAGACCATAAACTCCTTGAGGGCAGGAATACTTCATATCTTTCATGTTCTTCCAGTTGCCCCCACCCCAACACACACACACACACACACACACACACACACACACAGAGCTTGTATACAGTAGGCATTCAGTAAATGTTTGTTGAATGGAATCACATTTATCTGTCTTCCTGAGCCTCTGTATGCCTTATGTGTATGTCAGTATATGTGCCTGTGCAGAAATGTTCCTAAACCCCACTTTGAAAATTTTCTTCTTTAAAAAAAAATTATTAAACTAAACTTTGCTGAAAAGGTTTTAACAACATTTCTCTCCCTGGCATAGACACTGACTCCAGCAGGTCACCATGAGATTTATGAACCTTTGGAAAACACTGCTTAGAATTAAAAGTCTAGAAGAACCTCGGTTAGGACAAAGTTTGTGACTACCCTGCCATGTTTCCAAACCCTATTCTGTTGCATTCCTAATGAGGCTGGAAAAGGCATTTAATTTGCATCAAATGTTCTGGGCACACTTGGTTCTGGCACTTTATAAATACAACCTCCCCCCACCCCTACCCACACCCCCCAAACACCCTCCCTAACCAGCTGCTTGGGAAACATCCACCAGCCTGGTACCACCTGCCTGCCTGGGAAGGCATGTGTACCAGAGGCCTTGCTATCTTAACAAAGCTGACTGTTTTCTTCAGCTCCCTTCCCCTCCCTTTTTCTCTTTCCATCATTTCCCCCCCTTTTGTTGACACATGAACTCTTTAGATTCCTCATGCTTACCCCCTCACACACATACAATAATACAAAAATGGTACACAATCACACACATAATTACATACATAAACTCAAAAGTAATACACAATCACATATACAATCACATAAAAGTGGCAGTCACATATATAATTGCATACAGAATCATACAAAAGTGGCACATACATATATAATTGAATACGAAAACACACAAGACAGTCCCCGCATCTTCTGTATGGCACCCCATATGCACAATCAGACTTAGGTAACATACTCTCACTCAGGAGAGTGTAAGCTCCTTGGCCACAGGACTGTTTCATTTTTATCTCTGTATCTCTAAAACCTAGCATAGTGGCTGGACTGAATAGGCATTTCATAGGTACTTATTGAATTGAACAGAATTCAGAAATATGTTATCATATAAGACAGATGTCCCATGGTGGCACAGTCACCTGCTTTCTACACAAAGTGAGTCCAGCCCTGGGCCTGGGACTAGAAGTTCCACCTTGTGCATTCTCTAAAACAGTGTGAAGCCAATGGAGGATGGGGTCTCAGTGGGCCACAAGGTGCAGAAGCCTAAGGCTGGCAGGTCATATGCTTAGAAAACCAGGAGAAAGAGACAGCCCAAATTTCCTCCCATTCTACATGCTCCTCTCCAAACTAGGGGCCCCCAAAGGGTCAGTGAGTGACTTCAGTGAAGGAATGAAAGAGTTTCTCTCTAATGAGCAAGCAGTCTCACTAACCAGAAAAACAATTGCTAACGGGAAAAGCAGCACATTCCAGCCCTGATTCAACAGGGCCAACCGCGGCCCCTGTGGGTGGTTCTTGGATTCTGCCTTTCCTTGAGAACAAGAGAGAAAGTTCAGGACAGTTCAGCTGTGCCCTGGATCTCACTCAGGGGCCCTTTGTCTCCTGTCCACACATCCGCCCACACACACAGAGACACCCGCACGCACACACAGACACACAAACACATGCCCACACACACAATCCCATTGGAGTCTTTCTCTAAGCCAAGCACTTGGGAAGTGAGAAAGACCATTAATACCAAATGCTTGGAGAGGAGGACGGGAATGAGAGTGAGAGAAGAAAGACAGGAATGGAGAAAGAGAGGAAAAGAGGAAGAGAGAAAAGGAGAAGAGAGGAGAGGAGAGGAGAGGAGAGGAGAGGAGAGGAGAGGAGAGGAGAGGAGAGGAGAGGAGAGGAGAGGAGAGGAGAAACACCGTGGGGGAGGGAGAGAGAGATAGAGAGAGACAGAGAGAGACAGAGGGAGACAGAGAGAGAGACAGAAAGAGAGAAGAAAAAGGAGTTAGCATTTTTTTCTAACTACCCTGCAGGCTTTGCCCTACGAGTGAAGGTTCAGTGTAACCAATTTCTGACTCTTCTTTCCTCTCTCAGAGACGCCCCCTCCTTCCCACCCTCATCTCAGACCTCAGGGTCCCCCTTTTCTTTCCTTCCCCCTCTCTATTCTAACCTGATAGCTGCAAAGGGTCTAATCAAACTCGGTTCACGCTGAGATAGGAGTGGCTAATAGAATGAATAACACCCACCCCACCCAGAGATGTGTATTTTTAGCAGGAATAAAAACCTTTGTCCAAAGAGGTGTTTCTCTGAACAAGGACAGCAGGAGACAGACTAAAATTCCTCATCGATACCCAAATGGCAGATGAGAGGTCGAAGTCTGATGCATGGAGTACAGGGGATGTATAGCACAAGCGAATGGAAGCAATGGGACCAGACTTCTTCATTCCACCCCGATCAGAGAGCAAGGTAAATGTTGAAATTCAAACCGTGTTAAATAGCATCGAGATATTTTCCTTTCCTTTCCTTTTTTTTTTTTTTAAACAAACAACTGGAACCCTCTCTTGGGGTCCAAGTTCAAGATTCCATGTCTGGTTCAATGGATTACCCAGGATTCAATGGATTACTCAATTACCCATTGAGCCTGAGGGTTCAAGTAAACGATCCATTAGATAAAAACATATTCAAATACCCCCAGGTAGAAGAGGTTCCCAAGGCCCATTAAAGGCAATCAAGGAAAATAGAAGAAAGATAAAAATCAGTGGTGAGAAAGTTAAAAGCAGTTATGTCCTCCTTTTCCAAAAAGGCCCACAGCTGGGCCTCAGATCAGTCCACCTGGAGCTAAATTAACTTAAACTGTCTCAGCTCTGCTCCATAACTTCTTCAGTCACAGCAGTCCTAGTTGATATTCTGAGTCTGGAAGCTTAACTCAGTATCCTGGCTCATAGAACTCTGACATAAGGAAATGGGGAAACTGGTACTGAGGCAAACAGTATCATGTGACTTGCTCAGGGTCACACAGTTAGTTAGTGTCTGAGGTCAAATTTGAACTCAGGTCTTCCTGACTCCAGACCTGGTGCTCTAAGTACTGTACCACCTAGCTGCAGAGAGGGCAATACTGATGGGCTGGTCATGTTGTTTGAGTGCCAAAAGTATATTTGCCTTTTACAGAGACCTCACACAAGGCAAGCACTTACATGGAGGTCAGAAGAAGCAATACAATGACACTCTCAAGGTCTCTCTGAAGAACCTTGGTATCAATTATGAGACATGGGAGACATTGGCATAGGACTGCCCAGCATAGTGTGCCTGCATCAAAGAAAGTAATGTACTCTATGAGCAAAGCAGAACTGCAGTAGATCAAAAGAAATGCAAGATGCACAAATTTAGAGATGTCTCCACTCCAGATGTTCATATGAACTGTTTGTGTCCCACCCGTGGGAGAGCCTTCTGAGCTCATATTGGTCTGAGCAGCTATAGTTGGACACACTGTGCCTTGACCCCAGTATGGTGACATCATTGTGGTCCTCTTCAGAAATGAAGAACAACAACCAACCAACCAAGCAACAAGGAAATGTCAGATGTGCATTCATTTTTTCAAAAAAATTTATGGAGAATTTACTAAGTACAGCTAGGTGGTGCACTAGATAAAGTGCTGGGCCTGGAGTCAGGAAGACCTGAGTTAAAATCTGACTTCACTTACTAGCTGTGTGATCCTGGGCAAGTCACTGAACCCTGTTTGCCTTAGTTTCCTCCTCTGTAAAATGAGCTGGAGAAGGAAATGACAAACCACTCCAGTATCTTTGCCAAGAAGACCCCAAATGGGGTCACAGAGAGTCAGACAGAAATGACTGAACAATAAAATTAGGTACAGAGCACAGGTCCAAGTGTTATCACATACTAGACTGTATGCTTCTTGAAGGCAGGAATCACATCTTATCTAAACTTAGCCCTTTCTTCAGGGCCTACCTAGTACAATGCTCTCTGAACATTGTAGATAACTTCATCAGTATTTGCTATGACCCAAAAAGAAGAGAGACCCATTAACAGAAAAAGGAAACTAGGGGGAGAGGGAATGAGAACAGATGGGGGGGAAGGGGGGAAGAGGGGCTGTTTTTTAGAAGGTGAGGCATGTCAAATGCCCTCTTGTCCCACTCTGTTCAAATAAATCATAATAATACTCTTTAAGAACTAACCCAAATCCAATATCCTCAGTGTAAAGCAGAGGAAGAGGAAAACTGGCATGGAGAAGATAGGGTTTGAGTTTGACCTTAAAAGATGGGCAAGATGTAGAGACAGGTATGGGAAGTTTGTTCCAAGTGGAAAAACAGTGAGAGCAAAGAATCAGAGGAGGAAATGTGTGTGCTTGGAGGGGACACAGATAGGGTAGGGGAACCCCCTCAGGAAAGCCTAACCAGAGTAGAGAGAAGTGGGCCATAGCGTTGGATGGGGTAGAACTCCCTTCCCCTGCACTTGGAGGCCTCTCCCTTTGGCCCCTTGACCTTTCTTTTCCCCTTGGCTCCCATTCCTGATAACCTCATCATCTCTGGATTGTCTCCAGTGACTCATCTTTCTGGGCCTAATTCAGACCCAGGGCCCAGCCCAGAGAGAACACCCCAGCCTTGCTCTGTTATAAAGATTTGTGCAGAGAACTCCTTGGTATACAGTAGACTAAGACAAAAAAAATAATGAAGAATCCTGACTTAAAAGTCATACAATTGGAACTGCAGGATTGGACTGGACAGGTCTAGTCTAACTCTCATATTCTAAATGAAGAAACAGAGGCCCATCAGGTAAAATGATTTGCCCAAAGTCACAGGGAAGTTAGGAGCACATCTAGGACCACTTCAGTCCCATTGATTTTCTTTTTTTTTTTTGAACTGAATAATCACCAACAAATATAAATCTTTCAGTAAAGCCCCAGGGGAGGGTGACTAGTGGAGAATTTAAATGACTGGAAGGTATCCTATTAATACCCTGTAGCCTGAATACTCTATTTCTGAAAGTTGTTTATACTCTGACCTCCAGATCATCATCAGTGAAACTTGTACCTAGCTAGACTTGACCTCTCTAGTCCATGCCAAAGGGAGATGACATGTCATGTGTGGAGTCAAAAAGTGAGCCAAATCCAATGTTCCTTTCACTCTACCACAATGTCTTCTTTCTAATTGTGCCCCCTCCAAATCAGCCGCTAATGAGGATGGCAGCAAAAGGGAAGCCCTACACTATTCCTTCCTTGGCACCATCTTACACCCCCAAACATAAAGACTTGTTCTCTGGGATGGCTAGGTGGCGCAGTGAATAGAGCACCAGCCCTGGAGTCAGGAGGACCTGAGTTCAAATCCCATCTCAGACACTTAACACAAAAACTAGCCGTGTGACCATGGGCAAGTCACTTAACCCCAATTGCCCTCCAAAAAGGAAAAAAAAAGAAGACTTGGTCTCACTGGAGCCAATCAAGGGGTCTAATGTAGGGGAGGAGTAGACAGTGGAGGCACAAGCACATTTTTCAGAAGCCAAGGGGCAGCAGGGAGGGATATCAGTCCCAAGCCTACCTTTTAGCTTATAGAAATGGAGGTGTTGACCCTGGAGAAGCCTCCAAGGATGTGTGAAATCACAATTGTCCCCTTTAGTTTGGTCTCAAATGCCCCCTTCCACTTCACCCTTACATCTTCAACTCAGCTCCTTCCCCCACTGTACCTTCACCCCTAACCTTATACATGTTCTTTTAAAAAAAATTAATTTTCTTTTTTTATTATGAACTGAATAATCACCAACAAATATGAATATTTCAGTAAACAAGAAAAATAAAAGATTGTATATGACCTACACTAGTTCTTCAGAGGGTCCAGAGCAGGGGATCTTAACCTTCCTGTGTTATGGGCCCCTTTGGTAGTCCATGAAACCCATAAACCTTTCCTCAGCATAATGTCTTTAAATGGATAAAATACATAGAATCAAAAAAGGAATAAAATAATATTGAAATATTAGTATCAAAATGTTTTTAAAACAAGTTCAAAGACCCCAAGTTAAAAAACCTCTGGCCTAGACCTCTGTCCCCCAATTCTCTGACTGATACTGAAGTAGAGATCAAACCCTGAACTACCTTGAACCCTATTTGAATGACACAGCTCATCTTCCGGAAAACACAGCTCATCATTAAGCAAGATGGGAGTGGCTTGGTGACAGTTCCCCAAAACCATGACTGGATACCCCCTCTCAGAGGCTGCCTGTGAGCCTGCTCCCTAGGGGTCAATCTGGTATCACAAGACCCAGTAACGGCCAGAGGAGTTCCTTTCCCCGTTACCTTAATATCTCCCATTACAAAGCTCAGGGATTATCCATATCTCATCCTCAAAGACCTATATCCAACTGAAATATTCCCATCTGGACTTCTGTCTGTATCTGAAGTAGTCTATCCAAGAGTTTTTACCTCCTAAAAGACTCTGAGGGGGGCGGCTAGGTGGTGCTGTGAACAGAGCACCGGCCCTGGAGTTAGAAGGACCTGAGTTCAAATATGATCTCAGACACTTAGCACAAAAAAACTAGACGTGTGACCTTGGGCAAGTCACTTAACCCCAATTGCTCTACCTTCCCCTCTCCAAAAAGCAAAAAAAAAAAAAAAAAGACTGAGGGGCCCAAGATTTGTCAAGTCATTCTCAAAACTTCTGGAAGTCTAGAAGGAGGGTTGAAGAGGAAAGGGGACATGCCTGCCCCTGCCCCAAACCCCACACTGAAGCCAGAACAAAGGGCCTCTAGAATTTCCCCTTTGAGCTCCCAGTGTCAAGTGAGGATACTTGGGTTTTAACTCTGACCTTTTATATCATATTAAATCAATAGTCAGTCACAAGCTGCCCCTACCCTTGACACCAAATCGAGTCAGGTACTAGGAAAAATAAAAGAAGGAGGGGAAGATGGAAAAAATATAACGTGGCCTGTAGCTACAGCCACATCTTCTGGTCATGAGAAAAGCCACCATCCTTGGAGAGTCCCTGGCCTGTCTAGTCTTTGTTCCTCAGGTTTTTATCATTCTTTGTGAGAATGGATGGGGGAAGGAGTTAAGAGGGGCTGTTTTTCAGAAGGAGAGGCATGTCAAATGCCCTCTTGTCCCCCTCTGTTCAAATAAATCATAATAATACCCTTTAAGAATTAACTCATATTTCAGTCATGTCCAACTCAGTAATCCCATTTGAGTTTTCCTGGCAAAAATACTGGAGGGGGTTGCCATTTTCTTCTCTAATTTTACATATGAGGAAACCAAGGCAAAGTGACTTACCTAGGGTCACACAGCTAGTAAGTGTCTGAGGCTGGATTTGAACTCAGATCTTCCTGACACTCTATCCACTGTGCCACTTAGCTGCTCTGTTCCTCAGGTAGCATGGTATAAGATCAGAGGATCATGGATTTGGAACTGGAAGGAACTTTTGAGGTCTTTGAGAGGAGGAAACAGTATCCCAGTGAAGTCAATGCACTTGCCTGAGGACTCACAGGAGATGGGTAAGCTTTGAAAGTGGGAAAGCCAGGATTTGCAAAAATATCAGACTGGGATTCAGGAGGCCTGCTGTCCATTCTCAGTTCTGCCACTAACTAGATGTGTGTGTGTGTGTGTGTGTGTGTGTGTGTGTGTGTGTCCTTAGGCAAAAGTTACTTCAACCTGAGTTTCCTGTTTTATGAAATTCAATTCAATAACCATTTATTAAGAAATTACTTTGTGCAAGGCAGTATGCTGGATGCTGGGCATACAAAGATAAACATAAAACAGTCCCTGCCCTCAAGGCGCTTACGTTCTATTGGAAACAACATGGGCTCAGATAAGTAAATACAAATATGGCAGGTAATGCCACAGGCAAGCACAGTGGTTCCTCCTGAGCTGTGCGCACCTATATCTGGCACACTGCCCTGGAGTCTCCCACTCACAGAGAACAGTAGGCCAACACATGATTAATTAATTAATTAACCACACGAGGGGAGTTGATGCCAGATGGTATTCCAGCTCTTTGTGAGTAACCTACATTCCTTCCCACTTGGAGATCTCTTTCATAAGTTGGTTTCCTAGGTTCAAGAGAGATCTAGAGAAATGATCTGGAATATGTGACCTCATATCACCCCCAAACCTGAAGTCACTCTCACCTCTGTTCTTTGAACCTCCATTCTCTGTCGAATTGTTCCCTCCTCATTCATAGCCATCTATTTGTAGGATTCAACAGTTTGCCTTAAAATTCTTTTTAAAATGTTCTTATTTATCTCTTTCCAAATATATCCCACCCACCCCATTTACCCAAAGAGCCATCCCTTGTAACGAACAATAAGAGGGAAAAAAAACCAGTTCAGCAAAGCTAACCAGTGCATGAACTGAGCCCCACAGTGTGTGTAAGGCTTCACACCCGTAATCCCTTGCCTCTGCAAAGAAAGGCAGGAGGTGCATTTTCTTATCTCAGGTTTGATCATCATAATTACATAGCATTCCATGGTTTTTCCTTTACATTTGACATGTTTTAGTCACTGCGTTCATTGTTTTCCTGGGTTTGCTTATTTCATTTAGTACCCATTCCTATAAATCTTCTTGTGCTTTTCTGAATTCTATGGATCATTTCTTGTGTCTTGTGTTCCATCACTTACATGTATTAGATTCATGTACTGCTTACTGGAGGCAGCGAGGTGGTACAGTGAATAGCAAGTTGGATCTGGAGTCAGAATAGAGTTCTGGAATAGGATCTGTAGTTCAAATCCAGCCTCAGACACTTACTAGCTGTACGACCTTGAGCAAGTCACTTAACCTTAGTTTACTTCAATTTTCTCAACTGTAAAATGGGGACAAGAATAGCACCCATCTCCCAGGGTTGCTTGAGAATTAATTTAGATAATATTTGTAAAGCACCATGCACGTAGCATGTGCTATATAAATACTTCTGTTGTTGTTCAGTTATTTTAGACTCTCTATAACCCCATTCTTGGAAAAGATATTGAAGTGGTTTGCCTTTTCCTTCTCCAACCCCTTTTACAGATGGGGAACTGAAGTAAATAAGGATAAGTGACTTGCCCAGGGTCACACAGCTAGTAAGTATCTAAGACTGGATTTGAACTCGGATCTTCCTGACCCGAGGCCTGGCACTCTATCCACTGTGCCACCTAGCTGCCTCTATATAAATGTTAGTGTAACCCAAATCCCATATTATTTTATTATTACAATTATTGCCATGATTGTTGTAATTATTTTATTATAATAATAATTATTACTATTATTTCAGTCATTCCCCAGTCAGTGAATATCTGCTTCCAAATAATTCCCTCTTAAATGTCATGTGATTTATTGAAACAATCAGGTAAGACAGAAACCCCAAACACATTGGAAAAGGCTTTCAAGCAGTTATTTTAAGCAGGATTCAATACAGTTTGCATTAACCACCCCCCCCTTTCTCCTCAGACTCCTTCCCAGCTAGTTAGAGGGGGAGCACCAAAATGAAAGGATTTGGCCAATTTTCGACCTCATAACGACTTCCTCAGCCAGCTCTCTGTGTAAAGAGTGAGAGGGGAAATCACTGCAGCAAGGTTTGGATTGATCTTACCATGGCTACATTTCATAGCCTAGCACTATATCCCTCATTTCATCCTGGTTGTTGTTAAACAGATTTTCACTTGTGTCTGACTCTTTGGAACTCTACTTGAGGTTTTCTTGGTAAAGATACTGAAATGGTTTGCCATTTCCTTCTCCAGTTCATTTTGCAGATGTGGAGACTGAGGCAAACAGGGTCAAATGACTTGCTCAGGGTCACACAGCTAATAAGTATGTGAGTCCAAATTTGAACTTAGGGAGATGAATCTTCCTGACTCTCATCTTGGTACTTTATCCACTGTATTATCTCATCCTAGTTGGTCCCAAATCCTGCTTTGGTCTGTTCTGCATTCACTCCTTTATTCCTGTATTTCTGGTTCCCAGTGTTCCATGTGTCCTCTCAGGGTGCCTGCACCACTCCAGGAGGAATTTTAGCTCTCACTTCCCTCTGCCACACTCAACAACCAGGACAACAGCATAAAGGACACCAGCTACTCATAAAGAAAATTCAAAATGGCATCTAGGTGACTTTTTCTCTCTATCTCTATCCAGAGCTTGTGAAACCAGAGGCAGAAAGTCTCTTTAATGACAAGAAAAGGATTCTGGGAAATGTGTGCTTGAGCACATGTAATTTACTTGAGTTTCACTGATCCTTTATCTCAGCCCATTTCTTCAAAAAAAAAAATTCAAGACATTTCAGAAGAGAGTACCACCATGGGGTTGGGGGGTGAAGTTGGAGAATCAGAAAAGAAGGCTTCACGTAGAAGCTTGCTTCTGATCCGAGCCTTGAAGGGATCTAGGGGATCAAAAAAGCAGAGGTAAGTCAGGAGGGAGAGCATTCCAAGCATGAGGACAGCCTGTGCAAAGGCATTGAAATTGGAAACAGTACTGAGTATAGAGAACACAAAGTAAGTTTCGGTTAGATGTAATTTAGGACAAAATGTAATAGATAGTCATTCTGCAGGATCTGGGACCAACCAAGGATGAGATGAGACAATACAAAGAGTGCCAGGTAGATTGGAGTCAGACTGAGATGATCTTTGAATGACTGAGAAGCTTGTATTTTATCCTAGAGACAATAAGGAACCATTGAAGCTTCTTGAGCTAAGGATTGACCTGGTTATACTTATGCTTAGTGATATCAATTTGGTAGCTGTGTGGAGGATGGATTAGAAAGGAGAGAGACTAGAGGAGGGGAAATGAATATTGGTTCAAGCAAGAGTTAATGAGATTCTGAGCTAGGACAGAGTCTACCTGGGTGCTCAAGAAAGGGCTGTAGGACTGTGGAGTCAATCTAACCCAACCTCATACTGGGGACAAAAATAAAATAAAATAAAAATTTTAGTATCGTAGAAAATACGAAGAAATGTGTTCTCGACTACTGGGCATGCTTCTGTGAGTCAGGGGTACTCAGGATTGTATTACAAAGGAAAAATCCAGAACAGGGACCTTGTCTGGCACTGTTGTAAAGTTGGATGCAGGGGAACCAAGGTAGAGCAACAAGCAAGGGTATATCTTCTGTGGGATACTTGCAACTGAGAGATACAGAAAAGGACATTAGGGATCATCTGCTGGAAGCCGTGAAGGATGAGGGTCAAGGCCAGGGAAGAACTGGAACTTGATGAACCTGAGCAAGAAAGCCGATTGTTAAATTTTCAGTGTGAGCATTTACAGCTTGGAAATTAGCAAACACTACAAATCAGGGCTTGTTGATTTTATCCTTGTTTTGTTGATTGTCTAGACTTAAAAGAGTGATGGAGAAAATGCAAATAATGAAGAGTATATGTAAAAGTGTGTCACGTGTATTATTTTCAGAGATCCAGTTGTTAAACAATTACCAGCACACTCCTGATTAAGGCCAACTTCTGGAGAAATACAGGTAAAGAAGGATGTAGGATAGGATAGTGGAAGAACCACACCAGGAAGCAATGACTTATGCCATCTTCTGGGAGCTATGGAAGACTGCAAGAAGAGAGAAAAGGTATATGGGGGAGAAACAGGCCACAGCTCTGGAGAGCTTCCGTGGGAGACCCATACTGAAGAGCTGTACCAACAGCCTCACATGTTAACGTCCTGATGGGTTATTAGCATGAGTGGCTATGACTAAGGGTATGACTAAGTGACTGAGGGGATGCGGACCTCTTGGAAAGAATTGCTCATAGACAGGTGTCATTATTTTCCATGCATTCTGTTGTAAGACTATTTTTTTCTCTGACCTGTAAATAAACCAGTTCATTTTTTTAGCCTTGCAAACCATGTGCTTGCAATGGGAGTTGGCAACAATAATTCAATTCAATGCAATGAGTGTATTAAGCTTTTACTTATACAATGGTTACAAAGAGAGTTTTTTTAAATGGAGAGCCCCTTCTCTCTACTTTCTGGATGGTATCAGATAGTGAGGTTCCCAGATCTTCTAGCAACAAGCCAGACAGACAACACAGAAATCCCCCAAAGTGTACCCAGGCCCCTCTTGGCATATGAAGCTTTTGACACAAGGATTACATGTATATACTCACACAATATTCTCCACCCCCCACACTCCCATATTTATATCTAGGCACACAAACACACACACACACACACACACACACACACACACACAGCCTCCTCTATTATCCATCTGGCCCCAACAGGCCCAAATGGCAAAAGCCTGAAGGGGAAAGAATTTCCCATTTCTCTCCCTCTGAGCCAGACTGTCTTCTTTCTTCATGCTACCCACCCCAACCAATTCCCCTTTGGGAGCTGTGAACTGGCCCAACTCTGCTGCCTTTGGAGATGGGGAACAACTTGATCTGTTTTTCAAATATTTGGAGTTTTCTAAAGACCAACATTTTTTTAAAATCCGTGTATAATTTAAGAGCAATTTAATCCATATGTTTCTGATTCACTCGCACTTAAACCTTCAAAATATTGATTTTTAAGACCCATTTGATGTCTAAGGAGGCTTTTTAATAAGCTTTTTAAAGCTCTTTAAACCCAAACCCTGGAGGCCATGCCAGGGGCCTACCAGCCCCAGCCCCCACCCCAAGGTCAGGTTCGTGTGAAGCTTAATCTTACAAGCTTGGAGCAGCTCTCTCTCCTCTTGGGTTGCAATATGACCCCCCACTGCCATGCCAGTTCAGCCATTACACTGCCCACTCCCAGGCCAGAATGGCCTCTCTCCCAATGAGTAAGTGCTAACTCTACTTATCAATTCATGCCACCCGCCAAAGCTCCTATCTGGGATCATCTAAACCCTGTTGCCTTTCTCCATGACCCCTCAAGGTCATCATTCCTTAAGTCTGGCTATGAGGATGATGCTCACTGATACAGCCACAAACCAAGGGCCCAAAACAATTCACTTCTCTTGCCTGAGACCCACATAGGTACAGGCTTGGGAATGGATTGGAAGAGTTTCTATCTCTGGGATGAAAACTATTCTGTCTCAAACATTCATCTTTAACAGCACCCATTTCTCAGTGAGACCAAAACCATCTTAGGAGTATTGGTTAAAGGAACTAGGGTTTTTTAAATCTACCAAAGAGAAATGGTAAAGGAGAATGAAGCCCATCTTCTAGTATTGGAAGAGTCGCCATATTGAAGAAGGAGTAGGCTTGTTTGCTTGGCCCTAGAGGGCAGATCTAGAAGTAATGAGTGGTTATTGCAAAGAAGCAAATTTAAACCTGATGTTAGAAAAAAATTCCAACAATTAGAACTTTCTGAAATGAAAAGAAGCAGTAAGTCAATTATGGGAGGGAGTAGGTACCCCTTCAAGTGACTGGATGGCTACTTGTCATATATATTATAAAGGGAATTCTTTTTTAGCTATATGTTGGGTCCATGGATTCCTTCCAACTCTGAAATTCTGTGAAATTATATGTAAAATTATATCAATGTGAAATTATATCAATGTGTCTTTTAGACATGATTATTTTTTTATTTATTTGTTTATTTTTAGTTTACAAGATTCAATTCTATAGTTCCTTGAGTTTCAAATTTCCCTTCCCTCCCTCCCCCCACACCCCATGATGGTATATAGTCCAGTACAGGATCTGCAAATACTTTCACAATAGACATTAGTCAAGTTACAAAGGCATATTGTACTAGATGGGATGAAAAATGGTAAAGAGGGAATAAAACCAAACAATGAAAAGAAAAAGATCAATTAGTTTTCTTCCATCAGGATTCAAGCACAGTTCTTTCTAGTTCTTTCTCTGGATGTAAGCATCTCTCTCCTTCATGAGTCTTTTGGGATTGACTTATATCACTGCATTGCTGAGAAGAGTCCAGTCTGTCCTAGTTGTTCATCACACATATGTTGTGTCTGTGATTGTATACAAATTTCTCCTGGTTCTACTCTTCTCACTCAGCATCAGTTTTAGACATGATAATATTTTGATTGAATGGAGAGTGACTGACACACGGTGTACCTGATAATCAGGGTTGGATGTGTAAATCATGAGAAGAGAGATCCAGAGAAAAGGCATCTGTTGGAAAAGTTTGGGTTCAAACAATATGATCCTTTGATCTAGGTCAGAGGGCTCCCGTGAGGTTCCAGTTAGGAAAGGCTCCAGTAAGGAACCATTAAGGGGAGCTGATTGGCATGTGTATGCCCTAGAAGATAAGAGATAAGTTCAGGGAGATTTTCATGAACAGGAACTCAGGGTAGTGTTACTACCTTGGAATGTTCAAGGTCAGCCAAGTATGTAGACTACAATGAACCCAAGGTCATGAGAGCCAAAGACTCAGAAAGAAAGGATGCAACTTCCTTAGCATTCAGAGAAGAAGAAAAAGTACTATAACCTGGGCTAGTGGAACCAAAAGGTTTAAGTGGAAATTATTTTAAAAGATTGATAAATGTCTTAAATTTGATCAAACCATATTAAATAACTATTCTGTGTATTTATAACTTGCTTGTCTAATCCCCAGAGATTTCCTTATCCTGTAGGAAAGTAGTCCCTGCATCTCACATGTCTAACTGAGCATGTGCTGTGCCAAAAGTACAGGAAAAAAGAATTTCTGTAGGAAAGTAAAAAATGGAAGGTCACAGTCGCAAGGGAACACCCATGAACTCTTATGTGTAGGACATGAAAATATCCCAAAGGAAGAAAGTCAGAGAGCTTTTCATTTGGGGAAATCTTAGCCTACTTCAATGCAAGCCCTATTCTCTCTCATGCTTCTCCATCCATTGATTTTGGCACATTCTAGATACCGCTCATATGTATTGTGCAACCCACAAATATAAAGTAATGAGACTGCCTTCACTACCTTTGTAGAGCAATAAGACCATGCATGTATTCCAATGGTAGTACCAGTGGTCAAACCATGTCTGGAATTCCTCTGTGGAAGTTGCCTCCAGAGCCAGTCCCCAAGTCAAACTCGACTCAATCTTTACAGTCACTTGAAAGCAGAGTCATCTTATCCACCCCCTGATCTATTGGACTTGGCTCCAAATGAATTTGGGTGGTTTCCAAAAATTAAATCCTCCAGCCAAGGAAGATTTTGAATCACTGAATAACATCCAAACTTCCTTGTCATTGAAAATGTTCAAGTAGAGACTTGATGACCACTTATGGGGGATGCAGACCAATCAATCAAGTGATTGACCTTGCAGAGAAGATACATGCTTCAGGGTAGAAGGGCCTTTCAAAATCAGGGACTTTGGAATTCCTGGTTTCTATGAATCATCAAAGTCTCTAGAGATCATAACAATAGGTACTTAACATTTCTTGAGCAATGGAAGCATGCTTGAAATTTTATAATTTACATATATTTATGTAATAAATTTTTGTTTTTTATAAATAACTCACCCAGCATAACAGCTATGAGAAGCAACATGGTATAGTGGGCACTGAGAATGGAATCAAAAAGACCTGAGTTCAAATCTTACCTCAAATCCTTACTGTGTCACTGTAGACAAAGCACTTAATTCTCTGTGCCTCAGTTTCCTTGTGTGTAAAATAAAGGAATTAGACTCGATGGCTTCTAAGAGCCTTTCCAGTTCTAAATTTGTGATCCTGTAGGGATTTTATTCATTCATTAAACTGTTATTCACATGACCTTAGGGTCACATGTTTATTACTAATATCACATTTTTGTTCAACTATCCACTGATATATGCCATAACTCTTCAACTATACTAGGAGCTCTTAACCTTTTTTGTATCATGAACTACTTTAGAAACCTGGTAAAGTCTATGGGCTCTTTTTCTGAAAAACCATTTTTAAATGAACAAACTATAATACATAGGATAACAATGGAATCCTATTATATTGAAAAACAGGTTTAAAAAATTTTTAAGTAAATTAATAGATCCAAAGTTAAGAGCTCCTAAACTACCCTGAAGACTTTCTTAAGAAAAGGTGCCCAATTTTATCCCTCTAAACCCAACCCAGGCCAAGCTATGCAACAAGTGCTAATAAAGACTAATTTTATGAGAGTTCTGCTACTTCTCTTGCTGGGACTCTAGTGTTAGGAAAACAACTATTTCTGCAGATGTTAGGGGTAGAAATTCCACCCTGCCCTTTGCAGATTTGAGATGCAGGGAATGATCTCTCACTTATGTGAGAGATATGTCCATCATGCCCTTCAATATGTCCATCCCTCTGAAAGCTACCCATAGATTGGTTCTATTTGGATCCCTCATTTATTAAATTATACAGCTCAAAGAGGCCCTATTCCAAGTATATTGCTGTCCCCAACTGTCTCCCTTGGCTCCTAATTAACCATTCTAAGTCCCCAGAATAATAGGAGAGAGGAAAACTCCTCAGCTCAATCAGAACTTACCTGCTCAGTGGAAACTGTTAGGAAGTTATAGATCACTAGAAGCAGTTTCACCTGGTGTCCCTCCTCTGCTCAGGGATCCGTATAGGCTAGTGAGATGCCAAGATTCCATGTGGTTTTAACACATACCCACCAAAGTTCTGCATGGCTGCTCTCCACTCCTGTGTTCTTACACTCTCAGCCACACCACTGCCTATCCAGCCACCATTATTTCCATCTCTCTCCATCTTTACTCCTCCTTTTCTGGTTTCTCTCTCTATTTCATGCCTGTGTCTTATACTTTCCTAAGACTCCCACCCTTTGTTTCAAATAGCATATGTTTTAACTCCTACACATAGACTTCTGGGAGACTCTTTCTAATGAACAAGGCTCTTGATTCCAAAACATTTTGTGAAGATGATGTCCTGAACAGGTTCCCCTTCGACACTTAGTAAATGTGGCAATTTTTCAATGCATAGCATTGATAACTGCTGTTCTGTGGGTCTCAGACCGTGAGTCTGTGGTTACAGAGACTACATCTGTGTCTTTCTGTGTACAAATAAATCCCAGCTCAGAACTCAGGTCTGAGAAAAGCTAATAGATGCTTAGGGAAGAAGGAAAAAAAGGAAGAGGCACAACCTATTCCACCATTTGGAATTCCTCCCTACAGAGGGACCTTCTGTCAATGAAAGAGCTGTGGTTCTAATGCCAGCTCTGCCATTAACTTGCTACGTAACCTTGGACAAATCACTTCACCCTCCCGACCTCAGTTTCCTCATCTGTAAAATGAGAGGAATGGCCTCAGTGACTTCAGAGCTCCCTTTCTAGGTCTAGAATACTGGGAATCTTCTCTGCTAAGTAAATCCTGCCCATCCTTCACTGCCCAGCTCCGACACTTCTCTATGCCAAGGGACATTTTGCCCACTTCTCTGAATCTCTAGGGTAGTTATAAGCTATAATTTATACACTTACTCAATTGCTCTTCCTCATTCAAGTGTCCTATCTTCCTAATCTGAATAATAGTTATTGATATAACTAAGGCTCGTGAAACACTTCATAAACATCTCACAAGGCAGGTGCTAATATTATCCCAATTTTATGGATGAAAATAAATGAGGTAGAAAGAGGTTAAAATACTGCCCAGGGTCACAGAACTACCAAGTGTCTGAGGCAGTATTTGAGCTCAGGTCTTGATGACTCCAGATCTAGAACTCTATCTACTAGACCATCTATCTGCCCCTCATTTTTTGAATAAAAGTTCCCTACAGGCAGGGTCCATGTCTTACATCCCTTTGTTTCCCCAGTGGAGAAGTAGACTCAGACGCAAGTCCAAAAGTCCAATAATAACCAAACAAACTCACAACATTAATTTGCCCAAGATTATATAGCAAGTTAATGGCAGAGCTAACATTAGAACTACAGCTCTTTCAATGACCAAAGTTCCCTCCATAGGGTAGGAATTCACTGTAGTGTGGGCAGTGTTGAAATAGTCTCCAACAAAGACTTTTGATGTTCCTTCTCACTATATTTGATATGTTTGGTTCAAATGAATTTGTCATGGACCAGGTACTCTTCTGCTTAGTTAGAGCATTTGGTATGGCCCAGGAACTCCTCTGCTAATCCAATGTTGCCAGCTTAGAATTTACGCATAGTCCTCTCTACTATTTACAAGAGACAACTGTAATGGAAATGCAGATTTAAAGATCTTCCCTGCCCCTAGCTTAAGTGCACCTGGAGCCTGTGGTGGGAGGCTTGTTTTTCAGGGAAGCCCACACCTTGATACTTTGTGATTGGGCAGTGGGTCAAGGAGGTTGTTACATTCTCTGAGCCAAGAGAAGGCTATATAAGCCCTGAGGAGAGGCTTTGCTTTGGGGCTCACTTTGAGAAGTGTTGTGTGATTTGACCAGATGAGACTCTGGGAAGCCGTTGTTGAGAGCCCCCCGGCTTTGAAAACCCAGATGTTGATGCTTCCCTCTCTGGTAACTGTGATTTGGTATTGATGTATGTAATGTTGGGACAGTTTGGAAGCCTGTCTGTAACTCTGAAGTTCTGTAACTCTGAAGTTTGGGGTGCTGACCTTTTTCCCCTGAACTAGGTAATGTGTGTTTGTTTGATTAAATTAAGCTTGTTAACCCATTTTGAGTTGCTTTCCTTTTGAAAAGCAGATCTAAGAACCTGTGTTGGCAGTCACCCATGGGATATTGGGGTGCTTGCCGCTACAACAACCACTACCCTCTCCTGCCACTCCCCAGGGAAATTCTTCTTTCTATTAAGGATTCTTGTTCCTAGCATCCTTTGCTTGGTGCCTTCCACCCACAGCATTCTGGAGAATGGAATATTTTCCAACAAGTACAGAAGTAGTTGGTGGTTGAATGATTCATTGGGGATATTGGACATGGGATTCATGATTGGGAATTCATTGCTTTCAGATAAAAATTAGGATCTACTACAAAACAGAATTTACAATCACTAAGGATGCTGCCCTACCTACCATTACCACTCCAGTTATTGACTATTGTGAACTGTTGCTATTACATAACTGTTCCCTCATTGAAAAATTAATGTATTTTAGTTCAATTCAATTCAACAAATATTTACTGAGGGCCCACAGGTAGAACCCTGTGCAATGTGTTGGTTAGAGATATAACACTTAGCTAGAATGTAGGCTTTGTTCCCATGGATCTTATAGGAGAAAAAGCACATTTATAGAAAAATATAATACACACGATGTGTTATTATGTAGATTAGAGAAGCAGTGTGGTATAATGGAAAGAACACTGAACCTGGGGTCAAAAGCCCAGGGTTCAAATTCTGGTTCTAGTATTTACTAGCTATGTCACCCTGAGCTAGTCAGCATGGTGGAGTACAGAGCACTTTGGATAACCATAGGCTCAGGGGGAGGGGGGGTTGTGTTTGATCCCCTGCTCTGCTAGGACTTAGGGGTGTGCTGATAAATGTTTAACAACCATATCTCTGTGGTGAGGGGTAGAGGGCTTGGGGGACTGCACACTCAATGTGCTTTGAAGTTTAATCTACATTATAAACATTTTTCTATCACTTTCTTAAGTCTAGACAAACAATAAAACAATAAATCATCTTGATTTGTAGCATTTGCTGAGACTTCCATCCTTTGTTTAAAACAGCATGTGTTTTAACTCCAACACACAGACTTCTGGGAGACTCTTTGGTCCTAAAACACCCAAAACATTTTGGGAAGATGATGTCCTAGACAGGTCCCCTCCACTTTCCACAATGTTACCATTCTTTAATGCATGGTCTTGATACTGCTGGTGAAAAATGCACATACTGAAAATATAACAATAGACTCTCAGGGGCCCGTTAGAGCTGGCTGCAGCACACCTCTGACTGTTAAGTCCTTCCATCTGTCCAAGCCTGTTTCTTCACCTCCTCATTTCTCACCTGGAAGCTCTATTTTGGGACTTCTCCTGCTTTCCCACCATGTCCCAGGAAGCTCATTATTGGGAAAATCTCATTCTGCAAGATCCCCATCAACCTTAGTAACTCATGACCACCTCTGTCCCTCTGATTGGAAGGTGGAGCCATGAACTCCAAAACTTCCATTTAAGGAGGGAGCTCAGTTCAGAGCATTTCATTTCATTTCTCACCTGGCCGCTCTGACTTTTCTAGCATGCCTTCATTGCAGCCCTCCCTCCCCATCTCTGTTTTTCAGCCTCCTTGTGTGCACTGTGCACTGTCTTCCCCCACTAGATTGTAAGCTCCTTGAGGGCAGGGACTGTCTTCTTTCTCATTTGTATCTCTAGCACTTAGCAGTGTCTGGCACATAGGAGGCGCTTAATAATTTTTTAAAAATAAATGTTTATTGACTGACAGACCTGGAAAATAAAAGAGTTAGACTAGATGATCTCTATGGTTCCTTCCTGATCAAAATAAATTGAATGTATGATAGTAGGCACTATATCAATGCAGTTATTATTTATTATTAGTCACTTCATGTTTCTGAGTTTCATTTTCCTTACCTGCAAACTGGGGATGTGATATCATTAGTTGGGGTACTTCGATCAGTGCATTCTACATTATAAACATTTTTCCATCACTTTCTTAATTCCAAACAATCAACAAAACAATAAATAAAACCTTGATTTATAAATCAAGTAAAATAAATAAATAAATAAGTGAATGAATAAATAAATTATAAAATTATGTGTAGCAAAATAAATAAATCAAGTGCACTCTTTAGCACTCAGGACCAGGGTACATATCATCGATAGTTTACTCAGCCCCACCTTTCATGGTCACTGCCAAACACCAGAGGGTGCTTTGAGGTCAATGTCAAGGTCCCAGGGACTGTCTCAGACTTCCAAATAAGCTGTCCTTTGTCAGTAGAACAGCCTCCCCTTACCCACAGTGTGGATGGGTTTTACTGTCAATCAGATCATGTCTCAGCCCCCATCCTATTGGCTCTTTCTTTCTCCTCTTCTTCTCTTAAAAAGATGTATATGGGGGCCGCTAGGTGATGCAGTGAATAGAGTACCAGCCCTGGAGTCTAGAGAATCTGAGTTCAAATCCAGCCTCAGGCGCTTAACACTTACTAGCCATGTGACCTTGGGTAGGTCACTTAACACCAATTGCCCTGCATTCCCCCCTCCAAAAAGGAAAAAAAAGATATATGTGTAGACATTCTGTACTGATCTAAATTAGACTGCTAGTTCATGGCTACAGGGATGGGTAGAATCCTGACTCCACATTATAGCCACTCCTCTACCCAGCTTTACATGGCCTGCTTCCTGTGCAATAACACCCAGGGGCCTTGCGCTACCTGCTCAGAACCTGAGACTGTTGAGTTTCCATATTTCCCTGAAACCCTCATCATGAAGTGGAATGTGCTGGCGAAATCCTTCAGCTTCTACCCACAAGGTACATACTAGCAACCAGAGATTTAGCATCCATTGCAATACAGGAACTACTTGGGTCTTGGGCACCATTAAAATCCTTCTCTTTTTCACCTCCAAACTCCTTGCTATGAGGTCATACTGATGATGTCATATAGGGAAACAGGCGATACTAGGTTAATAATACTTGTACTAACAACAGCATCATTGAATGGAAAAGTGCTCTGCAAACCTTAAAATGTTAAATGTATATGAGCAGTAATCAGAGATTCAAAGCAAATTGCTACAAAAGCAGAAATAAAGGTAAGAAATTTCCTAAACTAGGTAGGAAGGAAGATTTCCATTGTTTATGCCACATGAAGGAAGATCGAAATTGGGTAGAAGCCCACTTTGAAGGAAGAGCTCTTTCAAGAGTCTCAGGACTATATGAATATGGAGAGACATTGGGTCCCCATCTGGAAGAGCCCTCTCTGTTATGGGTACATGCCAGACAAAATGCCAAAGGGTTGCAAAATGGGAACTCCTGGAGCCAGGTTACCTGGGATACTCCTTGGGGAATCATTGAATTCAGAGCTGAAAGGTAGTCTTAGAGGTCTTCAAGTCCCACTCTTCCATTGTACAGATAAGGAAACTGAGGCATAGAGAGGTTAAGTGACTTTCCAGACCTCATGAGGTAATAAATTGGATCATAACTTTAGAACTGAAAGGGGCCTGAAAAACCATTGAGTCTGTTTCCATCACTTTACAGATGAGGAAACTGAGGCATGGAAGGGTTAAGTGACTTGGTAAGCATCACATAGTAATGTCTGTGGCAGGATTTGAACTCAGGGCTTCCTGAAGTCACTCCCAAGCCCTCTCTACTGTGTCAACTAGTTGTCAAGATTTGAATCCAGGCCCTCTAACTCTCCATCACATATTCTCCAATACATCACAACTGGAGGAACAGCTTACCTACCAGAAGGCTCAGGCCCTTCCTCTCAGGCCCACCAGGTTATCAAAAACATCAGGCTAACTAAAAAGTCTCCCCTCTCCCTTCACAGAATGGTTTTGGGGTGGCAGGAGTGCTGTGGGTAGGATTAGGGAAACCCATTTCTTTTCTCTGCCTAACTGGGACTGGGACTATTTTGTCAAAATTCCCTGGAATGGAGAAATGGGACAGAGGCTTTAGCTAAGTCCATCTGGGGAGTCTATATGAGGACAGGGATTAAATCCATCTTTGCTGATCCCTTCTTCAATAAGCTCGGAGGAGCTTCTGTCTGGGAACAGGCTTCAGGGCACCAGCATCAACCAGGGTTTATCCCTTCTCAGTATGTTTTACATTATGCTTGGATCACGACTGGGACATTTTCCTCATTTCCCATCAGAGCGGCAAGACTGCAAAGCAAGGAAGAACCCCTAACTTGCAAAGCAAACATTCCAATTGGGTTATTTGCTGTAATGATTTCCTTCAACTCAACAATCTCAACTTAGGAAGTCAAATAGAAACTCAGCCTGTGGCCACCCCTCCTTCCTGCCAGACCAGATGGGGAAGCTCTGACTAGGCTTGGGATGGGAGATGAGCCATTGTACATGCCTTTGGCCTTCTGGCTTCTTCTTCAGTCCAATTTAATGACACAAGAACTTAATGAAAATATTTACTTAGCAGAGGCAGCTAAGTAAGTGGTGTAGTGGATCTAGAGTCAAGAAGACCTGAGTTTAAATCTCGTCTTAAATATTTGCTATCTGTGGGGCCCTCAGTACACCTCCCTGTCTGCTTGAGTTTCTTCATAGGTCAATTTGGATAATAATATCACCTCTGAGGATAAAATGAGATAACATTTGCTAAGAGTTTTGCAAATCTCAAAGTGGCATATATATATGCTAGCTGTAGTACCATGAACACTTAGTAGGTGGTCAATAAATATTTGCTGATGGATAGATGAATCCTTCTAGGATTATTTAGTTTGGGAAGGGTCAGTTAGGGGTTAGATCATCTGGTAAAAACCAGACAACTCTCCCCCAGAGAGGGAGGAAGTTGCACAATTTGGAGACCCTCAAGGAGCCATAAAACCATGGGACCATAGATATAGAGTTGAAAGGGAATTTGGAGGTCATTGAATATGATCCTCTCATTTTGCAGGTGAGAAAATTGACATGCAGAGAAGGGAAGGCTTATCCAAGGTCATATAAGTAGCAAGGTCAGGATTGAAACCAAGTCCCCAGATGCCAAATCCAGTGCTCCCTTCCTACATCTTTCCTTGGGGTTCTTTTATCTTCCTCCTTCCCTCTCTTCCTTCCTTCTTTTTTTCCCTTTTTCCTTCCCTTTCTCCATTTCCTTTCTTTTACCTTTCCTCCCTTCCCTTTCTCCCTTCCTTCTTTCTCTTCTTTCTTCCCCTCCTTTCTTCCCTTTCCTTCTTTCCTCCTTCCTTTCTTCTTCCTTCATTTTCTTTCCTTTCTTCTTTCCTTTCTTTTTTCTTTTCCTTCTTTCTTCCTTCTTCCTTCCTTCATCTCTCTCTTTCCTTCTTTCTTTTTCCCTTCCTTACATTCTTTCTTTCTCCTTTCTTTTTTCTTTTCTTCCTTCCTTCCTTCCTCACTTCCTTTATTTTTTTCAGATAATTATTCTGGATAAAAAGTGTTACTCCTTTCTTCATGAGAAGGATGTAATTATCTACTTTCTTTTTTAAATTATTATTTTCAATGACTAAGTATTTATTTTCTTTCCCTCCCACCTTCCCCTCCCCAATTGAAAAAGAAAGAAAGAAACCTTTGCAACAAATATACAAAGTCAAGAAAAAAATTCCTATATTTTCCATGTCCAAAAACATGTCTCCTTCTACACCTCGAGCCCATCACCTCTCTTTACCTTGAGTATTTTTTAATGGATTGTAAACAACATGAGTCAGTTATATGATGTAGTAGCCTAAAAAATTAATGTGATCTTGAGCTGCATCAAGAAAGTCATAACTCCCAGGAATTAGAGGGGGTCTACCCCCATTGCATTCTGCATTAGTTAAATCATATTTGGAGCAAAGTATTGGTTCTGAGCAAGGAGGCCATTAAGAAACTGGAAAGTGTTCCAGAGAGTCCTCTGGTACCATGTAAGGACCAGGTAAAGAGATTCCTCATCATGGGTACTCTGGAAACATGATCGGTCATTGATTTGACTGGAGTTCTTAAGTCTTTCAAAGCTCTTCGTTTTTACCGTGTTGTAGTTGTATAAATTGTTTTCCTGGTTCTACTCACTTCGCTCATCAATGCAAACAAGTCTTCCCAGTTTTCTCTGAAGTCATTCTTTTCATTATTTCTTATGGCACAATAATAGCATTTCATTAGTAACAGCTAGCATTCGTATAACACTTTGTTTTGCAAAGGTTTTTGATGATTTAATTATTATTATTATTATTATTATTATTTGCTTTTTGGAGGGGGGAAGGCAGGGCAATTGGGGTTAAGTGACTTGCCTAAGGTCACATGGCTAGTACATGTTAAGTATCTGAGGCCAAATTTGAACCCAGGTCCTCCTGACTCCAGGGCCGGTACTCTATTCACTGCACAACCTAGCCACCCCTTTTGCAAATTTTTTTTACAAGTATTATTTACCTGATCCTCATAACAATCCCTTGAGGTAGGTACTGCTATTATCCCCATTTTGCAGCTAAGGAAACTGAGGCAGACAGAAGTTAAATGATTTCCCTAGGACCATACAACTATTAAGTGTCTGAGGCCAGACTTGAGCTTACATCTTCTTGATTTCAGGTCCAACCCTCTATCCACTGTGCAAAATAACTGTCTCTAAATTGTATTCATATACCATATTTTGTCTAGTCACTTTCCAATTGATGGGCATTCTCTTAGTTTCCTATTCTTGGACACTACAAAAAGAGCTGCTCTAAATATTTATGTACATCAGTACTTTTTCTTTTTAATCTCTTTGAAGTATAGGCAGGTATTGTTGCTGGGCCAAAGGGTATGGACAGTTACTTAGTAATTTTTGTGGCATAGTCCACACTTTCTAACATGGGATTGATAATTGAAGTGGTTTAGCCTGTTGAAAGGGTTGTGGGGACAGTTGGTGTATCTTACTCAGTGCTGGAAAAATACACCTAACATTTGATTGCCTTAAAGCCTGGGATACTTTACCTGTTTAAAGTGTCCTAACAAGTGGAAGACTTGCTTGAAGACTTCCAATGAGGGAAACCCACGACCTCCTAGGGCAATGCATTCCACTTCTAGATCGCCCTAAGTATTAGAAAGTGTTTCTTCACATCAAACCTGAAGTACCTTCTTTGCAAATTCTAGCCATTCTGGTTTTGCTTT
This sequence comes from Gymnobelideus leadbeateri, assembly GCA_011680675.1. NCBI lineage: Eukaryota > Metazoa > Chordata > Mammalia > Diprotodontia > Petauridae > Gymnobelideus > Gymnobelideus leadbeateri. Next base: position 590,885 of record WOXC01006005.1, read on the forward strand.
GGGGACAAAAAATAAATCTGATCTTTTTCTTTTTTTGCTTTTTGGAGGGGGGAAGGCAGGGCAATTGGGGTTAAGTGACTTGCCCAAGGACACAGGGCTAGTAAAGTGTTAAGTGTCTGAGGCCAAATTTGAACTCAGGTCCTCCTGACTCCAGGGCTGGTGTTTTATTCACTGTACCACCTAGCCGCCCCCTAAATCTAATCTTCTTGTACATGATATGTGAATACTTCAAATACTTGTACATAGCTTTCATGCACCCCATGAATCTTTTCTTATAAAAGCAAAATGTCCCCAGTTCATTCAACAATATGGTTGAACTCCTATGACATAAACTCAAGATCCTTTACAAACCTAGTTGCCCCCTCCAGATGCTCTCTTATTGCCCAGAACTGAACGTGATGCTCCAAATGTGGTTTGACTAACACAGAGTACAATGGGGTGGCTCCCCTCCTAATTCCTGGAAGCTCCGGTTCTCTTAATGCAGCTCAGGATCATATTACGCTTTTTGGCTACCATATCACATAACTGACTTATATTAAGTTTACAATCCATTAAAATACTCAAGTATTTTTGGGACAAATTGCTGTCTAACCGTGTCTCTTCTGTTTCCTACTTGCAAAGTTGATTTTTTTTAACCCAACTGTAATACTTTATAATAATCCATATAGATTTTCATTTTATTAAATTTAGCATTGTCACTCCACATGTGCATCCTGGTCACACTTTTTCCAAGATGAGTCTACTCTTCCTATTGAAAGAGTGTATATTGAGAGAGTATGGCCAAGGTTTTCCGGGGAAAATCTTCTATTGCTATGTCATTTTTTATTATGTCATTTCACTAAACATCTTTAAAGAGGCAATTGTGCCTTCCAGGTGACTAGTAAATGTAAATACATTGGTAGGGGCTCATAAGCTATGGCTTTTGAATGGATGGGGACCTACAAAATACTTTAAGCCTATGGTAGCTTTTCTTTGGGCCTCAAATTTGAGAGGGAAGTGCCTCAGGTTCTATATATACATGCATGGAGATGAATTCCTCGTTTACCTAAAATGACATATTTAAGAAACATGAATGAAACATCTTGACCTTTTATATAATTTTTAAATAAAATTTTTGTTTATTCTAATACTTTAGTGAAAGAGAAACATAGCCCATGCTTCTCTGCTTTAAATAGAATAAGTTAATAGAACACTTTTTCTGGTGATTACTCTTGGAGTAAGCTACCTTCTTTCTTACCCCCTCTACTAAAGAAAAATTATATTATCTCCACAACAAAGCAATGAAGTAAATAGCAATAATAGCTTGCATTTATGTGGCACTTTGAGATTTACAAAGCACTTTGACCCATTTGAT